>OX422211.1:277341581-277989081 GCA_949130495.1 Sambucus nigra | reverse complement strand
ATGGATGGGGTGGTGTCATACGCACCCCAGTCATGCATGAGGCATGAACAACACCAAGTGTCAAATAATATGGTGTTATCTATCTCTTGTGCATGTAAGTAGTGATTAAGATATATTCTCCACATGTGGTGATGATGTTGTTGTAACGGTTTTTCTCACATGGGCTTGCAGAGCATGCGTGGTCCATTTCATGTGCCTTGTCAGATGTTGTACGTGTCCTGCTGCGATGAGGTGTCAGCCTAGTCGAGTATGAGACCACCGACATTCCACTGGATTGCATGTTGATAATTTCCAAAGGTAGTCTCGACTGACTTTCATCAGGCAGAGACGAGAGATGGAAGAAAGTTGATGTGATCTCATCTTCATGAGTCAAGGTGTTAGGCCCACCAAGGTGGCATATGGTCTCAACCAGGCTCTGGACGAGAATGAGACAGTTATTGCAGGATGGTTTAAGAAAGCACATTTTATAGGGTCGACTTTAGCTGAGCTTGGATTAAATCGAGACGAAGTCTCATATCGGCATATCAATCACCCCTAGCCCTTAGTCTTCTGTATTGATCGAAGACTTGGGAGTAAAAATGTTAAGTTGCACTCATTAAGGTACATCTCTGACTTGTCAGATGCTGATGTACTGATGTGTATGAGAGGATGACACTTTTCATTTGTTCGTTAGCCTATCGTGCCCCCAAGTAGTGGTGGAAGCATGTGCACACCGTGGTAGTTGCGCCCTAATGATGGGCACATCAAAAGTTAAACCGCATATGTAAGATGTGGGTTCTTCAACTACTATCAGTATTGAGTGAGGTGTAACCCCTTATTAAGATCGGGACTAACCTCGTTAGATGTAGAGAATAGGTTGGAGCCATAGGTAAGTCAGAGACAGAGAGATTTTATATTCAAAGTTGGACTAAAGAACATATTGGCATGAGCAGAATGTGGCAAACACAATAAATGAATGGGACCAGCAGGTAGCGTGGTCGGAGGGAGAAAGAACAAGCACTCGAGGAACAATAAAGACAAGGCAGGAACTTCAAGCTCAGTTAATACCCAATGATGGGTGCATTGAATGTGTACGGGAGTTAATGCTCTTCTCAAGGGCTCTCTAGTATGAGGGAATTTGGGTAGCAATTCGAGGGTTCTGGATCCCCCTTGCTTGATTTGTTTATTTTTGTCTTATTTATATGGAGGGAGAGGTTGCTCGGGTTAGCATGCCCTTGACCCCTTTGGCATGGTGTATTAAATGCATGAGATACTACATTTAATGCATGGGATCTGTTAGTTTTAGCGAGAAAGTGTTCTATTGGTTGAAACTATAGCAGTCATTAATGAAGGATATGACTTGTCATCTTAGGGCTTACTCTAGGCTGGCTATGCAGTCATATTTGGTGAACTAGGCCTGCCATACTAAGGATAAAGGCACTTGAGTGATGTATTCTTCAGTTCCTAAACATCTGGCGTCATTACGTCAGGGAGTGGTTCAAATAGTGGATGTTATTTGGTATCTAGTCACGTCAGTCAAACAGGCTGGCCCCCGAGGTACCTCGAGGAGGAAAGTATTAAGGGGATCTAATGACTCAAGGAGGTTCACCCAAAAAGGTAAGCAATGAGTGGGATTAAGTGACATTTTTTATGCGTGAAGTTTTATCCAAGTGTGCTAAGAGGGTTGGTAATAACTCCCAACGTTGCCTTGTTCTCAATCCTCCAAACCATGTCCCTGGGAAGTTCCCAGGAGGGGATAGCTTGATAGAGCATGAAAGCACTCCCATGCCCTACAAGGCATGGTCCCTCATGGGTACCAAGCGACCCCACTCAACATATACATTCATAAGATAGAGTACATAACACAACATTCTATTTCTTATTACAGGCTATTGTCATCCGGGTGACCTTTATTCTTCGAGTTGGGTCTTTTGAGCCAGGTCAGTTGGAGGCTCTTCGAGGTAGAGCACTGCGAGCTACTTACTTATGAAGATCCTTCGAGGTGGGTCCTGCGACTTGCTTGCATGGAGAATCTTCAAAGTATGTTTGTGAGTCATATTTCTCTGTAATCTATCAATTCTCTTGGCTAAGTTAATCATCCATGAGTGGGAACACCCCTCCACATTTGTCCCTTCATAGCGATATTTATTTATTACATGAATAAATATCTGTACAAAACTTTCGCTTTTCTATGATTTTCCCTCTTGGGGATAATAAAGAGATTTATTCAAATTTCCCCCAAAGCTCTTCGTTCCCCAAGGTAGACAAGACCCCCAGGCATGTCTCATTAAATGCAGTTATCATTTACATTTTAATGCGTCACACATGGCAGCACCAGGGCGGGCACATGGAGATGATGCGACTATTCAACGCATCGTTCACCGAATCACCATTATAGCAACCTTTAATCTCCTACAATCACGCACTTTTAGCCAACACGCCAGCCACATAACTCTGAAATGCCATCATTGCTCTTTTCCAAATGTCACATTTGTTGCCGTCTTTTAGAATTCGTGTTGCCCCTATAAAAGGGGACGCTCCTTTAGTTAAGACCCACCTTTGGGTTTAACTTTCTGAGTTCAAGCTTTTCTGTGAGAATTTGGCAAAGGTAATCTTCCCTTCTTCCAGCTGTTTGAATTATCTTTCATTCTATTTTGTCTCGTCTCCTATGGCACCAGTAAAGAGAACTCTTTCTGTCAGGGGCACCTCTCCTGCCACCCAGGCATTCCAGGCTTAGTGGGAATGATACCATTGTGCCTCTTACTTTGGAGATATCTATTATTTCTGGGCGACGGGCGAACGGTTTCCTGGTGCTTTAGTTCCAACTAAGGAGCCAAACTTGTTAATGGATGAAGGTGAAGATGCTGAAGACTTCGCTTATGTCCCTACCGCTTTTGTCACCCATTTTTGTATAGTGTACGGTGATTTACCCTATTCCAAATTGGAATTTGAGGCGTCCTCTGGAGCCAGTGAAGGGTTGGGCCCTTGGACGGAGTATATCCATGCAAAGTACTCGGTTCAACTGGCCCTCGTAGGTTTGTCTTGTTCCATGTGGTTGGTGAACTTACCTTGGCCAAAAATAACACTGCTTTACAACTGTTGGTGTCACACTGGAGCCATAGGTCACACACCTTCATGACTGCTGAGGGCGAGTTTACTGTTACCCTTGAGGACATGTGCGAACTGTTGGGATTGGAACTGCTGGATTTGACACCTTCTTCGAGGAGGCTATTTCTAGTGAAGAGAAAACTTTAAGGAATGAATTAGAGGACGTTGTGAAAGATTTCATGGTCACTTAAAACAAGTGCACCAACTCTGAGGTCATCCGCTACTTTTACTTCATTGAAGATAAGGCTATCATTAGATCCCGTGAGGCTACTAGGGAAAACCCTCGAGCGAAAGAAGTCTTTGAGCAGCCTCCAACTGGGAAGGCCTACGAGTCTAAAATTGAGCTAGCGGGGTATATATGGGTGATGTTGTCGAAGGTATACTTTTCGGGTAAGCCCCACGACTACCCTCGCAAGGACCTAATCAATCTGGCCATTCGAATGGCCTACAATGTAAAGATCCCCTCGCAGCTATTGTTCCTGTGTCCCTATACACTTGGTTAGATCGTGTGTCTTCAGACTCCGCTCGAAGCGTTAGTAGGTTCGATGGGTCTAACTATGCCAGCAATATTCTTTTGACGGCGTTCCTTTATGCGCATTTCAAGGATTATACCCCCATTGGCCACTTCCCCAGTTCACAGGATGTGAGAGTCCCCCGTATTTGATATTGGAATAATAAGAGTGTGAAGAAACCTCTGTTAGCTATGATTGACCGAGATGAGCGATTCAACCCTCGCCCTTATGTTGGGGTAAGCCAGTTTTTTACCAACAATTTCTTTGGTGAAGAGGAGCATCTCGTTGCTCCTATTGAAGAAGCCCTTGCCAGAAATATCCCCAAGAGTAGTGCCCCCTGTTGTTGATCCCTTCCTATTTTCCTTCATATATTGAGTGGTCTTCATTCTACTCTATTTATAGCCCCCATAGGGTAGCCATGAAGTTTGGCTATGATCAAGGGGAACCCCTGTTAATTCATTTTACGAGAGAGAAGCCTACTAATTTCTCATTGGCTTGTTCAAATTTCCTCATGTCTACTATTGCCAGTCTATGTCCCCATTATCCTGCTAACCCCATAATCCCGAGCAAAGGAGCTCGAGGAGGGAGGTCGGCGATGTTCATCAATGTGTTTTGACATAACCAATTGGTTCGTTTCCAAACTAACCTTCTCAAGGAACCCTGTTATCCCGAAGTTAAGAGATTTCCTCCCACTGAGTTGGGTTTGAGAAACTGCACCACCCAATCACCTGTTTATCCCCTTAGTCTAGCCAATACCATTGCTCCCCCTGAGATGCCTCCCCCAGCGCCTGTGGATCAGGCAGCTGTAAAGAGAAAGAAATCCACTCAATCTTTCATTCTTCGAATCGATGTTGCCCCTGGTCCTTTAAGGCCGATTGGAAGGACCGAGTCTCCTCATGGTGCTTCAACTGGTGCAGCAGTTAGGTCCACTCGAAAGTCACCCTTAAAGAAGCTTAAACCTACTCCACAGCCTCCATTAGTCTCTTCTCCTGACCCAAATATTTCCAAGGCGGTGAGACAGATGGTAGAACGTCTTTGCCAGACTTGGGAACATTTTAGTGAAGAAGACCAGGCTTTCATGTCAGTCGATATGTCTGCTCGTGGGTTTTCTTATGACCCCCAATCTACTGAGGGTAGTAAAAAGAGGAAAGCGGTTAGACCCCTCAAGCTTGTGATGGAGGAGTCGAGCGGCTCCAGTGAGGAGGAGATTGTTGGGGAACATTTGTCTGGTGGAGATATCGGTGAAGGTGATGAGGAGGAGGAGGAAGGATAGGAGGAAGAGGAAGAAGATGAAGATGAGGAAGGGGAAGAAGAGGAAGAGACTTCCTTAGTACGTAGGCGCAGTTTGAGGGTAATGGTTTCTTCCTCGAAACCTGTCTCCTCCCCCCCCCCCCAAGACTATGAAATCGTTGAGGATGTGATGGAAGAAGATGTAAGTCTCTTACATCTCTTACCCTAAGTTCCCTACTTTTATTCATTCTTTCTCATGTTGATGCCCCCAATTTTTTGTAATTTGTTCTTTTTCTTCTGTCAGGTTGGTGTGCAAGTTGATGTGCGTAATGGTGCTGAGGAGAATCTCCCTCTCGAAGTAGCTTCCCCTACTATTTCTCAGGTAGTCTACCATTTCCCCCTAGGGGTAGTTATATCTGATACTTCATCTAGTGGAGGCTATTTCCCTGGCCCTTCTTTTTTGTGCGAGCAGACTGGCCTTGAGAGGGGTGTGCCTTCGGCCACAGTAGTTTAATTTATGCATGTACCTATTGTTGTTGTGACTTCGATGCCTTTGCTAAGTCTTTACTTTCTGCACTGATCTCCCCTTTTTACTGCTTCTATTGATTGTTCCCATTCAATTTCTTCTTTTCTTTCCTTCTTAAAGCTCCCACACCCATTTCAACCGTCCCCGTGGTGCCTCCACCTTCTAATGATCAAATTCTTGTTACATTATTTGGGCCTTCAATTTCGAACCCAGAAGGTGTTGAGACAACTGCAGTCGCCCAAGGAGATGTTGAACAAGAACATGTTGATATGGTGGAGGATAGGCAGGAGCAGGTAGTAGAGGTTGGAGAAAATGTGATCGCCCATCAAAGTCATCCCCCGTTGGTGGCCCCCGAGGTGGTTAAGGAGGAGGACTTGGTTCCAATGGCCACTCACGAGTTTGTTGAGGAGCGACAACTTGAGGTATTTTCACTTTTCTATCTATCTTTTGTATATAGATATATTAGCTTTAAGACCAAAATGTCCCATAACCGCGAGTCAGATGGGCTTAGGAATGTAGGACTTTATATTTCATAAATCTCCTATAACTGAGGGTCAGGCGGGCCTAGTTTTATAGGCATAAATCTCCCATAACCGAGGTTCAAGTAGACCTAGTCTTATAGGAATAAATCTCCCATAATCGAGGGTCAGGAGGGCGTAGTCTTATAGGCATAAATGTCCCATAACTGAGGGTGAGGCAGGCCTAGTCTTATAGGCATAAATCTCCCATAACCGAGGGTTAGGCGGGCCTAGTCTTATAGGCATAAATCTCTCATAATCGAGGGTCGGGCGGGCCTAGTCCTATAGGCATGAATCTCCCATAACCAAGGATCAGGCGGGCCTAGTCTTATAGGCATGAATTTCCCATAACCGAGGGTGATATGGGCCTAGTATTATAGTCATAAATCTCCCATAACCGAGGGCCAGGCAGGCCTAGTCTTATAGGCATAAATCTCCCATAACCGAGGGCCAGGCGAGCCTAGTCTTATAGGCATAAATCTCTAGGTTAGAATAGTAAATATTTTTTCATGATTTCCTTTGTCTCTATTGATAACTTCAACTATTTGTTTCATTTCATGTGGAGGTCAATCGATTAGCAGCTCATGGGCTTGAAGTGGAGCCTGTTGTTAAGGATTCAGTTCAAGCACCAATAGTAGCTTCAGCTGCTTCTTTGGGTGGGGCCTGTGTATTTGGTGATACTTATACACCCCGCTTTCCTCAAGTGCAAGAAAGTGATAGTTCCTCACACACCCAACGACCATCTGCTAATGATAGCATTTTCAGTATTCATCTACCTGAGGCATCCCCCGAGGTGGTTGTGCGACAAACTTTGGCCAACTTACCTTCTATTCTGACTGAGGGTCCCCATTCGTTGATCGAGCAATTGCTAGCTCGCTTTCCTTCAAACTTTACTATTCGATGTCTGCATCCACTTCCTGGGATGATGGCTGGATGATTTTTTGGGTTCGCGATGGTATTAGAGGAGATTCTCAGCACCCCCTTATGTCTCTTAGCCCTGACACTGTCAAGACTTTATTGGGCAGGGTTAACGCGTTAACCAATTATGGTTTTTCCCAGACATGGCTGGTGGAGCTATTTCAGAGCATTAAAAATAATGATCTTCCCAATGTCTATAACCACCTCCAGAATTCCCATCGCGAGAAGGTGGCTGTCTCTGAATAACTTATGTCTGGAATTCCAATTGTTGGTGGCTGAGCAAGCAGCAAAAGAGGCTCACGAGGAAGTTGCTCGTGCGGAGGCACAGTTAGTTGAAAATGACCAGGAGCTAGAAACGATCTACCAAGATCAAGAAAGTCATCAGAAGAATCCAGCTGACCTTATATCAGAGCAAAGCCAACTTGAACATAATCTTCCCCGACATCACCACCGACTATTTGGTTCAGAGAATCTTCTCTTTATTATAGAAGACCCCTAGCTTCATTATCCAATGTTTCTTTTGTGGGTCTTGCCATTTTCGATGAACTATTGAATTTTTTGTAACTTGGTTGTAACCACAAACGCTATCATTTATTTGGAATAAAGAAACATTGGCAACTTTCGTGTTTTTCTTCTTTTCTATTGTTTAATTGATTACTAACTGTGCTTACACATCAATGCTAATTACCTCAAATATAATAAAGGGGTCTATCAATGGACTTGCAAAAATAAGATATTGATCTAGTATATGCCTTCTTAATTTTACTTTTGACTATATTAAATGGTCAAGCCCAATTGCTTTAAAGCGTACATCTATAGTTTAACACAAAAAAATAAGTAGTTGAACAGGAGTGACAGGACATACATTCAGACGTAATAAATCTCCAGCCACTTGTTGTTAAATTTGAAAGTCACATTATCTTCCAACTTAGACATCTCACAGTAGCCCGAATCATGGGCTGCTCAAACGATATAAGGACCTTCCCAGTTCACTTTCAACTTTGGTAGTGACAAGCCTCTTACGTGTCTCACGCATGCTTTTAGAACTAAGTCTCCTTCTTTTAACTTCCTTGGCCTCACCAATTGGTCATAAGATCTAGATAACTTCTTCCTATATATCTTGAAGTGTCTTGCAACATTATCCCTACGTTCTTCCAAGGCTTCGAGTTTCACATGGCGACTGTGAGGGAGCATAGAACTTTGTAGGTTATAGCGAGCTGAAGGTACCTCGAGTTTGACTAGCAGCACAACTTTTCCCCAAATACTGGGGAGAATGGTGTGTACCCTATTATCTTTCTTTTTGTCATTCGATAAGCCCATAAAACTTCTGGGATCTTTTCATCCCATGTGCCCAGGAAATCCTTTATCATCTTTGCCAAAATATTCACCAGCGTCTTGTTGGTGGCTTCTGCTTGCACATTGCACTTTGGGTAGGACACTGTTGACTTGTGATGGATGATGGAGTATTTTTCTGTTAGCAAATGCACTTCACTATTCATGAAGGGAGTACCGTTGTCAGACAAAAACACTTTTGGGATGCTAAAGAAAGCAAATAATGTATTCCTTCATAAATCGAGCTACTACCCCCACGGTGGCCTCCTTCAGCGGTATGATTTCTGCCCTTTTCGTGAAACATTCTATGGCTACTAAAATCCATATCTTTCCCCGTGATAAAGGGTTGATGGCCCCTACCAGAGTGAAATCCCATGTGGAGTGGGAAATGGTGTGGATAAAGAGTGTAGGTCCACTGAAGGAGCGCAGATCATATTCCTATGCAACTGGAAGGCTTTGTACTATCTAACAAAATTGGTTGAGTCTTTCTCCATCGAAGGCCAATAATATCCCAAGGTCATTAGTTGGTCGTAAAGTTTGGCTCCCCCAATGTAACCTAGCTCATGAGCTTGCTTCAATACCTCTTCAGCCTCTTCACCTCTTATGCAACCTAGGGGTCTGTCATGATAGCCTCGTCGGTACAGCCGCCCATATTGCATGAAGTACCTCGGTGCTAGCCTCCTTATCTTTGTAGCATATTCTTTATCTGCTGGAACTACTCCATCTATCAAGAAGTACATGTAGGGTTATCTCCAATCTTACGGCTGGTCAATGAAGTTGCACTATGTTGGTTGATAGAAAAGGCAGCACTTCGAGGACTCTCCTTGAGTTGTCGTTGCTTCTTATCTCATCGAGGGCCAGTAGTACCCCGCCCATTGTATCCTTTTGTATAAAGGGATATCAATGGTCTCACAATTGTTCTCATTCATTTCAGGGTCAGGGTCCACACACCTAGAGAGCAAACCACCTTTGTTCTTAAAATATAAGTTACCTCTAGCAACAAAGTACTATGATAATTCTACCAAGCTAAGTGCTCCTTCCCCTTTTTAGTTTCTTTCTGATTTCACCTCTCCATTCATCTTTGTCCTCTGAGGGAAGTATCTTTGCGACTCGGATCACGATTGATTCCCCATCGAAGACCGTCTTTTATGCGATGGTGGAATAGGCGTCCGTATGCCTGTTTGTTCGGGCCTTTTTATCTTTACCACCTCAAACTGACCTAGTAATCGTTGGATGATCGTGCGGTAAGGTGCCAAACTCATGTGCTTCATTGCAAACTCCCATGTCACTTACTTTACCACCAAACTTGAATCTCTTTTGATTGTTAGAACCTAGATTCCCCTCCTTAGTGCTTCGAGTAACCCAAGGACTAATGCCTCGTACTCAGCCTCATTATTTGAGCATTCGAACTCCAATTTGAATAACATGCGAATCTTTTCGCTACCTATTTGCAAAATGACTCCCTCTCCTCCTTTCTTCTTAGTTGGGGAGACGTCGAACTCCATACTCCATTCGTCCAGGATGGCGGCTACAAAATTGGCCTGGAGGTCATCACTCGGGAGCTCTTCGATAGGTAGCTCGAACATTCTCGAAGGGAAAATGGCCAACAGATCTGCATATGCTTGACTTTTGATGGCCCAAGTGACCACACACTTCAAATCATACTCTGAGAGGATTAGGAACTATCTATCTGCCCCGCCTCTCAATATAGTTCTAGCAAGCAAAAACATTATGGGGTCACATCTAGCAACAATATAAACTGTGAATGATAGCAAGTAGTGCCTAAGTTTTTACACCATAAATACGAGGTCTAAATAATGCCTCTCAATGCTAGTGTATCTGAACTCGGGCCCATGTATAATTCTACTTAGATAATAAATAGGTTTTTTTAATCCCTTCGCTCTCTTGGGCTAATAAAGCCCCAATAGACCGTTCTGTTGATATGAGCTATAAATATAAAAGGGTACCTACCTTCGGGGATCATCTTTTAAGGGGAGGTAAGTAACGCCTTCAACTTGTTCACAGCCTCCTAGTGCACTATTTCCCATGCAAACTTCATGCCCTTCCTCAGCAGCTCCATTAAGGGATGCATCACCTCAGCCAGCCCCGGGATAAACCACCTCAAGTAGGACACCTTGCCAAGGAAAGTATTTAGCTCTTTCACGGATTTTGGTCTTGGAATATCAAGGATGGCTCGTCGTTTATCCAATTCCATTTGTACCCCCTGGCGATTTACCACAAACCCCAAGAATTTCCCGCTCATTACCCCAAATACGCATTTGAGGGGGTTCATCTTTAGCTTATACTTCCGATAGCGAGTGAATACCCTCCTCAAGTCGTCTAGGTGGGATTATTCCTTTTTGGATTTAATCACCAAGTCATCGACGTAAAACTCCACGGTCTTGTGGAAAAGGTCATGGAATATGGCCATCATCGTTCTCTGATAGGTGGCTCTTGCATTCTGCAATCCGAAAGGCATAAGCATGTACATGAAATTCCCCAATGATGTTCGAAAGGTAGTCTTCTCTGCGTCAGCTGGATCCATTTTTATCCGATTATAGCCCATATACTGTCCATAAAGCTGTACATCTCATGGCCCGCTATTGCATCGATCAAGCTGTCAATGGAGGGTAGTGGGAATTCATCCTTCGGGCATGCCCTGTTCAGATATCTGAAATCTACACATATCCTGATTTGGCTTGTTTTTCTTTCCCACAGGTACAATACTGGACAACCATATCGAATGTTGTATCGGCACTATAAACCCCATCGTGAGCATCTTCTGTACTTCTTCCTTGATCTTCAAATCCAACTATGCTTTGTATGTTCAATGTGACACCCCGCCTAATTAAATACCGGGCGATCACTCCTTTATTAAATTAAATCAAGGTAAACAGTTGGTTCATTCTCAGCATCACTGTCGATAAAAATAATTTTTCCAATTTAACACCTTAAATAATTAAGCTAAGTGTCAAAAACATTTTTCATACAAACTTCCAAATTTTAATTAAAGAAAAGATTTACTTATACCAAACAACATTTTTACGATATAGAATCACACCACGATGAACTAAAATAAAACCATACATTCGTCAATCGAATGTCAACATAATAAAACTAAAATCATAAACCATCCTGAATAAATCCCGTAAAACAATACTGGAATAACTGAAATATAAAAATCCCAACAATAAATGAAATGATGAAAAGGGCGACACGTGCCCAATAAATGAGAGTAATGGGAGTGGAGTCAATAACAAAAGTCGTCTACTCAAGTGACCTACAACTCCCACCTAAGCTGCAGCTCGTTCTTCTCAAAGGATCCTAAGCAAGATGCCCCTGTGGCTGGGCACCTGAAAATATACATATATATACAAAAGAGAGAGAGAAAAAGAGACGGGTCAGGGCCCGAAAGTGTGTTTGATTTTAAAATACGTTAAGCAAGTATTTAAATTGATACAGGCCAATGCAATTCATATTAGTTCGACACTCTCTTGAGGAATTCTCACCTCTCTTCTAATGTGCACGCCTATCGTACTAACCTTCCCAAATAATTTAGTTTATCTTGACTTACTCCTAAGTCTTCAAAACCGAACGATGACAGTGTTTTAAAAAGGTTACTTTCAATCTGTAGCACTCCTCTCGTTTTAGCTTCATTAAATTATAAAGTTTCCCAGTGTCTTCTCATACTTTCACAAAATGAGTATTTAATAATTTGAGTCAACAACCATGTTCTACTTAACAAATCACAGTAGGCAGTTTAAAGTTTATAACCTCATATATATATTAACTACTCGTATAATATACATATATAACAGCACCCCAACTAAACTATGGTGCGGGCATACTCTGCTATCCAATCCCCGTATCGCTCACACAAAGGGAAATACAAGTTCGGAATCACTCTCGAACTGTATTAACATATACAAAACAACGTTGAGGCGAAGCATAGATTCCAAGTCCAAGAGGTCAGTACATACCCACACGTCTCTTAGGACCGTCCAACTATCAATCTGATAGCCCGTACCTAGGATCTCTATCTTCTAGGGTACGAATCAATATCCCCCATAAAGCAACACAGGATAAGATCGTCCCAGCGCGGTAACCTCAGGGATAGCAAGTTGCGAGGGTACGTTTTTCACATGTATATAATATATGTACACACAATCATATAAATATACCAATTTCATCATGTTAATATAGGCCACTCTCCTTACCCATAATTACAACATTTATCCTTAATTTTACATTTTTAGGATTTCGTATAAGGTTTCGTCTCTAACCTTAACTCAGAGGGTTTTCTCACTAATTACGTGACACTCGTGGATTTTATCTATCCAAGTAACAAATTCAGTAGGTAGACGTCTATTCACTATCGTAGGTATTCGTTGTAATCCCTCACTTGAAATACGTAGTTCGTCATTCCTTAATTAATTATCCCTAAAACACAATAATCATTTCATAATAAAGTTCTCAACACTTAATCATATGTCCTACTGGTCTCTCCCATATCCCAAAACATTTTATTTATAATGCCCAAGAAATATTCCACGGTAAATTAATTCAACTAATTAAACAAGGGGAAAAAGAGTTTGCCAGGAGGGGTCGATCGATCGACGTCTGGGGTTCGATCGATCGACGCTCTAGGTTCGATCGATCGATCAAACAGGTATTTCGATTTTTGCAGAAGTGCAGTTACGGGTTTGACTAATATTCTTCATTCAAATCCATAATTTCCAACACTAATCGTCCCAAAACTTATACTACAATCATGGTAATATACTTTCAGATGTTTCTAACATTAAGCATGCATATAACCATCATTAAACATGATTCAACAACCTAAAATCTCATCTAATCATCAAGAACCCTAAGTTTTCATAACTTTTGTTCTAATCAGTTTTCTCCAGAATTTCCTTCTAACAAATCATCACAAATCCGTGGGTTAATCATCTACTTCACATATTAAATTTCCAGAATAAGGTTATAATGGTTTCTACATGCAAATCCCTATCAAAAATTGGGGTTTTCTTCCTTTAATTATACTCCTAATCATTCCTACACTAATATGATTATTGCACCAATGAAAATACGCAAGTTAAACACTTGCCTGGGATTTCAGAGGTCTGGTTTCCTGCTGATATTGGTGTGGTTGCGTTCTCCTCCTCGCGATCTACGCGTTGGTGGTGACGGCGGTGAATTCGGTGGTGTTTTGGGCCTTGAATCACCTTGAGGGCTCTCTCCTCTCTTCTCCAATGGCCGTTCTAGGGTTCTGAATGTTCTAACCCTAAAAGGCTGACTTAAATGGCTGCTAAGGATGGCTGCAATTCGTGGGTTTATATACCCTATTTTGTAAAATGACCAAAATGCCCTCCCGGGTCACTAATTAAGCCTAAAAACATCCCGAGACCCAAACTAAACCCCCGGGTACACTTTTCTGACTATCTCGACCCTTCCGGACGCGTTGGCGCACTCAAAACGACCATACGGACAACTTATAAAATATTCCCTTTTTAATTAACATAATTAGTCCCGACGTGACACGGGCACGTCCCGATTTAAATTTCCGAAATAGTCATATAATTCACTTATGACCTTCAATATAACCAATATAATATATTACTAGGCTCATTAGTAATATTCAACAAGTTTCCCATAATTACTAACTCTAGTCACGTTAATAATTATAACACAATTAATTTCCGGATTTTTATTAAATAAATCATCACATTAAATTTAATAAATCCCCAAATTAAATATAGCCTAAAAGTACGGGGTATTACATACTTCCCCCCTAATAACGGAATTTCGTCTCGAAATTCGGAAAATAAGGCATACCTGGTAAAAACAACTCTGGATATCTCTCGTGCATATCTGCCTCACGCTCCCAAGTGGATTCCTCCACATTATGATGCTCCCACTGGACTCGCACAAGTGGAACTACTTTCGACCTCAATCTCCTCTCACTATAGTCTAGAATAGCCACTGGTCTCTCCTCGTAAGAGCTATCAGACTGTAAGTCTATCTCGTCTATCGCAATGTGAGTATGGGCCATATCATCCCGAAGATATCGTCTCAACGACGAGATGTGGAATACATCGTGTATGCGATGTAATTGTTCTGGAAATCCCAACCTGTATGCTACTGGCCCAATTCTCTCGATGATGGGAAATGGTCCTACGTACCTCGGATCCAACTTTCCCTTCTTCCCGAACCTCATCACTCCTTTCATAGGAGATACACGCAACAACACTTGATCTCCCACATTAAACTCCCGGAAGAACCGTTTCGCATCGGCGTAGCTCTTCTGCCTGTCTTGGGCTACCCGAATACGACTCCTGATTATCTCAATCCTCGCGGAGGTCTCCTGAATCACTTCTGGCCCTAATAACTTGTTGTCCCCCACCTCGAGCCAACAAGTTGGAGAACGACAAGGCCTGCCGTACAAAGCCTCAAATGGAGCCATGCCAATCGTAAACTAATAGGAGTTATTATAAGCAAACTCTACTAGTGGAAGGTGTGGCTCCCAACCTCCTCCGAAATCGAGAACACACATGCGTAGCATATCTTCCAACATCTGATTAGTACGCTCCGTCTGCCCATCTGTCTGTGGGTGGTAAGCTAAACTCAGTCTCAACTCTGTACCCATAGCCTCCTGAAAGCTTTCCCAGAAATGTGACACAAAAATCTTGTCTCTATCTGATACAATATTCAGGGGCACCCCATGTAGTCTGACAATCTTAGCTATGAACAACTGGGCATACTGACCCGTGGTATAATCTATCCTTACTGGCAGAAAATGAGCCACCTTGGTCAAACGATCTACAATCACCCAGATAGAATCGTGGCCCCGCTGTGATGTAGGCAACCCGGTAATGAAATCCATGGAAATACTTTCCCACTTCCACGCAGGTACTTCCAATGGCTGAAGTAATCCCGACGGTTTCTGGTGGTCCACCTTCACTAGCTGGCAAGTAGAACACTTGGACACAAATTCAGCGATGTCCTTCTTCATCCCACTCCACCAGTATTGTTGTCTCATGTCCTGGTACATCTTATCGCCTCCCGGATGTACTGCAAATCGGGACCCATGAGAATGAGTCATCACTTCATGACGTAGCTCCGCTCCTTCTGGAACCACTAATCTCCCATTAAACCGCAACCCTCGATCCGAACTAACAAAATAGGACTCAGCACCCTCGGCTAGAAGTCGTACAATCTGCTCCTGACAAAACGGGTCTGTGGTCTGTGCCTGTATCACCCTCGTAACAATCTCGGGTGTGACTGACATCACGGATATGAAAGAACGTGCTACTGCGTCCTGGTGACCCAACTCCTTCCACTTTGCTTTCCAGATGTCCGCTACATCGTCAACCGGTCTACGGCTCAACGCATCAGCAACTACGTTGGCTTTCCCCGAATGATACTGTATTTTGAACTGGTAATCTTTCACCTACTCTAACCATCTGCGCTGACGCATATTCATCTCTCGCTGAGTGAACAGGTACTGCAGTGGCTTATGGTCTGTGAACAAACGGAATTTCTCGCCCAACAAATAGTTCCTCCAAATTCTCAATGCAAAGACGACCGCAGCTAACTCCAGGTCGTGGGTGGGTTAATTCTTCTCATGCGGCTTAAGCTTGCGAGAAGCAAAAGCTATAGCCTTCTCTTCCTGCTGAAGTACTCCCCCAAGTCCTCGTAAGGACGCATCTGTGTAAACCAGGTACTCTACACCCGGCTTCGGTAAAGCAAGGACTGGTGCCGAAGTAAGCTTATCCTTCAGCTCGTCGAAATCCAACTGGCAAGCGTCATCCCAGACATATGGTACCCCCTTGCGAGTCAGATTCGTCAATGGACCCGCTATTTTGGAGAATCCCCGAATGAACCTCCTGTAGTATCCGGCTAACCCCAAGAAACTACGCACTTCCGTCGGTGTCGTGGGCTGCCCCCACTCCCTCACCGCTGACAGTTTGCTGGGGTCAACTGCTATCCCCTGCTCAGAAACAACATGGCCCAAGAATTGTACCTCTCGCAACCAGAATCCACACTTCTCGTACTTAGCATACAACTGATGCTCTCGTAGAGTCTAAAGAACCTGTCTCAAGTGTTCGGCATGCTCCTCCTTGGAGTGTGAATATATCAAAATATCATCTATGAAGACGATGACGAACTAATCCAAGAACTCTCTGAATACTCGGTTCATCAAGTCCATGAAAATGGCTGGGGCATTTGTGAGTCCGAACGGCATCACCCTGAACTCATAGGACCCATATCTCGACAAGAAGGCAGTCTTTGAAACATCCTGCTCTCTAATTCGTAACTGATGGTACCCCGACCTCAAATCTATCTTCGAAAAGAAAGTTGCTCCCCTCAACTGGTCGAATAGATCATCGATTCGAGGCAACGGATACTTATTCCGTATCGTGACCTTGTTCAACTCCCGGTAGTCCACGCACAATCTCAGTGAACCATCTCTCTTCTTTACAAATAAGACTGGAGCGCCCCAAGGTGAGGTACTCCTACGAATGAAGCCCTGACCTAATAGCTTCTCAATCTGATCTCGTAGCTCTCGCATCTCTGCCGGAGCCATACGGTACGATGCACGTGCTATAGGTCTCGTATCTGGCAATAAATCTATAACGAAGTCTATCTCACGACTGGGCGGTAGGCCTGGTATCTCCTGAAACACATCGGAATACTCCCTAACAACTGGGATCGAATCCAAAGGAATCACAACCTCCTTAGAGGTATCCTCCTCAATGTAATATAAATGAGCGGTCGAACCTCCCTCTGGGCGAGGCATTGCTACTACAAACACCTCTTGCCTCGGAATGGCAAAAACAATGCTCCCACCGAAGCAATCAATCATGGCTCTATAAGATGCGAGCCAATCCATACCAATAATCACATCATGCTCGTGCATGTCTAAGACTAGCATGTCTGCAGGCAATACCAAGCTACCAATCTCTACCCCTACTCCCCGGCATATAAAGAATATAAGTGACCCACTCCCTAGTGGTGAGTCGACACACGTCACAGTGCTCTCGGCTGTGGCTAATAATCCTAAGGACTTCGCAAAATGCGTAGCTATAAAACAATGCGTTGCCCCCGTATCAAACAAAACTTTACCCATAATACCATGGATAGGAAACATACCCTCAATCGCGGGTGGTGCCTGTGGAGCTGCTGCCTGGTGGACGTTATAGACACGTCCATACTGCAATTGCCCCTGCTGCACTGGAGCTGCTGGAATGGCTGGTAGGGCTGGCACCTGGGCTGGAGCTGGAAGGGCAGGTGGAAAAAGTGGTCTCTGTGGCTCATTACGGGCTCCCTGCTGCTGTGGGGCCCTATCACCCTCTGGGCAATCCTGACGCTTATGGCCGTGCTTGTCGCACACAAAACACCGGCCTCTGAAATTACCTCCCCTCTGTCCCTACTGACCACGGCCCTGCTGGCCGTTACCTCCACGCCATTGGCCCTGTTGGCCCTGATGTGCACGCTGTTGGCCTTGCTGGCCCTGCTGCTGTCCCTGCGGTCGGTGCTGACCCTGCTGGCCCTGCTGATTAGGCTGACCCTGATGGCCCTTCCTGTATCCCCCGAATCCCTGCCTAGAATCACCTGAACGAAATCGCTTAGCAGGGTCCCCCTGATGGGAACTCTGCTCGTGCTGACGAGTCTATCCATGAGTTGGTGCCCCACCGGCACTATTACCCCCGGTCCTGCCCTGCTGGCTGGACTCTCCTGCTCTCTTGCTTCCCTGAAGATGGAAGCGGTGATCCTGGCAATGTAGTAACGCTGCATTGAGTATGTTAATGAAAGTACTTAGGGATAGATTTCCAATAAGGTGCTGACGGATCCTCCAAGCTAACCCGTCGACGAACAACAAAATTTTCTTGCCCTCAGTGGGTGCCTCATCCGGCACAATAGTGAGAAGTCTCGTGAACTCCTCCTCATACTCTGCTACAGTAAGATTATCTTGCTTCAGATTTAGTAGTTTCCGCCTCATCTCCGTCTGTACTGCAGGTGGAAAATACTTGCGGTCAAACCGCTCCCAGAACATCTGAATAGGGATCGTGTCCCTCTCCTCCAAAGTAGTAGTGGACTCCCACCACTGTAATGCGGCTCCCACCATCTTGAAAGAAGCCAATAACTGCTTTTGTACTTCGGTGCACTCATACATGCGAAGATGCCACTGGATGTCTTTCTTCCATTGGCTGACCGTGATAATGTCGGAGCTACCAGAAAACTCAGGGGGATGTGCTTTCTGAAAAGCATCCCAAACCCTCTCCCATGCAGATGGAAGTTGTGCTGGTACTGGAGCCACTGCCTGAACCTGGGGTGGAGCCTGCTGAGTCACCGCTATCGCGGCATTCACCGCCTGAGCAACTATGGCGGCCACTTCATTTGCATTCATTGTGCCTGGTGCCGGAGCTGTTGGTTGCTCGGCCTGGGCACGCCTATCTTTCGGAGCACGTCTCGGAGGCATCTGAAACGTGAACAAAATTTATCAGTCTACAATTATCATCGAATCTCAATTAACTGAAGACTTAAACGTAAAAGCAGGAATACAACAAATCCTAAAAATAGGGCTCTATAGCAAAAACGTTAAGCTGAAAGTGAAATAAGCCATACAGATCCTATGGACACTAGAACCTGATGCTCTGATACCACCTGTGACACCCCGCCTAATTAAATACCGAGCGATCACTCCTTTATTAAATTAAATCAAGGTACACAGTTGGTTCATTCTCAGCATCACTGTCGATAAAAATAATTTTTCCAATTTAACACCCTAAATAATTAAGCTAAGTGTCAAAAACATTTTTCATACAAACTTCCAAATTTTAATTAAAGAAAAGATTTACTTATACCAAACAACATTTCTACGATATAGAATCACACCACGATGAACTAAAATAAAACCATACATTCGTCAATCGAATGTCAACATAATAAAACTAAAATCATAAACCATCCTGAATAAATCACGTAAAACAATACTGGAATAACTGAAATATAAAAATCCCAACAATAAATGAAATGATGAAAAGGGCGACACGTGCCCAATAAATGAGAGTAGTAGGAGTGGAGTCAATAACAGAAGTCATCTACTCAAGTGACCTGCAACTCCCACCTAAGCTGCAGCTCGTTCTTCTCAAAGGATCCTAAGCAAGACGCCCCTGTGGCTGGGCACCTGAAAATATACATATATATACAAAAGAGAGAGAGAGAAAGAGACGGGTCAGGGCCCGAAAGTGTGTTTGATTTTAAAATACGTTAGGCAAGTATTTAAATTGATACAGGCCAATGCAATTCATATTAGTTCGACACTCTCTTGAGGAATTCTCACCTCTCTTCTAATGTGCACGCCTATCGTACTAACCTTCCCAAATAATTTAGTTTATCTTGACTTACTCCTAAGTCTTCAAAACCGAACGATGACAGTGTTTTAAAAAGGTTACTTTCAATCTGTAGCACTCCTCTCATTTTAGCTTCATTAAATTATAAAGTTTCCCAGTGTCTTTTCATACTTTCACAAAATGAGTATTTAATAATTTGAGTCAACAACCATGTTCTACTTAACAAATCACAGTAGGCAGTTTAAAGTTTATAACCTCATATATATATATTAACTACTCGTATAATATACATATATAACAGCACCCCGACTAAACTATGGTGCGGGCATACTCTGCTATCCAATCCCCGTATCGCTCACACAAAGGGAAATACAAGTTCGGAATCACTCTCGAACTGTATTAACATATACAAAACAACGTTGAGGCGAAGCATAGATTCCAAGTCCAAGAGGTCAGTACATACCCACACGTCTCTTAGGACCGTCCAACTATCAATCTGATAGCCCGTACCTAGGATCTCTATCTTCTAGGGTACGAATCAATATCCCCCATAAAGCAACACAGGATAAGATCGTCCCAGCGCGGTAACCTCAGGGATAGCAAGTAGCGAGGGTACGTTTTTCACATGTATATAATATATGTACACACAATCATATAAATATACCAATTTCATCATGTTAATATAGGCCACTCTCCTTACCCATAATTACAACATTTATCCTTAATTTTACATTTTTAGGATTTCGTATAAGGTTTCGTCTATAACCTTAACTCGGAGGGTTTTCTCACTAATTACGTGACACTCGTGGATTTTATCCATCCAAGTAACAAATTCAGTAGGTAGACGTCTATTCACTATCGTAGGTATTCGTTGTACTCCCTCACTTGAAATACGTAGTTCGTCATTCCTTAATTAATTATCCCTAAAACACAATAATCATTTCATAATAAAGTTCTCAACACTTAATCATATGTCCTACTGGTCTCTCCCATATCCCAAAACATTTTATTTATAATGCCCAAGAAATATTCCACGGTAAATTAATTCAACTAATTAAACAAGGGGAAAAAGAGTTTGCCAGGAGGGGTCGATCGATCGACGTCTGGGGTTCGATCGATCGAACCTTCGATCGATCGACGCTCTAGGTTCGATCGATCGATCAAACATGTATTTCGATTTCTGCAGAAGTGCAGTTACGGGTTTGACTAATATTCTTCATTCAAATCCATAATTTCCAACACTAATCGTCCCAAAACTTATACTACAATCATGGTAATATACTTTCAGATGTTTCTAACGTTAAGCATGCATATAACCATCATTAAACATGATTCAACAACCTAAAATCTCATCTAATCATCAAGAACCCTAAGTTTTCTTAACTTTTGTTCTAATCAGTTTTCTCCAGAATTTCCTTCTAACAAATCATCACAAATCCGTGGGTTAATCATCTACTTCACATATTAAATTTCCAGAATAAGGTTATAATGGTTTCTACATGCAAATCCCTATAAAAAATTGGGGTTTTCTTCCTTTAATTATACTCGTAATCATTCCTACACTAATATGATTATTGCACCAACGAAAATACGCAAGTTAAACACTTGCCTGGGATTTCAGAGGTCTGGTTTCCTGCTGATATTGGTGTGGTTGCGTTCTCCTCCCTGCGATCTACGCGTTGGTGGTGACTGCGGTGAATTCGGTGGTGTTTTGGGCCTTGAATCACCTTGAGAGCTCTCTCCTCTCTTCTCCAATGGCCGTTCTAGGGTTCTGAATGTTCTAACCCTAAAAGGCTGACTTAAATGGCTGCTAAGGATGGCTGAAATTCGTGGGTTTAATTACCCTATTTTGTAAAATGACCAAAATGCCCTCCCGGGTCACTAATTAAGCCTAAAAACATCCCGAGACCCAAACTAAACTCCCGGGTACACTTTTCTGACTATCTCGACCCTTCCGGACGCATTGGCACACTCAAAACGACCATACGAACAACTTATAAAATATTCCCTTTTTAATTAACATAATTAGTCCCGACGTGACACGGGCACGTCCCGATTTAAATTTCCGAAATAGTCATATAATTCACTTATGACCTTCAATATAACCAATATAATATATTACTCGGCTCATTAGTAATATTCAACAAGTTTCCCATAATTACTAACTCTAGTCACGTTAATAATTATAACACAATTAATTTCCGGATTTTTATTAAATAAATCATCACATTAAATTTAATAAATCCCCAAATTAAATATAGCATAAAAGTACGGGGTATTACATTCAAGTGGCATGTTTCACTAGGGTTGCTGAGGGAAAGACATTCAGTCTGTAGCAGCTTACCTCCGTGTTAACCCCCGGCATCTCGGTGTACTTCCATTTAAAGACATCTTTGAACTCAACCAAGAGTTTGATTAACTCCTCTCTAGGGTCTCCCTTCAAGTCCTTTGAAATAAAAATTGGGTTCGGATCCCTGCCTTCTCTAGATAAATTGATCTTTTCTAATTCCTGGATCTGTGGCCTAGGGTCGTCTTTCATACATTCTAGCTCTTCCTTCACTTCTTTTACAAACTCTTGGATCCCATAGTTATCAATTACTAAGCATTTCCCCTGGTTATCTACTAGGAAGCATTCATACACCGGGTCAGCTTCATTGTCCAGTCCCTTGGCTTCTTGCTCACACCTTCATAATCTATAAATAATCCTATAGTTAGGCAAAATAACCCGTTTACACTGTCGGGCCACCGCGTCTCTTTGGAAAGGTCTTTTTATACGATTCTCATCCCCCTCTTTCACCGTTCGCCTACTAATAACGCTCTATTTCTGCACTTGGTGCTCAATAGGATCAATTCGCGGGGTCATTCGGTCACGAAGTTGTCTTGACAGGCTGGGGGGCCTTACTGCCCCAAGATCACGTTCTTCTTCATAAGTCACAATCGTTCGAGTATATGCTCGTACCCTCTCTTGGGTTGAGGGGATCCTTATTCCCTCGGTACATCTTGTCACCATAGTAGCTTCTTTCGTCAGATTAGTGTAGAAAGTTGCATCCACCGTGTGGGCCTTTTCCTTTGCAAAAGGTTTCTTGGTAGCTCAAATCACCACCTCCTTACCCTTTATGTTCTCTTTAGCGCATTGATGATATATTGAGGGTACAAACCCATGGTTGTGTATCCATACCCTTCCTATTAACAACTGGTACGATGGCTCACAATTCATGACGTGGAATTAAATATGGGAAGTGATATTCCCTATTGTGATGCCCACATTGACGTAGCCCACCAACTTGGAGAACTGATTATCATAACCCGATATTTCCAAGGAGTGGGGTATAATTCTTGTTTCTGACAACCCAGTAGCAGAGAAGGATCCCATAGTCATTATGTTGATGGATGCCCCTCCGTCTAACCACACTCACTAAAAAATGCAATCATTCACCGATGCAGTAACATACAAAGGTCTATTATGTGGGTACCTGATCATCCTATCTGCCTCTAATAATATGACTTCTAAGAGGTATCTACTCACCAATTTAGCCATGGTCCTTTTCCATTTCAAATGTGGGGACACATTTTTCTTTGCAATCTCTAGAATGTCCCTTGTAACTTCTAGCCGGGAATCTTCAGGAAGGCCAACATGTCAAAGAACCAACCAAACTTTGGTGAGCGATCCACAGAGGCACACTCAATATATATATCCGTCCGATCATCCTCAAGCTCATAGACTTCTTCCACGTCTCTATATGCAGCCTTGTCATATGCTATCACCGCGTTGAGCTCCCCCAGGGAGCAGGCCCCCATATGCCCGCTGAGCATCTCAACAGTATCGAATGCTTCTCCTTGATCCTCTCTGTCTTCAGCCCCATCATCCAAATGCATGCAAGCCAACTTAAAAGTGCATTCTTCGAGAGAATCCTCGAAGCCACTACCATGAGTGAACTCAGAGTCATTCCCTCTGAGCCATTGCTCCATCATTGACTACTCGGCCTCCTTATCGAAGGCGCTAGACATAAGGGCCCTGTGGGGTGGTAAAGGGTTGTTGTTTACATTGGTTTGCGGTAACTCAATATGTCCATTCTTCACGTGGTGAATAATCATCCTTCTTAATGAGAAAGACACCTTAGTAGTATGATTGACTCTATTATGGAGCATGCAATAGTGGGGTTTCTCTCTGTCTTCTCGGGTGAGCGGCGCAGTGTAGACATTAATCGGCCTACAAATTTTATCGCGAACCATGAGATCGTACAGGTTCAAAGTTTACTCCACCGTACAAGTTAGCTCGGGAGGATCCTCCTCGTCTTCAAATCTTCTCTTATTGTTCCTACCCTTTCTACCTCCTCGACTGCCATTACCTCCTTCCGTACCCCCATCGTCCGTGTAGTTGATCCTCGAGGGTATTCAACTCCCCGAGGTAACTGTTGGTCTCATCAGTAAACTGGACACAGAGGGAGGTGGTATTATGGGTTTCACCACTAATGCGATATTCCTTGCTGACTTCAAAAAGGCTAAAAATGTACCTTATCTTGTCTCATTAATCAAGTGACATATGTATTCAGGTAGCACTGGAAAAATTATAGGCTGGGCCTAATTTGGGTGGGTCAAATATGGGTTGGCCTAAATGTGGGTTGGGCTAAATATGAGTTGGGCTAAATGTGGGTTGGGCCAAATATGGGCGGACCAAATATGGATTGGGCCAACCCATTGTTTTTCTACTAAAGTAAGTATTACAATTCAAGGTATATGTAAAAAAAAACTCATATTTTACTCACAACTTTTAAAAATGAGTATTATATTTTATTTGTATCCTTAAAAATTGGGCTCCATATTTGACTCATAGATTTTAAATATGGGCCCCATATTTAACTCATAGCTTTTAAATATGGGCCCCATATTTAGATGACTAGACTAATATGGGTGTCACACCCCGACTAATTAAATACTGGGTAGCTACTCCTTTATTCAAATTAATACAAAATGTCAAGTTGGTTCAGTTCATAGCATCACTATCGAAAAATATTTTAACAATTACTAGCCACCTAATATTTAAAAAGTGAGTTGTCAATTTTAATTAAATCTGATTTACATACAACTAAAGTAAATTAAGAAATACTGATACCACAACCACATCACAGTCGCAATAAGATAACAGTGTAATAAACTGAATCTGGAGGAATACACCTCACAACAATCCGAATACTAAAATAAACAAAATACAAAGTCTGAACCATTAATTAATTACAACCCAAAATTTGAAATAGAACTGAATAAGTAAGATGTTTCTAAAAGGAAAGGGCGACATGCCCTACAGATGAGTAAATCTGAAGTAAAGTCAAGATAGAAAGTGGAGGCGTCTACTATCGAGGTCCTATAACTTCCACAGCAGCTACAACACGTCACTGGGATGGAACTCCTATACTTGGTGTCCTTGTGGCTGGGCACCTAAAAAGGTTTTTATAAAAAAAATAGATTTGAAAGCAAACGGGTCACAGCCCGATTGTGAAAACAGTTTAAAATATAGCAAGTGTTTAATATCATTAAACAGTGAATATAAAATACATCATAGTGTGTGCACTCACATGAATTCCTCACCTCTCAACTAAGTGTGCACTCCTATCGTACCCATACCCGTTCCAGTTATTGCCATATCTGACTAGACCAATACACAATCTAACATTACTATACGATTACCGATTCAATTCCCGACATCTTAATTTAAACAGAGAGTTGTACTTTTCTTCTTAGTTCTCAAAATTAGTAATACTCATCACTAGGGATTTTTCCATTTTTAACTCTACAAAAATGTTGCTATTATTCACTTACATTTATACAATGACAGTTCGTTTCAATTAACAGTATATTATTCTCATCATAAATATACAATACTGGCACCTCGAGGCTAAGCTGCGGTGTACACATACTCTGCAATCGAATCCCGGTACATCACGTATATAAGGACCATGTATTCCGAATCTCTCAGGACGCACACAATGGAGGCGAACATAGTTCACATCATATGGGTCACACACATACCTACGCTCCCATGATCAACAGACTTATTAACTTCTCAATAAGTCCTTCTCTGACCTATGTCCTCGAGGTACCAATCTAAATCCCCCTGTAGGCACACAAAGATTTGATGGCCCTTATCGAACACCGACCTCCCGTGATAGCAAGTATGGTATGTATGTTATACATAATTGACTACATATACCAAGAATTCACACATCTTAGATATTCCATAATATTAATAGAGGTATATTTCTCGTCTTCATACCGTCATTTAATGTTGTACGTTTACAAGTCCCCTATTAATACACATTAAAGTTGTCAACCCTTCTCACGTTGTAATTTTAGGTACTCGTTTCCTAATCCATAAATGTCATCCGGTTTACTAGACAATTCTAAGTTTTACTCCTCAACGTACTCCAATCTCATAATTATACCCACTAGTCAATAAGGAAAGGTTAGTGCTCCATTAAATAAGTCTACGGGAAGTTTGAAATAAAATCAGGCCTAAAAAGGCCATTCTGTCAACTTGTTTCGAACGAGTTCATTCGAACGAATGTCTCGAACAAACTACCAACTCGTTAGAAGGGGTACTATCATCTCGTTAGAAGTCTCGTTCGAACGAGGTCGTTCGAACGACCTGGGCAGGTCTTCTAACGAGATAGCAGACTACGCCCATAATTCTCCCAATTCATTTTTTCTTCATTTTTCTCTTCTCTAAATGCACCCTAAGACCATCCAAATTACATTTTCATGTTTGATACTATTTTTAGTCACCCTAGGTCATTCCTTACCATACTTTTGGGGTCGAATCTTATAAATCAACAAGTCAAAATCATAAATCCCTAAATTTTACCCCAAACCCTATGAACATGAACCCAGAATGTGGTATCAGAGCATCAGGTTCTAGTGTTCTTAGGATCTGTACGGCTTGTTATGTTTTCGTTAAGCTTTCTTTGATGGAGAGCCCTATATTTTAGGATTATTGTATTCTTTTGTGTATGTTTCGCTCTTCAGCTATTTTGAGATATTAACTGCGAACTTATAAGACTTTACTCTCATTTCAGATGCCTCCATGATGTGCACAACGAGTTCCCAAGGATGCTCAGCCCGAGCCACAGCCTGCACCAGTTCAGGGCTCCTTGAATGCCGTAAAGGTTGCAGCTATTGTAGCCCAAGCGGTAAATGCCTCCCTAGCAGTTGTGCAGCAGGCACCACCTCAGGCGCCGGTAGTAGCGCCAGTTCATGCCCATGCATTCCCGTCTGCTTGGGAACGTGTTTGTGATGCTTTTCAGAAAGCATACCCTTCGGAGTTTGCAGGTAGCTCCGACGTTGTTATGTCCAGTCAGTGGAAGAAGGACATCTAAAGGCACTTAAGGTTGTACGAGTGCACAGATGTACAAAAGAAGATACTGGCTACTTTTAACCTAGTAGGATCAGCGCTGTAGTGGTGGGAGTCCATTACCACCACGGAGGAGAGAGACATCCTTTCTATTCAGGAGTCCTAGGTGCGGTTCGACCGCAAGTATTTTCCATCAGCCGTTCACACTGAAATGAGGAGAAAGTTAATGAACCTCAAGCAGGAGGGGAAGACCATGGCCGAGTATGAGGCAAAATTCACTAATCTTTTGAACATTGTTCCCGATGAAATTCCAACCAAGGAGAAAAAGATTCAGAAGTTCATGGATGGGTTGACTTGGGAGATCCGTCAGCACTTGTTGGGTAATCTCTCGTTGGCCACTTATTCTGATGTGGTTAATGCAGCACTACTTCACTGCCAGCACCACCGTTTCCACATGTCAGAGAGTAAGCGATCAGGATAGTCCAGCCATCAGGGCAGGACAGGGGGAAATGGTGCCAGCGGGGAACAATTTACTCAGGGTCAGCATAGGCAGGGAGATAAGGGTTCCCAGCAGGGGGATTTTAAGAGATTCAGATCTGGGGGTTTCAGAAATGGTCAGGGAGGTTTTCGTCAGGGCCAGTAGGGTCAGCACCGCCATTAGGGACAGCACGGCCATCCTGGCCAACAACAGCAGCTTCATTAGGCCCAGCATGGCCAGGGGAGGAATGGAAACCGCCACCAGGGCCGTTGGCAGCAGGGTCAGAGAGGGGGGAACTTTTCGGGGAAATGTTTCATTTGTGGCAAGATTGGCCACAAGCGCCAGGAGTGTCCTGATAGGGGCAGGGCCCCACAACAGCAGCAGTAGGGTGCTCGATATGAGCCCCAGAGACCTATGTTTCCCGCCGCCCTCCCAGCACCACCACAGATGCCAACTTTGCCACCCATCCCAGCAGTCCAGTCCAACAGGGACAACTTCAGTATGGGCTAGTTTACCAACTCCAGCATGTCGCAGTCCCACAGGATCCACCTGCCATTGAGGGTATTTTCTCTATTCAGGGGACTATGGGGCGTATTTTATTTGATACGGGGGCCACACACTATTTCATTGCCACGAGATTTGCATGCACTTTGGGGTTGTTAGACACTGCAGATAGCATGATTACTTGCGTAAATTCACCGTTGAGTAGGGGTTCCGTGATTTCCTTTATTTGTAGAGGTGTGGGTATAGAGATCGGGAGAATTACTTTACCTTATGATATGTTAGTATTAGAGATGACTGAGTACGATGCGATTGTTGGTATGGATTGGCTGGTTGCGTACTGAGCCATGATTGATTGTTTCAGTAGGAGTATCATTTTTTCCATTCCCGGGCAGGAGATATTTTTAGTGGCGATGCCTCGCCCCGAGGGAGGATCGTCCACTCACTTGTACTATATAGAGGAGGAGACCTCTAAGGAAGTGGTGATACCACTCGATTCGATTCCAGTCGTTAGGGAGTTTGCTGACGTATTTTAGGATATACATGGATTACCTCCTAGTAGAGAGAGAGATTTTTTTATCGATTTGATGCCAGGCACTCGGCCAATTGCCCGTGCACCTTCTCGTATGGCTCCATCGGAGATGAGAGAACTAAGGGTTCAGATAGAGCAGTTATTGGGTCATGGGTTTATCCGAAGGAGTACTTCATCGTGGGGTTCCCCTGTGTTGTTCGTAAAGAAGAGGGATGGATAGTTGAGGTTGTGTGTAGATTACCGGGAGTTGAATAAAGTCACGATACGGAATAAGTATCCGTTGCCCAGAATCGATGACTTGTTCGACCAGCTGAGAGGAGCTTCCTTCTTCTCAAAGATTGACTTGCGATCGGGATACCATTAGTTGCGTATCAGGGAACAGGACGTCTCGAAGATTGATTTCTTGACGAGATATGGTTCCTACGAGTTTCGGGTTATGCCTTTTGGCTTGACCAATGCTCTAGCCGTGTTTGTGTACTTAATGAATAGGGTATTCAGAGAGTTCCTAGACCAGTTCATCATTGTCTTTATTGATGACATTATGGTTTACTCCCAGACAAAAGAGGAGCACGCTGAACATTTGAGACATGTTTTGCAGACGCTACGTCAGAACGAGCTTTATGCAAAGTACGAAAAATATGGGTTTTGGCTGAAGGAGGTTCAGTTTTTGGGGAATATCATTTCAGACCGGGGGATATCTGTCAATTCGGGGAAGGTATCCGCGGTGAGGGAGTGAGGATAGCCCACGACACCGACCGAGATCCGTAGATTCTTGGGCCTAGCAGGATACTACAGAAGGTTTATTAGGGGTTTCTCAAAGATAGCGGGTCCTTTGACACATGTGACTCGCAAAGGTGTGCCATTCATCTGGAGCGATGCCTGTCAGTTGGCATTCGATGAGTTGAAGGACAAGTTGACCTCAGCGCCTGTGTTAGCATTGCCCAGACCGGGAGTTGAGTATCTAGTCTACGCATCTGCGTCCTTACAAGGACTTGGAGGTGTGCTATAAAAGGAGAGTCAGGCCATAGCTTATGCTTCCCGTAAGCTTAAGCCTCACGAGAAGAATTACCCCACCCATGACTTGGATTTAGCGGAAGTCGTATTCGATCTTCGAATTTGGAGACACTGTCTCCTGGGGGAGAAATTTTAGTTGTTCACAGACCACAAGTCTCTACAATACCTTTTCACGCAGAAAGAACTGAATATGCGTCAACGTCAGTGGCTTGAATTTATGAAGGATTATCAGTTTGATATCCAATATCACCTAGGGAAGGCTAACGTGGTATCAGACGCGTTGAGCCGTAGGCCAGTAGATGAGGTGGCCGAGGTGTGGAAAGCTAATTGGAAGGAGTTGGGACACCAGGATGCAGTGGCACGATCGTCCATGTCTGTGATGATTGTTACACCTCAGGTTATTATGAGAGTGATAAAGGCCCAGGAAAATGACTCGTTCTGTCAGGAGCAGAGTTCGATTACTAGCAAAGGGAGCCGAGTCCTATACCGTTAGTTCAGACGGGGGATTACGCTTCAATGGGAGACTAGTTGTTTCGAAAGGGGAAGACTTACGACATGAGGGTAATGGCAGAGTCGCACGGCTCACGGTTCGCGGTACACCCTGGTGGGGATAAGATGTACCAAGACATGAGACGACAGTACTAGTGGAGCGGGATGGAGAGAGATATCGCCGTGTTCATTTCTAAATGCGCCACTTGTCAGCTAGTAAAGTTGGACTATTAGAAACCGATAGGATTTCTACAGCCATTAGAGGTTCCGATGTGGATATGGGAGAGAATATCTATGGACTTTATCACGGGGTTACCTACGTCACAGAGGGGTCATGACTCCATATGGGTAATTGTGGATAGGTTGACTAAAGTTGCTCATTTTTTACCCATGAGGACAAACTACACTACGGGATAATATGCCCAGATTTTTATTGCGGAGATAGTGAGACTTCACGGGGTACCTCTAAATATCGTGTCTGACCGAGACAAGATATTTGTTTCACGATTTTGGGAGAGTTTACAGGAGGCCATGGGTACAGAGTTGCGACTGAGTACGTCATATCACCCGCAGACTGATGGGCAAACGGAGCGGACAAATCAAATATTGGAAAACATGTTGCGTATGTGCATTCTAGACTTTGGAGGTGGTTGGGAGCAATACCTTCCACTAGTGGAGTTTGCTTATAATAACTCATACCAGTTCACCGTTGGCATGGCTCTATTTTAGGCATTGTATGGTAGACCTTGTCGTTACCCAGCATGTTGGTTAGAAGTGGGGGATAACAAACTCCTTGGGTCAGAACTGATTCAGGACACTTCGGCAAGGATAGAGATGATACGGAGCCGTATTCGGGTAGCTCAGGACAGGTAGAAGAGCTATGCTGATGCCAAGAGGTTCTTTAGAGAATTCAAGGTGGGAGACCAGGTGTTACTCAGAGTATCTCCTATGAAGGGTATTATTCGTTTTGGGAAGAAGGGGAAACTGGCACCAAGATACATGGGGTCGTTTCCTATCATTGAGAGGATTGGGCTAGTTGCGTATAAACTTGGGTTATCGGAGCACTTGCATAGGATTCATGATGTGTTCCATATTTCCTCGCTAAGGAAATATCTTAGGGACGATTTGGCCCATACCCACATTACTTTAGAGGATATTCTGGACCACAGCGAGAGGAAGCTGAGGCCGAAGATAGTACCGTTAGTAGGTGTGCAGTGGCGGCATCATAATGTCGAGGAGTCCACATGGGAGCGCGAGGATGAGATGCGCGAGCGTTATCCAGAGTTATTTTTACCAGGTACTCTTTAGTTACGAATTTCGGGACGAAATTCTGTTATAAGGGGGAAGTATGTGATACCCCGTAATTTTATTGATTTTTATTTAAGGGATTAATTGAATGAAATGGGAACTAATTGGGAATTAATCCGGATATAAATACTAGCGAGATGTGAGTTGGTATTTGATTACGATGTTAAAATTGAATATATCTGAGTATATATGGTAATATATGAGTATTGAATATTAGAAATTATCGCGGGGTAAAAATACGATAATTTGGAAATTTAGTTGGGACGCGCGTGTCAGTCGCGTCAGGACTGAAATTATTTAAATTAAAAAGTGAATTATATTTTTTTATAAATTGAATGGTCATTTTTTAGTGCGCCAACGTGTCCCGAAGGGTCGAAATAGTCAGAAAACACTAGCCGGGGGTTTATTTTGGGTCCCGAGGCATTTTTAGGCCAAACCGGCAACCTAGAAGGGTATTTTGGTAATTTTAAAAATGGAGGAATTAAAACCCACGAATTTTAGAGTTTATTTTTATGATGTTAGAGAGGCCACTAAGGCCATTACCAGCCAAAAGCATTAGAAGTGGGCTACGGGAGTTAGAGAGAAGTTATCATAGGGTTCCAAACCAAAAACCATCTCCCCACCATCATTTTGGAAGAGATTGTGACCAAAAAGAGAGAAGAATCCACCTTGAAACACCGACAACAAATCTGAAGGACAAATCTAAGGCAAGTGATTTGATATTTTTAATTGTAATGAATATTTCCTCCATGTTTAGTGTAGAAACCTTATGCTGTGTATATTTTGGAGAAAACCCAATGGAATTGTTGTAGAAACCCTTGATCTTGGTTAGGAATTGCATGTAGAATGATTATGGACGAAATTTTGTATTTAAAGCTTAACTTTGATGATTTAAAAACGAAATTATGATGAGTATTTAGGCATAATAAAATTATGGGTTCATGTTCATAGGGTTTGGGGTAAAATTTAGGGATTTATGATTTTGACTTGTTGATTTATAAGATTCGACCCCAAAAGTATGGTAAGGAATGACCTAGGGTGACTAAAAATAGTATACAAACATGAAAATGTAATTTGGATGGTCTTAGGGTGCATTTAGAGAAGAGAGAATGAAGAAAAAATGAATTGGGAGAATTCTGGACGTAGTCTTCTATCTCGTTAGAAGACCTGCCCAGGTCGTTCGAACGACCTCGTTTGAACGAGACTTCTAACGAGATGACATTACCCCTTCTAACGAGTTGGTAGTTCATTCGAGACATTCGTTCGAACGAACTCCTTCGAAACGAGTTGACAGAATGGCCTTTTTAGGCCTTATTTTATTTCAAACTTCCCGTAGACTTATTTAATGGAGCACTAACCTTCCCTTATTGACTAGTGGGTATAATTGTGAGATTGGAATACATTGAGGAGTAAAATTTAAAATTGTGTAGTAAACTAGATGACATTTATGGATTAGGAAACGTGTACCTAAAATTACAACGTGAGAAGAGTAGACAACTTTAAGGTGTATTAATAGGGGACTTGTAAACGTACAACATTAAATGACGGTATAAAGACGAGAAATATACCTCTATTAATATTATGGAATATCTAAGATGTGTGAATGCTTGGTATATGCAGTCAATTTTGTATAACATACCTACCATACTTGCTATCACGAGAGGTCGGCGTTCCATCAAGGCCATCAAATATTTGTGTGCCTAAAGGGGGGATTTAGATTGGTACCTCGAGGACATAGGTCAGAGAAGGACTTATTGAGAATTTAATAAGTCTGATGATCATGGGAGTGTAGGTATGTGTGTGACCCATGTGATGTGAACTATGTTCGCCTCTATTGTGTGCATTTGTTACTTGTCGAAACGATTCCTGAGAGATTTGGAATACGTGGTCCTTATGTACGTGATGTACCGGGATTCGATAGCAGAGTGTGTCGGAACCGCAACTTAGCCTTGGGGTGCTAGTATTGTATATTTATGATGAGAATAATATATTGTTAATTGAAACGAACTGTCATTGTATAAATGTAAGTGAATAATAGCAACATTTTTGTAGAGTTAAAAATGGAAAAATCCCTAGTGACGACTATTACTAATTTTGAGAACTAAGAAAAAAAGTACAACTCTCTGTTTAAATTAAGATGTCGGGAATTGAATCGGTAATCGTATAATAATGTTAGATTGTTTATTGGTCTAGTTAGATATGGGGATAACTGGAACGGGTATGGGTACGATAGGAGTGCACACTTAGTTGAGAGGTGAGGAATTCATGTGAGTGCACACACTATCATGTATTTTATATTCACTATTTAATGATATTAAACACTTGTTGTATTTTAAACTGGTTTCACAATCGGTCTCTGACCCGTTTGCTTTCAAATCTATTTTTTTTGTAAAAACTTTTTTAGGTGCCCAGCCACATGGACACCAAGCATAGGTGTTCCATCCCAGTGACGTGTTGTAGCTGCAGTGGAAGTTACAGGACCTCGATAGTAGATGCCTCCACTTTCTATCTTGATTCTACTTCAGATTTACTCATCTTTAGGGCATATCACCCTTTCCTTTTAGAGACATCTTACTTATTCAGTTCTATTTCAGATTTTGGGTTGTAATTAATTAATGGTTTAGACTTTGTATTTTGTTTATTTCAGTATTCAGATTGTTGTGAGGTGTAATTCTCCAGATTCAGTTTATTACATTGTTATCTTATTGCGACTGTGATGTGGTTGTGGTATCAGTATTTCTTAATTTACTTTAGTTGTATGTAAATCGGATTTAATTAAAATTGACAACTCACTTTTTAAATATTAGGTGGCTAGTATTTGTTAAAATGTTTTTTGACAGTGATGCTATGAATTGAACCAACTTGACATTTTGTATTAATTTGAATAAAGGAGTAGCTACCCGGTATTTAATTAGTCGGGGTGTCACAATGGGTTGTTTTATTATTTGGGACACATTTTTCCACTACTATATTCAGGCAGTAAGCCTTTTGCACATACTTGTAAAAGCTTGTCTTCTCGCGTCTCCTCCCTCATTTCTAGGGATCACTCGCGGAACCTTCGAATATAGGCCACAACGTCCTCTCCTGGATTTTTCTTTTCACGCACGAGCTAGGTGAGTGTGAACTCATCTTTCGCTAGGAAAAACTTTTGCATAAACAAAACATGTAATTCTTCCCAAGAACTTACCCTACCTGGGGCTTGGTGGGAATACCACGTGTAGGCTTTCTCTGTCAGGGATTTTGAGAACTCCCTTAGCCTTAACTTTTTGTCATTACAATGGGCCCACAGATTCTTGATGAACCCCCTCACATGTTCCTTGGGATTTACACCTTTCCCCGTGTACTTTTCAAAGATTGGGGAAATAGAACCCACTAGGTAGGGTTCGTTATTATACTCCTCTAGGTAGGGAGTACGAAAGTCATCGTATATGGAGGAGTTCTCCCCCTTAGACACAGCTATGAGCTTTAATAACTCTTTCTTCATGTCTTCTAAAATGGCTGATGAGGGGCTAGCTGACAACGATGTTGCTATCGTCGGGGTTATTCAGGCTAGCGTGCCTATTCCTTAACTTGTCGTGACAGCTGGAGAAACTGGAGTTACTCCCCATTTTACACCATCGGTTTCGTTGTCACGGGTGGGACTATGGGGGAGGTGTTAACGAAAGCAGGCGCCGCCACCCCTCCAGTAATAATTGGAGCTGGTATATTGGCTAGCGGTGTGGTAAAGGAACTCACTCCCGTGGTGGTTCCCAACATTGCCTGGGCTGCCGGAGTCATAATGAACTCTGTGAATAGTCCCATCAGCCCATGCATCTGTGCCTGGCCAATTCCCCTTTGTGTGGGCATCGTCTCCGCGATACCAATGCCAGGTGCGCTAGGCTTTATCCTTGTCCTTCTCCCCGTTTTAGGCATCGCATCGTTACTTGCCTCTTCTTCACGTTGTATGGCATCCAAATTAATGTTTCTAATGGTGTTATCCCCTGGCATATTTTCAAAAGAAAATACCTCCCCAGCAGAGTCGCCAAATGTAAGATGTGGGTTATTCAACTACTATTAATATTAAGTGAGGCGTAACCCCTTATCAAGATCGAGACTAACACTGTTATATGTAGAGCACGGGTCACAGCCAAGGGTGAATTAGAGACAAAGATATTTTATATTAAAAGTTTCACTAAAGAACATATTAACATGAGCAGCATGTGGTAAACACAATAAATGAATGGGACCAGCAGATAACGTGGTCGGAGGGAGAAAGAAAAAGCACTCTAGGCACAATAAAGACAAGGCAGGAACTTCAAGCTTAGTTAATGACCAATGATGGGTGCATTGAATGTGTATGGGAGTTAATGCTCTTCTCGAGGGCTCTCTGGTATGAGGGAATTTGGGCAGCAATTCTAGGTTCTGGATCCACCATTCCTGATTTGTTTGTTTTTGTCTTATTTATATGGAGGGAGAGATTGCTCGGGTCAACATGCCCTCGACCCCTTTGTCCTGGTGCATTAACTGCATGAGATACTACATTTAATGCATGGGATCTATTAGTTTTGGCGGGAAAGAATTCTATTGGTTGGAAGTATAGCAGTCATTGATATGACTTGTCAGCTTGGGGATTACTCTAAGATGGCTATACGGCCAGATTTGGTGAACTAGACCTGCCATCCTAAGGATAAAAGCACTGGATTGTTGTATTCTTAAGTTCCTAAATGGCCGACATCATACCGTCAGGGAGTCGTTCAAACAGTGGCTGTTATTTGGTATCTAGTCACATAAGTCAAACGGGATGGCACCCGAGGTACCTCGAGGGGGCAAGTATTGAGGGGATCGAATGACTGGAGGAGGTTTACTCGAAAAGGTAGGCAATGAGTGGGCTCGAGTGACATTTGTCCTGGGTGAAGTTTTTTCCAAGTGTGCTAAGAGGTTTGGTAATAACTCCCAACATTGCCTTGTTCTCAGTCCTCCAAATCATGTCCCTGCGAAGTTCCCAAAAGGGTATAGCTTGATAGAGCATGAAAGCTCTCCCATGCCCTACCAGGCATGGTACCTCGTGGGTACTAAGTGACCCCTCTGAACATATACATTCATAAGATAGAGTACATAACACAACATTATATATCTTATTACAGGCTATTGTCATCCGAGTGACCTTTATTCTTCGAGCTGGGTCTTTCGATCCAGGTCAGTTAGAGGCTCTTCGAGGTAGAACATTGCGAGCTACTTACTTGTGAAGAGCCTTCGAGGTGGTTACTACGAGATACTTGCGTGGAGAATCTTCTAAGTGTGTTTGTGAGGCTTCTTTCTATGTAATCAACCAATTCGCTTGGCTGAGTTAATCATCCATGTGGGGGAACACCCCTCCACGCCATCATTATGGGGGTTTTAAATGTTAAGCTAAAAAATTATTATTCTCTCTCTAGGATTTTTGTTCCAGAGTTCCTTATCATTCATCCACTAACTAAGCATTTTCCAGTGACATTTCTAAGTCCCCGGTGGACCTCAGCCAAGCCAAACCTTCCTGTTACTTCTTTTATTCCTTCTCTGCTAGTTATCCATTGCTTTTTAGCCATTTTTGTACTTGTTCCATTTTTTCGACGAGGTTGTTAATTTTTCAGCAACTATATTAGGCATTAGCAGTGTGGTTTTAGGGCTGAAAAGGTTAGTTAAGGGTTGAGAGGGGATGCCATAGGGCTTGTTGGTAATTTAAGTGTTTTTTTATCTTGGTTTACCCCTATTTGGTCACTCTGGTGAATCACCTTTCATCTTCTCCGATGAAACATTCAACCTGTTCTTGAGTGTTCTTAGCCTTAATTCTTCACATTCATTACTTTTGATCTTTAGCCCAACCCCAGTCAAACCTTTAACTATTTACCCTTTTTCATTATTTCCCCCAAGTTTAAGGTCGTCCTTTGGATGTTAAGGAAGTTTTATTATCTAGATGAAGATTTCCCTATCTCAAAGAGAGGTGCTTTAGGGAAATTAGAAAGTACGAGGTTGAGGAATATGCCAACCGCAAGGACGAAGCCTTTCCTCCTCGTTTTATCTATCCCATCCCTATCACAACCATTCGTCCTCCACTTATAGAGGTAAGTGACTCCAAGTCTGAGTCATCTATTGAGAGTGTCGATTCTTTTCAAGTGGCCATGAAAGTCCCTCATGATGGGTCTGAGGAGGATGAAGGTTCTTTAAGAGACTCGTCTTCAGGTCAGGCCGAGTCATCATATCAGTATGAGTCTTCAGACTAGGCCGAGCCATCACCAAATCCATTCGAGTCTTCGTAAGGGTCGTACTCTTCAATACAAATCCTTTCATCTCACAATGAGACGAGAGTGGACATTTATATGCCACCCCCAATAGATTCAATTCTTCTCACTGTTATTCTGTGGAAACACTTTTTTATCCTTCTCATGCTCAAGATGTCGTCTCCCTGGTGTTTTCCTAGCTGCAGACCAATATGATGATGAAAATGCAACCGAGGGCACACTTGACACTTCATGTGTTGAAACCTATGTCAGTACAGTTACTGAAATTGACCTCCTACTATAGAGATATCTCTATGGCATTGGACCTTCCATCAACATGAGATCACCCTCGACCGATGAGAGAGCATTTCAAGGCCTAAAGGGTGAAATTTGTGTATATAAACATATGTTTAAGGTCGGCTTTAGGCTACCTATACATCCAATTGTACGAGCCATTTTAGACAGTCTTAGTCTCGGACTTTCACAGTTCTCATTGAATGCATGGAGAGTTATCCTCGAATTTGTAGCCCTGTGGAAGTTAGTCCACCACAAAGACCTTCATGTTAGCATCTTCGGAGGATGTTACACTGTCTCCTCCGCTAAAACACAACCTAGCTACTATCATCTTGTAGCCAGGAAGTCTGAAAAGAAATCCTTAATTATTACCCAAACTTCTAATCACAATTGTAAACCTCGTTATTTGTTCATCTCGGGAGTGGGTAATTCGGCCCTCATGTCCCTTGCACTACCTCTGAGCCCTGTGTTCCTCAACGATGGGCTAAGGCCATAATATCTGTTAAAGCTGATCTGAGCTTGAATGTTGAAGCCACTAAAAACCTTGAAAAGGTTAGAAAATAAGGTGATAATGGGGTTCTTGTTTAATTTGAACAGTTGATGACCCCGTATTTCTTAGAGAATACAGGTATGGGGTTAGACCCCTATCTGAGCCATGTAAGTATTAACATTATTCCTTCTAACTGTTGTGTCGTATTTCTTCTTTATGATCTTATGATCTTACTCTCTTCATCGTAGACCAACTGCCAAATACCCCCAAAACTATGTGGAACATGGCAGCTCCAAGCATTGTTAATTTTCTCAGAGAAGTTGGAAAAAAGTTAGCCCGTATGCCTCAGACGAAAAATCCACTAGTGCTAACCCCAGCTAGGCTGAGGGGTCTATTAATAAAAAGGAACATTAAGAGAATCTCGCCATTACCTATCGGAGAAAAAAAAAGAAGGGACATCCCATCTAAGACCAGTATAAGTCAGGCCATCCCCATCTCCTAAGAGGATATACTTATTGCGAGGCTAGAATCTAAAGATCATCCCTTACTCTGCCTTGGGGAGTGTTGATGAAAAAAACTAGACTAGGCAAATTGGTTGATCATAGATAAATATAAATAAAATAGACAAGATATTTTTAAAGTGGTTTGGCTTGATGGAAGAGCTTATATCCACTATTGTGTATTGCTTTGGGATTGTTCAATTGCCTCTCTTTTAATGTCCCCTTGATGTGGGGTTTACAATGTATTTATAGCCCCAAAGGGGTGTACAAGAGCTGGAATATCAAAGGATGGAATGTCTTTATATCGTAGAAATTTACATATGTACAATCATTAATGTATACAACCATTTGTGTTTTCCTGTCATCGTTGGTCGGCATCCTTAGTGTTGGTCGGTATCCCTGGTATTGGTCGGTATTTCATCCTTAATGACTAGGATTAATCTTCCACTGTATAACATGTGTCAGTATCTGAATGGTCCATATATATGGACAATTTTTGGTATCAACAGAATCCCCCATGTTTAATGCTTGAAGTTTTCACAAGACTATGGAGAATTTGTCTCTAAAAATTGCTCGGGTAACAATTGTAGGCCCGGTCGGTCTCCTATTTCCCATACTTGTAAAATATTATGGTTTAATTATGGAAATATAATGCGTGTGGCATTTTTGAAATTATCCATAGCTTTAACGAATCGATTTTGGGAAAATCTGTCTTTTCTGCCTTTAGCCGCCACTAGTTAAATCGACGCTCCCTTTTAATCATTATTTTTCCAGTTTTTGAGGAAACCTATAAAGAGAGGGAAAATCCACAAACTTTCATTACCTCAAATTTTCTGAGTGTTTGTTGGCTACAGTATCTTCAAGCTTTCTTTCAATCTCTCGTGCATTCGTTTTTTATTCTTCAGTTCTTGACGAATCCTTAATTCATATGAGAACTCTTTCTTTTCTCTTATATCCTTCATCATGGTTTAGTCTATTTATTCTCTTGATGAACTCATAAATGAATTTAAGATTCCCTCTTGGGTTGTTTTGGAACACGCTACTTTACCTGCTAATTTTTTCTCACTTGCTGAGGGTCATTGGTTTCCCTCTATTTTTATAGCTGAGTGTGGGTTTACCTTTCCTCCCAATCCACCGTGCCTTGAATTTTGTCAATACTTTGACATTGTCCCTGCTAGGGTAACCCCCAATACTTGGAGGGTCATAAATGGAGTGCTTAGGTTAAATCAAATTCATGGAACCCATCTGGGGATTCAAAAAATAATGTTTTGTTATAAGTGGGTGACTGGTGACACAACTTTTTATTTAAAGACTAGGGTTGTAAACAAAGCGTTAGTAGTTAATCTTCCAGACACCAATAGGGATTATTTTGAGCATGGAGTTGTTATACAAAATTGGCAATACGCCCTTTTGACTAGAAATACTGAGTACTAGGAGCCTAGATGCCCTCTGTTGGCAATGGGATAGGTTATTCCTCATTTATCTGTTTTTCCCTATATATATCTATTTAAATGTAACACTAATTATTTCTCTGTAAATTTTTATTGCAGTTGATCAGAAGAGAAGGTGCCCAAAGGAATGTGGAGTGAATTTGAGGGAGGTGAAGTTTATTTGGCAACTTCATCAGAGGATTGGCGAGGAGCATGTTAGGTTTGCATTTTATTTGTTGCAGTACAAGAATACAATTTCTTCCTCACTTGCTCATCCTACTCCTTCCCCTGTAATTGACCTTGAGCAAGAACTTCCTTATACTTCCTTAGCTACTGCATATGGTAGTGGTGATCTTGTTGCCCTTTTACCATCTTCCTTAGATTCAAATTTGCCCCTTGCCATATCCATGGGTAAGAGGAAGATTCCCAATATTTTGGGAGACATAGCTTCTAATCCCCCTTCCAAACAAGTTGATGACGGGCTGAAAAATAAAGATGAGACTCGAAAGAAGCCCTCAGCTAAGAAAATTAAAGAGAGCCCTATAAAAATAATAAATAGAGGGTTTCCTTCTAAGTTAGCAGGAGATTCTTCTGCTCTTCCTAACCAGCATGAGTTGGTCGAGATATCTTCTTCTGCCTCTCCAGTGGTCCTTGGCCCTGGATTGGAAAGACAACTAATAAAGTTTGGGACTTTTTCAAACCACAGGGGTGTTGCAGGTGCATTACCTTGTTCCAGAAGTTCAGAAGGGGCTGCTCAAAGCCTTTCTCTGGTATATTCTTTTGTCTTCTTTAATTTTTCATCTCTTGATTTGTTCTTCATAATACAGACTTTCCTTGTTGTTATTGTGCAGTTCCACATTGAGTTTAATAATATATTGGAGAAAGATGAGGATTTGAGAGCTTCTTCCTCTGTTGAATCTGAATAAGCATTTAATGAGATGAAAAAGTCATTTCTTGAATCCCAACAAGCATTGCCTAATGAACAAAAGAAATGGGAGGAGAAGATGAAAGCTACTGAAGAAGATACTGAAACTTCTCGAGGTCTGGCTGATAAGTTACAAAAAGACTTAGATGTTGAGGAAGTCAAGTCTACCCAGCTACAGAAGGACTTGGGTGCTGAGAAGGTGAAGAGGGCTAAAGCCAGAGAGGCTGGCTTTAACAGAGGTTGGTATAAGACATTTGGAGAAGCTTCTTCACAAATTAAGTTTGATAAGAAGAAATGCTTCAAGGATGGCTGGTTTGCTTCTTTGGTGGAGGTCGGTACTCTAAAATATTCTGAGTTATTCTTGCGATATGATCCTAGGGCTCCTTCAAACCTGGACGAAGAAGTTGATGATGTGGGTTCTAGTGAATCCTTGATAGTGGTGGAGTCTGTCGATCAACACCTGGATATTAATTTTACTACTCCCTCAAAAGTTAATCCTCCTCCTCCTTCTGTTCATGTTTCTACTTCAGCTAATTCTGAGGCAGATAAGAAGCAGGTGTAAAATCGAACAGCTTTTTGTTTTCCTTTCTCAATAGTTGTACTTTTTCTTTTTTGAACATGTATCTATACTTACCTTTTTTATTAATGAAAAGAGAAATATTTTTATTCCTCTGCTTATGTTTTTCAATACTCTGCACCTTGTTGATTGATAACTTTCCTCTTCTTAATAGTTCATGGATAAATTGTAATATTTCTCATCTACTGGTTGTTAGATACACCATAGGTGTAATGAGATTTTCAAAGCTGGTCAATTATCTCTGACTGAGGTCGACCTACCAAAGTTACTAGGAGAAGGGGTATTCGAGCAAGCCAAAGAGGCATATGTTCATCTGAAGTGTCTTCTGGATTGGGAAGTGGCCAACAACGTTGACTACTATAAAATGATTGAAGATATGCAGGAAAACCATAATGAAGCCAAGGCACGTTTGCATGAGGATTATGAGAATAAATTCCAGGCCCTTAGTGAAGGTTGGGGATTTAAGGAAACGTTAGATAAATTTCCTTCTCATTTTTGAAGATAAAAATTCCTGCTGAAACGTGAAGTGGAAGAAGCAAGGGACGTTGTAAAGCTTTTAGACGAAGATAATAACAACTTGAGAGATGAACTTGAAGCCCTAAAGTCATCCATTGCTATTTATACTTTTACAGATGAAGGTCATTCCTTCTTAGAGGCTGAAAACACAACGTTGAGTGTGGAGTTGGAGGCTCTAAAGAAATTACACCCTGCTTCTTCATCTTCCCAAGAGTTAAACCTAGTCGAGGTACTACAGAGGAAGTCAGGACCCAACAGACCCTTACCAATCAACCTGCACAATTAAAGGCAAAAAATTAATCCATTATTGAGATGTCCCAGAAGCTACAGGCCGTGTCTGAATAACTATCCACTCAATCTTCTCAATTACAAGCTAAGGATGGAGTGTTGAAGAAACTACATTACCAAGTTGATAGATTGGCCTTTTAATTTCATAATTAACCAAGAGAAGTCTAGATGGATGGTTACAATGAAGCTCTAGGAAATTTTAATTTTAGGCTTCAATAGGCTAAGCATGAGAGTTATAAATGAGGTTAAATGAACGCTTTGATAGTGATGAAGGTGGATAAAAATATCTCATTGTGGGATTGGTATGATCTAGGCTTGCTTATGCTTGACAAATCCCCTTTTAGATTAGATGCCAATTGGATTCCAGTCCATCGTATTCCTCAATGCTTGATTTCAAAATACTTGGGAGATTATGAGCTTCATGATGAATTAGAAATCGTCCGACCTCCTCATATGCTTGATCATCCTAGTATCAACAATACCAGAATGCTTCGGGATTTTAGCTTCATTAATGTTCCTTATACTTTAGATGATCCTCCTGCTGGAATGAATCCTGTTTCAAAAGCTGAAGGGAAACATCTTGCAGAATGAAGCTTTGTACTTTGTTTTGTTAACATAGTCATGTAATAAATTTGATTGAATGAAATGGAAATTTGATCAACTTATCTCATGTTGAATGTTAATCATTTCTTTATCATTAATTCCATTGATATACTTTGATTAATTTGAGTATCAATGACCAATGAGTGCAGTTGTTATACTAGTATACTTAGATTAAAACTTATATTTAGAGCTAGTTAGATGAACACATAGGTTATACTAGAATACTTTGATTAAAATCTAAATTTAGAGCTAGTTACCCATGTGTCTCCAAAGATTTTACTAATGCATCCAAGTATTGGATCTGTACATTAAATACCAGTGATGTGACAAGGCATTTGTGGAATCTGTGCTTACATTCCTCTTGAGGAATCTTTACAACGTTCTTCCTGTACTTTGCCAGTAGGATAAAGATCTTATTTTATCCTTATGTTTGTTGACCAAGTTTCTTGAGGATTTAACATCCTGTTGAGTTGGACTTTGATCAAGTTTGTGGGTGCTCCGATCAACTTATTGCTTCTATCGAGCAACGTTCAGGGCAATATTTGCTAAGTCGAGCAACAATTTTCTTAACCGAGCAATAATTTATAACTTTTTGTCAATCAGATAGAGTAGTGCATAGTACTAGTACTCCCAAAAAAATTAGCAACAAAAATGGAAACAACTGAATATTTTATTAATACTGTGAGTTGATTTGAAACTGATTACAACATCATTGCCAATATTTTCTGAGATGCTCTGCGTGCAATGGGTTTTTGAATTCTTCACCTTCCAAGGCTTTAATTCGTTAGCTTCCAGGTCGGAGCACTGCTAAAATATGGTATGGCCCATGTCAATTGGCCTCAATCTTGTTATCTTTTTGCAGCAGTTTCTTCAGCACGTAATCTCCTTCCTGCAAGTTAGTCAGTTTTATCCTTTTATTGTAAAAAAGGGTTGTTATCTGTTCGTAGGCCACATTGCACAGGGCATGATCTTCTCTGACTACTTCCAGCATGTCTAGATCCAACCATCTCATTAGGTAATTTATAAAAGAGTTAAAATTTAAAACTCTATGGGATGGAAAGCCTAGCTCGGCAGGAATGACAATTTCAGTCCCAAATGCTAATATATATGGGGATTCTCCAGTTGTTTTTTGTGGTGTTGTTCGGTATGTCCAAAAGACAGAGTGTAGCTCATTTATCCAATATCCCTTGGCATCATCAAGCCTTTTTTTCAACCCGATAAGCAAGGTTTTGTTCGTAACTTCAGTTTGTCCATTACTCTGAGGTGGTCCTAGGGCTGAATGCAATTTTTGCACATTGGACTGAGCACAGTAATTTACAAATTCATAATTGTCAAATTGTGTTCCGTGGTCTGTAATGAAAGCATATGGCAACCCAAACCTACAAATGATTCTTTTCCGTATGAACTGGTAGAGTTTTTCATAAGGCATGTCTATCAGAGGCTTTGCCTCAACCCATTTTATAAAATAATCCATGGCGACAACCAAGTATTTAAATCTTCCTCGGGTGGTTGGCAGTGATCCGACCAAGTCTATACCCCATATGGCAAATGGTCGTGGTGAAGTTATTGGAGTTAAAGCAGCCTGTGGAGTTTTGCAAATTGTGGAGAATCTCTAACATTTATCACACTTCTTGGCAAAAGTTGCATAGTTTGCTTGCATTATTGGCCAGTAATACCCTTGAGTACTGATTCTTTATAGAAGTGTTATCCCTTCTATGTGAGCTCCACATAATCCTTCATGCACCTTCTGAATTAGATCATGGACCTCTGACGGATGCACACAGCACTGCAAATTGACTGTTAGTCCTCTCCTATACAAAACACCTTTATCTAATACATACCGAGATGCTTTGTATTTTAACTTCTTTGCTTCCACCATATATATTAGTAGAGTTCCTTCTTCAATGTATGCTCTAATGGGGTCTATCCATGATGGTCCCGTATTTATGGTAATAAAATTGATCATCAAATCTTCATCTATGCTCCTATTGGCCAAAATCTCAATAGGAAAGTTCATCGAAGTTTAATTCTGGTAGCAGAGGCTAGCCGAGCAAGGGCATCAACTCGGCCATTTTCCAACCTTGGGATTCTATTCATCTGAACAGCTGGTAATTTTGTAATGACTTTCATTGCCTTGGATAAACACTTGGTTGTTAATTCTCCTGTAGCTCCATATAAACCCAATGTTTGGTTTACTTCTAGTTGAGAGTCACTGTGTGCCATAACTTGCTCGACATTCAATGATTGGGCGAAACTTATGCCCATAATGAGAGATTTGTACTCTGCCTCATTATTTGAAGCCTGGAATTGAAAACATAGTGAGTACTCAATATCAATACAATCAAGAGTGTTATGTATTATACATGCTCCACTGCCAGTTGAATAAGATGATCGATCAATATATAAGTTCCATATTTGGGACGTTTTTGTCAAATGCTTGGTCTATCAAACTCCCATATTAGAATATTTTTCCCTTTACTGCTTCATACTTCCTAGTCATCTCCAGTGTTTGGGAAGAGGAATTTGGCAGGTTTGCATTTTCTTCTTTTGAAGAACATTCATCTGGAGTTTTCTTGTTAACATCACTTTTTCCTGATTCTTGTTCTGCCTGTTTACTTTGTAGCTCGGGGACCCCAGAGTAAGTGAACTCCGCTATGAAATCTTCTACTACTTGGCCCTTCAAGGAAGACCTTGGCTCATATATGATATCATACTTCCCTAATTCCACAGCCCAGTACATTAATCTACCAGATTTCTCAAGTTTAAGCAAAGCCTTCCTTAGAGGCATATCAGTGTAAACTATGATTGTATGGGCTTGCAAATAGGGTTTCACGCATTTGGATGCTTCAATAAATGCCAATGCCAATTTTTCCAAGCGAGGGTATCTAATTTTTGCTCCTCAAAAAGCCTTACTGGTATAGTAGACGGGTTTTTGAGCTCCATTTTTTTCTCGGATCAATGCAGAACTTATTGTCGATTCATAAACAACTAAACACAGATATAATTTTTCACCTATGATTGGTTGTCAGAGTAATGGAGGTGAACCCAAATACTATTTCATCTCCTCAAGAGATTTTTCAGATTCTTCGTTCCATTCAAAGCTTTTCCTGAGCACCTTGAAGAATGGTAGGCACCTATTTGTAGCTCGGGACACGAATCTATTAAAGGTTGTTATTCATCTAGTCAGTCTTTGCAGGTCCTTCTTGCAAGTTGGAAATTGCATTTCAATTAATGCCTTGATCTTTTTTGGATTTGCTTCAATTCCCCTTTAATTTACTATGTACCCAAGGGACATTCCTTCTTGCACTCCAAAAACACATTTGGTCGGATTCAGCATCATCTGGTGCTTCTCAAGTTGATCAAAAGTCTAGCTGAGGTCGACAACATGATCAGACTCCTTTTTTTTTTCTTTTTGTTAGCATATCATCCACGTAGACTTCCATATTCTTGCCTATCTGATACTCGAACACCTTATTGACCAACTTTTGTTATGTAGCACCTGTATTTTTTAAACAAAAAGGCATAACATTATAACAATATGTTCCTCAGGGAGTTATGAAAGAATTTCTTTCCATGTCCTCATGTTTCATTTTTATCTAGTCATAACCAAAACAAGCATCCATATAGCTGAGTAACTCATGTCCTGATGTTGCATCCACGAGTTGACTTAAAAGATTCTTCATCAAGCTCAGGAGTATCCACTTGGTAGGTAGTGGTTTTCTTCTTTATTTCATCGAAGTCTTCTTGCTCGATAGAAGAGTAGTAACACTACCGAGCTACTTTCTGATCACCTTTCACAATTCCCACACCAAAGTTAGATGGGAATTTTAAGCATTGATGAACAGTGGATGGTATTGCTTCGAACTTCTTTAGCCCTACTCTTCCTATGATTATATTATAAGTTTAATGGACATTTTTATCCATTACAAAGAAATGGATCTTATCTGTTAGGCTAGCTAGCCAGGTGCCTATCATCACCTCTATTTTAATCGTTCCCAAAGGAAAGACTTTCTCACCTATAAAGCCTATTAGTGGTCGATGATAAGGCTCTAATTGGCAAAGTTTAAAATCCAAGTTGCTCAAACAATGATATAATATGATATCCGCTGAGCTACCATTATCTACTAATAATCTAGAGATAATGATGTCTTCCTTTCTAACTTTGATTACTAATGGGTCGTTGTGAGGATACAGTACTCCTGAAAAGTTATTTTTAGATAAACCAATTACTAGTTTGTCTTTGTTAACCTTCCTTGGTCGATGTTCCTCTGCAAGGTTGATCCTCTGTATGTACGAGCAAGCTTGTTCCTCATTGAGGTAAGCTTTTTGCTCTGCTACATGATCTCCTCTTACATCTTTACTTGTAATCATTTGGCAATCAAAATAACCAAAATTGATACAAAATACCTCACGTTCTGGTTATTAGGGTTTATTAGGGAGATCGGGCTCATCATCCTGATCATTTTCATGAGTTCTTTTCTTCTCCTCTCTAGGCTTGCAAGGAGATTTTTATATTTTCCAAATTCCTTCATTGTTCTACCAATCAACATACTGATTCATCTTTCCTCTTTAGATGACAGTTTCAATCTCATTTTGAAGAGTTATGCAATGTTTAGTCGTGTGACCGAGATAAGGTCGGGGAACTTCTTAACTTATCAGGTCAACGCACATTTTTATTATGCTTGATTTCTTCCAAAACATGGTTAATTCCCATGGTTAATGGAATATAGTCATTGCACTTCTTGAGTCGTTCCATGACTCCTATCTGTTTTTATTCCCTATGTTCTCTGGGTACTTAATGATATTTCTTAACATTTTTTCCACCAACTTGTTTTCCCAAGCTACACTTGGTTGTCATTGCTTCCTCAGCATTCATGATCTTTTCTTCTTTATCCATGAATTCTGCCATTGTCTTCGGAAGATCCCTGGCAAGAGTGTAATATAGTTTTTCGGGGAGCAATCCACTCATGAGGGCAGTTATTGCAGTCTTCTCCTCGTAATCTAAGACTTATAGTTTCTCGTTATTAAAATGAGTGATGTAGTCTCTGGTTCTCTTTCCATTTTTCCTCACACTAAGTAAGTGTGCCACCCTTTTCATAGGCTTTGCTCCAAAGCAAAAAAAATTCATAAATAGCTCGGCCAGCTAGAACTTTGTCCCCGAGGAAGACCATTTTACCAGTCGGGCATTTGATCTAGACTGGGTTATGCTTTACCTTTGATTAGTTGGTCGTCGGGTATTACCAGATCTTTCCCTAGGAACATTTTTGTTCCCCCTGGGTTCCAAATGATCAAAGGAAGAAGCACGACTTAATTTTTCCAAGGCACTTGGCCTCTCTAGATAATAAGACTACGCCTGGAAAGATTCTGATCTCATGAGTAATGAATTTGATCCTAAATGGTAGGATACATCTCTTGTTGTCATCGCGTGGCTACGTCGGCCACCTCTTGGTGGGGGTAGTGGCATATTTCCTTGAGCAGATTGAGCAGGTGCCCCATCTTGAAGAGTTTGTGAAAGTTTCCTGATAGTATCTTGCATGGCCTCTTGGCCTCTTGCAAGACTAGCCACAAGTCCAATTAAATCATTTGCAGATGGAGAAGCAAACGGGGTAGGCGGAATACCTTTGTTCCTGAAACTTGATTCAGTAATATCAACCATTTAGATGTTTAATTGAATGAGATCGATTAGAAAAATCTTTGCCACAGACGGCGTCAATCTTTTGATGAAAAAAACTAGATTAGGCTAATTAGTTGATCACATATAAATAGAAATAAAAGAGACGAGATTTTTAAAGTGGTTCGGCTTGATGAAAGAGCCTACATCCACTATTGTGTATTGCTTTGGGATTGTTCAATTGCCACTCTTTTCGTGTCCCCTATATGTAGGGTTTACAATGTATTTGTTGCCCCCAAGGGGTGTACAAGAGCTGGAATATCTAAGGATGTAATGTCTTTATATCATAGACATGTATATCTGTACAACCATTAATGTATACAATTGTTGGTGTTTTCTTATTTTGGCCGTCCCCGATCCTCACGGTGGGCGGGAGAGTAAGAATCCTAGGTCCCGCGCATCCCTCTCGGGAGCCCTTCGGTCGGCGTCGTTGAATGAGGTGAAAAATGTAGAGAGATGGAGTCACCAGTCTATTTTACTCAAAATAGACAAAAGAAAGGTAGCCATGCCGAAGGACATTATCCAAATACTTAATGATACATACAAAACCAAAATGATTCGAAAAGGGTCCGTAGGCTAAGATACGAAATGGGAAGGTGTTAGGCACCCATTCCGCCCTTACGTTGTCTCATGGGTTTTTTCTATTTTCCTTTATTTTCCCCATGATATGTATGCATGTGTATATATATATAGTGGGGATAGGAATCCTCGACTTGTATCATGGAAGAGATAAAGCGAGTCATCCGTAGGTAGGTTCATAAAAATAATATTAGAATATAGGATTTACGGGATTATCCTTGCGTTGATCGTTATAATGGAATGATAACGTATGTGGAATAATACGCCACTAAGAACAAATATATGCATATATAAATATATCTAATCTAATAGAGTTGAGTTTAGAGAAAATAGAAAACGAGAGAAAAAGTGAGAATAAGACTCGAGTCTCGGGTTTTACCCCGAGATGCCTACGTAGCCTATAGAGGCATCAAAGTCCACGTAGTTCTCATACAAAATGAGGGGGTGGGGTTTATCCCATAAATCCAATCGGGGATTTCTCTTATTTTTGTGTGTGTGTGTAAAAAAGTGTTTTATTTGTGAGAAAAGTGTAAGAAAAGTGTGAAAATTACCGTTTGGAATTTACGAGCAAATCCTCTTTTTCTTGTTTTTTGATTTTTTTTATGAAAATAAGAGATGTGCAATAATAGTAAATAAAAAGTATATTAGGATATGTGAGATGAGAGAATAAAAGTGCTAAGTAATAAAACAAGTTAATGCGAATTTATGAGAGTTTAAGGAGAGAATTGAGAAAATTGGACTGTATTGAAGATCTTGAGCTTGATCTTGAATGTTGGAGAGCAGACCTTGCACTTGGATGATGATGGAAGGTAGTTAATTCACTAAGTTTGATGAAAAGGATGATGAAAAGTGAAGGTTGGAAAGGGATTTGGATGTAGAAATCACGCTGACTTCGAGAGAGGTTTTTTGGATTTGCTGAGAGTGATGTTTATCAGATTTCAGCTCCTCCTGCAATGAGGCCATGCCCTCCTTTTTATAGGCCATAGCATTTTCGATTGGCATAGCCCTGGTCCTGCCTATCGGCAGGTGTATTTAGGCACACTCCCGATAGGAAGGCTCTGGGACTTGTCGTTTGGCAGTCTCTTTCAAGCTCCTTCAAAAAATTGGTCGCTGAGCACAAACCGTTGATCAGAATCGTGCATGGGGAAAATCGATGGAAAGGTAATTCAGAGAACTTCAAAAGTCCTTTGAACTGCTCCCAGGTTTGGGAGTTGACTTTGGGTCAAATGTGGTTCGGAATCGCTTGTCGGTCCTTTGGACGGGAAAACTTCGGACGCAAATGGATCGTTCGTCCGCATGGTAAGTCAGAATCGCACACGAGGTGGACCGTTGGAAAGGTTAGGAGATGTACTTCGATATTCCAAAGACTTCGACCCGGTTTGTGAAATTTACTTTGGTCAGTCGGGGCCTGAAAGCATTCGGTGACCTCTCGGAGTAAAACGGATCGTTCGCTCGTATGGTAAGTCAGAATTGTGTACAGCACGGACCGTTGAAAAGGGGATTTAGTGAACTTCAAAGATTCATTCAGTCTTGGTCGATCTGAAGAGTTGGTTAGGTAAAATAGAGCCTGGGAGTGCCTGGTGGCCTCTTGATCGAGTTTTGGGGAAAACGGGTCATTCGTCCACCTGGTAAGTCGGAATCGAGCATGGGACGGACCGTTGGAAAGGGTATTCAGTTCCCTTTGAAGATTCATTCAGTCTCGATCGAGATGAAGAGTTTGTCTTTTTGGTCAAATGGAGCCTGGGAGTGCCCGGTGGCCTCTAGGTCGGTACTCAGGGTATGACCTAGGTTTATGGTGTTGAAGGTAGGTGCTTGGGACCTAAGGAGAGTTTAGGGGGTAACAGAATGGGTGTCTACACCTATCATCGTTGGTCGGCATCCCTGGTGTTGGTCGGTATCCCTAGTATTGTTCGGTATTTCATCCTTGATGACTAGGATTAATCTTCCACTATACAACACATGTCATTATCTGAATGGTCCATGTAGATGGATAATTTTTGGTATTAACAGGGAACAAGGACAAGGCCCTAGAAATCCTAACCTCTAACACCTCTGAGTCTGATAGTAGGTTTCGGGAGGCATTCGCCATCTCCCTGGTGAATGACTTCGTCCTTCATAGGGATGTCCAAGTAAGTCCTTGTTCTTATCGTATTTTGTTAGTTTTATTTTTTCTATAATTATAAGGTCATCTCGAATTGACATGTTTTGTCTTATACAGATAACTATCTGCCTTCAGAATCTCCACCAACGGATTAAGAAGAAGATCCATGAGATTCATCAAGCTCATCTTGCCATGAGAAACGACGAGACTCAGAGTAACCATATCGAAGAGATGGAGAGTTAGAATGAAAACCTGAAGAAATAGCACTCTGAGGCTATCACCAACCTGAATAAAAATTATGATGAGGCTATCAAGTTTTTGAACAACTAGCATACAACCGATATTGCTGGGAAGGTAAAGGAGGTTATCGACAATAATATCTCCGAGGCTCAAAAGCAGACGATGGAGGTCTTCAAATCTTCTGAGGAGTTCCTGAGATATCGTGGACAGTACCTTGAAAGAGGTGCTCATATTGTTTTCCTCTGGGAAATTATGAAGTTCCTTGAGATCTCCAACCTATCTGCACAGTTGAATAAATTCAGCTTGGATGAATCTCTTGCCATGGTGGCCCTGAGTCAAGTTGAGGGGTTGGCGAAGGAGGAACCTACAGTTCAGACTAAGAACCAGGTGGATGAGACTGATCATGTCGAAGATACGAAAGCTGAAAGCACTGCAGCTGGGGATGTGTTGACTCTTGATGAAACCAAGAACCCAAATGTTAAAGACACGAACCTCTAAGCTTAGATCTTCTCGATTTTTCTCTTCTATGGGCGGCCACTTATGGATTAATGCCCCTCTTAGTTCTAAATCTCTTAAACACTTGGATATGATTTTATAGTTTGTTATTACCATTGTAGCTCTTCTTTGAACACTTCTGATCTCATATAAGGATAATGAAAAATGCTTTGAATGGATGAATAGTATTCCTTTCCATATTTATGATTTTCCATTCTTTAATTATGTGTATACCTCCTGATGTTTTATCAAGTAGCCATAATTAAAATTGTTTATAACGTTGATGTCACCAATTATTTAAATAATGCACACATCCTCCCATCTTTATATGAGACGATCACAAGTGACAAATTTAACATGAATTTGAATTCACCACCAAATTATGCAAGCCCCCTCTCATCATTTTGAGAGTGTATAGACGACATCACTCTTGTCCATGCACTGTCATCTCGGTCGAGAGAGTTTTTCCACCAAATTATTGATGTTTAATATGAACCACAACTCAGTGATTTTTAAATTTTAATTCACCAAATTATGGTGTAATCACAAGTCCCCTCTCATCGTTTTGAGAATGTATGGATGATAACATTCTCGTCCATACAATATCATCTCGCTCAAGAGAGTTTTTCCACCAAATTAAAGATGTTTAACATAAACCACAACTAAGTGATTTTTAAATTTCAATTCACCAAATTATGGTATTATCAGTAGTCCCCTCTCGTCATTTTGATAGTGTATGGACAAGATCACTCTCGTCCATACACTGTCATCTCGATCGAGAGAGTTTTTCCACCAAATTAACTATGTTTAATACGTTCCCCACTCTCGATGTTATCGAAAGTCCATGGACAAGATTGACCCCATTTGTACTGTCATGTCACCGAGAGTAAGTAGGAGATACTTAACCACAAAATATGTCTTGTAGATTAGGATGAACTAATACATACAATCTAAAATCATTCAAATAACAGAATAAAAGAGAACACTTGGAAATTTTTCATTCATAATTTCATTCTCATATACATAGGCAAATGAAACTAATACAAAACTCTTACTGATAGTATTTTTTGAGATGGTCAGGATTCTGTAGATTAGAGAATGGCTCTCTATCTGAGTTCTCTAACCGACAAGTACCTAGAACCACTTCAAAAAATCACCCGGTAGGGACCATGCCAGTTATGATGAAGCTTATTGGGCTTATGCCAAGTCTTATTCAGAATTAGGTCTTCTACTACTAGTGGTTGGGCCTTCACACTCTTGTTATAAAACTTCACTATACTTTATTGATAGGCGGCTTGCTTAACCTCAGCATCCTCCCTACTCTCTTTCACTAGGTCCAGATCCAGTCTGCGCTCTACAACATTCTCCTCCGGTTCATATGTCTAGACCCTATAGGTTGGGAGACTATTTTTTATCGGCACAACGGAGTCTAGTACATAAGCTATCATGAATGGGGTTTCCCCTGTTGGTGTCCTGTTCATCGTCCTATAAGCCCATAGGAGGGCGTGAACATCTTCAATCCATTTTCCCTTGGCATCTTCCAACCTTTATTAATTACATCAAGAATTGTTATGTTCGTCAACTTTGTTTGCCCATTGTCCTGGGGTCATCCTGGAGTTGAAAAGATCTGTTTGATGTCGACCCGCTCCCAGTATTTGCGAGGAAGATGTTCTTAAACTGCTTCCCGTTATAAGAAATCAGAGTGTTCAGTAGTCGTGTTTGCAGATAATTTTTTTCCAAATGAATTGGAAGGCTTTTTTCTTCGTTATCATGATCATCCCCTCAGCCACTACTTATTTCAAAAAAATAATCAATATCTACAATCAGATACTGATAATTATTCACAACCTTTAGCAATGGTCCTACCAAATCAATCCCCCAGACTACAAACGGCCAGGGTGAAGTCATAGAAGTAAGAGGCTGGTGAGGTTGATGGGAAATGGTGGCAAACCTTTGGCACTTTTTGCACTTCTTCACATATAAAGCTTCATTCTTGGTCGACGTTAGCCACCAATATCCCTGAGTGATGATTCTCTTTGCTATTAACCTTCCTACGATATGACTGGAGCAAGATCCCTCATGCATGTTGTTTAAAATATACTCTACCTCAAACAGATGAACACATATGAGTAGAGGGAGTAGGAATCATTTATTGTATAATATGTCTCCTATGAAGGATTACTTTTTCACTTTGTACCTCAATTTATTCTTCTCACCTTTAGAATCATGAAATTCTCCATCCCTGATGTATAGGATAATAGGATCCATCCAAGAATCTCCCATGTTCAAATTCAAATAAAATTCCACCATGCTATGTTCCTCTTCAATGGTTGACCGATGTAAGATATCTACCAGCACTGACCTTCGTATTTCTATTGTTATAGTGAAAGCTAGTTTTGCCAAAGTGTCTGCTCGGCTGTTGTCTAGCCGAGGTATCCTTTTCAGCTTCACCTCTTTAAAATGCTTCAGTGCTATTTTTACCCTTCCAAGGTATTTGGCCATTTTATCATCCTTGGCCTCATATACTCCCAAATTTTGATTCATAACTAACTTAGAGTCACTATGAACTAGGAGTTGGCTGACATTCAGTGCTCTGGTAAGGGAGAGTCTTATTAGAATGGCCTCATATTCTGAATCGTTGTTGGAGGCTTTGAAATTAAACCTCAGAGCATATTCAATGGCAGTCCCCTCTGGGACCGAAACAATCAAACATGCTCCACTTTCAGCCTCTCATGAAGAGCCATCAATAAACAAGTTCCACACAATACCATCTTTGGAAAAATTACCCTCTTCTAGGGTCCCATTCTTGAAGAGATATCTCTCCTCCTCATTCTCAGAAAGGTTACCCCTTTCTATTCTCGTCTTGGCCTCAACCGAGGGGAGGTATATTCTTCCTTCTGGCTCACAAGCTGTGGTCTTAATCTCTTCTGCGTCGACCTCATTCCATGTGGAATTGGCTACAAAATCAGTAAGGGCCTTCCCCTTACTGTTCGTTCTTGGATGGTAAATGATATCAAATTACCCTAACACAATTTCTCAGATCATCAACCTACTCGATTTCTTAAGTTTATAGATGACCTGTCTGAGAGGAGAGTCAGTGAGGATGACCATAGAATGTGCTTAAAAGTACAGTATCATCTTCCTTGAGGCATGGATTAAAGCATAGGCCAGCTTCTCTATTTTAGGATATCTCTGCTCGGCCCCGTGGAGGGCCTTACTATTGAAGTACATTGGCTTCTATACACCATCCTCGTCTCTTAAAATGACAGTACTAATGGCTGATTCTAACACTAATATATTCAAATATAATGTATCTCCCTGAATTGGTCTCTACAATAGGAGTGGGGAGCCGAGGTAGGTCTTCAACTCTTGAAAGGCCTTATCACACTCCTTATTCCACTCTAAATCTTTTCAGAGTACCTTAAAAAAGGGAAGGCACTTATCAGTAGCTCTAGACACAAACTTGTTCAATGCTTCCATTCGTTCAGTTAACCTCTACACATGTTTTAATATTGTTGGAGTCTTCATCTCCATTAAAGCTTTGATATTCTCGGGGTTTGACTCAATTCCCCTCTGGTTCACGATAAAACCCAAGAACTTGCCTGTCCCCACGCCAAAGTAATAATTTAGCGGGGTTGAGTTTCATCCTAAACTCATCCATATTATTAAAAGTTCGCTTAAGGTCGGCCACATGAGTGTCGGCCTTGAGACTCTACGTCAACATGTCATCGACATATACCTCCATCGTCTTCCCGATCTTCTCCTCTAACATCTTATTAAAAAATCTTTGATATGTTTCCTTGAAATTCTTCAAGTCGAAGGGCATGACCTTGTAATAATAGGTGCCCTTGTCAATTATAAAATATGTCTTCCCAGCATCGACCGAATCCATGAATGTTTTATTATAGCTATAGTTGGCATGCATAAAACTCATTAATTAATGCTCGGTAGTAGCATCAAACATTTGACTTATCCTCGATAAGGGAAATTTATCTTTGGGGTAGGCTTTGTTCGGATCGGTAAAAAAACACACATCCTTCCATTGGCCTTGGTGATGATGGCTTCATTTTCTAACCACTCAGGGTAAATGACCTCCCTGATGAAGTTGCCATTTGCTAACTTCTTCACCTCTTCTCGGATGACATAATACCTCTATTGAGAGTAGACTCTCCTTCTTTATATTATCATCTTTGCATCCTCGACCACATTAAGCTTGTAGTAGAGGATCTTCGGATCAATATCGGGCATATCCTCATGGCTCTAGCAAAAATTATTTGCCTCTTCTTCAACAGTTTGATCAGCTCCTCTTTGATCTCCTTCTTCGGGGCTTTGCCAATTTAAACAGTTTTTTTGGCTCATCCTGATTGAGGATGATGGATCCTACCTCCTCAGCGGATTCACCCTTCTTTATAGTAGTCTCATTGCTGGGGTCATGAGTATCAATATTGTAAGTTGTAATAGTGGCCCTTTTGTATGCCTCCCTCTCCTCAGTCGAGTTGAAGTAGAATTTGTGTGCCTTGACTTGGCTACCCTGAACTTCCCTTACTCCATATGGAGTTAAGAATTTAATCATCTGGTGAACTGTTAAGGGCACAACCTAGAACTCCTTGAGGGCTACCCATCCCAGAATTATGTTGTAGGTTGAGTAGACATTCTCATCCATGATAAATCTTATTTTCTTCATGAGGAATTTTGGCCAGCTATTCCCCATTCTAACTTCCATTTCATAAATTCCCAATAGTTTCACTTTCTCACCACTGAAATCGATGAGAGGTTGGTGATAGGGGATCAAGCTCTTCTTTCTCAGCCCTAGATCTTTATAGTAATCCCAAAACATAACATCGCTTGAGCTGCCACCATCGACCAATATTTGAGGAACCTCATACCCATGTACTAGGGTGATAATGACCAATGGGTCATCATGAGGGGCTAAGATCCCCTTAAAATCCAGCCTAGAGAAACCAATAATTAAAGTATTTATATCAACCTTAGTTCTTTTTACCTTCTTCGGTTTAATCGCTACCGAGTGTATTTCTTCGAGTTTTGGAGGAAGAGCTTTGGCCTCTACCACGTAAGCCTTTCTGTTAGCAATATCCTTTCCCCATCCAGTAAGTCCTCCACATATCATCTTAACTCCAAGAGAAATTATGTGGAGTTAACCCTTAGGATCGGTGATAGGAGGTGATAGGTCAGGGTTTGCTTCACCATCATCATTCGAGTCATTATCTTCTCAGTTGGCTGGAGCGTAAAGCTTGCACTTAACATTCCTCCTCTTTCGAGTGTCATCTCGACCACCCTTTGAATTGTTCTTGTCAACATACCTTCTTAACTTGCAAGCTTTCAGCATTTTCTCAATCTCATCCTTGAGATCAAAACATATGTCGGTCCTATGGTTATGATCTTGGTGAAATTCACACCATAGATTCTTGTTTCTCTTGTGAGGAGGGGATATCATCTTCTTAGGCCATCTCAGAGATCGATCATTATTGATATCATTTAGGATGTGCTCATAACTGACTATCAGATGGGTATAGTCAGCAAACTTACCACCCGTCGTCCTTTTCTTACCATCCTTATTCTTTTTTTTTTAACTTACCTCTGCTGCTAGTTCCCTTCTCATCTTCACCCTTGGAAGCCATTGGCTCCTCCGCATTCATGACCTTTTTAATCATAGCCAGGAGTTCATCCATGGATTTAATAGGATTATCGGCTAGCTTCCAAAGAAGTTTTCATTTCTATAACCCTCCCATCAGGCGGTCATAGCAAAGCTCTCTTTATAATCTTCAACCTATAAATTCTCCTTGTTGAACCTTGTTATATACTCTCTCAGACTTTCATTATTTCCCTACTTCACATATAGCAAGTTTGTCATCTTCTTTTGGGGTGTCACTACAAAGAAAAAATTATATATGAACCTCTTTGCTATCTGTTTGAAATTCTCCATTAATTTTTTAGGGAGAGAGGTGAACCACACATGAGCTGCATCGGTCAGTGTGCTTGAAAAGGCTCAACACTTCATTGCATCCAAGAGAGAGTATATATTAGCATCTAATTGGTATATCTCCACATGGTGGACGGGATTAGTGCTCCCATCATACTTAGGCATGAGCACCAGTGGCTTGAACTTAGTCGGGGTTGGGTAACTCACGATCTTTGACACAAAGGAGGATCCTTTAGTGTAACCCCTCTCCAAGGGGTCTCGGCTCTTCAGTATGTCCCCAATCTTATCCTCCAATCACTTAATGGAATCATTGCAGGGCCTTTCGGCTGCAGCTACAACCTCGACCAAAGCCAGATTATCTTTAGCTCCTTCTCTATCGGCTGGACGAACTGAGGGCTCTCTGGCAACTGTCCTATGTAGGCTATTCACCTATCGTTATTACTCATCTCGACCTCAAGGAGGTCAATTATCATCACATCGATCATTCCTTCTAGAACCAGCGATACTTTAAGATTGAGAGAGGCGATTCGTTAAATTATTTGCTGCTAGCTCGAGCCTATCAAAGGTCTACCCTCTACTTAGTATGTCCAAAGTTGATGCCCGTTGCCTACATTCTTAGCTCAGTCAATCGTTACATCCACGGCTGGGTTGAATTGGTTGCACAGTGCCACTAGAAATATTATAAGGCTCCTAACATTATCTATCATACTCATCCTCATAATGTTCATCGTCATCATCAGGTCACTCCTGATCCAGCATCCCCGAGCGTAAATGTCTAAGGTAGGCCACGTCTCGGCGCCTATGTTGAGGAAGGAGATCTTTGAATGGGGCCTGGGGTGGTCCCCTAGACACTGGATCTGGAGCACCTTCCTTAGCGGTCGGAGTTATGATCTCATCTCCAGCTGTGGCAGGTCTAGCCACTATGTTCATGCTAAATGCGGCAAGAGTCTCTTGCATCTATCGCTGACTATGCACTAAGGAGCACGGGGCCACCGCCACTTCAGCCATCTCTGACTGAGGTGAGGCTTGGTTAGTATTAGGTCCACCTATAGTTGGAGGATCTGATGCCATTAAAGAATTTCGATGACTAAAAAAAACAAGTGATGAACTGAAAGTGACATGGAAGAGCAGAAAGTGAGCTTCAACTCAAACTAGATCTCTTTCAATGGTGGTTCAAGCTCAACCAAATGTGAGGTTGGACCACCACTAGAGAATCCGATGGAGTAGTTGCAGATAAAAGGAAGAAGATGGTTATCTTGTTCCCGCACACAGCGCCAGATTGATGATAATAGAAATGGTACCACCAAGTGAAAGTGTTGAATAAGCTCAAAACCAGATAATAATGGAGTATAGCAGATATAAGAAATAGAGAAAGAGATGAGAGGAAGAGGAAGATAATAAAAAATTTATGTGGTTCAACCTTTGTAGGGCCTACTTCCACTGTGTGAGTGTGTGAAATCCACTAAATAATGACACTAATGGCCTTGGTATACAAGCCCTTAATACTCTCTAGCAATGGTTTTGACATATTTTTAGTAGGAGTAAAAATTTACGATCCTTTACAATGATGTATAAGATAAGTATTTATATGGATGGGGTGGTGTCATACGCACCCTAGTCATTCATGAGGCATGCACAGCACCAAGTGTCCAATAATACGATGCCATATGTCTCTTGTGCAAGTAAGTAATAATTAAGAGATATTATCGACATGTGGGGATGATGTTATTGTAACATCTTTGCTCACGTGGGCTTGCAGCACGTGCACACTCTCCCATGTGTGCTCCATTCCATGCATCTTGTCAGATGTTATAGCTGTCCTTTTGGGATGAGGTGTCGGTCTGGTCGAGTATAAGAACACCAATGTTCCACTAGATTGCATTTTGATAATTATCAAGTGTAGTCTCGGCTGACTTGCATCATGCCGAGATGAGAGATGGAAGCAAGTTGATGTGGTCTCGTCTTCCTGAGAGGGATGAGGAAAGGTGTTAGGCCCACCAAGGTGGAATATGGACTCGCCCCAGCACTGTACGAGGATGAGATAATTATTGCAGGATGGTTCAGGAGATCACATTTTGTAGGGTTGACTTTAGTTGAACTTGGCTTGAACCGAGATGAGGTTTCATATTGGCATATTATCCACTAATATAATTGAAATTTGGTTTGTCTCTCTAATTGCAGCAAAGGCAACCACTTGTCTCTCTCTCTACACACATTTTGGTATATCTCTCTATCTATCTCTATATATATGCATCTCTCTCTCTTTCTATCTCTCTCTCTCTCTCTCTATCTATCTATCTATCTATCTATCTATCTATCTATATATATATATATACACACACACACACACACACATGCACAAACACATAGAGATTGTTGAATTATTTGGGATTCTTGAATTGTTGTTGACATGTGGATTTGAACATTTAGATGTTCATTGAGTTGGTTAGCCCTATGAATTTATAATAAATCCCATTATTATTTGCATTGTTGTTTGGGATTCTTGAATTGTTGTTGACTGGTGGATTTAAATAGTATGGCTATTGAGGTAGTTGGCCCTTGGCATTTCTAACATTTAGGGTTGTGATTAAACCGAATATAAATAATTAATCATGTATTAACATGAGAATGCATGCATGTAGTAACATGTTATATAACACTTGCTTTGGGCGGGTATATGCATGCATGTATTCTCATGTTAATGCATGACATAACGATTCGGTAATATTGATAACTACTTTTAATTACATATAGTGTGCATAGATACTAGCGTTCTAGTTCTTATGTGGACGCATTCAATAGTCCTTAGACCCATTCAAGAGTCATTACTCATATAATGAGATCTCTCAAATTTTCCCATTTGGACAGTTTGGGATTGCATAGTTTCTATATAATAATATTTTTAGTGGCTTAAACTTGTTACTTTGGGGGGACGTTTTATTGTTGTATCTTAATGTTCTCTAGGTACATACTAGATGATGCGATGTTAAGTGTTATTTCAATTGATAAATTGAAATAACACTTACACTTGTGAATCTATGTCCTGTACTTGGAGAACTATGGGGTTATGCGGCTGAATGTTTCTCAAATTGGAACAATGTGGATGAGTAGTTAAGTATATTACAGAAATATGATGTCTTAAATGAGATAGGACCACTCACCCTTTAAAGGAGATGGAGTAAATAGGAATTATATTTTTTATAATATAACACCGAAAGATAAAATGCCAATCTTGTAGTAAATTATTTCATGGGAACTAAATGTTCACACTTTGGCTTATACTAATCCATGAATATACGCTTCTTACCCATAATAGGTAACTATTTGTAGTAGCTGTGATGGGATATCCTAAATACAAAGAGTGTATGGGTGAGAAAAATAGATGGGAGGATGTGTTTCATGGAGGTGTTAATGAATTTGTGAAATACACAAAGAGATGTCATAATGATGAAGAGTTCCCATGTTCGTGTGCTAAGTGTAAGAATGGTAAGGTGTTTTAGTGGAAAACATTTTAACTACAATTATGAAGATGGGGTATGCAAGATAGTTATTAATTTTGAATTTTTCTTGGGGAATCAAAAGTTCCTTTTATCCCGGAGCAACCTTCATAATAACCTTCAACAAGTAAGATAACTATACAAGGGAAAGAGGACCATGTAGATCATAGTATGATAGAGGATCTTCTTGATAGTGCATATGGACTATATAAGCTTCAAAGAGTTTATGTTTTACAGTGATTGGGTAAGAGTTAAGGATAAAAATGATTGTAAAGTTGATCATGGCACCAATTTGATCATGGTTGACTTGTCCAAGTTGAAGAGCAACGAACACGTGAGTGATGATCCATTTGTTTATGATTTTCAAAAGGTTAAGCAAGTGTTTTACTCAAAGTGTATCAACAAAGATTCGTGGCCAATCATCCTACATGCGTCAAAGCGTCTAAACAGTAGTGTGGATGACTTGTCTGCTCCTACCGAATATCAATCCATTTTTCATGATAACCCGAATTTGAAAAAAAAAATAGATTTCTAATAAGTATTCAAATTATTTGTAATGACTAATGGGTATATTATTCTAGTGATTTATTATTATCGAACAATAGTTTAATGCTTTTAATTAATTTGTACTTGATCAGTTTACTGCTTGTAATAACCAATGGGTGTATTCTTATAGTGCTTTGTTATTATCGAACTTTTTCATTTTTTAGTTTGTGAATATGTTCATTTGGATTTTAATTAAATTAAGCATGAATTCAAAGTCAATGACATGACCTGATTTGAAACAATATTTAGATTTATAATGTCATTAAAATTGATTTTTTTGGTTAGTGAATTTGTTAATTTGGATTTTAATCATTTTAAGCATTAATTCAAAGTCCATGACACGATATTGAAACAATATTTTAAGATTTATAATGTCATTAATTCATACAATATCCTAATTCATTTGGATTTGATCATTTTCTCATATACATGTTTGTACTAATAATAACAATTTTTGCAGAAAATATCTTCATTATGGCATCGCGATAGCGGAGGCGACGAAGGATCCTCTGCCACTAGTACCATAAAATGGGGGGAATTGGGGTCTGTCGTCGAGAACAAGACGGCATTACTGGATAGATTCCTAGAGTTGCTGAAGTCAATCATCGGCTCGGGGTACACTAATTGGAGGAAGGTGTCAAATGAGCTCAAGATTGCCATCTGTGGGGCACTATTGTTAGTGTATTTATATTTATATTTTATAATTTAAATATAACTAACACTTACTTTATTTTTGGTCGTATTTTTTTGATAGGATCAATTCGGTTATGTTGGTTCATGGACGTGCCATGCAAGACTTTGAGGCAAAGGTCCGCGTCACGCATATTGTGATCGAAAGGGAGAATGCACCTTTGTGGTTGGAAGAACAATGCGACATTCGGCGAATTGATGGATGTCTCAATTCATATGTTGTGTGGCCTTCCTTCCTCCTCCGACCTACTATAGACCTTACTCCATGACATAATTTGTATTTATTTTATTTGGATATTGGATATTGTTTGTATTTTTTTATTTGGTTATGGATATTTACATGTTGGTTTGGTTTTGGTTTTGGATATTTGTATTTATTTGTATTGGTTATTGAATAATTTTGTTTGGATAGGTTATAATTTTCTATACCAGGTATAAATAAATTGTTAGACAGTGGCAGTGGCCATACTGCCCAACAGTTTTTTTTAAATCTACTCAGAGTTGTCATGGACTTTGACTGTGACAAGTCCGTGACAAAGGCCTTTGTCACCCCCAAACTTGTCATGGTCTTAGACCTTGACATGTGAGCAGTTTTGGGGTAGTGTAGTTCAGTGACTCAGATGGTCTTTTTAAGTGCATCGGTGATTCGGAATGGGTCTAGAATATGTATCTAAGGGTTATATTTGGGTTTGGGGGGCTTTTTAGATATAGTGGGGGCCGTATGGGGTTGTGGTTGTCTTTTTACCCTTAGGTACATATTCTAGACTATTTCAACCCATTTTGAATCACTGATGCACTTAAAAAGACCATCCGAGTCACTGAGGTACACTACACCAAAATTGCCCACCTGTCAAGGTCTAAAACCCATATGGGGATGTGATTGTCTTTTTACCCTTAGGACTACACCAAAAATGGGAATAGGGTGTCATTAAGAAGTATTTAGGGTAAAGTGGGGTGGATGGCAGACTCATTCTAGCCTCCGCATAGTGGAGATTAAAATAGAGATCAAATAGAAGAGAAAAAATAAGAAAAGAGAGAAGGAAACCTTGGAGAAGAGAGGAAGAACATCTCCAGAAATCAAATCATCTCTACGTGATGAAACTTTGGATTTTAATCCAACAAGGCAAGCATGTACTTTCTTTAGATTTACAAATTCTACAATTAATTATGTTCATGATTAATTAGTAATTAATCTGGGAATTTAAAGATGAAATTTTGAGGAATTAATTGAAAGAATTTGGTTTGAATATAATCCATGATCATGATTGATAATTAATAAGTGAGAATTTCGTGACATTAATATCGGTTTAAGGTTATGAACATGATGAACATTGATAGGGTGTTAGATCAATCGATTTTAAGATTTAATTAATTTTGAGTTGCATGAATTGGATAAATGATTAGGAATTCTTGAGATGTGATGTTGGATTCGAGATTAATTTGGTGTTAAAATACTTCTAGAATGATTATATATTGAGGTGGGTGTTAATTTATGATTTCGGGAGGCTTGCAGCCTCCATTATAGTGTTTAGGAGGTGAAAACTCGAGGTTGAAGACGAAGGGCAACCCACCAAACCGAACTGATTCGCTGGGTGAGCGAATCTGTTCACTTGAGCAAACTAGTTCGATCTGCTAAGATAATTGGTTCGGTTTGATGGCCTATACCGATTTTTATTATGAGTTGTTTTGACCCATTAGTGTTGGGTAAATGGACGTAGGGGCTTCCTGGGTAGATAAGGATTATCGGACAACATTTCAAGGGGTTGGTGCGTGTTTTTGGCCAATGGTTAGATGGGTTTGAATGAGACGAATCAAGTTATAAGTGAGTGAAGAATTAAATGGAAAATTAAAAAGTTAGTTCGGACTTGAGGATTAGTGGCATGGGATTTTCGTACATAGTCAGTACTATATATATATATATATATATATATATATATATATATATATATATATTTTCATATTATGATTTACCTACATATATGTGATTGCTTGTGTATTTGTATTGAACATACCTACTTGGTAGTGCTATCGTCAAGAGGTTGCGCGTAGTGGCCAGTCCACCCTAGCAAAGAGGTGCTGGATTGATTCCCCATGTCATAGTAGTGTTTCATGACCACTATCCAGATGTGAGGATAGGTGTTGGTTTAAAGACCGATTGTATGAGATGTGGTATGGTTGCTACCGCTGAACATATATTTATGACCGCCTCCATTTGTTTGTGTTTACATTTGGGTTCGGTGGTGAGATTTCAATGCGATGGTTCACTTGGGGTTCTCGATATACCTTGAGCCTAATAACACATAAGGGATGCATCTACGATGTCCATGCTCTAGGGGTACAGTATATAGCGAAAGATCCATATGTATTTGTATATGAGATGTTATATGTATATCTACTTATAGCACGTGTCCAGCTATGTAATTATTTATAAAAGAATACCTAGTGAGGGTAGTATTTATTATCTAATGGTGACTATTATATGGATGGACTATGATAGAGGTTATTGTCCTATTTAGACTGGGTACACTAGGATAATAAAATGAATACGTTTGGTGTGTGCTGTAGATGAGAGGTGGGAAATAATTTCATGTGAGTGCGATCGGAAGATTAATTATGAAGGTAATACATTGCACATTTATGTTTAAAGAATTTAAATACTAGAAAAATATTTTCAAATATTTTTCGGGCTTTAACCCGCTGGCAAAATATACATTTTTTTTAAAACCCTAGGTGTACAGCAACAGTAACCGCAGATTTAGACTCTTCATCATGCAGTCGTGTTCAGTAGTTGTAGTTGCGACATCGATTGTAACCGCTTCAGTTCCTTTCTATCTCGATACGATTCAATTTCAGTGTCAGTATTTCCTTTTGTGCATGTTTCCCTTGGTTGGATAGGAAATTTCATTTATGTTAGATATTTCATTCACTTCTCAATAGTACTCCTTACATTAGTTTATTTGTGACATCCGATGTTTTATTTGGTTTACATTATTTATATTTATGCTTATCACTTTTATTGTCATTTTATTTTGTTTATGGTATGTTGGTTTTACTTATGTTTTGTTTGTTGCGACATTGATGCTAAAAATGAAATCATAATGATTCCCATTTAATTTTAATAAAGCCCTTATCAATCCGTATTAGAATAGGCATGGTATCATATGTTGTCTGGATATCTACTTATAGCACGTGTTATGCAATTATTTATGAATGTATACCTAGTGAGGGTAGTATTTATTAGATAATTGTGACTATTAGCAAGATGGACGACGATAGCAGTTATTATCCTAGTTAGGCTGGGTAGTGTAATTAAGATAATAAAATGAATGCATTACGTGAGCACGGTAAATGAGATGTGAGGAATGATCTCGTGTGAGTTCGATTGAAAAATTAATTATGAAGGTAATACACTGCACATTTATGTTTAAAGCATTTAAATACTTTTAAAATATTTTCAAATATTTTTCGAGCTTTGACCTGCTGGAAAATATATTTTGTTTTCAAAACCCCAAGTGTTCAGTAGCGGGGACCGTAGATTGAGTCTCTTCATAATTAAATTTCATGAAGTAGCTATGGACGTTGCGATATTGATTGTATTTGATATACATAAGCCTAGTCTCGTCCTAGAATAGACTCGTCTTGGCTCAACAACCCCTTTTCAGGATCCATCAGACTCATCTACTCATGGGATGACCTAGCGTAGGCCCACCCCCAACAGTCTACTCCTTTAAGAGTATGTCCGCATCATGTACACCAAGTTTACAAAGTTCGTTATCTAGTCCAATCTATCTCCAACTTCTCGTCCCATTCATGTGTCGGCCTCGTACCACGTTGAGAAGTCAAGACCTTATTGATCGTCCTAAGACGATATTCTGCAGTCTTCATAGTCATCCCCCTAGGAGACCATCATTCACTCTCATCTCGGCCAGAGCCTGAGAGCCTTCAGATCGAAACTTTATATCTCGTATGGCATATGAGACTTGAACATCATCAGCCAACGTCGACATACCGTTACAACAGACCTGCAACTCACGTGAGGGAATATTTCATTATCATGACATTCTTGTGCGGGGGGAAGTTATCATCTCCCATTGGTTGCCTTATCTCATGTACACTGGGTGTATGCTTGGGTGTGCATTGTGCACCACCAAGAATATATAAACCCACTTCATCATTATCACAAAGGATTGAAAATTTACAACTTTAGCATAAACTTTGCCCAATAGTAAATAGGAGAGAGAAAGGTTGTGTGTTTGTAACCATGACCTTTTAGTGACTTTTATAAATTCAAAACACACCCTCACCTTGCACATTGGAGTATAACTACTTATATATGTATGTGTTCACTACTTCTCTCACATCCTTTTTACGTACTTACATTTCAGTGATTATTAAATTGTTGGATCAGCTTGATCTTGAGTAGTGTATACATTTGAATGGTGATTGTTAGCATCATTATTTTGGTGCCACCTGTGGGAAGAGATTTTCTTTTTTCTTTTCATTTTTCAGCTTGGACTCTCACTTTTGCCTCTGGGAGTGGTCTAGTTCCACTATTGTTAGACCTGCACCACCATTGAAAGGGGTGGTTGGGTGTTCTTCAAGCTTCCTGTTTACTCACAACTCATCTAGCTTTTATTATTTTCTCTCACCGGAGAAATGGCATATGAATTGCCTCCACATGCTGGACAAAGCTCTAACCAACTACCACCTAAGTTAGAATAGTTGATGTGGCGGCAGCACTTCGATCCTTAGTGGCCATCCAACAGAAGATATAGGAGCAGTTCATGGCATTTAGCGAAATCATTCTGGGAATGGATATAGGTGACCTAGCAGAAGAGATCATTACTCCTGTGCCAGGGAGATAGTGGATCCGACGATAAGGGTACCACCCTCGTCCCCACAGAAGGAGGTTCAGTTCCATCGATGGCGGAGGGACATTGTTGATCCCATGCGTTTTTGCTTGAGAAAACATGTCCAGAACTATCCAGATTACCAAGTCTACGAAGAAGAGTAATATTAGGATCCCTATGAGAATATCAGGGATACAATTCTGCCAGGCCCAACCTACCAATGAGATATCACTCAATCGACACCTGATGGTTGATCGAGAACTTCAGCTTTTGATAGGCTCAGTAGGGGTCAACCTTCAACAGTCCTAACCTAGGAGGGGATTTATGTTATTCGCTCTCCTATTCTCAGAGTAATGCAACATCTAGGGGAAATGGTAGACATTGTGATGATAAGCTAAGGCAAGGCTAAGATAGGAGGAGTAAAAAGAAATAAATAGTGGATAAAGGGCAGTGGCATGAGAGTCGGTACCAATTGTGGTTATGCTAGAAGGAGGTGATAATAATATTGTCACTGAAGATAATCCTTAGAATAGATCCATTCAAAGGTTAGAAGATAAGATATGCACTCTGCTCAGAAGCTGAGACCTCAGCCACCGTGGCTACATGGAGGGGTCCCCTTTCATTGTGAGGATCATGAGTTATCCAACCCCTGCAAAGTATAAACCTCATACTATCAGCTCGAAGTATGATAGAAGTTCCAATCCCATACATTGTATGAAGATGTATCAATCAGTGGTTGATACCTACTCAACCCCTTATAAGATGAGGTGCATGGTCGTTTTCTAGTACCCTCATAGGTGTCGCCCATATATAGTATATAGCTTTGCCTAAAAACTCCATTGATAATTTTAAACAGTTGGCCAAAAAGTTTCTACATAATTTTTACTCCGGCATTAAGCCGTTGAAGAAGGTAACTCACCTGTTCAATGAGAAGTAAAGAAAGAATGAGACTCTGAGCGACTACATTTCTTGGTTTAATAAGGAAAACTAGAGGTGGAAGATTATAAGGAGAACATTTCTATGATAACCCTTATCGGTCGGTTACAGCAAAATAAAATTCTTTCGAAGCTCACCGAAGATCCTTTAAAGACCATGACTGATCTCCTAGCCTCGACTGGAAGGACCATAAATGTGGAGGAGTCTATGGCATCCAAAAGAGGAGATGTGAAGGAGTTCGATGGAAGAAAGTCCCATCAGGAAGGATAAGGAAGGAAATAAAAGGTCGAGTTAAGATAAATTTTCTAAGTATACTCCTCTGACGGTGAGCCCCGACATGATCCTCAATGATATTAAGGAATACAGGGCATGTTGATAGCCGAAGAAGCTTAAGTCCCATCATCATAAGAGGGACAAGATCAAAAGGTGAGAGTTTTACTAGGACCATGGACATACAATCAATAAAATTTTTGCCTTAAAGGACAAGATAGAGAATCTGCTAAATCAAGAAAAGATTTGAAAGTATATAGACAGGAGTGGTGTCAAAAATGATTCCAAAAAAACATAGTGGAAGAAAATACGATTAGCAGATACAAGAGTCCCCGACTAATAAAAAGGAGGATGAGTTTGATAGTGAAGGATCTGACCCTGATCTCCCAGTAAAGATCCCATACGCGAAGGGTCGACTACAAATGATATCCTTTAATGTAAAAATGATATGTGGGGGATTGGATGGTTGCAGTGCAAAGTTGATCGATCGTAAAGCCCATATTGTAGAGGCTAAGTCATCATCGAAGACAATGGACATGAATTCAACTGAGGCAGAGGACAAGTCGAGAAAGACAAAGAAGATGGATATGGATAACCTCGTCATTGGATTTTCTTGGCTCAATTTTAAAGGAATCCTAGCTCCTTATAATAACCCATTAGTGATCAGTACGAGAGTATGAATACAATTTATCCCCTATTCTTATTGATGGAGGGAGTTTGACCAATATTATGTTATGGAATTACTTTAAAGGATTTAAGCTCAGCAAGAAAAGACTCGTTATGTATCATCAGTCATTGATAAGCTTCATCGTAGAGAAGGTTCACACATTGGGGGTATTTAAGATGGACATGTGCATGGGTACTTAGTCAAAGTGCCTCACTAAGAAAGTCAATTTTTTTGTAATGGACTAGTATGTCTTCTCGGCTTATAATATAATCTTGGGAAGGGTATCCCTAGGGGAGTTTGAGGTCATACCTTCCATTGTTCATCGGATGATTAAATTCTCAACTCCCTATGGAGTGGGGGAAGTATAAGGTGACCAAGTGGAGGCTCACGAATGTTATTTCTCCTCAATCGAGGAAACAAAAGATTATAAAAGAGCAACAACCTTGTACAACATTGATGCACTCGACCTGAGGGGTGAGAAAAGGATAAAAAAAGGGGACCAGCTGAAGAGGTAGAATCCCTCGTCCTCAATGAGGACGAGTTAAAAAAACCATTCAGGTCAATTTGTCCCTGAAAGTCAAAAATAAGGAAGAGTTAGTGAAGCTGTTAAGAGGAAGACAAACTATCTTCCCAGGAGCCATGAGGACATGCCAGGGATAGACCCTGAGATAATCTATTATCGAATGAATATTGATAGAAAGGTGAAGCGTGTAAAGCAAAGAAGAATAACTTATGTGAGGGATCAATATGAGGTCATTCAAGACAAAGTGAACAAGCTCTAGTCAGCTGAGTTAATTCGAGAAGTTCAATATCTAGATTAGTTGTCTAACTTTTTTATAGCGTTGAAGGCCAATGGCAAGTGGAGGATACATGTCGACTTTACTGAACTAAATAAAGATTGTCCTAAAGACAGATTCCCCCTACCCTGAATTGATCGGATGGGGACATCAATTGATGAGTTTCATGATCGATTATTCAGGTTATAATCAGATTTTTATGCATGAGGCCGATGTTGAGAAAACTTCCTTTATCATGTGTAAAGGAATGTATTTTTATAAGGTAATGCCGCTTGGCCTGAAGAACATAGGGGAAACCTATCAAAGGTTAGTAAACATGATGTTTGAGGACTAGGTTGGGAAGACCATGGAAGTGTATGTGGATAACATGCAAACTAAGAGTATATCGATCGAGGATCATGTGGTTAATCTTGAACGCACATTCGATACAATGGATAAATTCAAGATGAAGTTTAACCCGGCCAAGTGCATTTTCGGTCTCGGCACTGGAAAGTTTCTCGGCTTCATTGTGAAAAAAGGGGAATAGAGGCCAACCCTGTAAAGATCAAAGGGATAATTAATATGCAAACGCTAAAGAACATTAAAAATGTTCAGAGGCCAACAGGATGAGTTGTAGTACTCAATCGTTTCGTCTCTCGCACAATGGATAAGTGTCTACTATTTTTCAAAATATTGAGGAAAGTATTCACCTGGGATAAAGAATGAGATAAATCATTTGAATAGATAAAGTCCCACCTGGGGTTGCCCAGGCTGCTGTCTCGTCCCATTCAAGGGGAGAGATTATTTTTGTACTTAATAATGTCAGAGTCTGCAATCAGTGCAGCCACAGTACGTGAAGACGAGGGTGTACAAAATTCGGTGTACTTTAATAGCAAGGCTTTGAAAGGGGATGAACTCAAGTATTCGAGAATGGAAAAGATGTCTTATGCATTGATTCATGCTTCAGGGAAGATGAAGCCATACTTTTAGGCCCATACAATGGTGGTGCTCACCAACACTCATTTGAGGCAAGTCATTCATAACCTAGATAAATTGGGTAGGTTAATGTCCTGGTCAATTGAGTTAGGTGAGTTTGACATCATTTATCAGCCAAAGAATGAAATTAAAGGGCAATATTTGGCATACTTCATGGTTGAGTTTACATGGGTCGAGGCCTAAAGAGAAGTTAAAGAAGTAGGAGTTCCGCATGTGGTCCGAAAAGAGGTTATTATTGATGTTATCCCGGCCAACACTGTGAAAGACAACACCACCAGATAGCATTTCCTATTCAAACAGGAAATATTGTCTGAGGGTCCTTTCTCATATGGAAGTCCGATCTAGAGCCTATTTATCGACGACTCTTCTTATGAATATGAATGTGCGGTTGGGCTGATACTCTCAGCCCCGGACAAAAAATGACATTAAGTATGACTTGAGGTTAAGTTTCAAGGCATCTAACAATGAGTTAGAGTACGAGGCCTTACTGGAAAGTCTCTCCCTCACTAAGGTACTGAATGTTGGCCAAATGATCATTTAAAAGCGACTTACAGCTAGTTGTGACCTAGATTTTGGGCAATTATGAGGCAAAAGATGAGAACATGGCCAAGTACTTAGCGCGAGTCATAAAAGTAATGAAAAGCTTCAGGGAGGTGAAACTTTGAAGAATTCCTTGACTTGAAAATAGTCGAGCTGATGCTTTGGCAAAGCTAGTGTCGGTAATAAGGACAGAGATCAAACACATAGTTCAGATGAAAATTCTACACAGGACAATTATAGAAGAAGAAGTTAGTGGGATTGAACTCTTCTTGAACTTAAATTTGGGATATTCATGGATGGATCCACTAATTAAGTTCATCTGGTATGGAGAGCTCCTAGATTCTAAGTACGAGAGAAAGAAGCTCAGGTACAAGGCGAGAAAATTTTCTATCATCAGAGATGTGCTATACAAAAGAGGGTTCCTGCTACCCCTACTCAGATGTGTTCACCCTCCAGATCTTAGCTATATCCTACAATACATCCATGAAAGGTCATGTGAAAGTCACATAGGTGGGCAGTATCTTACTAAGAGGATTGCTACCTAGGGTTATTGGTGGCTGACACTAGCGAAAGATTTAGCTATTTATGTGAAGAAGTGTGACAAGTAACAAAGATTTGCTAATGTCCCTCATTAACTTCACCAACCACCCTCATCTATCACCGAACTGTGGTCATTTGCGGTTTTGGAAATTAACTTAGTGGGTCCTCTACTAAAGGTAGCATGCAATTACAAATATTTGATCATGGTCATCCATTATTATTCGAAGTGGGTATAGGTCGAGGCAATGATTTCCACTACTGAGGTAAAAACGTTTAATTTTATCTAAGGATTATCATTTGTAGATACAACCTACCCCATAACTTAATATCAGATGATGGTAAGCATTTTAAGAATAAGTCCTTGGAGGCCTACTGCGGTAGAGTCGGCATAAAGAAGATTTATTCGGCACCAGGCCGAACCTGAGCAAACGGTCAGACTGAGGTCACCAACCGGATGATACTAGATGGAATCAAGAAAAAGTTGGAGGATGCAAAGGGTATGCGGACAAAATAACTACATGGGTTACTATGGGATTATACGATGACTGAAAGGATGTTGTAATACCCCGTACTTCTGCATAGTTAATTTAAATTACGTGAGTAGAGTAATTTAATGTGAAAATACACTTTTATTTAAATTACGTGAGTAGAGTAATTTAATGAGTTACGTTTAAAATCAAATTACGTGAGTAGAGTAATTTAATGTGATGTAATAATAATAATGATTATTAAGTGATTAATTAATCATTATGGCTATTAGACATAAATTGAAAGTAAGACACTGATTAAAATAACGATTAAAAATTTACTAAATGTGAATAGTAAATATTGAAAGTCTCGACCGAGTGTCGCGCGCAGACAAATATGAAGGTGAGATGAGAAACATATTTTAAGAGACTCAAAAGATAATTTAGAGTCCACATATGATTCAGAAAGGGTCGAATTAGTCAAAATGGTGTACCCGGGGGGTACTAGTTGAGTGCCGGGTAATTTTTGGGCAAAACCGGGACCATACGAGGGCATTTTGGTCTCTTTACCTTTAAGGGTGTGGAGACCTACGAATTTTGGAACCCTAAGTAAGATTATAAGAGTTGGAGTCTAGGGTTAGAGAGGAGAAAAATACACCATAGCCATTAGAGAGAAGAGGGAAACAATTTCCTAAGGCAAAAGAAGGAAGTAGGGAGAATTCAAAGGAGATTTCACTACCAACTTGTTGGGAAGAAGGATTGAAGGATAAGAATCATCAATCATCAACAACAACCACAAAATCAGACCCTACAAAGCATAAGGCAAGTGGTTATTTGCAAAATAAATTGAGTTATAATACCCATATGTAAGTTTTAGGAAGAACATGATTTTTATGATATTTTTGGGAACAAACACTTGAATATAATCCATGATTGATAGGGATTTCATGTAGAATGTTTTTTATCTCCAAATAATCTGATATCATAGAAGACTTGATGATTAAATCGAACTAAAAATATGGACTTTTGATGAAAAGATGGAAGAATTGTATTTTTAGGGTTCTTGAATAATAAGGAGATTTTTAGTTAATCTGGAGGAAATTTGTAATTATTTTGCTGTTTTAGATCGTTAGTAATCATCCTAGAATATGTAGGAATGATTAGAAATTGTTAGTTGCAAGTATGGTGAATTATCATGGGATATGGATAAACAAAAATGGTGTAACCCGCATGAAGAAGACAATCTGGGTCTGTAACTGCTCGATCGATCGATCGACCCTTGAATATCGATCGATCGAGCAGTCGATCGATCGACCCTGGTTGTACTTTAGAGAATTTCGTGAATAAATTTCTTTTCAATTTCCTTCACTTAATGGGAACCTTAGTGATGAAATTTTACCTATGAAGGGACTTAATAGATACCAGTAGGTGTACCGTGAGATTTCTTCCTAAATAATTCAGTGTGAAATTTGGATAAATGGACCAACGGGAAGGTAACCGATTAAGTCGTGTGTCGGGAATGTGAGAATTCAGTTACGGAAAGAGTGAGTGTCAATTCCAAAAAAAATACCACTAGGTTAGAGATAGCTTAACTACTGAATCAAGGGAGGGGTAACTAGGACCGTTAGAGTTGTGTGAATACTCGAATAAATGCGATAGTGAAATAAATCGTAAATTAATGAGTACAGTGAATATAAGTAAAATATATTACATACGGGAATGATTTGATAGGTCGGGTGTGTACCTACTAAATTATATGAATTTTTGGGTTAAGACAATTATACCTAAATTAATTATGTTAGGGTCGATGAGATATTTCGAAGTAACATGAAGTTACTATATGTTTGGGGTCGATGTATAATGTAAAAGCAAACCTTAAAACTGGTGTCGTGATCAAAGAGTCCCGAATAAGAATATGTGTGTATATATAAATAGTTGGGGTCGATGGATCATTCCGAACCAACGCTCACTTGGGGTCGATGAATCATTTCGAACCAAGAGTCCTTTGTGTGTGTCCAAAGGATATGATAGTGATAACTAATATTTAATACATGTTGCGTGATAAAATGTATTCCATATGTATAATCTACTGACTTAGAATAGTAGATGATGAGATAGATTGAAAATATCTTAGTAATAATTAAGTAGCATGATGTAATTATAATAAGATAAGGATAACAAGAAGTAAGTAAGTTATCTACGTTTATAGAATATGAAATATGAATTATTAAAAGACTGTGAGTATGTTATGGGGACTTAGCGAGGGGGTACATGCAGTGAGGTATTCTAATTTTGTTAACTGGGGTAGTATAACTAGGTGAACTAAGTACCCTCGTTAGACATTCACTATCAAAGAGAGGTGAGGAATCTCAAGGGAGTGTGCAAAATCTTAATATGTGTAATCAATAACTCAATTGTGATAACTGCTTACAAATATGTTTAAATGTTTTTAAATACTAACTCTTGCTATGTAAAAAATTTAAAAACCTTTTAGGTACCCAGCCACAGGGACACCCAGCATGATTTCATTCCAGGAATTTGGGAGCTGCAGCACGTGTGGATGTTGCAGGGATAGTTTAGGCGTTTCTCTTTTTTTTCATATCTAGTGCAGGATCTTAGTTTTAGTACTCTCAGTTGGGACATGTTGTCCAATCTTTTCTTTTACAGTTATTATGATTTTGGATTTTGAGTTGGTTTTTCTTAGCCGTGGTTTTTGGCAAGACTTTGTTTGTATTCAGTTATTTATGCGAATTGTTTTAGTATTGTTGGAATTGTATTGTTTCGTATGGGTTGTTTATTCTGCTTAAGGAAGATAAAATTTGGCACTAGCTTAATTTCACTTAGGTGGTTAGTAATTTAAAAAGTTTTCGACAGTGATGCTAAGAATGAACCATTTAAGAAACCTGTTTAAATTAAACTAAGGCTTGATCACCCAAGATTTAATTAGGCGGGGTGTCACAGATGGTATTAGAGCATCAGGTTCTAGTATCCATAAGATCTGTACGGCTTACTATGTTTCAGCGTAACGTTTGGTTGTATTGGAGCCCTACTATTAGGACTGTTGATTCACTATCCGCTTTTGGATTATCGTACTTCTGCTCTTAAAGTTTTGTATAAACTGTGTACTTATACAATTTGATCTTATTTCAGATGCCACCAAGGAGGCTGTGAGCAGAGAGGGCTGAAGCCAGAGATGAAGTGAGGGAGGTTCATCAGGAGCCAAAGGTGTCGCTGCCACCATCCCCACCCAAGTTAATTTCCACTACTCAGGTTGCAGTGATAGTGGCTCAGGATGTCGAGACAGTGATGAGGGCCATGACAGCCCATTTTCCTCAGCCCCAAGTACCCCCTCGTGTGGCACCGATAGTTCAGGCCCCAGCAGGGCCATTTACTTGGCAGCGAGTCAGAGAGACATTTCAGAAAGGGCATCCACCTGAGTTCCAGGGTAGTACTGATGTAGTGGAGGCGTGCAACTAGAAGAAAAATATCCAGCGCCACTTGCGCATGCTAGAGTGCACCGAGGTACAGAAACAAATGCAAGCCACTTTCCGTCTGTCGGGAGCGACCTTACAGTGGTGGGAGTCAGTTACCACCACCGAGGAAAGGGACACAATGGCAATTTCTGAGTTTTGGGTGCGGTTTGACCGCAAGTATTTTCCTCCAGCAGTAGAGACAGAGATGAGAAAGAAATTTAGCGAGGTGGTTCAGGGTGATCGCTCAGTTGATGATTATGAGGAGGAGTTTACCCGCTTAGCTAAATTTGTGCCAAATGAGGTGAGCGATGAGGAGCGAAAGAAGTCAAAATTTATGGATGGCTTGACCTGGAGAATCAGATAGAATTTGATCGGAAATCCGGCGTTGGTAACTTACACAGATGTCGTCAATGCCGCTCTACTACACTATCAGGATCACCGCTTTCATGTGAAGGGAAACAAGAGAGGTGAGCCTAGACAAACGGGCAAAGTGGATGGAAGTAGTGGCAGTAACACACCACAGCAGCAAATAGTGGGTCAGCTAGGGCAGGATTCCCGACAGGGGAACTCTGCCAAGAAGTTTAAGCATAGGAGGCATTGCTTTGACACACAGGGCCAGCAGGGTCCCCAGCAACCAGTTCCTCAGGGCCGAAAGGGCCAAGGGAACCAAGGTGGAGGACAGCAAGGCCAAGGTCGACAGGGCCAACGTCAGGGCCAAGGTCAGAGGCAGTTTCAGGGTTAGTGTTTCACTTGTGGCCAGCAGGGTCACAAGAGTAGGAATTGTCCACAGCAAGATAGGGCACAACCACAGGGTGCCCAATAGGGGCAGCAAGCTCCGTTAGCCCCAGCAGCAGCACAGGCCCCATAGCCAGGCCAGATGCACTACGGGAGTGTGTTCAATGTCCGTGACATTCCATTTTAGCCAGAACCTCCAGCACCGTCGGCAGTCGCGGGTATGTTTCCTATTCATGGACTTGAGGGTAGTATTTTGTTTGATACGGGGGCGACGCATTCATTTATTACCACTAGATTTGCACGGACAGTCGGCCTCTTAGCGACGGCTGACACTCATCTTATGTGCGTGGAGTCACCGATGGATAGTGGGCCACTTATACATTCGATTTGTAAGGGTGTGGACATTATGGTCGGGAGATTGAGTCTAGTGGAGGACCTCCTAGTGCTGGATATGGAGGGTTACGACGTCATCCTAGGCATGGATTGGTTAGCGCGTTATAGGTCAATGGTAGATTTCTACGAGAGGACTATCGTGTTTTCCATCCTGGGACAGGAGATGTTCCTTATGGCGATGCCTCTCCCCGAGGGAGGATTGCGCACTCATTTATATTATATTGAGGAGGAGACCGCACCTGGGTTTGTCATTTCTCTGGACTCAATCCCAGTTGTGAGGGATTTCGAGGATATCTTCCAGGAGATACCAGGGTTACCACCTAGTAGGGAGATAGAGTTCGTTATTGACCTAGCGCTAGGGACGAGACCGATTACCAGACCACCGTATCACATGGCTCCTTCGAAGATGCGAGAGCTGAGAGAAAAGATTCAGCAGCTCTTAGGACAGGGTTTCATTCAACGGAGTACATCGCCATGGGGTGCGTCGGTGTTATTTGTAAAGAAAATGGATGGTTCACTTCGTCTGTGTGTAGATTACAGGGAGCTGAACAAAGTGACGATACGTAATAAGTATCCATTACCGAGGATTGACGACTTGTTTGATCAGTTGGGAGGGGCTGCGTACTTCTCAAAGATCGATTTGAAGTCAGGTTACCACCAATTGCGCATTTGTGAAGAGGATGTACCTAAGACCGCTTTCTTATCGCGGTACGGGTCATACGAGTTCTGGGTAATGCCGTTTGGGATCACTAATACACCTGCAATATTCATGGATCTCACGAACAGGGTATTCAGGAAATTTTTGGACCAGTTTGTGATTGTATTCATAGATGACATTCTAATCTACTCTCGTACGGAGGAGGAACACACCGAACATTTACAAATGGTTCTACAGACACTACGCGACCATCAGTTGTACGCTAAATTTGAGAAGTGTGGATTTTGGCTTTGGGAGGTTCAGTTCCTAAGCCACATTGTATCCGACAGAGGCATTACTGTTGACCCGAGTAAAGTATCAGCACCGATCGAAATTCGTAGCTTTTTGGGGTTGGCCGGTTATTATCGTCTCTTCATCAAGGGATTCTAAAAAATTATCGGTCCTTGGACGAACCTGACTCGAAAGGGAGTGCCCTTCGCATGGAGTGACTGTGGTCAGTTAGCATTTGATGAGCTAAAGGACAAGTTGACATCAGCACCCATTCTTGCCTTGCCTAGGAGCGAAATGGAGTACCGAGTCTATACTGACGCATCCTTACAGGGGCTTGGGGGTGTGTTACAGCAGGAAGAGAAAGCTATAGCTTATGCATCCCAAAAGATTAAGCCATATGAGAAGAATTACCCCACCCATGACCTCGAGTTAGCAGCGGTCGTTTTTGCATTGAGGATATGGAGACACTATCTTTTGGGTGAGAAGTTCACTCTATTCATGGATCGTAAGTCACTTCAGTATCTTTTCACGCAGAAGGATCTAAACATGAGGCAAAGGAGGTGGCTTGAATTCATGAAGGACTACCAATTTGATATACAATATCATCTTGGTAAGGCTAACGTGGTGGCGGATGCGTTAAGCAGAAGGCCTACCAGAGAGCTAGCAGAAATTTAGAAGGCGAAATGGAGTGAACTTCGACATGAGGATGAGATAGCTAGAGCATACATGGCAGTTTTAGCTATCACTCCCGAGAGTGTTATGCGGGTAGTGAGGGCACAGACCAAGGACCCGTTTTGTGATAAAGTACGACAGTTACTGGCCAAGGGGGAGGAGTCCTACTCTATCAACTCAGAGGGCGGACTACGGTTTAATGGTAGACTGATAGTACCCGGGGAGGATGATTTGAGGCATGCTGTGATGACGGAGTCGCACGGGTCAAAGTTTTCGGTACATCCAGGTGGGGAAAAAATGTACCAGGACATGCGATGTATATATTAGTGGTCAGGTATGAAACGATACATTTCAGAGTTTGTCTCTAGGTATGTTATATGTCACCTTATAAAAGTTGACCATCAGAGACCTTCAGGGATGCTACAACCACTGGAGATTCCCGTGTGGAAGTGGAAGAGTATCTCGATGGATTTTATTATTGGGTTACCAACATCACAAAAGGGTCACGATTCCATATGGGTGAGAGTGGATCGGCTAACTAAGGTAGCTCATTTCTTGCTGGTTCATACGGATTATGATACGATGCGGTATGCGCAGCTATTCATTTCAGAGATTGTTAAGCTGCACGGAGTTCCTGTTAATATTGTGTCTGATAGAGACAAAATATTTGTGTCACATTTCTGGAAGAGCTTCCAGGAGGCCATGGGCACCGACTTACAGTTGAGTACGTCGTATCACCCACAGACAGACGGTCAGACCGAAAGGGTAAACCAGATGTTGGAGGATATGTTGAGGATGTGTGTCCTAGATTTTGGGGGAGGATGGGAGCCATATCTTCCTTTGGTAGAGTTTTCATATAATAACTCTTATCAATTCACTATCCGTATGTCTCCATTCGAGGAACTTTATGGGAGGCCTTGTCATTCGCCCGCCTGTTGGTTAGAGGTGGGGGATAACAAGCTATTGAGACCAGAGATGATACAGGAGACTTTGTCCAAAATAGAGTTGATTCGAGGATTTATTCGAATAGCTCAGGATAGGCAGAAGAGTTATGCTGACGCCGGTAGGAGACACGTGGAACTAGATGTGGGTGACCAGGGGTTAATTCGGGTATCTCCTATTAAGGGGATTATGAGGTTCGATAAGAAGGGGAAGTTAGCACCGAGATATGTGGGACCGTTTCCTATCATTGAGAGGGTGGGACCAGTAGCTTACAGATTGGGACTCCCAGGGCATATTCAGCGAATACATGACGTATTCCATGTGGCGTCACTGAAGAAATACAAGAGGAGTGAGAGGGCCTTCTGGCACATTCCACTTGAGGCGATCGACTTGCAGCCAGATGTCTCATATGAGGAAAGACCCGTGGCTATTCTAGATTATAGTGAGCGCAAACTACAATCCAAGGTGGTACCCTTAGTGCGAGTACAGTGGGGACATCATAATATGGATGAGTCTATTTGGGAGCGGGAGGAGGATATGCGAGAACAGTATCCAGAATTATTCACCGCATGTATTTTTTAATTTCGAGAACGAAATTCTATTGTAAGGGGGAAAGTATGTAATACCCCGTACTTCTTTATAGTTAATTTAAATTACGTGAGTAGAGTAATTTAATGTGAAAATACACTTTTATTTAAATTACGTGAGTAGAGTAATTTAATGAGTTATGTTTAAAATTAAATTACGTGACTAGAGTAATTTAATGTGATGTAATAATAATAATGATTAATAAGTGATTAATTAATCATTATGGCTATTAGACATAAATTGAAAGTAAGACACTGATTAAAATGACGATTAAAAATTTACTAAATGTGAATAGTAAATATTTAAAGTCTCGACCGACTGTCGCGCGTAGACAAAATTGAAGGTGAGATGAGAAACAAATTTTAAGATACTCAAAAGCTAATTTAGAGTCCACAGATGATTCCGAAAGGGTCGAATTAGTCAAAATAGTGTATCGGGGGGTACTAGTTGAGTGTCGGGTCATTTTTGGGCTAAATCGGGACCATACGAGGGCATTTTAGTCTCTTTACATTTAAGGGTGAGGAGACCTACGAATTTCGGAACCCTAAGCCAGATTGTAAGAGTTGGAGGCTAGGGTTAGAGAGGAGAAAAATACACCATAGCCATTAGAGAGAAAAGATAAATAATTTCCTAAGGCAAAAGAAGGAAGTAGGGAGAATTCAAAGGAAATTTCACTACCAACTTGTTGGGAAGAAGGATTGAAGGATAAGAATCATCAATCATCAACAACAACCACGAAATCATACCCTACAAAACATAGGGCAAGTGGTTATTTGCAAAAGAAATTGAGCTATAATACCCATATGTAAGTTTTAGGAAGAACAGGATTTTTATGATATTTTTGGGAACAAACACTTGAATATGATCCATGATTGATAGGGATTTCATGCAGAACGTTTTTTATCTCGAAATAATCTGATATTATAGAAGACTTGATGATTAAATCGAACAAAAAATCTGGAATTTTTATGAAAAGATGAAAGAATTGTATTTTAGGTTTCTTGAATAATAAGGAGATTTTTAGTTAATCAGGACGAAATTTGTAATTATTTTGTTGTTTTAGATCGTTAGTAATCATCCCAGAATATGTAGGAATGATTAGAAATTATTAGTTGCAAGTATGGTGAATTATCATGGGAGATGGATAAACAAAAATGGTGTAACCCGCATGAAGAAGACGATCTGGGTCTGTAACTGCTCGATCGATCGATCGACCTTTGAATGTCGATCGATCGAGGAGTCGATCGATCGACCTCATCCTATCGATCGATCGACCCTGGCTGTACTTTAGAGAATTTTGTGAATAAATTTATTTTCAATTTCCGTCACTTAATGGGAAACTTAGTGATGACATTTTACCTATGAAGGGACTTAATAGATACCAGTAGGTGTACCGTGAGATTTTTTCCTAAATGATTGAGTGTGAAATTTGTAGAAATGGACCAACGGGAAGGTAACCGATTAAGTCGTGTGTCGGGAATGTGAGAATTTAGTTACGAAAAGAGTGAGAGTCAATTCCAGAAAAATACCAGATGGTTAGAGATAACTTAACTACTTAATCAAGGGAGGGGTAACTAGGACCCTTAGAGTTGCGTGAATACTCGAATAAATGTGATAGTGAAATAAATTGTAAATTAATGAGTACGGTGAATATAAGTAAAATATATTACGTACGGACATGATTTGATAGGTCGGGTGTGTACCTACTAAATTATATGAATTTTTGGGTTAAGATAATTATACCTAAATTAATTATGTTAGGGTCGATGAGATATTCCGAAGTAACATAAAGTTACTATATGTTTGGGGTCGATGTATAATGCCGAACCAAACCTTAAAACTGGTGTCGCGATGAAAGAGTCCCGAACAAGAATATGTGTGTGTGTGTGTGTGTGTGTATATATATATATATATATATATATATATATATAGTTGGGGTCGATGGATCATTCCGAACTAACGCTCACTTGGGGTCAATGAATCATTCTGAACCAAGAGTCCTTTATGTGTGTCAAAAGGATATGATAGTGATAACTAATATTTAATACATGTTGCGTTATAAAATGTATTCCATATGTATAATCTATTGACTTAGAATAGTAGATGACGATATGGATTGAAAATATCTTAGTAATAATTAAGTAGCGTGATGTAATTATTATAAGATAAGGATAACAAGAAGTAAGTAAGTTATCTACGTTTATAGCATATGAAATATGAATTATTAAAATAGTGTGAGTATGTTATGGGGACTTAGCGAGGGGGTACATGCAGTGGGGTATTCTGATTTAGTTAACTGGGGTAGTATAACTAGGTGATCTAAGTACCCTCGTTAGACATGCACTATCGAAGAGAGATGAGGAAGCTGAAGGGAGTGTGCAAAATATTAATATGTGTAATCAATAACTCAATTGTGATAACTGCTTGCAAAATATTTTTAAATGTTTTTTAGTACTAACTCTTGCTATGTAAAAAAATTTAAAAACCTTTTAGGTGCCCATCCACAGGGACACCCAGCATGATTTCATTCCAGCAATTTGGGAGCTGCAACACGTGTGGATGTTGTAGGGATTGTTTATACGTTTCTCTTTTTTTCAGATCTAGTGCAAGATCTCAGTTTTAGTACTCTCGGTTGGGTCATGTTGTCGAATCTTTACTTTTACAGTTATTATGATTTTGATTTTGAGTTGGTTTTTCTTAGCCGTGGTTTTCGGCAAGACTTTATTTGTATTCAGTTATTTATGAGAATTGTTTTAGTATTGTTGGAATTGTATTGTTTCGTATGGGTTGTTTATTCTGCTTAAGGAAGATAAAATTTGGCACTAGCTTAATTTCACTTAGGTGGTTAGTAATTTAAAAAGTTTTCGACAGTGATGCTAAGAATGAACCATTTAAGAAACTTGTTTAAATTAAATTAAGGCTTGATCACCCAAGGTTTAATTAGGCGGGGTGTCACAGATGCCGACAATTGAGACACGGTTTATGCTTGCCTATGGGTCGAAGGCAGTCATTCCTACTGAGGTTGGGCTTCCTAGCCACAGAGTTTAGACATATGATCCGGAGGCTAATGTTGATGAGAGGAGGGTTGATTTATATTTGGGTAAAGAAAGAATAGAGGATGCAAAATTCCAACAATCAGCTTATCAGTAGAGTGGCAAGATTCTACAATAAGCGAGTGAAGGTTAGGTCAATAGCCATGGGTGATCTTGTTTTAAAAACTTTTTGGAAGAAGCTGAATAAACTACATACCAATTGGAGTGAACCCTATAGAGTAATGAAAGAAGTCATCCCAAGAACTTATAAATGGGAAAACCTATATGGTGAACCATTCTCTAACCTCTGGAACGTCGAAAATCTGAAAAGATACTACTAGTACTCTCCAGTTTTCTCAATTGTGTAAGCGTAGTCTTTGAGTTCAGTAAATGTTCATGTACCAATTTATTTGTACAACAGTGAAATATCAATGAAAGAGTATAAGTGTTGGCTCATATTTACCTTTTAATTTCTTCATGGTTTGAATTGTTCTAAACGAAGAAACATCATTTTACAATGAATTAGTTAAAACTCACTCGCGGTGATACGAGAGTGCGTAAAGAGACTCGTCTTGTCCCTACACTCTCAATACTACCGAGAGGGGGGTTCAGTAAATGACATCACTTAGTGGTGACAAACATAAATTAAAAATCATGTTAGTATGATTTCTTCAACATTATTTTATGGTGAATTAAAAATATCCACTCTCTCAGTGATACGAGAGTGTATGAAGAGACTCGTCTCGTCCTTACACTCTCGATAACACCGAGAGGGGGGGTCGGTGTATAACAGCAACTATTGGTGACAAATATAAACTAAAAATCATTTTAGTATGGTTGTTTCAACATCATTTTATGGTGAATTGAAAATATCCACTCTCTCCATGATATGAGAGTGTATGAAGAGACTCGTTTCATCCATACACTCTCAATAACACCTAGAGGGGGTTTCTATATATGAAATCACTTAGTGGTGACAAACATAAACTTAAGATTATTAGAGTAAAGTGTCATCACGGGCATGGTATTTAAAACATCATTCTCATGGTGAAAAAATAATAGCATGCAGACACTACACTTTAATAAGAAGGAGATCATTGTGTGAAACATCATTATCATTCCATCAAAAGGATAATATCGTCACAAATATAGAGATTGTTCATTAATCAGAGACGAGGAATCAAAAATACAATAGAAAGGGTGTAAGGACACTGACGTCCACTCTAAAAGATAATAAGATATCTAAGCCTCAGCTTGCTTCTAGGTCTTCTCCTGGACAACATTTTTTTACAGCCATCTTAATATGAACTTCATCTTCTACTTGGCCAACATCAGTCATTTCAGTGATCATTTGAAATGTAGTCTCAGCTCGGTCTTCAATCTCCACATCAACCAGAGCAGTGGTGACCAGAAGGTCATAATAGTTAAAATATTTGAACTCCTTTGCCAAAGAGGCCGAGACTTTAGAAATTTAAGGACATCCCAATAATAAGTCGTCCTGACCCCCTTTTCAAGATATTAGAATACATATCCACCAAACTTGTCTAAGGCCTTGAAGTTATCCACGGATATTTCAATGGCCTTCGTCTTGATCTCCTTCACCTTAGCCCTGTGCTTTATCTTAACTCCTTTAAACTAGAGTTATGGCCCTTTTTAGAGCCTCCAAAGCATCAGAGTGCATCATCTCTGAGTCCTTAATATCCTTCTGATGGCTCAGCTCCTTCTCCTTTAGCTCCTTCTTAAGTTGTTGCGCAGCCTTGATGGCCTCTTGGTCTTGTTGAAGTAGAGGCAACTGGTCTTGGACCCATTGGTTGACCTTGAATAAGGTCAGGAGAGAATACAAAGGAAAAAAAGTGAAGTTAGTATGAGATGAGGTTACATTTGGGAAAGTAAACAGATTAGTATAAGGATGAACTTAGAGTATTTCCTAGGCAGCCTTATGAATGCCAAAGTCACACATACATGTGGGGTCTGTGTCTTCCAAAATGCCATTATCGAACTCTGGGAGGATGGACTCGATGACTGCCTTGGCCCTCTTCGAATTTCTAATCAAGGAGTCTAAGCTTATGGAAAGCTGGGACAGACCAACAGATAGGACAGCGTCCGAGGATAATAGGATATCCTAGTCAGATACCCCTTTGGTCGATCCATCCATTTAGCCCTTTTTGGCTTATGGGAAGAATGGGTACATCATTTGTGGTCTCATTTCTCTTCCTCAAAGCCTTAATTGGGTTGGGGCCTCTCATAGTGTACTTCTTGGTATGTGCCAATGGTATGGGCTTCTTGCGCATGTTGTTTAGCATATTGGCAATTCTTGGTGAGACCATTTTCCATAGTTCATCAAGTGTGTTAGCTGGACGACGTGTAACAAGAGGATGAGGTTAGTATCAGCATGAACTGTATGAGATGACACCATAGTTGAAAAATAAATGTTACTTACATAACTCAGATAGAGTTTCAACCACCAAACCCATCTTTTCCAAAAAGTTCAGAGTCACTAAATACTCGAATTCCACTAGACCACCTTATTTTCCTTGACATCTTATATGTTCTATCTTATCTAGATCATCGCCACTTAAGTCAGGGTCTAGTTTAGCCTCCATTGAAGCATTGGATCATTTATGGGGGACCCTCGGCTCTGAGGCACTATAGGCGACATTAGAGTTAAACTCCCAAGCTCTCGATATAAAGAAGTATTGGGGATTACAATGATGGTTAGAGGTCCAATTAACCATTAATACCATTTTTGTGGTCTTCCTGGCTACGAGATGATAGTATCCAGGCTAAGTTTTTATGAAAGACACTTTATAGCAAGCCGAGTAGATGATGACAGGAATGTCCGCATCATAGAGTAGCTTCCAAAGTTGGATGAAGTCGAGGATTATCCTCCAGACGTTGGTGGAGAGTTAGGTTGGGATAAGCCATAAACTGGCCAAGATTGTTCGTACAATAGGGTGGACAGGTAATCTGAATCTGACCCTAAGCATCTGCTCATAAACTGCTATCTCACTATCTCGGCCATCAAAATCTCTCTCATCATTTTTTAAAACTCTCATATGAATTGAAGATTTAATCCCTTACTGATGTTTGCAAATCAATATATAAGTCTCTCTAACAGTGTTCTGGAAGGTTTGGTAATATGAGGAATCGAGTGGACCCCATCCTCACTATCAGTTTCGTCCTCAACTTCAACACTCGGGACTCCACATGGAAACCTCTCAAAAAAATCATGGTCGGGAATGGTCGATAGGGGAATAGCCATTAAGGGTGAGGGAAATAAGACAGTAGCTCTAGACTCCTCAGTGTTAGAGACCTCAGGAAACTTATCATGGTTACTAGACTCAGCAGCCCCCGAATCGTCCAGACAAGATGAGCGAACTTCTATGGCCTCCTCAAAAGAGTTTACGACCTCTTAGAATAAAAAGGGTTGTATCCCCAGGAAGACAACACAGACTGAAACCCCTGGTGTGGCCATCCCCGATCCCCGCCGCGGAGGAGAAGGATCCTTCGGGTCCCGTGCGCCCCTCTCGGGAGCGCTTCGACCGGCGTCGTTTGAGATGTGGCATAAAAATATAGAGAGATTCAGAGTCGCTAGTCTATTTTACTCAAAATAGACAAAAGAAAAAGGGGGAGCCACCCGGAAGGATGGCATCCAAAGACATACTGGTGCGTGCGAAACCAAGATGATTCGAGAAGGGTTCGGAGTCTTAGTTACTAAATGGGAAGGTGGTAGGCACCCATTCCGCCCTTTCGGTCTCTCATGGATATTTGCTATTTTTCTTTTGTTTCCCCCGTGATGTGTGTGCATGTGTATATATAGAATGGAGGTAGGAATCCTCGACTTATATCATGAAAGAGATAAAGTGAGTCATCCGTAGGAAGATATAAAGGTAATATTAGAAAAATAAGATTAACTCGATTACCCTTACGTTGACCGTTATAATGGAACGATAAAGCATATGGAGCAATGTGTCACTAAGGGTAAGTATATATAATATAAGGAAAATGGATTTAGAGAAGATAGAAAATGAGAGAAAAAGTGAGAAAAAGGACTCGAGTCTCGGGTTTTACCCCGAGACGCCTACGTAGCCTATAAAGGCATCAAAATCCACGTAGTTCACATACAAAATGAGGGGTGGGGTTTATCCCATAAAACCAAAAAGGGGATCTCTTATTTTTTTTATTTTTTATTTTTTTTTTTGTGTGTGTGTGTAGAAAAAAGTGTTTTGGTTGTGAGAAAAGTGTGGAAAAAGTGTGAGAATCCCTACTTGGAATTTAGGAGCAAACCCTATTTTTCTTGTTTTTGGGGTTTTTTATTTATATGAAAATAAGAGATGTGCAATAATACTAAATAAAAAGTATATAAGGATGTGTGAGATGAGATAATAAAAGTGCTAAATAAGAAAACAAGTTATTGGGAATTTAAGAGAGAGTTTGAGAAAGTTGGACTTTCTTGAAGATCTTGAGCTTGATCTTGAATGTTGGAGAGATGCCCTTGCACTTGGATGATGATGGAGAGTGGCTAATTCCCCAAGTTTGATGAAAAGGATGATGAAAAGTGGAAGTAAAAAAGGGATTTGGGAGTTGAAATCACGCTGCCTTCGAGAGAGGTTTCTGGGATTCGTTGAGAGAGATTTTTATCAGATCTGGGCTCCCCTTGCAAATGAGGTGAAGGCCTCCCTTTATAGGCCCAGGTGGGTGCCGATCAGTATAGACCTGTTCCTGCCTATCGGCAGGAACCTGCCATTTGGGAGTGCGCTTCAGGCTTTTTCAGAAAATCGACCAAGATGTCAAACCGTTGGTCAGAATCATGCAAGGGGCATACCGTTGGAAAGGTAATTCAGAGACCTTTGAATGTCCTTTGGACCGCTCCCTAGTTCGGGAGTTGACTTTGGCTCAAATATGGCTCGAAAGCATTTGTCGGTCCATTGGACGGGGAATCGCTCGAACGCAAACGGATCGTTCGTCCGCATGGTAAGTCCGAATCACACATGGGGCAGACTGTTGGAAAGGTTAGGAGATGTAATTCAACATTCCAAAGAGTTTGACCCGGTTTGGAGATTTGACTTTGGTCAACCGGGCCAGGGAAGCGCTCGGTGGCCTCTCGGAGTCAAACGAATTGTTCGTTCGCATGAAGAGTCAGAATTGCGCATGGGATGGACCGTTGGAAAGGGTATTCAGTGCCCTTTGAAGATTCATTCAGTCTCGATCGAGACGAAGAGTTGACATACGTCAAACAGAGCCCGGGAGCGCCCGGTGGCATCCAGGTCAGGTTTCGGACGCAAACGGATCGTTCGTCAGCATGGTAGGTCAGAATTGCGCACGGGGTGGACCGTTGGAAAGGGTATTCAGTGCCCTTTGAATATTCATTGAGTCTCAGTCGAGATAAAGAGTTTGACTTTTGGGTCAAACTAAGCCGGGGAGTGCCCGATGACCTTCAGGTCAGTACTCGGGACGTGACCTGGGTTTATAGTGATGAAGGGAGGTACTAGGGACCTAAGGAGAGTTAGGGGTAATAGAATGGGGTGTCTACAGAGCCCCTCGACAGGTGAGTTTGGAACAAATGATGACCGTCAAATGGACATCACATGATGCTTTTGAGGAGGAATGATCGATTCAGAGGGCCGAGGTCGATTCTGAGGACCTAAGGAGTGTGATGGGGATGACCAATTCTGCGGGTCAAGGCAGAATCTATGGGCTTAGGGTAAAGGTCTACCGAGGTTAATTCTGACCTAAAGAGTGGTGACGATCGAGGATCGAGGTCAATTCTGACCTAACTCAGGTGATGATCCAAGACCGCGGCCAATTCTAACCCAAGAGTGGTGATGACCGAGGACCGAGGTCAATTCTGACCTAATTAACTCAGGTGGCGATCTAAGACCAGGGCCAATTCTGACCCAAGAGTGGTGACGACCGAGGACCGAGGTCAATTCGGACCCAACTTAGGTGACGATCCAAGACCGGGGCCAATTCTGACCCAAGAATGGTGACGACCGAGGACCGAGGTCAATTCTGACCTAGCTCAAGTGACGATCTAAGATCGGGGCCAATTATGACCCAAGAGTGGATAAAGATTGGATTTTGATTCTACTGGAGAAAGAGCTTTGTGATTTTGACCTGAGCTGGGGAGTTGATAGTTGGGGAAGCTTTTAGGATACCTCGCAGGGGGAATAACCTATTTTAGGTGATGTAAGAGAATTACGCTGGGGAAGTGATCAGGTGATCCTTAAGGATCCTCCGGAGCTTTACCGGGAGGAGTTTTCACTTGTTTTTTTGAGGATTTCGCTGGGGAAGAGGGGTTCCGCTCGAGGGAATGCAAAATTTTCTTAGTAAAAAGGCTGTAGATCCTTCTTGGGATTTTTAGGAATTTTTCGGGGATTTTTCGAGGCTTTCAGGTATTTTTTTGGGAATTTATGTACGAAATTTGAGGTGGGGTGCCGGTCGGCATGGTGTGAGAGGTGCCATTCGGCAGTGGTACGGACTTTTGGGTTGCCTCGAGAAGGTGAGGAGTCAGTGTTGATCGGTATGGTAGGGGGAGATGCCGATCGGCATGGCGCTTGGCATCCTATATAAAGGGGGCGAATCCCCTCATTTTTTCACAGCTTCTTTTTCCTTCTCTCTCTTTGCGATTCTTTTTCAAATCGTTCTAGTATTCCGATCTTCAAGAAATGGCCTCTTTCATGAGCACTGCAGTCCACCAGGAGTGGTTGACCGTTGATGATTGGGCGAATGTGGAGTGGAGGGCAAGGGCGCCTCTTAATTTGGGGAATGAGAACTCCTTGGATGCGTTTGAGCCTGTTGCGGATGAGCGGACCTTGCTGCGGGAGCCATCGCATCATCGCACTTCAAGAGTGATCCCCTGTGGTTATGTAAGCGACCCGACCTTTGTCATTCTTCTCTTTTTGGTGATCTTTCTTTCTTGATCTTTGATGAGACTTTTCTTTTTTCCAGTCTGATATTTCTTTGAAGAACATGCGTGCCCGTGGGACAATGGGGCTCAAGGATGTCTAGGAGCATCTCCCTCCTGTGGTGCGCTAGGTGGTATCATCAGCGGGTTTCGGGAGGCTGGCATCTGCGCTGGATGAGATGCCTCGTTCGACAGCGGTCTTGTGCGCTTTGGGAGAGAGGTGGTGGGACACTACCCATACCTTTCATTTTGGATTAGGGAAAATGATGGTGACTCCCATAGACGTGCAGCAGCTGCTGGGACTAGATTGTGATGGAGATCAGATACAGGTGGATCGCTCTTTACGGGTGAGATCGGAGGCAGTGCGAGCGACACTTAGTGATGTAGGGAGGATAGGTTATGAGGATTCTATCCGGCTGTCCCTGCTGAAGGATGTTATGTTGGGTAGGGAGATCGATGTGGAGGGTGGGCTGCAAGTAAGGCAGATGGCCTAGTGCTGGGAGGTTTCATGGTGGCGTCGAGCGACGACGTCATTCATTTGTGGTTTCTATTGTACTTGAGGATGTTTTCGAACATCCTTTTCTATGATTGGGGGAGTCTGACCTTGGCGACCCTTTAATTTTCTCTGGATGCATTCAGCCAGTGCTACCGGTAGACCTTTACTGGGGCCATGTACCTTCTTGAGGTATTCTTTAATTCGCGCATTTTCTTTTCATGCATTCGCATTTTTCCTTCATGCATTCGCATTTCCTTATGCGTCTCTTTTTTTCTTGTGAATTCAAACGTGGTTCTATGAGGTGATTGGGTGCAACACCCCGATGATTTCTTTAAAGGATGACACTGTTGGGGATTTCTGTTGATTGTATCGATGGCATAAGTCCAATCGACAGTTAAAGGGATCTCTTTCCCTGGAGGCGGTGCGTCGGGTCTTACATGACCTGACCAGTGGTAGGGTAAGAATCTTTCCATTTTAGTCTTGGTTTTTGTTCCTTCTAGTCTTGTATTGATTTATGCTCACTTGGAGATTTTCAGGTTACCTTTTACCCGTGGGGGATAGCCATTCAGGATGCAGGGGCGACCAGGGTGAACGCACGAATGAGGCATTTGTTGGAGCATGAGTTCGGCCATTCCTGGTACCTCGGGGAGAGGGTGACTCGCCAGATTGCTGAGGAGAAGGTGGTGGTGCCACCCGCGCAGCCTCCTACATCTATGAGGCGGGAGCGACTGATGTTGGAGGATGAGAGGATCGCGGCGATGATCGGCGAGTCCTACTTTCTATACACCGATACAGTTGCACCGTATGACTATATGGATTTTGTGACGAGCTGTTTGATGGCGCCCGGCATATACGATGCACTACCCTTCCCTCCGGCGGGTTCGAGTCAGGCGGTGGGATCTTCTCAGGGCGGTGGTGGCCCGTCGGCATCTGCGGCGGAGACCTCAGAGGTCCCTTTTGTACGGCTGCATACCCCTTCATTCAACATTCCATGAGTTGATGGAGGGATGGTGCCTATGTTGCACCGTCCTCATACGATGGATTCGGAGGAGTTGGGTTTGACAAAGGAGGTCCTTCGACCTTCGGTATACCTTTCTTCCCCTTTCTTTTCCTCTTTCTTTTTCTCTTTCTTTTCTGTTTTGGTCATTTCTGCTTTGATACTGATTTCACCTTTTCTTGCAGTAAGTCCGGGTGTCAACCACTTGGCTAAAGGACATCAGAGACTGGATATCTTCGGCGACTACCGATATTCGGGGTGCAGTTCCTATTCCTTCTTTCTTGGTGACGTCTACTTCATCCAGAGAGGACTCTGGTTCGGGAAGTGGTGGTGCGTCCTCTCGCCGTAGGGGGAAGAAAGCGCGTCACAGGGGTGTAAGCTCTTGAGAGAGAGAGAGAGAGAGAGAGAGAGAATGAAATGGGGGTTCGAACTGAGTCCCGTTGTATTTGGATTTTTTTTATTTCCTGCGAAACAGATGTAATACAGAACACAAATATATGCAATGCAATGGAGTTTTTTATTATCTTTATTAATGATGAATGAATGCATGCACATTCGCTTTTTACTTTGCTGCTGAGACCGTAAAAAGGAATGTTTTTGGAAAAAAAATAAAAAAAAATTAAGGAAAGTTTTTGATTAAAAAGTGAGAATTAAAAGTATTTTGAAATTCTGTTGAGAATATCAATTTCTTTTTACTTGAGTTTTCTGATTTGACAAAAGAGGAAAAAGGGAAATTTCTAAAAATGGGGGGGTTGCCGATCGGCAAGTACCCTGTCCTGCCTATCGGCAGTTCAGTCCAGTCCTATCAATTGAATGATTTAATTGGTACCCTCTTCATCTTTTGGTACCTTGTGGGGTAGGATTCCCTCTTATTTCTACAGGGATTATGTCCCTTGTGAGGATTTTCAAGTATAAAAAAGGGGGGAAGGGTGGAGTGTTTTCATCACACTTTTGCATTTTCACCTACTTGCCCACCCTCTCTTAGCCTTGTAAGATGGCTCTCCCTGGTAGCACCGAGTTTGCCAACTACCTTGAAGAATCTATGTGCTCTTATAATGTCGACTACGATGCTTTCAACATGCGTCGAGTCTCCTTGTGGCGCAATCGACCTTTTGAGTGGAATATGCTGATAGCGGCGGTACAATTCTGGTACCCCGAAGACCATGTATTCCGCTTTGGATTGGAAGAGGTTTGTCCTACCTACGAGGAATTTTCTGCCATATTGGGTGTAAATCCCAGTGTTGTTGCAGCTTTGCTCGAATTTTCTCGTTCTCCTAGGGATTTGTTGGCCGGGATTCTTCATATTTCGCCTTCGGTGGCCAGATCATTGGTTGTTGGAGGAATGATCTCCCTCCCGGCGGTGATGCAGTCTGTGCATTTGCGGGAAGTAGGTGATGCTGGCTATGCTGGAGCCGTTATTCTGGGTCTGGTTTCAAAATTGCTGCTGGTGACTGGGGAATTTCAGGTGGACGCACAACTTGCAGCCATTACTTCATTGATGTCATATCGTCGCAATCCCGCGGCGGTGATATTGGCGGAGAATCTGAATGGCCTGGATGCCTGGAGAGAAGGTCGTTTTGACTTTTTAAGGGGTATCCCTATGATGCTATTTATGTGGTTTTCTAAAAGATTCCACTTGTCGACTCCTCCAGAATATCCCTTGTCGTTCGTACCCAACTTCTTTTCTCGCTACTTCATCCGCGTTGGCCTGTATATTGAGAACTGGGAGAATTAGCTTGTGGAGCATGGGGCTTGTGGGTTATATTGGTCAGTGCCTTGGTGGGGGCCGTTGCAGCCCGTTATGGAGCTAGGAGAGTATCCATATGTGCGGCTAGTTGGTCTCAGACAGACCTCTTTTTATTTCCCTTGGCGGCTTTTGTGCCAATTTGGCTAGGCGCAGGTCGTGCCCCCTCGGACCTCAAATTTCTTTTCGGTAGAAGATTTCACTGAGCGCCTGTGTCTGTTGCTTGGGTCTATGTGGGAAAATCGCAGTCCATCGACCCATCCTTCTCAGTCTGTCGGGAAGCTTTGCCATGTCCCCAAAGATTATATGAAGTGGTTGTGGAGGAAAGTAGTTAGCAAGATGTTGGCAGTAGAGACTGGATAAACACGGTTTGTTTTATCTGACTCCATGGAAGGGGGTATTGTGGTCTTTTCAAAGATGGTTAAGGCTCATCGATCCATGGAATGTTTACGGCACTCTATTCAGGCAGGGGAAACTTGGGGTCCTCAGGATGTAGATGATGAGGGTGTAGGCTCCTCTAGTAGCTGTGGGTAGGACTCCTGGGGATTTTATTTGTGTAACAGGTGTGAAGATTTTATTTGGCTTTTTATGGTAGTGGGGAAGGGAGTTATCCGTTCCTTTTTCTTATGTAATCCGTATTGTAATTTCTTATTAATGAAATAAACAAGTTTCTGATCACCCAGATCTTCCTTTTGATGAGTTTTGTATTTTGAATTATCTATACTGATCGCTAAGGCATACATAATACTTTTGTTCATATAATTTTAGAATAAACCGTCGTTCTCGGATGTAAGAAAAGAATAGTATTTTGTGAAAAAGAAAGGGCCTCGCTCATGTGAGGAGTATGATCTCCCTACGTACCTCTGGGGTTTTTTGAAAAGTTTTAAAAATAGTATTTGTAGAGGATCAGGCCCACGTAGTTCTGGGTGGAGGGGAATGAAGAGTTTTTTTTAGCATAGAAGGGGGATGAGAAGAGTCATAGCGCGCTGAGATTTCGGACTAGGGGTAGAATTACTTGAGACGGACCAGATTGACTGGACGAGCCATCTCTTCCCCATCCAGGTCAGTGAGCATGGTGGCACCGCCGGATAAGATTTTCTTCACGATGTAGGGGCCGCTCCAATTGGGCTTGAATTTCCCTCTGGGGTCCCAGATGGGTTCTATTATCTCTTTGAGGGTTAAATCCCCCTCCCAGACATCGCGGTCTTTGACTCTCTTATTGAATGATCGCGCTATTCGGCGATGGTACCCCTGTATGTGGTAAAGAGCTTTTAATCTTCTTTCATCTAGGAGGGCTAGCTCATTAAGACGGCTTTGGCACCATTTTTCTTCACTAACTTTGCCTTCGAGCATGATGCGTAGCGAAGGTATTTCCAGCTGCACAAGTAGGACTGCCTCCATATCGTAGACCAGGGAGTAAGGGGTAGCCCTAGTAGAGGTTTGGATTGAGGTTCGATAGTCCTAGAGGGCGTACGGGATCCAGTCGGCCCAATCCCTACAAATTTCAGTCATCTTACTGATGATGGCTTTGAGGTTCTTGTTGGCGGCTTCTACTGCACCATTGGTCTGAGGTCGGTAGGGAGAGGATTTGTGTCTCTGAATCCCGTACTCGTTGACTACTTCTGTGACTTCTGCTTTGAAATGCAACCCGTTATCTGACACTAGCTCATGCGGGACCCGATATCGACAAATGATATTCTTCTTGAGGAATTTTGCCATTTTCTTGGTGTTCAACACTGCGTATGACTCAGCTTCGACCCATTTGGAGAAGTAATCGATGGCGACCAGGATGAACTCATGTCCGTTTGAAGCTTTTGGTGTAACCTTCCCTATGATGTCGATACCCCAGGTGGAGAACGGTCAGGGAGAGGTCATGTTGTATAATTCTCGCGGAGGCAGGTGTTGAAGATTGGAGAATTATTGGCATTTGAGGCACCTACGGACATAGGCGGTGCAGTCCTGGATCATGGTTGTCCAGTAGTAGCCCTGTCAGACGATCTTCTTGGCGAGCATGTGACCATTCATGTGGGGGACACATTCCCCGCTGTGGATTTTCTGTATTATTTTCTCAATCTTAGCCCCTGCGATGCAATGTAGATGAGTTCCATCGAAATTCCTCTTGAGTAGAGCCTTATAACAGATGATGTACTGGGTGGCCAGTCTTCGGAGGGTCATTCGATCTTTCTTATTGGAACCCTCGGGATACCTACCATGTTTGAGGAGGCATCAGATATCATAGTACCAGCAATCAGCTAGTTCGGGATCTTCAGTGGAGACAAGCTCAATATGGCAGCAATGGGTCGGTTTATCTTGCCTTTGAACTAGGAAGGGGGTCATTGTTATTCCTTCGGGCATATTGACCATGGAGGCCAAGGTAGCGAGAGCGTCGGCTAGGTTATTCTTTGCTCAGGGAAGGTAATGGAAGGTGATATCTCGGAATCGGGAGGCTAACTCTTCTAATTGGGCATGAAAGGGTTGGAGCTTTTCATCTTTGACTTTCCATTTTCTGAGCACTTGACCGATGATAAGGGAAGAATCCCCGCAGACATCAAGGTATTGAATACCTTTATCAAGAGCAACCTTGAGGCCCATTGTGCATGCCTTATATTCCGTCATGTTGTTTGTGCAAGGGAAATCCAATTTAATGGCGATGGGAGTGTGGGAGTCATCTGGGGCGATCAGAAGGATCCCAATGTCGTATCCCTTTTTGTTGGCAGCGCCATCAACGAACATTTTCCATCGAAGGCGGTCCTGAGTGGTGCAGAGGATATTTTCATCTGGGAATTCGGAGATCCGAACATCTTCTTCTTCTACAGGGTAGTCAGCGAGGTAGTCAGAGTTGGGTCTTCCTTTAACAGCTTTTTTTGTGATGTACACGATATCAAACTCGATTAGGAGCATCAACCATCGAGCCATTCGACTGGATAAGGCGGGTTTCTCAAGCATGTATTTGATGGGGTTCATTCGGGATACAAGTTTGATGGGGAAGGCGAGCATGTAGTGTCACAACTTTTGGGTGACCCAGACAAGTGCGACACATGCCTTTTCTAAAGCAGTGTAGTTGACCTCGTACCCGGACAATTTGCGACTGGTGTAATATATGGCTCTTTCTTTGCGGGAGTCTTCAAGATATTGAGCTAGCAAAGCCCAGCTGCAGTGTCGGTTATAGTTAGGTATAGGAGTAAAGGGAGACTAGACTGTGGTGGCATGAGCACTGGAGGTTGGATTAGGTATTATTTTATTCGGTCAAAATCTTCTTGGCAGGCCTCATTCCAAACCTTGGTTGAATCTTTTCGGAGGAGCTTGAAGATTGGTTCACAGATGAAGGTTAGCTGGCGGATGAACCGACTGATGTATTGTAATTTCCCAAGAAAACCTCGGACTTCTTTCTCTGTTCGGGGTGGTGGCATCTCAAGTATGGCCTTCATCTTTGCAGGATCTGCTTTTATCACCTTTTCCCTGACCATGAATCCCAAGAGTTTTCCCTTTATAACGCCGAAGACACACTTTGGTGGATTAGGTCACATCTGATACCGTCGCAGTCGTTCGAAGAACTTCCGGAGGGCGAGAACATGACCTTCTCTAGTTTTGGACTTGATAATCATATCATCCACATAGACCTCGACCTCTTTGTGAATCAGATCGTGCAGGATGGTTATGGCAGCCCTTTGGTAGGTAGCCCCAGCATTCTTGAGACCAAATGTCATAACGGTGTAGCAAAAGGTTCCACATGGGGTGATGAATGCGGTTTTTTTGTGGTGGTCGAGGTGCATCTTAATTTGGTTGTATACAGCAAACCCGTCGACGAACGACTTGAGAACATGATTGGCTGTGTTGTCCACGATCATGTCGATATTGGGTAGCAGATAATCATCCTTTGGAGAATCTTTGTTTAAATCTCGGTAATCTACACATATTCGAACTTCCCTCCTGATTTCGATACAGGTACAATGTTGGCAAGCCATGTGGGATATTCCATCACTCGAATGAAACCCACGTTTAACTTTTTGACCACCTCTTTTTTGACCTTGAGCGACCATTCGGTGTGGAGTTTTCCCAATTTTTGTTTAACCGGCTTGTAATCTGGGAGAGTGGGGATCTCGTGTTGAGCTATTTTAGGATCGATGTCGGGCATATCATCATAGGACCATGTGAAGACATCTATGAACTCTTTCAGCAATTCTTCGAGTTGTGCACGCTCATGCTCGTCAAGGGTGGCCCCTATCCTAATCTCGCGCAGTTGGCTACTAGAACCAAGATTAATAACAACATTATCTTCTTCATTAACTTGAACCCGGTTATGTTGTTTATTATTAACCTTATTTAGATCAGTTAAGAATTGTTCATTTGCAAAATCATCATCATCAAAAGTTCGATTATAATCTAAACAATTAATGTAAGTCGCAGCAAGATACTCAAAATCTTCGTTTATTACATTGATAGGAAAAACGGTTTTGAGAACCTCATCAAAAGAGGTCTCGATGACATTTGATCAAGGATAGGCAACAGAAGAAGAAATAGGGTAAACATTGGGGTTAGGGGAGATTTCAAGGGGTGGAACTGGCACAACATGCCAGTTGAGGAGAGGAGTATCAGCAGCTTTAATCAGACGGGATGGGTTCATTGATGTAGTGCCTGAATGAACCATGTAGAGTGCCAACCCCAGCGTCTGTAAGTTGAAGGAATCTTTGAAATCACTTTCCTCAGTCTCTTCGGTATCTTTGATGAGCGGTTGTACTTGGTGTGGGAAACTTTCGGCCCATGGGTAGCTGTCTTGGAAAAAGATCTCCATTCCATGCTTCATCTTCCTATCTGTGTGGTCATACCATGGTTCTGGAAAACTGAAAAATGGGGAAATCTTCGCCTTCTTTGATGAATCATCCATTCAAGGAGTCTCTTGAGATAGTTCGGATGCAGTCTTATCTTCTCTTTGGTCGAGATTGGTGGATCATTCTGAGCTCTTGTTCTGATGGTTGATACCCCTAGCCGCAAGGAGGGAAAGCTTTCTTTAGTTCGATGGGCTCAAATATGCCCTATTGCCTTTGCCCTAACCCCAGTCCGAGCATAAAGTGCATGTTTCTGAACATCTGAATCACATTGGCATTGCCGTGAGGGTCATATTCTGGACAAACCCTTTCTTTGTAACCGTCCCCTGCCGGGAGTAGGAGTGGCTCAACTCGGAATCCTGATAGGAGCATATCATTTGACCCGTGCTGTATCTCAAGGATTGGACTGCTAGTGCTTGCACCCTCGGTATTTTCATTATCGCCAAAATGGTGATGCTCTCCCGTCGGTGAAGAACTTCAATTTCTTATGGAGTGAGGAAGACACACCCTTGATATTGTGGAGCCAGGGGCGTCCGAGCAACAGGTTGAAACAAGATGGAATGTCTATGACTTGGAATTCAACACTGGGGTTTATAGGGCCAACCCCTATTGCAAGTTTTATAGACCCCATCGCCTTGCGACAGGTATTATCGTAGGCACGCACAGCGATGGAGGTTGGAGCGAGGTCGCTTTCTTTCAAGCCTAAACACTTGAAGGTTCTCAATGGGTAAACATTCAAGGCGGATCCGTTATCGACAAGAGAGAGTGGCACGGCCTTCCCCATGACTTAGACGGAGATGTTGAGTGCATGATTGTGATTTGGCCCAATTCTGGGGATTTTTTCTTTAGAAAATGATAGCTTTTGGTTAGAGGTCAAGGATCCGACCAGATTTATCGCTTCTTCTGGTGTGGTAGATGGAGGAACTATGGGTCCAGTGAGTAATCTAATTAAAGCATTTCTGTGTAGCTGGGAAGACATGAAAAGCCCCCATAAAGTGATGTTAGCTTGGGTTTTCTTCAGTTGATCGAGGATCTTGCTCTCCTCGATGGTCATCTCTGGCATAGGAAGGTTTTCAACACCCTTCCCCTTGTCATTTTTTGGTAGTGAGTTAGGAACCTGGTAATGTCTCCCAGATATGGTCATGTGATTTACTGAAGAAGGAAAGAACATGAATCCCATTTCCTCGTTAATCTCAGGTTGTTCTACCACCCTATTTATTTCTCCGAGGAGTTCTTCAAATGAGATCATCCCACATATGTCGGCTACTGGGCCAGCTCTTCCTGAACCTTGTTCTTCACTCGAATCTTCGAATTCTTCCCTCTATCCGGTGGAAACAATTTTGTCTTTCCACGTAAAGTTGATGCATTCCACAATTTCAACAGCTTCTTCGTATAGGTCCTCCCATTCTGTGGGGATATGTGTGATTGAAGGGACCAAACACCCTTGTAACTTCAAAGTGTTAAGTAACCTGGTGATACTACAAATGCTTTTGGTTTGCTTGAATAATCCTGCCATAGTCTGGACAACATCATCTAAGCAGACTTCGTCGGTTGGTACCACCCATTTGTCTGAATCTCGGGCCCATTTCCGTGCTTCCAAGAACAGTGTGCTGAACTTCTGGCAATCGATGACCATCTGTGAGGGCAATTTTAGCCCGAACTCTAGGAGTTTGTTTAACACATCTGATAATTCCATACTTCCATTTTTAGAACGGGTATGTATAGCGATGCATGCTCTATTAAGGAGTGACAGTGCCTGATCAACGAGGCTAGTAGGGTGTAGGAGGAAATATGGGCAAATTTGAAGAGGTTTAGGAGAGTATATGGGTGTGATTTGAGTTGAAGGATCGAAATCTGGGTTTTTTTCTAAGAAGATGGCATTGGTGTGATTCGGAATTGGATTGTGAGTAGTGTTTGGCTTAGGATTGGCTGGTGGGGCGATGGTACCCCGGTCAATGAGATCTTGGATTATGTTTCGAAGGTGAAAGCATTGGTCGGTGGTATGGCCGGCAGTTTGGTAAAAGGCGCAATGAGCATCGGTCTTGAAGTTTCTTGGGAGTGGATTTGGCAATGGACGTGGATCTAAGGGTTTGATGAGGTTTCGGTTTAGCAGGGCTTGGTAAACTTTGGAGAGGGAAGCATGGAGCTCTGTGTATTCCCTTCGGATGGGAGTAGGGCAGATTTCTGGTGCCCATGATGTGGTTGGTTGAGAGATGTTATTGATGGTCGAGACGATAGCACTGGCAGGCTTGTCATACTTTCTAGGGGTGAACAGTCCAGACACCTTCTTTGGTTCAATCTCTGTTTTAACGAGGCTTTCCTCGATTTCCACTCCTGCTTATCTGAGAGCTCGAAAGTGGGGATAGTATTGTCCTCCCATCATCGTTCGAACATGGGGAAAGAAGTTCTTCTTTACTATGTTGACCTATTCTTCCTCAGATGGCCGATTAGTCATGGTAGCTGCCTGGTCCCTCCATCGGGTTATGAAGTTGCTGACTGATTCTCCGGGATTCTGTTTGAGCAGCTCTAAATCACGACGGTTGACCTCAAGCTCTTCATTGTATTTATACTGTGACATGAATTCTCGGGCTACATCCTCCCAGCTACGGATTATGGATTCCTCAAGAGATAAAAACCATCGGAGGGCACTATCCTTCAAAGTTTGCTGAAACAATTGGGCCATCACCTCCTCAGAAGCCCCTAGTAGAGTCATGGAACGATGATAACTTCAAAGATGAATAATTGGGGGTCCACTCCCTCTAAACTTCTCGATATTTTGCATCTTGAATTTCTCAAGTAACCTTACTTTAGGATAAGGAGACATGTGGGTGTAGTTCATGTAATTCCCAGAGATCCTGACTTAGTCAAACTTCTTAGTGAGCATCCTAAGGTCCTCCTTGACTTTATTCAACTCCTCCTCTTTTGGATCAGCGACCACATGCAAGTTAGCCATAGGGTGGGCAATGTTTGGCATTGGAAGTTGGGCAGGTGGCGGCCCATTGGCAGGAGGGGCATGTGGAGCGTGCTGATATTCTTTCGGAACCTAGATAGGCTCGGGTGGACCCATAGCACAAGGGAATAGGACATCGAGCTCTTGAGGAATAGGTGATATGCCCCAAGTGTAACCTCGGCCTAGAGACACCAACCTCGGCCTAGAGACACCAACCTCGGCCGAGATCATGGCAGACGTTGGGCGAGTCTTGGGCACGCGATATCACCCCTCGGCCATATCAAGGTCGGCCGAGGCCGACACTACTATGAGACTCTTTAAGGGACGTCATGAGGATCAACAGCACTCGTATATGCCTTGAAATGGAAACCTCAGCCATACATAGGCCGAGCCTGCAAGAAGTCACCAGCAACCTCATCAAGCCACCAGTTCAACCTCATATCAGGCCGACCCTGTTTGTTGTCTCGGCTAGGATCAGGCCGAGACCTCCATGGAATCCTCGAACTGAATAGATATCAAGACTCACCAACCTCGGCCTCACCAAGGCCGAGGTCATACCCCAAACGCGATAGCCGAGCACCTGCTGACATATGGATAAGGACACGTGGACACAAATCAGTTATAATAATATTATTCCCCACACGTGGGGGAATATTGCATCATCATTCTCTACATGTGACAGTGACAGATGGCACTCCCACATTGGTGAGGTAACCACACACATGCTCATTGCATGCATGGGGGGTACATTACACCCCTTAGGTACTATATATAGAGGTCATCCTCTACCTTGCAAAGGGATCCCACATATATTCAACCCTAGCTGAAACTCTGTCTAGATACACAGAAGAGAGAGAAAGCTTGAGAGATTGTATCCATGGCCATTAGTTCCTTATTATATTGAGGTTGCACACACAGTGGACGTAGGCCATTCTAGGTTGAACCACTTATATCCTGGTGTACTCTCCCCTTCTCCTCATCTCATTCTCTTGCCATTTACATAACTGTGCCGCCATTGTTGTTCTTAGATTGAGCTTAAAAACACCTTCTCTGGTGGTGCTAATTTCAGCATCATCATTTTGGCGCCGTCTGTGGGAACGAGAAGCTATCTCTTCCTATTTTTCTGCTTAACCTCATCGGAGACTCTGGTGGTGAACCAGGCCTCCCCCTAGCGCGGAGCTGTTTCACCATTGAAAGAGGTCCTGTGAGGTACTAATCTCATCTTCTACTCAAGCTTTATAATGTTAACATATGGCACCAGACTTACCACCGCCTCTTCCGCTGCCCGGGGGTGGAGGGCCTAGTTCCAGTCAGGCGCCCCCCAGTCCAAAATGGCGGAGGTAGCTGCAGCCTTGAGATCCTTAGCTGCAACGCAACAAGCTATGCAAGAGCAATTTGCACAGTTCAGTCAAACTATGATGAGGCCACCTGGAGTCTCACCGGATATGATCACTCCGGCGGCTGTTAAGTCTCATCCTGACGCCAGGGGACCACCCCAGACACTAATGAAGGACCAGCCTGCACCCCAGCGGAGAAGGGACGTTGCTGACCCTAGGCGCTTGCGCCTGGGGAGGCAAGGAAACCCTTGCCTAGAGGACAGGTATGACGATCTAGAGGCGGAAGAAGCCCCGGAGGACTGCTAGGAGTTGTATGAGGTGTCAAATAACACTGTATGGCCTCTTAGGCAAAGTCAAGGTTGTGTCGGCCGAAGAGGTGAAGTGGCCTAACAAAGAGGGTCGGCCTTTGATAGGTTGAGTAGAGGGTCGGCCATCGAGAGACTGGGCCCGATGAATGACCTAAGACAGAGTCTGTCGAGATCAAGGAGCGCAGCAGGCTCTTAGAGAGGGAATAGGCAGGTTCGGCCAGATCAAGGCCGACCCTGTGAAAGAAAAGGCAGGGAACAAGAAGAGGTCAATAGCCAACGTGTTGTGGCAGGGGAACCCTCGGTCCATCCCAGGGAGATGGCAGGGGATAACCTCGGCCAAGTCGATGGTCGAAGACCATGGAATGATTCTATCCAACGCCTTGAGGAGAAGATAGGAGACCTCATTAAAAGCAGGGACCCATTACAAAGGGGTTACTCAGAGGGATCCCCATTTGTGGCTAGGATAGTGGGGTTCCCAACCCCAGCTAAGTTCAAGCCTCCTACGTTGTCTCCCAAGTATGATGGCAGCATTAACCCTGTGCATCATATCGAGATGTATCAATCGGCAGCAGACATCTACTCGATACCCGATGAGATGAAGTGTAGAGCCTTCTCTGGGACCTTAAAAGGGTCTGCACACAGTTGGTTCACCTCTCTTCCGAAGAACTCAATTGAGAACTTCAAAGGCTTAGCTGAGCGATTCATCCACAACTTCTGCTTTGGGATGAGACCTCAAAAGAAGACTACCCACCTGTTGTATGTCAAGCAGGCCAAGGGTGAGAGCCTAAGAGACTACATTTCAAGATTCAACAAAGAGAAATTGGAGGTGGAAGATTATGAAGAGAGCATAGCCATGACCGCCCTTATAGGAGGCCTTCAGAAGGCGAAGCTATTGTGGAAACTGGCGAAAGACCCCCCCTAGGACTATGGCGGAGCTACTGGCAACCTCAGGGAAAGTAATGAATGCAGAAGAGACAATGGCCGCCAAGTATGAGGAGAAGAACCGCGGTGGAACTGGGAGGTCCCAAGGCAAGAAAGAGGGGAAGAAAAGGTCAGGTGATGACAAGTTCGCTCATTATACACCCCTAACTGTAAGCTGCGAGCACATCCTCAATGATATTAAGACTGACCGGACTCTGAGATGGCCAGAGAAACTGAAGGCCCCACCACATAAGAGGAACAAAAACCTATGGTGCGAGTTCCATCAGGATCATGGCCATGTCACGGATAGATGCTTCACTTTAAAAGATGAGATTGAGAAGATGTTGAAATCTGGAAAGCTAAGGAAGTATGTGGATGGTAAGGCTCCAAAGGGTGGAAGAGATGACCCTAAGAAAAGAAGAAATGACAGATGCCATGGCAATGTCCCAGCCAGAAGAGACGATGATTTAGAAGGAGATGACGAAGATGACCCGGATCTTCTGCCAAAAGATGACAACACCCCGGTGAAGAGGGTCGGTACGATCTCCTTTGGTATTAGCACCATATGTGGGGGATTTGCAGGAGGTGGCTCTGAATTAGCAGATAGGAAGGCTCATGTAGCAGAGGCCAGGTCAGTGGCCAAGCTTGAAGTTGTGAATCTAACGTCTTCCGATACAGTGCAGAAGAGGAAGAAGGTAGACATGGACACCCTCGTTGTGGGGTTCTCCAGACTCGACTTCAAGGGTATCTTAGCCCCCCATGACGACCCTTTGGTCATAACAACAAGGGTGCATGGGTGCGAGGTACGGAGAATCCTCATAAACGGGGGGAGCTCAACAGACGTGATGTTCTGGCCTTGCTTCAAGAGCCTAGGCCTTAGCAGAGCAAGGTTGGTGCCCTATCATCACCCATTGATAGGCTTCAGTGGCGAAAAGGTCCACCCCTTGGGCATGTATGAGATGGACGTACGAATGGGTGATGAGTGGCCTAAGAGGCTGACCAAGAAGATAAACTTTTTCATTATGGATGAGAACATTTTCTCGGCCTACAACCTCATCATAGGAAGGGTGGCCCTTAAAGAGTTTGAAGTTGTGCCGTCGATGGTCCATCAGATGCTAAAATTCCCGACTCCTTATGGAGTAGGGGAAGTGCAAGGGGACCAGACCATGGCGCGAGAGTGTTACTTCAACTCGACCGAAGAGAGAGAAGCCCATAAGAGGGCAACCACCACTTATAGCATTGACACTCTTGACCCAAGAGATGAAACAAAGTTGAAGAAGGGAGAAACCGCGAAAGAGGTAGAATCCATCGTCCTCAATGAGGGCGAGCCGGAAAAAACCGTCCAGGTCGGTAAGACCCTAGATCCAGGAATCAAGGAAGAGCTGATAAACTTCCTCAGGAGGAGACAGAGTGTCTTCGCATGGAGTCACGTAGACATGCCTGGCCTCGACCCTGAGGTGATGAGCCATAAGATCAACATAACCAGAGATGCCAAGCCGATCAAGCAGAGACGAAGAGTCTACTCCAGGGAGAAATACGATGTCATCCGGGAAGAGGTCAAAAATTTGGAAGAGGTCGAGTTCATAAGAGAGGTTACCTATCCGGAGTGGCTCTCAAATGCAGTCATCGTGCCTAAGGCCAATGGGAAGTGGCGAATGTGTGTGGATTTCACTGACCTGAACAGATCTTGTCCAAAAGACAGCTATCCCTTACCTCGAATAGATCAGATGGTGGACGCGACGGTAGGGCACGAGCTCATGAGCTTCATGGATGCTTATTCAAGCTATAACCAAATCTTTATGGATGCTGAAGACTCTGAGAAGAAAGCCTTCATTACTAACAAAGGGACGTACTGCTACAAAGTGATACCCTTCGGTCTGAAAAATGCAGGGGCAACGTATCAACGTCTTGTCAATAAGATGTTCGAAGAGCAAATAGGTAAGACCATGGAGGTGTATGTAGACGATATGCTAACGAAAAGCTTGAAAGCTTGTACTCACGTAGCGGACCTTGAGAAGACCTTCGATGTTATGGACTCGTATAGAATGAAACTCAACCCAGCAAAGTGTGTCTTCGGAGTAGGAGCTGGGAAGTTCCTGTGGTTCATCGTTAACCAGAGGGGAATTGAAGCGAACCCTGAGAAAATCAAGGCATTACTCGACATGAAGACTTCTAGGAGTATCAAGGATGTCCAAAGACTCACGGGAAGAGTGGTTTCCCTTAACAGGTTTGTTTCTAGGGCAACGGACAAGTGTCTTCCATTCTTTAAAGTTCTAAGAAAGGCCTTCCAATGGGACGAAGAGTGTGAAAAAGCCTTCAACCAACTAAAGTCCTACTTAGGGTCTCCCTTATTGCTGTCTCGGCCCATCGCAGGAGAAAGGTTGTTTGTGTATCTAGCAGTCTCTGAATCAGCCATCAGCGCGGCCATCATACGGGAAGAGGATGGGATCCAAAGGCCTGTGTACTTCAACAGTAAGGCCCTTCAAGGGTCCGAACAAAATTATCCCCGCATGGAGAAGTTGGCTTATGCCCTAATACACGCCTCAAGAAAAATGAAGCCCTACTTCCAAGCTCACTCCATGGTAGTCCTCACTGACTCCCCACTAAGGCAGGTCCGGCATAAACCTGAGAAGTTTGGGAGGTTAATGACCTGGGCCATCGAACTAGGAGAATATGATCTTACCTACTAGCATGATTATAATGATTGTTATGTTTTTGGAGACGGAACACAGCATGATTATTATGATTGTTATGTTTTCACTTGTATTTAATTCTCCTAAATGCAATGCCGGACGGGACCCGAGCCTGGAAAAGTGGGGGTCTTAATATATGCAAAGCTACGGTTTGGACTTGTAACCAGGCTCACGGACAGGGCCCTGTTTTAAAAATGCACGAAAATTTAGGCGGCAGGCTGACCCGGAATTTCGACAGAGTTTCGGGTTGAAACCGACAATTTAAAGTGCGTGTCCTAGGTCTGACACCTATATGCGGGTATGCAGTTGGTTGGGTGAATCGGCATGGGTTCCCCTCTTTGGCGTGACTTCCACAATATACTTCTTGCTCTTGTGGGCAATTGGTACGTGTGGACAAGCCATTTGATATACCTGAGTGTACGTGAATTGCCTCACTATATACCTCACGAGGACGGTACGTGTGAGAGAGAATTAGATATACTCGGTGTATGTGAACGAATTCCCTGCGATATACCTCCCGTCATGACTTCGATCAAGCGGTATGATGCAGGGGAACCGTTCAATATACGTCGAAGGTACTTGGCCAATGGAAGGTGAGAGTCATATCGCTTAGGCTAACTGCGACCTGCCGGACCAGCGCCCATCACGAAGTGACCCCCCAGTTACTGCGTAAAATTTGGTCAATAGCAATGCTCTTTGGTGATGTTGCGTGAATCATGCATGATCCTCTTATTAGTATCTTATGATGAGAATGCCTTTCTAAATTATACCAAACAGGGAGCAAAGTACAAGTACCCCAAAAGGTACACCAAGTATGGATGGGTGATGCGTGCAACATGGGTATATACATGTGATCCTAGGTGCACGTGGTGTGAATTGTACATGGAGAAATTTCTACAAGTGTGTGAATATAATCATAAACATGGGATACATATGGAAAAAGGGGAGCATTCAGGTATGGGGGGAGACATAAGAAAAAATATCATTCATGTAAATAGAGTCAAGCCCTCAATATAAAAAATAATGTCCCCAGCGAAGTCACCACTGTGGCCATCCCCGATCACCTCCGCGGAGGAGAAGGATCCTTTGGGTCCCGCGCGTCCCTCTCGGGAGCGCTTAGGCCGGTGTCATTTAAGATGTGGTGTAAAAATGTAGAGAGATTCAGAGTCGCCAGTCTATTTTACTCAAAACAGACAAAAGAAAAAGGGGGAGCCACCCCGAAGGATGGCATCCAAAGACATACTGGTGCGTACGAAACCAAGATGATTCGAGAAGGGTTCGGAGTCTTAGTTACGAAATGGGAAGGTGTTAGGCACCCATTCCGCCCTTTAGGTCTCTCATCGATATTTGCTATTTTCCTTTTGTTTCCCCCGTGATGTGTGTGCATGTGTATATATAGAATGGAGGTAGGAATCCTCGACTTATATCATGGAAGAGATAAAGCGAGTCATCCGTAGGAATATATAAAGGTAATATTAGAAAAATAAGATTAACGCGATAACCCATACATTTACCATTATAATGGAACGATAACGCATATCGAGCAATGCGTCACTAAGGTCAAGTATATAGAATATAAGAAAAATGGATTTAGAGAAGATAGAAAAAGTGAGAAAAAGGACTCGAGTCTCGGGTTTTACCCCGAGACGCCTACGTAGCCTATAAAGGCATCAAAATCCATGTAGTTCGCATAAAAAACGAGGGGTGGGGTTTATCCCATAAATCCAAAAAGGGGATCTCTTATTTTTGTGTGTGTGTGTGTGTGTGTGTGTAGAAAAAAGTGTTTTGATTGTGAGAAAAGTGTGGAAAAAGTGTGAGAATCCCTACTTGGAATTTAGGAGCAAACCCTCTTTTTCTTTTTTTTTTGAGTTTTTTATTTATATGAAAATAAGAGATGTGAAATAATACTAAATAAAAAGTATATTAGGATGTGTGAGATGAGATCATAAAAGTGCTAAATAAGAAAACAAGTTATTAGGAATTCAAGAGAATTTAAGAGAGAGTTTGAGAAAGTTGGACCTTCTTGAAGATCTTGAGCTTGATCTTGAATGTTGGAGAGCAGCCCTTGCACTTGAATGATGATGGAGAGTGGCTAATTCACCAAGTTTGATGAAAAGTATGATGAAAAGTGGAAGTAAAAAAGGGATTTGGGAGTTGAAATCACGCTGCCTTCGAGAGAGGTTTCTGGGATTCGTTAAGAGAGATTTTTATGAGATATGGGCTCCCTTACAAATGAGGTGAAGGCCTCCTTTTATAGGCCCAGGTGAGTGCCGATAGGCATAGACCTGTTCCTACCTATCGGCAGGTGCCGATAGGCAGGGTCTGGAACTTACCATTTGGCAGTGCGCTTCAGGCTTTTTCAAAAAATTAGCCGCCGAGGGCAAACCGTTGGTCAGAATTGCGCATGGGGCATACCATTGGAAAGGTAATTCAAAGACCTTTGAAAGTACTTTGGACCCCTCCCAGGTTCAGGAGTTGACTTTGGGTCTAATATGGCTCGGAAGCATTTGTCGGTCCATTGGATGGGGAATTGCTCGGACGCAAACGGATCATTCGTCCGCATGGTAAGTCCGAATCGCGCACGGGGTGGACCATTGGAAAGGTTAGGAGATATACTTCGACATTCCAAAGAGTTTGACCTAGTTTGGATAGTTTACTTTGTTCAATCGGGCCCGGAAAGCGCTCGGTGGCCTCCCGAAGTCAAAAGGACGTTCGTCCGCATGGAAAGTCGGAATCGCACACGGGATGGACTGTTGGAAAGGGTATTCAGTTCCCTTCGAAGATTCATTCAGTTTTGGTCTAGACAAAGAGTTGAAATAGGTTCAAACAGAGCTCGGGAGCGCCCGGTGGCCTTTGGGTCAGGTTTCGGAAGCAAACGCATCGTTCATCCGCATGGTAAGTCAAAATCGCGCACGGGGCAGACCATTGGAAAGGGTATTCAGTCACCTTTGAAGATTCATTTAGTCTCGATCGAGACGAACAGTTTGACTTTTGGGTCAAACTGAGCCGGGGAGTGCCCGATGGCCTTCAGGTCAGTACTCGGGACGTGACCTGGGTTTACAGTGATGAAGGGAGGTACTAGGGACCTAAGGAGAGTTAGGGGTAATAGAATGGGGTGTCTACACCTGGGATGAGGTTCCAGACATCGTGTCACTGCTAACCTCAATGATAATGGATTCAGATGACTTTGGGTATGACAGGAACAAAGGAAGACGAATAACAGCTAATGGGGTTAGGTTGATGGGAAGTGTGGCCTTGGCCTCAGCTTTGCATTATTCCTCAGCCTCAGCCTCAGCCTCAGCCTCAGCCTCAGCCTCAACCTTATGTATCTCCCTATAAATCCTCTCCCTTAGGTGTGGGTATTGGTTAGCTATCTTGTAAAGGCTTTTGTACATCCAAACACTTTTTGTGTTGACCATGGTTGACTTAAAGATCTAGAGGGAAACTTAAACATTTTTTCAAAAGTTCTTCTGAACAATCTTATGGTGAAGATAACCGAAGCTTGTCGAAAAACTCAAAGGATGATCAAAATTTTCTTTTTTGTCTTGAAGAGCAACTACCTAAACAATTGATCACCAAATTATACCAATAGGACCACCACAAGGCTTCTAGCACAACCACTCCCACCCATTGGAAAAATCAATAAATCACTGGAAAATGAAAGTTTCATAAAAAAAATTAGAAAATCTATAGAAATGAAGAAAAATGAAATAAAATATAACCTGATTAAGAAAAGAGAGGCTTGGAAAGTGGAAGAAGCCTACAAATCTATCGGATGAACACTAGTTAGGAGAGAGAAAGTAGCAAGTGGTTATGGCAAATAGTGGGAAAACAAATGTGAAGAAAAAAGAAAATTAAAATTCAACTATTTAAACCAAGTCATCATTGTGCACAATTATCGAAGCGTATATCATTAGCACTCTAAGCCCTAGGCAGGCCTTCCACTGTCAGTTCTTAGATAACACGCCAACCCATGTGATGGTTGACATGTGTCCAAACAAAGACATTTGTACAATGTTCATGGTCTGACACTAAAAGGATAGCCTTGGCATTAGCCAGGATGGTTCTCGTCCAAAATAGCATCCTCTAAGACTAGGATGTCTTATCCTCATAAGGGGTCAAACGAATATACCCACCAGCCTTCCATTCACATTGAAGACTAAAGGCTAAGGGTTGATTAATATACATAAGTCTAGTTTCGTCATAGACTGTACTCATCCTGGCTCCGTAGCCCATATTCATCATCCATAAGACTCATTTACACATAGTCCAACACAGCGTACGCCCACCCCTAGTAGTATTGACCTCCGAGACTATTCCTGCAGCATGTAAATAAACTCGATAAGGTTCGTTCTCATGTCCAAGTTATCTCTAATGTCTCATACCACTCATGTGTCAGCCTTGTACCATGCTGAGAGGCTGAGACCTTATTGATTGTTCTAAGATGATATTCTATAGTCTTTATGGTCATCCCCCTGGGACATCATCCTTCAGTCTCGGCTTGGTCAAATCTTTTAGAGCCAACCATGATATCTCGTATGGCACACGAGACTTGCGCATCATCAGCCCACATGGACATACTGTTACAACATACCTTCAGCCCACATGAGGGAATATATCATCATCAGAACATACTTGCACAGGGGACAATTAGTATTCTCCCATTGTTTGCCTTATCTCATACACGTTGAGTGCATGCTTAGGGGGCACACTGTGCACCCCCAACTATATATAAACCCACTTCATCTTAATCACAAAGGATCAAACAGTTATAACGATAGCAGAAACTCTGTCGAATTATAAACGGGAGAGAGAAATCTTGTGTGTAAATAACCATGGCCTTTTAGTGCCTTTAAGTAATACAAAACACACCCTCACCTTGCTCAGTGGATTAGTCTAAGGCTTAATCACTTACATCTTTGTGTTCTGTAATTCTCTCATCTCCTTCTTATGTACTTACATTTCAGTGATTATTATCTCCATTCTTGAATTAGCTTGATCATTGGCTGAGTATACATTGGAGTGTAATTATTTTCACCATGAGTATTTGATTCAGTTCATTTCTATCTAGATATGATTCATTTTATGTTTCAATATTTCCTTTTAGGCATGTTGCCTGTAGTTGGATAGGATATTTCATTTATGTCAGATATTTCATATACTTCTCTCTAGTACTCAATATGTTGGTTTATTTGTGGAAGACAGTGGTTTATTCGATTTACCTTATTTATATTTATGCTTTTTAGTTCTACTGTGATTTCATTTGGTTTATGTTATATTATTTTTACATCTATAATGTTTGTTGCGACAGTGATACCAAGAATAAAATCGTAATGATTTCCATTTAATTTTAATAAAGGCTTTATCAACCGGTATTATAATAGGTGGGGTGTTACGGGTGGTATCAGAACATTAGGTTTTAGTGTCCTTTATATCTATGCAGACTTTATGTGTTGTCAGCATTACGTTTCTTTGATATAGACTATGTTTACGATTGTTGTTTCATATTGCACATTTTTGTCCTTCTACAATTGTTATATATTTAAGTGGAAACTCATACAATTTTTATTTTTTTCGGATGCCAAACACCAAGAGAGGGAAACCATCACATCCAGCAAGAAGGGCTACAGAGATGGAGGCTTAGCCGGAGCCGTAGGTAAACCAGGGGAATGTGATTGCAAAGAGGTTGTAGCCATAATATTACAAGTAGTTAACACTGCTATGACAACCGTGGTGTATAATCTACCTCGGGCATAGCCACAGACACTAGTGGTCGTACCACTACAAACACACATTCTGCCGTCAATGTGGGAGAAAGTTAAGGAGGCCTTTCAGAAGGGCCATTCATCAAAATTTCAGGAAAGTGCAAATTTAATTGCAACGAGTCAATGGAAGAATGATATCTAGATTCATATTCGTATGGTTGAGTGTATCGGCACTCAAAAGTAGTAACTGACTACTTTTAATCTAGTTGGGGTAGCACTACAGTGGTGGGACTCAGTTAGCACATTAGAGGAAAGGGATGCAATGACAATTCAGGAGTTCTGGGTGCAGTTTGACCGCAAGTTTTTTTTGTCAATTATGTAGACAGAGATGAGGAAGATATTTATGTATCTCATGTAGGACGGTCATACAGTGGCCAAGTATGAGGAGGAGTTCACTCACCTGAAGAAATTTATGCCAGATGAGATGAACATTGATGAAGAGAGGATTCTGAAGTTTATGGACAGGCTCACTTGGAGGATCCATCAGCATCTATTAGGGAACCCAACATTTAAGGCTTACACTAATGTTGTTAATGCCTCATTGCTACACTTAGAGGATCATCACTTCCATCTAAGGGGAGAAAAAAGGAAAGGAAATTCGAGCTAGCAGTGCAAGACTAGAGGAAGCGATGTCGATAGGGCACCATAATAGCAGGGTTCCCAGTAGAGGGACTCGGCTAAGAGATTCAAACCTAGAGATGGTGGGTACAGGCAGGGCCATGAAGGTTAATAGTGTGCTCCTTATGGACAATGGGGCTAGGGGAACCATATTAAAGGCAACCAATCCCGGAGATATCAAGTCTAGAAGGGGTTACCTTGCCAGGACCAGTAGGCATAAAGGACAACAGACTTTATGGGGAGATGCTTCGTATGTGGGGAGAAAGTCAACATGCAGAGTGCTTGCCCGAATAGGTCTAGGGGTCAGTAGTAAGACGCTTGGTAAGATCAGCAACTACCGCAACTTTTAGCCCCACCAACAGCTCTAGTACCACCACCTCAGCAGGGGCAGTTACAGTTTAGGAGTGTTTATAACATTTGTGGGCCTGTTTTTCCACTAGCACCGCCAGCAGTTGAGGGTATGTTTCCTATTAATGGGAACATGGGAAGGGTATTATTTGACATGGTAGCATCATATTCCTTTGTTAATACTAGATTTACGTAGGAGTTGGGTCTAGTGGTACAGTGTTTGATATTAGTATGATCGAGACTCACCGTTGGGTAAAGGTTCTCTCATCCATTCCATCTGCAGGGGAGTAGGTGTGGACATTGGGAGGTTATGCTTAGTAGAATATTTTTTTATTTTAGAGATGTACGAGTACGATGTTATTCTCGGTACGGGCCGATTAGGGATGTATAGAGCGATGGTGGACTATAATAGTAGGATTATCGTGTTTACTATTACAGGGTAGGATATGTTTGTTATGGAGATGTCTCGTCTCGAGGGAGGGTCAATAATGCATTTAGTACATCGAGAAGGAGACTTCATATTGTATTAGTGTCTCATTAGATTCTATCCCTATGGTTAGGGAGTTTGTTGATGTGTTTTAGGAGATACCGGGGTTACCACCGAGTCGGGTGATTGAGTTTATGATCGACTTAGCATCAAGGACTAGCTGATAGCGCATGCGCCATATCATATGGTTCTTTTATAGATGAGGGAGTTAAGAGATTAGATTCAATAGATTTTGGGGAAAGGTTTTATCCGTAGGAGTACCTCACCTTGGGGTGTTCCAATACTATTTTTTAAGAACGAAGATGGGTCATTGAGGTTGTGTATCGACTGTCGGGAGTTAAACAATGTCACGATTCGAAACAAGTATATGTTATTGTGTATCTATGACTTATTCAATTAGCTGAGAATGGAACCTACTTTTTAAAGATTGATTTGAGATTAGGGTACCATTAGTTACGTTTCAGGGAGTAGGATGTCCCTAAGATTATATTTTTGAAAAGATGTCAGTCTTATGAATTCAGGGATATGTTGTTTGGGTTAACCAATGCATAGATCATTTTCATGGATCTTATGAACCGAGTGTTCAGGAATTTATTAGATCAGTTGGTCATTTTCTTCATTTAATGATATCCTGGTTTATTCTCGAATAGAGGGCAAGCATGCAGAGCATTTATGTACGGTTCTTCAGACTTTATGAGGCCATCAGGTGTATGCTAAGTTCAAGAAGCGTGAATTCTGGTTACAGGAGGTGAAGTTCTTAAGTCATAAAGTCTTCGAGAGGGGGATTTAGGTGGATTTAAGTAAGGTTTCAGAGTTGAGGGAGTAGGTCCAGACCATGACATCGATGAAGGTTCGTAGTTTGTTAGGGCTAACAGGTAATTATCTTTGGTTTATCAGTGGGTTTTCGAAGATTGCGAGTCCCTTAATGAATTTGAGTCATAAGGGAGTACCTTTTATATGGGATGATCACTAACAGTTAGATTTTAGTGATCCAAATGACAAGTTGACTTCAGCACTAGTGCTCGCATTGCCTAGGGGAGGAGTGGAGTATTTTGTTTTTACCAATGCGTACTTATAGGGATTTAGAAGAGTTCTATAGTAAGAGTAGCGTGCTATATCTTTTTCACCTCACAAGATTAATCCCATGAGAAGAACTACCCTAATCACCACTTGGAGTTAGCGGTAGTTGTTTTTTCCTTAATGATTTGGAGGAACAACTTATTGGGAGAGAAGTTTTGGTAATTCGTGGACCACAAGTCACTGCGGTATCTTTTCACATAGAAGGAAATGAATATGTGGAGGGGTAGATGGATTTAGTTTGTTAAGTATTACCAGTACGATATTCAGTATTATCCATAAAAGGCTAATGTGGTTGCAGATGAATTGAGCCATATGCCTACGGGGCAGTTGGAAGCAGTTTGGAAGGGGAAGTGGGATGAGCCACTTTGGGAGGAGGAGGTTGTCAGGACATATATGGCAATGATGACCATCACACCCGAGATCATTTTGAGGGTTGTGAAGGCACAGTCAAGGGATCCTACTTGTTAGGAGAAGGTGAGGCAATTATTGGCAAATGGAGTAGAGTCCTACTCAGTCAGTTCTAAGGGTGACTTACCCTTTAATGGGAGGTTGATTGTCCCAGACGACGAGGACCTATGATGCGCAGTTATGGAGGAATCTCATGGGTCACGATTCTCGATTCATCCATGAGGGAACAAGATGTAACAGGATATGAGGAGACAATACTAGTGGGTTGGTATGAAGTGAGACATTGCAAAGTTTGTCTCCAAGTGTACTAATTTTCAGAGAGTGAAGGTTGATTATGAGGGACTAGCCGGGGTTTTACAATCATTGGAGATTTAAGTTTGCAAGTGGGAGAGTATGTCGAGGGATTTCATCATGGGTTAACCAGAGTTGCAGAGGGGTCATGATTTAATCTGGGTTATTATGGACCATTTTATTAAGGTAGCTCATTTCTTACATGTTCGGGTAGATTACACGATAGGGCAGTATGCCCAACTTTTCACCGCAGAGATAGTGAGATTGCACTGAGTTTCGCTCAACATTATTTCAGACCAGGATAAGATCTTCATGTGCCACTTATGGAAAAATTTTCAAGAGGCGATAAGGACGGAGTTTCATTTGATCATAGCATATAAATCGTAGATCGATGGGCAGACGGGAAGGGTGAATTAGATGTTGGAGGATATGTTGAGGATGTGAATTCTAGATTTTAAGTGTAGTTAGAATCAGTACTTACCATTGATAGAGTTTGCGTGTATTGACTCATACCAGTTTAATATTGGCATGTCACCTTTTGAGGCTTTGTACGAGAGACCTTATCATTTGCCATCATGTTGGTTAGAGGTGGGGACAACATGATTCTCGATCCGGACTTTATTCAGGATATGTCGATAAATATTGAGTTCATTAGGAGTCGTAGTGGGGTAACTCAGTTTTCTCAGAATAGTTACGCCGATACGAACTGGAGATTCTTGAAGTTTGACGTGGGTGATCAAGTATTGTTATGGGTATCTCCCATGAAGGAAGTGATGTGGTTTGTTAAGAATGGGAAGTTAAAACCTAGTTATGTGGGGCCTTTTCCCATCATTGAGATGGTATGGCCAATTGTGTATAGGCTTACCTTACTAGAGCACTTGAAGAGGATTCACAATGTGTTTCACGTGTCATCATTAAGGAGATATTTCAAGGAGGACTTGGCTTACAGACATATAACATTGGAGGAGATAGACTTACAGCCGAACATTACTTACAAGGAGAGACATGCTGCTATTTTGGATCGTAGTGAGTGAAAGCTTCATTCAAAAGTGGTACTGTTAGTACGTGCGCAGTGGGGGAATACAAATGCTACCGAGCCAACCAAGGTGTGCGACGAAGACATATGAAAAAAAAATTCCAATACTCTTTGTGGCAGGTACATTTGAATTTTAGGGACAAAATTCCATTATTTAGGGGGAGAATGTAATACCTCGTACTTTTATGAACATTTTATTTCCACGTGTGCATTTAATTATTAATTTGATTATGGAAATTAAATTGGTTTGGATAAATATTAGTTAGCAAGTTCAGGATTAATATTTACGATTATTATTATTTACTTGCGTGTAATAAGTAAATAGAAAGGTAAATTACTATATTTTTGTTTAATGAGTGAAAAGCGACGGATTATAATATTATGTCGTTAGAGAGTTAGAACGACGGATTTAATAGTTTGAGGACAACGCAACTGTACGCACGTGTCGGGCCCACTTAATTATATGATGTCATATTTTTAGTTCGGTGACTCGGATGGTCTTTTTTAGTGCACCAGTGATCTGAAATGGGTCGAAATGGTCTAGAATAGGTACTCGGGTGTTATAGTTGGGTTTCGGAGTTTTTTAGACATAATAAGGCTCGTATGGGGGTATGGTTGTCTTTTTACCCTTAGGGATACACCTAAAAATGGTATTAAAGTGTGATTAAAAAGTATTTAAGGTTAAGTGGGGTGGATGGTGGCCTCATTCTAGCCTCTTCATAGTGGATATTAAAAGAGAGATGAATGAGAAAAGAAAAGAGAACAAAAGAGATAAGGAAACCATGGAGAAGAGAGGATGAATGACGTGACCACAAATGTGTATCTAGTGTGTGTGCTGATATAGGATCAACTACAAGCCTGTCGCATTAGTAATAAACCCAGTAAGTAGGGATCGTCTCCATAGGGAACTAGGACGATAAATCGTAATGACATGGAATAGATGACTAACCCTAAATTTGATTCTCAAAAAGAAATGGTAAAGGTGATTAAGATTAATAAAATAGCTACATACTACAAGAGAATGAAATTTAGCTACTAACTAAACTAATTGCATAGAAATAAATCTACTGAGTGAATTAAATATGAATAATGGGAAGATAGATTAGGATACAATCCCCTGAACCCCTAGTATATTTACAGTATAGAATACTAGATTTTGAATTAGAAATTTAATTGAATCCAGACTTTATTAATCCTAAGCATTACATATATGAGGCTACTAGCCCTCATCATACATAATCAAAGGTAAAAATAAAATGGTGCCGAATAGCTACACGCGCATCGCATCCTTAAACACCCGAGTTACCAAGGGAAAATGAGGTTAAAAGGCCTACGATGGTTGTCCGTACTACACAACACGATTCATTAAAATTTTAATTCAAACCCTATTTTCTAATTGGGTAAATTACATTGGGTTGGGTCCATGCATCCCAACCCTTGGAAACTTAGCTAGGCATGCTCAATATAATGAAAAACATATTATCTAAGGTGCATGTAATCATATTCATCAAGGAACTATACCTAAACATGCAAGGAACACTTGAAATCGTAGAAAATATGTAAAGCATGCAAAGAAATATCAACCTTGAAGATTATAGATGAAGATCACAAACTATATTGAAGAAAACCTTGAATTCATGCATAAAAACTTGAATATTGTTGAAGAAAGAAAAACCTAGGGTTCTTGGGTGCAAGAGCCATCTAAAACTATCAATTTTCCTTTGCCCATGATTGACCAATTGATCATTTCAACCGTAGGCTATTAGAGCATAAGTTTCCTGGACACCTACTCGAGCTATAACCAGATACCATTGTTTGGTCCCGACTAGGAGAAGATATCCTTCATTACAACCTTAAGACTCTATTATTATAGATTTATGCCATTCGTTCTCAAGAATATTGGGGAAACATGACAACGTCTTATGACTAATATGTTTAAAAATATTATTCACCAAAATTAGGTTCAAGGAATCCTCGAGAAATTGCATAAGGAAAGTTATGGTGCTCATTCAATTGGAAGATCTTTATCCTACAAGGCAATCCCACAAGGGTACTAGCGTTATTTTATGCAAAAGGACACAATTAAATTCTTCTAGAAATGTCCTAAGTTCTATGAATTTTCTTGATCATCAAGGGGATCTTAGCCCCACATGATGACCCTTTGGTGATACGAATACCCTGATTTTTAGTTTTTCGAGGTTGGATTTCAAAGGGATCCTATCCCCACATGATGACCATTTGGTGATCACCACCTTAGTACATGGGTATAAAGTAGGATATTTATCGATGGTGGCAGATCTTCCAAAGTGATGTTCTGGGATTGTTACAATGACCTAGGATTGAGCAAGAAGAGACTTATCCCGTATCACCAACCCCTAATTGGTTTTAGTGGAGAGAAAGTGAAGCCTCTTAGTGTCTATGAAGTGGATGTCAGAATGAGAAACATTTGGTTTACACTACACCAAATTTTCACTATTGTTACGGTCATTGACCTTGACAAGTTGGACTTGCCAAGGTCAATGACCGTGACAATTCGGTGCGAGACAACTTTTTTTGTCACGGACGTGTCACGGTCATTGACCGTGATAAGTTCGTTAGAATTATCATGGTCGTGTCACGGCCCATGACCGTGACAAGTTTAGTCACGGTTCATAATCTTGACAAAGCCTTGACCCTTTTTAAAAAATTGTCACGGTCATTGTCCGTGACAACCATATTTGTCAAGGACTTGTCACGGTCAACGACCGTGACAATTCTGGGCAGAATTGAAAAAAATTCTGCAGGGCAGTATGGCCACTGCCACTGCCCAACAGTATATTTGTACCTGTTATAGCAACGTTGTACCTGTTTAAACATCATATATCCAAACAAACTAAAGATAATGCAAATATATATTCAAAATAGAAACAATATACATGACGGTATAATCCAAATATAATTAAAATGTACCAACTTAAAAATAATGTCACTACATGTCTGGGGTAAATGTGAGGAGGTGAGTAGGCCACACGATATACGAATTGACACACCCACTAATATACATCGTGTCGCGTTATTCGCGCAACCACAATAGTGATTTCTCCTTCCCGGGTATCACATGCGTGACGAGCACTTTGGACTCGATCTCTTGAAGCGCACGTCCATGAACTGTTCCACCTTGGACAATATTCGGGTCCCTCAACCCCCGCTCTATCCACTGGCCATCAAATACGTCCAATATGAACATGCTCGGACAACCAATTGTCGACATCGGTCTGGGGAAGGGAGCCAAATAAGGAAGTGGATCATCGAAGTACGCACGTGTCGGTGATGAAGCAGCGAGGTCCACATCCTCGTCATCCTGCGCCTCGTTCTCCCGCACCTCCTCCTCCTCCTCCTCCACCGCATCCTCCTTCCATTTCCCCTTACGGTCTCCGCCCAACGCACGCTTCATGAATGAGTACATATCTTGGACCGTCGCCTCCAAACGGGACATCTTCGTGTCATGTGAATCCACCATTCGAGTCAACCCGGTGTCGCTCGTCTCCAATCTAATGATCCTATATTTGTCCACCAGCGAGATCACCCCCCTTGTCCTCCCCTTGCGATCAGAGCCAAGCACTTGGCTGAGTGCGTCTGTGGACAAAGACGCCTTGTCGGCATCAGACTGCAACTCATGCACTTCCTTAAGCTTTTCCTGAAACGACAAAAAGCACATGATTAGTAAAATAAGTAAACTAAAAAATTATAACGTAATTAAAAAAAATTAAACTGTCGGATTACTTACAATCGTGGCCGCGATGCTCGGGGACACCTCCTTGTCCTTCCCCTTCTTCATCCGAAGATCCACATAAGTATCGAGCCTATGTGGCTTACCCCCTGTGCCACTCCCTACCCCCTAAATTAAAATAAAGTAAAATTAGTATCGTCCCCGCAAAGTAAAATAATGAAGAATAATATATTTATGTAGTTATAGAAAAATTATGTCTTACCTTCATCTTATGCTCCCCCTCGGCGTAAGACGTCCGGCCGGAGTAGTGCACGTCCGTCTTTTTTGCCCAATTTTCCCTCCCCAATTGGCGAGATGCCAATTGTCGATCCTCGATCTCATTGTCAATGAACTTTTGCCATTGTGCCAATGAGATCAGCTCCTTGGGCGGGACGGATCCACGCCATTGGATAATGGACTCTCGTGTTTTTCCAAAGTACCGTGTCCGCATATTTTTCTTCCACGTCTTGTGTTGCTCCCTCAACTGCTCCAAGATGGAATCGCGTAGCTTTGGATCCAAGTTGAATTGTTCCGGTCCAATAAATACAATGTTAGTTGCGAATAAATATAAATATAAATATAAAATGAAATTGAAATCGAAATCGAAATTGAAATTGAAATTGAAATTGAAATATTCATATAAATATAAATATATTACATGTAGTGCCGCCCAAACAGCCAACTTGAGCTCATATGGCACCTCGTTCCAACTCATAAACCCCGGGCTGATGATCGTCTTTAGCAGCTCAAGGGATCTCGCTAATAGCTCCGATTTGTTCTCGATGGTAATCCCAAATTTTCTATATTTGGGGAGCCTAGGGGCCGAGGAGCCCTCGTCGCCTCCGCTACCACCGAGCCCAGATGACATCATCATAAACAGCATCATCATCTTCGTCTTAATACCTGAAGGAGACATTTGCTGTAAAAAATGTTATTAGTACAGATAAAAAAATATTATTAATACGCATAGACACACACCCCTACCCCACCCCCACCACATACACGCACACGTACACGTACACCCCCCACCACACCCCCTGCCCCCCTCCCCCACCACACGCCACCACACACATATATACACACACATATACACATACACACATAAATATGTCTAAATTAGTTGAAAACATCTAACGTGGAATAGATGTAAAGCATGGAATTATTATTATATATATTATATATGCGCGGAATAGATGTAAAGCATGTAAAGCATGGAATTATTAGTACACATAGATACACACCCCTACCCCCACCCCCCATCCCTGCCCCCACCCCCTCCCCCCCTCACCCCACCCCCACCACACACACGCACATGTACACGTACACCCCCCCACCACCACCACCACCACCCCACTCCCTCCCCCCCCCCCCCTCACCCCACCCCCACCACACACACGCACACGTACACCCCCCACCACCCTCCCCCCACCACACCCCCCCCCCCACCACACACCACCACACATATATACACACACATATACACATACACACATAAATATGTCTAAATTAGTTGAAAACATCTAACGTGGAATAGATGTAAAGCATGGAATTATTATTATTATTATATATTATATATGCCGGAATAGATGTAAAGCATGGAATAGATGTTATATATTATGTCCGTTCGAATGCCTCAAAATAAAAAATTCCAAAATTATTTTTAAAACTTGTTCCTAGATCCCAATACTTCAAAAGGTAAATACACAACTCAAAAAAATTCTTCAATACTTCAAAAGGTTTTTAAAACACATTTTATGAAAAAATTCTCTCAATTTAAAAAATATCTTAGTGTGTGCAATTAGCCAATATTATATCAAACTTCTCGAAAGGATATATCAATCTTTAATCCTTAAGGTTCATCTGACCTAAACTATAGATTGTGTCTCACTCATAACGAACCAAGTCTATTTAACTTGATAGAATCAAATATTTTGATACATAAGAGAGACAATTTATATATAATACAAATGTTTACATTTTCAGTAAGACTTTTGCCAACATTTAGTGAACAATAATGGTTCTTTCGCTTTTGTTTGTTAAATACTAATCTACAAAGAATTTGGCGACATCCACGATGAAAAAAATTGGTAGTAGCAAAATGCTACCAATTTAATGTTTTAATGGTGAAGGAAAGTTCAAAATAACCTGCATTATTAAAAAATAAATATCTTTCAACAGAAAGAATGCATTGATTTCTTTAACTCCAAAAATAAAAATTCTAGAATCACATAGAAATAAAATCACAACGAATTATTTTTTATCTTTAACCATAGTCAAAATATTGTAATCTTCCCTTTGAAATTAAAATTAGACACAAATTAATCTAAATTAGCAACAACATATTAACATGTGAATTGTCTAATTCGAATGAAAATGAGTTAATCTTTATATACATAATCATCAATATTAATCTAAATTAGCTTATACCCATACAAGGATAATATTATATACATTATCATCAATGTTTTGCCTCTAATATAACAATCCCCTATTTTCCACATACTCACCCACCACATACACACACACATATATATACACACACACATATATATATATACACACAAACATATATATAAATGGAAGAGAGAGAGAGTGAGAGAGAGAGAGAGAGAGAGAGAGAGAGAGAGAGAGAGCGTAGAGAGAGAGAGAGTTATAAAAAGGAGGGAACAGTGGGGGGAAAAAGAAGGGGAAAGGGTTTTTACTGAAGAAGTTGTCACGGTCGTGTCAAGGTCCTTGATCGTGACAATTATTTAAAGAATTATATCGGTCATTGACCGTGACAAGTCCGTGATAAGTAAATTTGCCACGGACTTGTCACTATCAATGACCGTGACAATTCTTTGTCACGGTCCCGTCAAGTTCAATGACCGTGACACAAAACGCGTGTTTTTTATCACGGTCAATGACCTTGACAAGGGTGGCCGGCTAAAAGGTGACAATTTTGTCATTTTGGTGTAGTGTTAAATGTCTTACAGGGAAGATCAGTTTCTTTGTCATGGATGAGAACGTCTACTCGACCTATAACATAATCATGGGACGGTTCACCAAATGATAAAATTCCTGACTCCTTATGGAGTAAGGGAAGTTCATAATGACCAAGTTGAGGCACGCGAATGTAACTTCAATTAGGCTGAGGAGAGAGAGAGGTGCATAATAAGGCCACCATAACTTATAATATATACACTCTTGAGATGAGACAAAGCTAAAGAAGGGTGAAGCTGCCGACGAGGTAGAATCCATCGTCCTTAACAAGGAGGAGCCAAAAAAAACCGTCGAAGTCGATAAAGCCCTAAAGAGATAGATTAAAGAAGGCTAGGTTAAACTGTTCAGGGAGAAACAGAGAATTTTTTCTTGGAACCACAAAGATATGTCGGGAATTAATCTGGAGGTCCTCTGCCAAATGCTCAATGTGGTCGAGGGGGAAAAACCAGTTAGGCAAAGGTAAAGAGTCTATTCCAGGGAGAAGAATGATGTTATCAACTATGGGGTGAAGAAGTTAGAGAAAGATGACTTTACCAGGGAAGTTATCTACCCAGAATGGTTAGCCAATGTTATCATCGTGCCAAAGGGCAACGATAAATGGAGAATGTGTGTTGATTTCACAGACTTAAATAAGTCATGTCCTAAAGATAGCTTTCCCCTACCGAGAATAGATCAAATGGTTGACGCCACAGTCGGGCATGAATTGATGAGTTTTATGGATGCCTACTCAGTATATAGTCAGATATTCATGGACTCGGCCGACGTCGAGAAGACCTTGTTCATCACGGACAAAGGCACATACTGCTACAAGGTAATTCCCTTGGGCATCAAGAATGTCGGGGCTACATACCAAAGGATAGTAAACAAAATGTTCGAGGATCAGATATGTGATATGATGGATGTGTACGTTGATGACATGCTTACCAAGAGCCTAACTGCTGAGATGCATGTGGCTAACTTGGAGCGCACTTTCAACACAATGGATAAATATCGTATGAATCTGAATACCTTAAAGTGTGTCTTTGATGTCGGGGAAGGTAAGTTTTGGGGTTTTATTGTCAATCAGAGAGGGATAGAAGCTAACCTAGAAAAAAATCAAAGCTTTGATGGAGATGAAGACTCCTAAGACCATAAAATAAGTTCAGAGGTTAATTGGACGAGTGGAAGCACCTAATAGGTTCGTATCTAGGGCAACAGACAAGTGTTTGCCCTTCATCAAGGTGATGAGGAAAGCATTAGAGTGGAATGAGGAGTGTGAGAAAGCCTGTAAGGAGTTGAAGGTCTACCTCGGCTCCAAACTCTTCTTGTCAAGACCTATTCGAGGAGAAAAGTTGTATTTATATCTAGTCATGTTAGAGTCGGCCATCAGTGTAGCAATTGTGAGAGATGATGAAGGTATCCAGAAACCAGTATATTTTAACAGTAATGCTTTTTAAAGGGTCGAGCAGAGATATCCAAAAATGGAAAAATTGCTTATACTCTCATTCATGTGTCCACGAAGATGAATCCCTACTTTCAATCACATGCAATGGTCGTCCTAACAAACTCCCCTCTTAGGCAGGTCATCCACAAACCTGAGAAATCGGGAAGGCTGACGACCTGGTCCATAGAGTTGGGAGAATTCGACATCATCTATCATCCATGAACGACCATTAAGGGGAAGTCCCTAGCTAATTTTATAATCGAGTTCACTTAGGATGAGGTCGATGTAAAGGAGATTATTGATCCATCCAATGAGCCAGAAATAGCATGTCCCTCCTCGACTGAGGCTGAGACGAGTATGTACAGGTAAGTAATGGCCGAGAATGAAGAAGAAACATTTGTGTTTAATAATGGAGATTTGGAAGAAGGCATTTTTTATGGAAAAGGTATTGTGTGGAGTCTATTTATTGATGGTTCTTCCTGCGAGGTAGGGGTTGAGCTGGCCTGATAGTGTCGGCTCCAGATGGAATTGATATAGATTATTCTTTGAGATTTAAGTTGAAGTCATTTAACAATGAATCTAAGTACGAGGCCCTTTTTTTGGTCTCTCCCTCTCCAAAGCATTGATTGTAAGTTAGTTATTAGTCCACAGTGACTCTAGACTGGTAGTAAAACTAGTCCTAGGAGCGTACGAGGATAAGGATGAAGGCATGGATAAGTATCTATCCTTGGTAAAAGAAATGTTGAAGCACTTCATTGAGATAAATCTTAATAAGATCCCTCAAATGGATAATGGTCGAGCCAATGCCTTGGCGAGATTGAGGTCAATAACAAAAACCAAGATACATTGGCCGACCATCGTAGAGGAAGAAAACACGGTTGAATTCTTCTTAAGCCTTAAGATAGGAGAATCTTGGATGGACCCTCTCATCTGATATATAAAATATGGTGAACTACCAGACTCCAAGTTGGAAAGAAAGAAGCCCAGGTACAAATACGCTAAATTCTCAATTATTGGTAATTTTTTTATATAAAAAAGGATTTATTCTCCCTCTACTCCAATGTGTCCATCCGACAGAGGTGGAGTACATTTTGAAAGATATACATGAAGGTTACTACTCCAGCCACATAGGGGAGATATTTGGCGAAAAGGGTGGTCATCTAGGGGATTGGTGGTCGGATGCGGCCAGTTATATCAAGAGATGTGATAAATGTCAGAGGTTTGTCAGCATTCCTCACCAGCCTCATTAGCCTCTATCTTCCATTACCTCTCCCTAGACGTTTACTATTTGGGGAATTGATTTGGTAGGACCCTTGCCTAAGGCAACTGGCAACTACAGATACCTCATAGTGGCGATTGAGTACTTCTCAAAGTGGGTTTAAGCAGAGGCCCTTATCACCATCACTGAGATGAAGACCTTCAAGTTTATTTAGAGGAACATCATTTGTAGATATGGTCTGACTCATACTCTCATTTCATACAATGGAATGCAGTTCAAGAATGATTCATTAAAAGCCTACTTTAAGAGGGTCGGTATCAAGCAGTTTTTCTCAGCTCCGGGCCAAACCCCAAAAAATGGTCAAACAGATGTAACTAACAAAACCATATTGGATGGGAATAAGAATAAGTTGGAAGATGCCAAGGTTCTTTGGACTAATGAAGTGCATGATGTCATGTGGGCCTACAAGACGAAAGAGAGGACTCCAACAAGAGAAACCTCTTTTATGCTCGACTACGGCTCAGAGGCAGTAATTCTTATAGAAATTGGATTACCAAGCCATAGGGTTCAGACCCACGACCTATAGGAAAATACTGGAGATAGAAGGTTGGATCTAGACCTCATTGAGGAGAGAAGAGAAGATGCAAAAATTAGGCAAGCATCCTATCAGTAGAGAACTATCTGGTTTTACAACAAAAGGGTGAAGCCCAGGCCATTAGCAGTATGAGACTTAGTTTTGGAGAAGGATTGGCAGAAGCCAAATAAACTCCATCCTAATTGGCATGGTCCCTATAGGGTTATAGAAGAGGTAATTCGTGGCACATATCATCTCGAGAATTTGGAAGGAGAACCATTCTCCAATCCTTGGTATACCGACCATCTAAAGAAGTATTATTAGTATGACAATATATAAGCTTCCTCTATCATTGTATCATTGTATGAGAAGAAAAGTTATGAATGAAAAATTACAAGTGTTCTCTCATATTCTTATTGTATGAGTAGTACAGATTGTATGTTTCATTTCATCATAAGCTATGTAACATAACTTATGCAGTGAAGTAGCATTACCTTACTCTAGATGACATGAAAATCCGGACCGGGCGAACCTATTCCATGGATTCTCAATAACACCGAGAGGGGGAATAATATCTTAACACCATTAATTTGGTGAAAAGCTCTCTCAGCCGAGACGACAGTGTAGGAAGAGGTAGCTCTTGTCCATACACTATCAAAACGGCGAGAGGGGACTTATGATATAACACTATAATTTGGTGAATTCAAATTCAAAAATCATTTCATTATGGTTTATCTTAACATCATCAATTTGGTGAAAGTCTCTCTCGACCGAGATGGAAGTGTAGGACGAGGTAGCTCTCGTCCATACACTTTCAAAACGACGAGAGGGGACTTATGATATAACACCATAATTTGGTGAATTCAAATTCAAAAATCATTTCATTATGGTTTATCTTAACATCATTAATTTGGTGAAAAACTCTCTCGATCAAGACGACAGTGTAGGACGAGATAGCTTTCATCCATACACTCTCAAAATGATGAGAAGGGACTTGTTAAAATTTAAAAAATAATTTATATGGTTATATTTATCTCATCTAAGGACGGCACGATTTATGAAAAGAAAATTATTAAGTGGTGATCTAAAGATTATAGGCCATTCAATCATGGTTACTTGTTAAACATCACTAGAGTTAAGACATGAAAACAGATAAAAAAAAGATCAAGTATGAGATAAAATTTCGTTCCTCCAAATATGACAATAAAGTCAGTTTAATACAAATTGAGGGAAATAGTTTAAGTTTTCACAAAAGCTATTACAAAATGAAGGGTATCAGTCACAAACAACCACCCTCTAGAGTTGACTCCACGCTCAGGGTTGACTTTATAATTCCTTCACCGACCTGAATTTGCTTAACATTGATGGCCAGAGTTTCCCAGGAAGTAGCATCGGTGATAGCCTCAATAGGGGCCTTGGCCATAATATCGTACCCCTCGGTTGTAGGCATGGACTCAATATTCCAGAGTTGACTCCATGAAAGGATCATCTATGTCGAGAGCTTCTAGCTCAACACTAATGGAGGAGACCACCTCAATAAACTTAGTGACAACCCGCCTATAGGCCATCTTGAGGCCCTTCTCAAAGTATTCCATGTCGATGCCGAGAAACTCACCAGACGCCATGTATGCTTTAATGGATTCATCCTAAATTTTCTCTATGGCCTCGAATGATGGAGCCTCATCCTAGCCTTCTTTACGGCTGCAGTCAGGTCTATGGCATGATTGGCAACTTGGGTCTTTAGTAGAGTCAACTCCCATCCTTCTTCTTCAGATCCATCGGTGTGATCAGATTTTAGCTTGTCTAGAGCCCTCTTATGTTCCTCTCAGCGATCACCGTTCCTCTTCTTCAGGTCGGCTAAATCTCGAAGGTCCTTCTCACCCTTTTAAATTTTTGGATAGCTCTTGATCATCCACTTTGTGGATGAAGAGAAAGCTCAAACGGACTATAGAAGAATGAGAATACAAATATCAAAACACAAATAATTAGCAAGGGACGAGATAAAAGTTTTTCATGAAGATGCAAATACCTGGGCCATAGAGTGGAGGCCAAAGTCAAAGATCTGATGAGGAGGTATCTTTACTAAGAACTCATAGTCCTCTTTAGACGGGACGACAAACATAGCCTTCTTTGATCTTGAAGAAGAAGGAAGCAGTGAACTCGGGCACGCCCTCAGTTGAGCGATGTTAGACTACCAATAGTGCTCAAACGAATCCACTGAAGAGGAACTCGACCCAGAAGCGCCCAGCACAACCTGGGTAGGATGATTAGTCCTTTGCCTCATGTCGTGATACTGGCAAGTATTGTAGGGAGGAGCTTTCTCTTTTCTTTTATGTTCGACCTCAGGATTGGTCGGCCCACCGACGGTGGTCTTCTTTATAGGCTGCTTGCCCCCTTTTTCAAAACACTTTTCAGGCTGTGAGACATTATATTCCACAAGTCGCCCGAGATATGTGTAGGGCGATTTACAAAGAAAAATAAAAATAGTATCAGCCATAAAAAATAGAGATGAGACAAGACTTGGGAATAAAAAATTTTAATGATTCATATAGCACGACTAGGGGGTCAACCTCTAAGTCAGCCTTATCCAGAAAATCATGAGTCATAATATCCTCAAATTGGGGAAGGGCACCTTCCTTCCCTTGGCTCTTTAAATACTCAACCCTCTCCCGATCGACAACGCTGAGGCTGGGGTCCAACTTAGCGGATATGGATGGGTTAGCCCAGTCACAGGGAATTCTCGCTCGTCCTAAAATGGGCAGGCATTGGCCAAAATTACCAGGCCCCAGAAATAAATAAGTACCTAGGCTTACAAGAATGGTTGAATGTTTGGGCGACCTGAATAATCTTCTTGTCAGTATTTCTCTCCCCCAAGTGGTAATAACCTAGCTGAGTCCTTGAAGACGAGACATTATAGAAGGATTTGAATATGTCGGCTGAAGGTTCGTCCTTGTATTTGTTTATCCACAAGAAGATGTAGCCAAGTATGATTCGCTAGGAATTTAGTTCTAGTTGGGAGGGAGCAAGTCCTAGGCTAGATAGGATGGCCCTGATAGAAGGATGGAAACACAGTCTGACGCCAATCTTGAACATGTGTTCATATACAGTGACTTCACCTTCTCGGCCTCCATAGACTCTTTCATCCTCATTAGGGGCACGCATGAATACATCAGATTTAATGTCGTATAGATGTCTCAAAAGCAGCAAGCCCACTTCTTTGACAGAAGATTGAAAGCTCTTGGCATAAGAGTAATTTACTAGCTCCTCGGCCTTTAGGTCCTCATCCTCATCAAGATCTCCAACAGTAGGGGGTCCGTCTAGAAACCTCTCTTAAAACTCACTCTTGGTCATAGCTCTAAGAGGGATGGCAGTTAAAGGAACAATAATGTCAACTCTCAACTCAGAAGGATCTTAGACAATTTCAATCAAAGAATCATCCTCACTATAAGACCCATCGTCCATAATCTAAACTGAAGAGTCATCTCAACTAGAGGACTCGGCATGTCCGAAATGACCTCTCGACTGCCTCAGACCTCACAGGGTGTGTGGGTGATACTCTCATAGCCTCTCCAAATGAATCTCTACTATCGGTAGGAGCAGAGGATGAGTTAGGCATCTCATCTATATCAACCTCAGATAAAGAGGATAAAATAGTCTTTAATGGAATGGTAAAAATTGGACGAATGAAATGAGGATCGACTCTACATCTTGCCTAGGCCTCTTCCTCTATCCTACATATCTCTTGGAAGTATTTCTCCCTGTGTGTGGGGTATTGTTATGCTAACTCGTAGAGAGTTTTTACATTCCGAGAAGCCAAGCTTAAACTTAATCAATAAAGGGCTAAAAAGGCATAAACGGTTTAAGGCTTGACCAACGTTAAAATGATCAACTGGATCATTTTTTACCCTAGAACAAATGAAGAACAGTCCCATGGGAGTCCCACCAGAGTTATACCAGAATGTAAAAATTAGAAGATTAAAAGGAAGTAAATGCTAAAGAAGGGTTTAAAAGCCTAAATAACACTACCCAACTCCAAAAAATCACTACGAAACTACCTAAAGGCAAGCCTAGAACCACCAGTAGGGCTGGCGAAAAAAGTAAACCCCGCCGAAAAATATGAAAATTCAAAAACAACAAAGAAAAAAGGCTAAAAATTTTAAATGGTAATGGAGGAAGTTGCCTGGAAGGTAAAGAAGAATGAAGAAGTGGTGTGGACCCAAAAACTTCGCCTAAAAATGCCTCAGTTGGAGGAGAGAGAGACCGGTTCTACAAAAGAACAAACTTACGCACGAAGAAGAAAATGTGGAACGAGAAAAATTATTTTTAAACCATTTAAATACTTGTGATGATTGTGCACAACTTCCAAGGCAGTCATAATTAGGGAACAAATCCCTAGACACACTTACAGCCATCATTCTTGAGTCGCACACCATTTCACACAATGACTGCCAAGTGTCACTCAAGGCCCTCAGTCAATGCACCAGACCTGCATGTGAAAGGATGACTACTCAATGTCTGCTTACATATGCTTTATTTCTCAATCTACCACTCACATAGAAGAATAAGGGCTAGGGGTGATTGATATACCAAGTATAGCCTCGTCCAAAAGGTGGAAAAACTCGGTGAGGGCCTACTGGTACCAAAGTGCTCAACAGAGTGAGTTACGACTCGGCCTGTGACTTAACAAGGGTTCCTCATCCTCGACCACTGCAGATCGCCTATTGCCTCATCCTCAATCGAGGACACAATCAACGACGCCAGTAATATGCCATGAGTCCAGCACCCTCGACCTCATTCGTCTTGTTAGGAAGATGAGGGTTAGCCAAAGATAGTACAGCACAACAGACCATATCCTCAGTGAACTTAACTTGATGCCTCGGCATTAGCCATACCTGGATAGTCGATAGACAAACAACTGGCAAATAGCGTGGATGAGGGAACGCGTGGGAGAGTGCGCATGGGCTTCGAATCCCACGTGCACCAAACCGTTATAACAATGTCACCCTCACACGTGAGGGAATATTTGATCATCACGACCCACATGTGACAGTGACAGATGGCTCATCCATATTGGCTATGAACATTACACATATGCTTATTACATTCTTAAGGGGTACATTACGCCCCACAAGCACTATATATACTTGTCTTATACATCTTTGTAAGGGACATCTAATTTCAAACCCTATTGAAACTCAGCTGAAATGGCAGCATAGAGAGAGAAAGCCGAGTGATCTATATCCAAAGGCCATTAGATCCCTTTTTTTAGTGGAATTCACTCACACACAGTGCAGTAGTCCTTTGATAGGCTAAGCCACTTATATATTGTCTTATTTCCTCCTTGCCTCATCTCCTTCTACATTTACTTATTTTTCTATACTCCTGATGAGTGCATTATTTTGTATATTTTATACCCAAATTTATACTTTGTTATTCCCATTTTAGTGTATTTAATAATTTCTTAGGACTATTTTATTAAAAGGAGGAAAAAATGCGAGAATGATTGAATTCATATTGAAAATGGAAATTTTAAGTCAAAAATGGGCACTTCGATAATTTTATAATATTCTTGTGCTAATTTGTGAAAAAAGTTGCCTAGTGAAATTTTTGCAGATAATGATGGAATTTGGTGCAAATTGATGATCAATTCAAAAAAGGCGCGAAAAAGCTGATTTTTACGGTCGTTCGAAAAAAGTCGAAAAATTTTATTCTCCGATTTGGACGAAACTCGGCATGCGTGTTCAACAAGAAAATATAAGAGTTTTCGAGTGGGGGGAAATTCCGTCCCTTATCATGATCCAAAGATTAAAGAGGTGGAGAGATAGCTACCAACACTATTCGGCCAATCAGAAAGAGTCCCACCACAACTCAAATACCTCAGCACTTGTCCTATAAAAAGGACCCTTGGGATAATAATTTCGGAGACAATCAGAGAGGAATTTCGTGAAGGATTTCGGGAAGCAACTTTGAGTGATTGTAATAAATTTGAGGGCCAAGTTTTATCATTTTTTTAGAGGATTGAAGATTGTTTTGAGAGAACTATTTGTAAGTTTGGTTTATTAATGAAGATCTCTATTCATTCTTGCAATTTCTCTTTCATTATGGTAGCTTGATTCTTATATTAGGAGTAGGGTGAAGTTTATCATAGTTAGCTAATATTGTCACGTTAATTTTATCGTTATTTATTCCCTTCTTGTTTTAATTGTTATTAAAGATTCGGTATTCAATTTAAAGCGACACGAGAGTGTGTTTTAGAACCTTTAAGATTGTTTTCTCAAATCAAGTTTTGAGATTTAAAAATAGTAATTTTTGATGGATTATGCTTGCACTTTGATTGTTTTGATAGTTCATGCTTAAATACATTTGCGAACTTTAAAACTTGTATTTTCTAAGGGAATAGGGATTTTAGCCGTCTATTAGAGACGTTAAAAATATTTTGAACATAACCGTCATATTTTCCGAATTAAACGCGGTGAGAGTCGGTTTAATTTGAGTTATAACAAGGGAATGACAACATTAGATTAGTGTGAAACATTAGTTACGTGAAAAATGGACCCCGAATCCTAATTATTTCCTAATTGTTTACAAATCTCTTGTGTTACTCTCATTTATCGTAGTTGCTTTTATTTAGTGTAATTTATAATTATTCTCTACCCCATTTGATCTAGTTGGACAGTTGCAATTCTTTTAATAATTAAAATTGACAAATCCTCGTGGGTTCGACCCGTACTTACACTCGCTATTCTATAATAGCCCGTGCACTTGCGGTATTTTATAAAATTGACAACAAGTTTTTGGCGCCGTTTCCGGGGATTTGTTCGATTTAAAAAAAAAGAGTTGTGACTTTTGGACTAGTTTTTTTACTTTTCACATTTTTGTTAGTAAAATTTCATCAAAAAAAAAGTAAAAATTTCTGGGAAAAAAAAATTCAACAACAATTTTTTTAATTTTTGGGTGGTAAAAAAAATTGTTTCATAAGTGTGTTTTCTTTTTTTTCTTGTTAAATACACCACTAGTGCGTGTGTCATTTTTTTTTGTGTGTGTATGTGTCGCACTTTACGTTTGGTGTAGTTTTTTCAGGAGCATATTAAAAAAATAAAAAATAAAAAAATGGGTGATGAAAAATTTGAAAAAGCGTTCAACGGTGCGCGAGGCGGCATTTCCCTCCGATCGACGTCAAGTTAAACTTCGGCCTGGCGTAAACAAGTGACCGTAAAAAGTCTACGCCGGAGGTACGTTGTTTTTTTGGGTGCTCCTACGTGGTTTAATTTCGCATTTAATTTAGCACGTTGCATAAACTGACTTAATGGAAAAACCCATGTGAAAGATAAGGTGGGGATTTCATCACCTCTCCTTGGACCGAAAATCACTAATTATCCAAGCATTTGCATATCCCGAGCCATCACATTTAATTTAAAATCAATTAGACATTGGCCTTAGGATATCACATAGCTCATAGGAAACCTCTTAACAAGGCTAGAGTTAAAAGCTACTCCAACGTGAACTTGTCAAATCAATTTCGTTTCACCTTGTCTAGGATTGGTGGTTTTTAATGTGTCTTCGTACCTACCACCTACCTGGAGGAAAAAACGGGTTTTGAGGCGATAACCGTAGTTGGTTGTCTTTTAAATTCTCCTTTGTCAAAGAGTATGAGCTGTCTAATTAGGGAGATTAATTTGGGGACCCTTGTTGTCGTTGATTAATCTCGGGAAAACTAGATTTTAAAATTGAAACTCCCCTCACCTAAATTAGATAATTCAATTTGCTGTGTGTTAGCTAGGAATTACGTGGTTTGAGTCAAATATTATTTTTCATCACATAAAAAAAAATCAAGTGAGCTGAGTGTATGCGAAGTTAGTTTCGAAATCATACCGGTCGTTTGTCGAGTGTGGAGTCTAGCATTACCGATACTTACGTAAGTAGATTTTCGATATTCACCGAGATGGGAGACGAGTTAGCACCACGTGCCCTTAAAGATAACCTTTATCCAACTAGGTCTAGTCAGCGTTCATGCATACTTCTCCCCGATCACAATGCAAACAATTTCCAATTACATTCGGGAACAATCCAACTGTTGCCCGTGTTTCGGGGTACTGAAAAAGAGGATCTGTACCTTCACGTGCGTGAATTAGAGGAGATATGTGGGACCATTAAGTACCAACAACTCTCCTATGAGATTGTTAAGCTTAAATTGTTCCCGTTCTCGTTGAAAGACAAAGCTAAGAGTTGGTTTAACTCGTTAAAACCCGAATCCATCACCACTTGGAACCAAATGAGTGTCACCTTCCTACAAAAATTCTTTCCTAACCAAAAGACGGCGTCGATACGTCACGCCATCAACACATTTAGCCAAAAGGAGGGAGAAACATTATGGATGTATTTGGAGAGATTCAAGGACTTGTTGTTGCAATGTCCGCACCATGGGATTGAGATGGGACGCCAACTCCAAATTTTATATGAGGGGTTCGATTGTAACACCCGAACTATGGTCGAGTCACTATGTAATGGTGATTTTACCAAGAAGAGTGAGGTCGATGCATGGGTATTTCTAGAAGCCATATCCAAAAAGTCCCAGCGATGGGCACCCAATAGAGAATCTAGATCCACCACCTCCAATGAGGGGTTCGCTCACCAAGTCGAACAAAGTTATGATTTAAATGCCAAAGCGGCCACATTGGCCTGACATTTAGAAGCTTTAGAGACAAGCAAAGAGGGCAATCTAACTGCATCTGCGGTCATTCAACATGTAGGTTCCCTTATGTGTATACTTTGTGATGCATTCGACCACTTAGTCGAGAATTGCCCCCACCCTTCCGTCCCACAAGGCACTCACCGAGCAAGCCAATGCCCTCTACCAAAATAGGCCAAAGTATGACCCATATTCCAATACATACAATTCGGGATGGCGAGACCACCCCAATCTTTCATGGTCCAAGGGTCAATACCAAGGAAGTGGAGGCCAATCTTTCGATAACCCACCCTCGGGTTTCCAAAAGAATGCCACTGCACTCTCGAATCCCTCATCCCAAAAGATTCAATCTTTAGAGGATTCGATGAACCTTCTTGCCCAAAGTACCCTTCAATTCCAGCAAACCACGCAAAATGTCCTCCAATCCACCCAGCAAAGCATGCACGCGAATACGCAAGCCATTACCAAACTCGAGGTCCAAATGATCCAACTAGCTAATGCGTTGTGTGAGAGGAATAAGGTAACATTCCCGAGTCAGCCCGAACCCAATCCAAAGGGTAACATGCCAAGGGGTCAATTTCTTATTCAAGACGACACGAGCGCATCACACCCCCAAGAGCATGCAAACGCCATCATCACACTTAGGTCTGGCAAAGAAGTAGAGACAAACATTTCACTACCTACCGAGAGTGAATCCGAGAAAGGTAAGGCAAAGGAAGATCCACTCGTATCTCCAACTTCATCCTCACCTTTAGCTTACGAGCCATCTGTGGAGACCTATGTCCCAAAAGGTCCATTTCCACAACATTTGGTGCCACAAAAGAAAAAGGTGCAAGTTGATAAGATGTTGGAAGTATTCAAGCAAGTACAAATCAATATCCCACTGCTTGATGCTATTCAACAAGTCCCATCCTAGGCCAAATTTGTGAAGGACCTTTGTACCTTCAAGAGAAGCACCAATGTACCCAAGAAATCTTTTCTCGCCGAGCAAGCAAGCTCGATCATTTCTAATCAAACTCCCATCAAGTATAAGGATCCCGGTACTCCGACGATCTCTATCAAGATAGGGGAGCACCTCATCGAGATAGCACTTCTAGATTTAGGAGCAAGCGTGAATCTTCTGTCGTAAACCGTATACAAGAAACTAGGTTTGGTGGAGTTGAAACCTATTAGGATTACCTTGTCCTTAGCTGGCTGTTCTGTGAAAATCTTGAGAGGTATTGTTGAGGACGTCCTAATTAAAGTGGGTGACTTTATATTTCCTGTCGACTTTATTGTCTTGGACACGCAACAAGTGCAAAATCCTATTGCACAAATCCCTGTTATTTTGGGTCGTCCTTTCCTCGCCACATCTGATGCCGTCATTAGGTGTCGGAGCGGCCAATTGAACTTATCCTTTGGGAGCATGACTATGGACCTTAATGTGTTCAATTTGGCCAAACAACCACTCGATGACGATGAAACCGTGGATGTCGACATGATTGATAGTATTGTCCAAGAGACTTTCGAGCAAACTTATAATGACGACCTTTATCATCTTGTCTTTCCTTTTTTGAGTCCGAATTTGATGTCGAACAGTCCATCGAAGAAGTCAATGCCCTCCTCGACTCCGCCCCTATCATGGAAGTAGGAAATTAGAAGTCTAAACCCGAGACCTTCTCACTTTCCTCATCACCTATTCCACCCACGATTGAGAAAGCTCCCGAGCTTGAATTGAAGCCACTGCGTGAAACGCTCAAGTATAGGTTCTTAGGACCTTCTGAATCCTTACCTGTTAACTTAGACAAAGAACAGGAAGATAAACTGTTGCATGTTCTCAACGAACATAAGGAAGCCATAGGATGGACCATAGCCGACATTAAGGGGATAAGTCCCTCGGTGTGCATGCATAGGATACACTTAGAAGACAATGCTAAAAATTCTCGTGAAGCACAACGTAGACTTAATCCTAATATGAAAGAGGTCGTCCGAGTCGAGGTGCTAAAATTTCTCGATGCGGGTATCATTTACCCCATCTATGATAGCCAATGGGTTAGTCCCGTTCAAGTGGTCCCTAAGAAATCCGGTGTTACGGTGGTGAAAAATAACGATGATGAGTTATTACCCACTAAGATTCAAATCAGTTGGTGAGTGTGTATTGATTATAGGAAGTTGAACGTTGTTACAAGGAAAGATCACTTTCCCCTTCCTTTCATAGACCAAATGCTAGAGAGATTATCCGGCTATCCATATTACTGTTTTCTCGATGGTTACTCCGACTACAATCAAATTCCCATCGCTCCTGAGGATCAAGAGAAAACCACCTTCACTTGTCCATTTGGTACTTTTGCCTATCGACGCATGCCCTTTGGGTTATGCAATGCACCCGCTACCTTTCAGCGGTGCATGATGAGTATCTTTTTAGATATGGTGGAGCGGTTTCTCGAAGTCTTTATGGATGATTTTTCTGTATTTGGGTCTAGTTTTGATGAGTGCCTCCATCACCTCACCCTCGTTCTGAAGAGGTGTAAGGAAAAGAACCTTGTGCTTAATTGGGAGAAGTGTCACTTTATGGTCAAACAAGGCATAGTGCTAGGTCACATCATTTCTGAAAAGGGTATCGAGGTAGATAAAGCTAAAATAGATCTCATTACTAATCTCCCACCCCCTAAAACTGTGCGTGAAGTTCGATCATTCATAGGACACGCCGGTTTTTATCGGATATTTATTAAGGATTTTAGAAAAATCTCTCGACCCTTGTGCAATCTTCTTGCCAAGGACACACCCTTCGATTTCACTAACGAAAGCGTTCATGCCTTTGAAAGGCTAAAGACGGAATTGACCTCTGCACCTATTATAAAACCTCCCGACTGGAATCAGCCGTTTGAGATCATGTGTGACGCTTCCGACTATGCCATAGGTGCGGTTCTAGGTCAGCGTAATGAGAAACTTCCTCACGTCATGTATTATGCCAGTAGAACTCTTAATGATGCCCAATTGAACTATTCCACGACTGAAAAAGAGTTCCTCGCTGTTGTTTTTTCTCTTGAGAAGTTTAGTTCTTACTTGATAGGATCCAAAGTTATCATTTTCACCGATCACTCATCCCTGCGATACCTTTTTTATAAAAAGGATGCTAAGGCTCGTCTCATTAGGTGGATCCTATTACTGCAAGAGTTTGACCTTGAAATTCAGGATAAGAAAGGGTGTGAGAATGTAGTGGTGGATCATTTGTCCAGGTTAACCATTGAATCTTCCGATAACCTATTGCCACTAAATGAGTCATTTCTCGATGAGCAACTGATGCTAGTCTCTCAGCTTCCATGGTTCGCCGATATTGTGAACTATCTTGTGACATGTGAAATGCCACTGCATTGGTCTAAGCAATATTGTTCCAAATTTTTAAAGGAAGCCAAGCATTTCTTTTGGGGTGACCCGTATCTTTTCAAGTATTGTCCCGATCAAATCATTTGAAAGTGTGTCCCCAATCACGAGATTCAAAGCGTAATCTCTTTCTGCCATAACCAAGCCTGTGGAGGTCATTTCAGTGCTAAAAATATCGCAGCAAAAATCTTGCAGTGTGGATTCTATTGGCCCACCATTTTTCGTGACTCGAATGATTACAGTAGGAGTTATGACCGTTGCCAACGGTTAGGAAAGATCACACGTAGGAATATGATGCCCTTAAATCCCATTCTGATTATCGAGGTTTTTTACTATTGGGGCATTGATTTTATGGGTCCATTCCCAAATTCCTACAGAAATCTCTACATTCTTTTGGCAGTTGATTATGTATCTAAGTGGGTAGAAGCCATACCATGTAGGACGAATGATCGCCACTTGGTGGTCAAATTCATTCGAAAAAATATTTTCTCCCATTTCGGCACGCCTCGAGCCATCATTAGCGATCAGGGAACCCATTTCTGTAATCGATCCTTCGAGAGTCTTATGAAAAAGTACTCGGTCATGCACAAAGTAGGGTGTTCTTATCACCCTCAAACTAGTGGTCAAGATGAAGTTTCCAATAGGCAAATCAAGCAAATCATCGAGAAGACAGTGAATCCAAACCGAAAGGATTGGTCCTTAAGGTTATTGGATGCATTGTGGGCTTATTGCACTGCCTACAGAACACCACTTGGTATGTCCCCGTATAGGCTTATCTATGGAAAAGCCTGTCACCTTCCGGTAGAGTTAGAACACAAGGCCTATTGGGCCATTAAGACTTTCAATTTCGATTTACCTGCTGCGGGAGAGGTCCGAAAATTGCAACTTAATGAGTTGGAAGAGATTAGGAATGATGCGTACGAAAATGCAAAATTGTATAAAGAGAAAATGAAAATGTTCCATGACAAGTCCATCCTACGGAAGTCATTCGAGACTGGACAGAAAGTTCTCTTGTACAATTCTAGGTTGCATCTCTTTCCCGGTAAGTTGAGGTCTAGATGGTCCGGTCCCTTTGTTGTTAGGACAGTCTACCCACATGGGGCGGTTGAGGTAGAGAATCCTAAAAATGGTGAAATTTTCAAAGTTAATGGTCAAAGGTTGAAGCCATATCTGGAATTGCGAGATCGGAAAGTGGAGGATATTCTCCTCCAAGACCCTGTGTACCACAAGTGAACGTGAAATTGGGTCATTGTTGTTGTATCATACTTTTTATTTTACATAAATTGTGCGTTGGAAAAAGTCCTTCATTACGGTAATATCTTTCATATCTTTCCCGCCTTTTAAATTTTTGTCTTGAACATTGAGGACAATGTAGAAATTAGGTTTGAGGGTATTGAGGTCATTTTTCTTCGCTTTGTAAAAAAATAAATAAATAAATAAAAATCCAAAAAGATTTTTTAATATAATTGAGTTTTGAAACAATTTCTTAATATAGAATTAATTCATGGATCTCTCATCTTATGAATTTTTTACACATTAGCCATATAATATGATCGAAAATGGATATTGAGGCGAAAGTTAATATGCTTAACGAATAAATGTGGAGATTTTAACCCGATGATATTTTGTGCCATTCATCGTTTTCGAGAGATTTAAATCAATCTGAGTTAAAATTACTCAATCTTTCCTTCAGTGATAAATTCGTTGATGATCTCAAATTCTTTGTTTTGTTCGATTACTGAAAACAAAAGGTCAAAATGTGATCTTAAGCACTAGAAGTCTTAGTAAGTCGTCTTAAGACACAAATCAGATTAACGAAACTTGAGAAATGAGATTAGGCCATCGTTTGAAAGCCCAAAAAATAAGCTTAAATTCCAACCTTTTTACAATATTCCATTGCAAGCCCATTTGAGCCAAAAAGAAAATAAGCCTTTTGTTGAAAACCCATTATCCTACCCAACTCCAACTCCAACTGGGAGTTTAAAGCCTATAAAAACAAGCCATACCTATTTTCTGAGAAATTACGGTAGGAAAAAGGCCAAAAGAAAATGAGATTGCAAGAATGTGAGTATGAAAAAAGAAAAAAGAAAAAAATGTGTGTGCTTGAAAAGAAAAGGCGAAAGAAAAAGACAAATGGAGGTTAGAAGAAAAGTTGCTTAAAGTCAAAATATCGAAAAATCTCTATATTCTCAGAAATTTTTGAACTCCAAAGCCATTTTTTCTAGCTAAAATCCGAGCCTAAAGTACAACCAAAGAAAGTCCTAATCGATCTCAAGTGAAGTTAGTTAAAGTGTGGAGAGAAGATGAATAGGATCTATGGTGTGATTCAATGTTTTCAAAAAGTAATCGATTTTCCTTTCATGAGATCATACACATCCATAAAAAAAGAAAATTCCATTTTTGATCATGTATATGTGAAATTTGTTCATATAAATTTATTTATTTTCACATATACCGGGAGAAAATAACCCATTTCCGAGTGATCGATTGTGAGTGCATTCTGTGAGATTTTGAAATCAAAACGAACTTTCGGATAATAAATGTAACGATCAAATCTTCTTAAATGGACGGTTATATTGGCTATGCACACACACACACACAATAAGTTGAGATTGAGAAACGAAGTTCTACTATATTTATGAAGTTTACATTGAAACTTGGTTATATTACTTTTTAGTCATTTGTATTGAGTCAAGCTTTTGAATTTTGTGGGTATATTCATTGCAAACCCTCACGAGACAAAACTCGTCCACTAGGGTAACCTAGAGGTTTAAAGTCTTGTTGCACATGCTAAGTGCAATCGTGATTCCTACGAAAGTGAGTTAAATTTTAAAATTTTAGTTTTGCTCGAGGACTAGCAAAGTTTAGGTTTGGGTGTATTTGATGAGTGAATTATTTTGTATATTTTATACCCAAATTTATACTTTGTTATTCCCATTTTAGTGTATTTAATAATTTCTTAGGACTATTTTATTAAAAGGAGGAAAAAATGCGAGAATGATTGAATTCATATTGAAAATGGAAATTTTAAGTCAAAAATGGGCACTTTGATAATTTTATAACATTCTTGTGCTAATTTGTGAAAAAAGTTGCCTAGTGAAATTTTTGCAGATAATGATGGAATTTGGTGCAAATTGATGATCAATTCAAAAAAGGCGCGAAAAACCTGATTTTTACGGTCGTTCGAAAAAAGTCGAAAAATTTTATTCTCCGATTTGGACGAAACTCGGCATGCGTATTCAGCAAGAAAATATAAGAGTTTTCGAGTGGGGGGAAATTCCGTCGTTTATCACGATCCAAAGATTAAAGAGGTGGAGAGATAGCTACCAACACTATTCGGCCAATCAGAAAGAGTCCCACCACAACTCAAATACCTCACCACTTGTCCTATAAAAAGGACCCTTGGGCTCATAATTTCGAAGACAATCAGAGAGAAATTTCATGAAGTATTTTGGGGAGCAACTTTAGTGATTGTAATCAATTTGAGGGACAAGTTTTTATCATATTTTTTAGAGGATTGAAGATTGTTGTGAGAGAACTATTTGTAAGTTTGGTTTATTAATGAAGATCTCTATTCATTCTTGCAATTTCTCTTTCATTATGGTAGCTTGATTCTTATATTAGGAGTAGGGTGAAGTTTATCATAGTTAGCTAATATTGTCACGTTAATTTTATCGTTGTTTATTCCCTTCTTGTTTTAATTGTTATTAAAGATTCAGTATTCATTTTAAAGCGACACGAGAGTGTGTTTTAGAACCTTTAAGATTGTTTTGTCAAATCAAGTTTTGAGATTTAAAAATAGTAATTTTTGATGGATTATGCTTGCACTTTGATTGTTTTGATAGTTCATGCTTAAATACATTTGCGAACTTTAAAACTTGTATTTTCTAAGGGAATAGGGATTTTGGCCGTCTATTAGAGACGTTAAAAATATTTTGAACATAACCATTATATTTTTCGAATTAAACGCGAAGAGAGTCGGTTTAATTTGAGTTATAAAAAGGAAATGACATCATTAGATTAGTGTGAAACATTAGTTACGTGATAAATGGACCCCGAATCCTAATTATTTCCTAATTGTTTACAAATCTCTTATGTTACTCTCATTTATCGTAGTTGCTTTTATTTAGTGTAATTTATAATTATTCTCTACCCCATTTGATCTAGTTGGACAGTTGCAATTCTTTTAATAATTAAAATTGACAAATCCTCGTGGGTTCGACTCGTACTTACACTCGCTATTCTATAATAGCCCATGCACTTGCGGTATTTTATAAAATTGACAACAAATCCATTGTTATACTGGACTGAGCTTACATGTTTACATTGACTTGGTGATACCATTTATGGTATCATCACCTGGCCTAGGTGCCTCACTAAAAAAGTAAGCTTCTTCATTATGGACGAGAATGTATTTTTAGCATACAACATCATTCTTTGAAGGTCCTCTCTTACATAATTTGAGGAAGTCACGTCCACAGTCTACCAAATGATAAAATTCTCGAGTCCCTATGGAGTAGGGGAAGTTAAAAGGGACCATGTGGAGGCTCGAGAATGTTACTTCAACTCAGTTGAATAGTAATAAACCCATAAAAAACTAACCACTTCCTATAATATAGACACTCTCGACACAAGGGACGAGAAGAAATTGAAGAAAGGTGAAGCCACGAAGGAGGTAAAATCCATCCTCCTTAATGAGGACGAGCCAAAAAAGCCCATCCAGGTTAGAAAATCCTTAAAGAAGGAAGTAAAAGAAGAGTCCGTGAAGCTCCTTAGGCAGAGATAGATTATCTTTACATGGAGAGAATAGGATAAGCCAGGAATAGATCCAAAGATCATCTTCCACAAACTAAACATTGATGAGAAGGTGAAGCCTATGAAGTAGAGGAGAAGATCCTATGCTAGAGAGAAATATAAGGTTATCCAGGAAGAGATGATAAAGCTTCAGACAATCGAGTTCATCAGGGAGGCTCAATACTCAGACTGGTTGTCCAACGGCATGATCGTCTCAAAAGCCAATGGCAACTCGAGAATGTGCGTTGATTTTACTAATCTAAACAAAGCTTGCTCTAATGGCATCTTCCCTTTGCCTCGTATAGATCAAATAGTAGATGCTACGCCTGGGCATGAGTTGATGAGATTTATGGAAGCATACTCAAGGTACACCCAGATCTTCATAGATTAAACCTATGCCGAAAAGACTCCCTTTATCATAGATAAAGGAGCCTACTGCTATAAGGTCATGCCCTTCGGCCTTAAAAAAGTAAGGGAGACCTATTAGAGGTAGGTCAACAACATGTTCTAATACTAGATTGACAAGACAATGGACATTTATGTAGACGATATGCTGATTAAGAGCCTCAAGACTGAGGATGACATGGCCGACATTACAAGAAAATTTGACACCATGGATCGATATACGATGAAATTGAATCCAACAAAGTGTGTGTTTGGTGTTGGTGGTGGTAAGTTCCTCGACTTCATCGTTAACCAAAGGGGGATTGGGGCTAATCCAGGGAAGATCAAGGAATTGATTGATATGCAGACACCTAGGACCATAAAGGATTTTTAGAGATTGATAGGAAGAGTTGCATCTCTCAATCGCTTCATCTCCAGGGCCACAGATAAGTGTCTGTCATTCTTTAAAATATTAATAAAGGCATTCGTCTAGGACGAGGAATGTGATAAGGCTTTTTAAGATTTGAAAACTTATTTGGGACCCCCGATGCTGCTATCTCGACCGATTCATGGGGATAAAATGTTTTTATATCTGGCAATATTTTAGTCAACAATCAGCACTGTAATTGTACGAGATAATGAGGGGGTACAAATGCATGTATATTTCAATAGTAAGACTCTTCAAGGGGCCGAGATTAAGTATACCAAGATGGAGAAATTAGCATATGCTCTAATCCACACCTCTAGAAAAATGAAGCCTTATTTCTAAGCTCATACTATGGTGGTACTCACTAACACTCATTTGAGGCAAGTCATCCATAAACCTTAGAAATCGACTAGGTTGATGGCTTGGTAAATTAAGTTAGGAGATTTTGACATCGTGTATCAATCGAGGACTGCAATTAAGGATCAAGCATTAGCTAATTTTATGGTTGAATTCACCGAGGCTGAAGATGATAATGGAATAGAATAGGATATGGTGGTGTCAGAAATAGTTATGGCAAGTCAACTATCGATCAACATAGAGCAAGCCTATGTGACTGAAAAATATTTCTTATTCCAAAAAGGTGTATTTATAGAGGGGCCTTTCTCAAAATAAGTCCAAATGTGGAGTCTTTTCGTGGATGGTTTATCTTATGAAAATAGAAGTGGGGACAGGCTGAAACTCTCGACCTTGAATGGAATAGATAGTGAATATGCCCTGAGATTCAGTTTTAGAGAATAAAATAATAAGTCAGAGTACGAGAACCTTCTAGCAGGCCTCTCCCTCACCAAAGTAATGAATGTTGGCCAGATGGTCGTGTATAATGACTCCCAGCTGGTCATGAACCAAGTGTTGGGGATCTACAAAGCCAAGGAAGAAAATATGACCAAGTACTTGAAGAGAGTTAGAATGGTGATAACTAATATTGGAGAAGTCAAAGTGAAAAGGATCTCGCGGACGGAGAATAACCGAGTCGATGCTCTAACAAGGTTAGCCTCTGCTACTAGAACATGGATCAGAAGGACCATCCTAGTTGAAATCATGTACAAGCCCAGTATTGATGAGGAGGACATTAGGCTTGAGTTTTGCCTTAATCAGAATCATGGATGGATCATCTCATCAAATATATCAAGGATGGGGAGCTCTCAGATACGAACGTCGAGAGGAAAAAATTATGATAGAGAGCGTCAAAATTCACCATTATAGGGGATTTCCTCTAATGTTTTCACCCCACTAAAGTGGAATACGTCTAGCGAGATATGCACGAGGGGACATGCTCAAGTCATATAAGGGGACAATCTTTGGCAAAAAGGATTGTGATGTAGGGATATTAGTGGCCAACCCTTTCCAAGGATGTGGCCGACCATGTAAAGAAATGTGATAAGTGCTAAAGATATGCTTACATCCCCCATCAGCATTTGTCGTCTATCATAACCCCTGGCCATTTGTAGTTTGGGGAATCGACCATGTGGGACCTCTACCTAAAGTTGGATGAAATTATAAGTATCTGATTATGCCAATCAATTACTTCTCGATGTGGGTGGAGGCCGAGGCCATGATTACCATGATAAAGATGAAGACCTTCAAGTTCATTTAGAGAAACATCATTTGCGGGTATGGTTTGCCCCACACCTTGATTTATGATAATGGAAAGCAGTTCAAACACAAGTCCCTAGAGGTACATTATGAAAGGGTCGACATCAAGTAGTTCAAGTCAGCATAGGGTCGATCCCAAGCCAACGGCCAGACTAAAATCACTAATAGGATAATATTAGACTGAATCAAGAAGAAGTTTTAAGATGCCAAGGGTCATTGGATGGAAGAGTTACATGGAGTCCTATGGGCCTACAGGACAACGAAGAGGACACCTATAGGGGAGACACCATCCATGCTTACTTATGGGTCAGAGGCAGTAATCCCCACTGAACTCAAATTTCCTAGTCACAGTCCAGACTTACAACCCTAAGACCAATTGTGGGACAAATATCTCAACACAAATAATAATGAAAGATAATCACCAAGAAAAGAAGAACAACAAAGATCACAATCACACAACACAGAGATGTACGCGGTTCGGCGAACTGCCTACGTCCACAGAGAGGTCTACTGCTATATTAAGTATCTCTCAAGAGAAGTTTTTCTATAGTCCCTTTTCCTCGAGCCATGGGTATAATATATATTCCAAAAAAGAGAGAGGGGCGCTAATAACCACCCCGTTAGCCCACTATCCCCTGAATATCTCCTCCGAGATTTTTGGGGATAGCCTGGATCAAATCCTCAATTCTAACTGTTATTTAGAACATCCCATAATCTAGGATGGACATTTTTTATTTTTAATTGGGCTTTGTCCGGCTACTCTCATTTGCCTAAAAGATGAAGAAGGTACCCACAATTACCCCTAAAATTTTAGGGTCACAAATTGGGCTAAAAAAATTTAAATAATAATTTTGGTTCCTTCTAGATGGCATTATTGTGAATTATAAAAAAATTGAGGTGCGGAATGTCTCTTTACAGGAGATTTAGGCGGAAAATACTCTTCAGTCAGAATGCACTATCATTGGAAGGTTTACACTGTTGACGATCATCAACGTCGCTTCAAACTCTTTCCATCTCAAATCATTTTTTGCTCTTATAAGATTCTTCTTGTACTTAGGCTTGTTCTTCATCGTCTTCAATCTAGTTTTTGTCCCTCATCTTCATTTACCTGTGGCCTTGCATCGTCTCAGGCTGACCTTTGATGTATAGGTTTCCAATTCTCTTCTTTTTACGCCTTTCTTTCTTTTCTACTATGATTAGGGTTTGTCTATGGTGAAGATAGACAACAAGTCTCTAGTTGAATTTAGGAAATGCTATAATATCCCCAACTGGGTGGATATTGAGTGTGCCCCCATTCCTCATAACGTTCGAGACGTTGAGGATGGGCACTGGATTCAAGTTCTTTTACTGTCCCAGGGGGGTTTAACTTTTCCCCCAAATCGTCTCTTCTTACATTTCTTTCAATATTTCGATATAGTCCCAGCCCAACGCTCTCCAAACGTCTGGAAGATTGTCAATGGTGTTCATAGAATAAACCAACTCTATGGCACTAAATTTCTCTTAATTGAAATTTATTTTTGTTACTCCTTTTATCGCACCAGTTCTGATCTTATTTATTTGAAAGCAAGGAGTATGAATAGGGTGTTGGTAGTTAACCTACATGATTCCCATAAAGATTATTAGACTGAAGGATTCATAGCTAGGAACTGGCAGTTCCCTCCTAAGGTAGGAGGTGCGAGGTACACGGGGACTCAAATTCCTACCTATGAGGAGGAATATATAGGTTGTTGCTCAATATCTTTATCTTTTAATTGATGCTATAATTTGTCCTTACTTTAATGTTTCCCCTTTTTTTTTAATTACATCGAAGTCCAAGAACCCGGAGCCCGCTCTCTAAGATATCTGTGATGATGAGCTACTTAAGGCATGGAATATAAGGGACTCCATTGTAGAAGGTGAACACCCGAGGTCGGCTGCCTTCTTATTGGAATATAAGAACATTACCTCCAACTTTATCGCTCGTTCGGTAGACTCTATTCCTCATCTTAACATCTCAGGGGAAGAAGAGGAGGAAGAAGGTGCTCTTCATCTTATCGACCTAGACAAGGAGGAGGGGAGAAGTTCAGAGTCTGGAGCTGTTAGAGGTGGTGGTGAGGCAGGATCTAGTAAGGAAGAGTCTAACGAGAAAGGTTCAGGTGGTGAAGATCAGCTGAGGGAACTTCCAGCTCGGAGTCAGGTTCAGAGAGCTCGAGCAAGGAGGGCATGGCTCCCCCAAGGAGGAAAAATTTAATCATAGATGATGATGATGATGATGATGATGATGATGATGATGATATTCTATTATCGCGTAAGCTAAAGATACAGAAGCCTGGGTTTAGGGATACTGCTAGTGATTCCCAGATCGCAGCACACGAAAAATAGAGGAAAAAGAAAGACGATGAGTTGAGGAGATAGAAGAAAAGAGAAAGAGAAGGGAGGTTGAGAAGAAGGAGAGAGAGGGAGAGAGGAGGTGAGGATGAAAAAGGCACAGGTTGTTCTGGTCTATGTGTTTGTCCCAACTGAGGGAGCTTTTGTGGCTTTAACCCCTCATCTCGCTCCTGCAATGCTCGAGAGGGAAGTTCTGCTAATGGACAACGATCAATCATCAAAAATGGCACTTGACCAGTTATCCCTGAAGGCAAGTCAGGGGCTTTCATTAGTAAGTCTATTCATTCTTTCCTTTGTTTGTTGTAGTTCCTCTTATATTTTTTTACTCGTATTCCATCTTTCTCTGCCGTTCTTATCTGACTACATCGTTCTCAACTGCAGCCATAATGAGCTAGCAAGGAGGAATTTTGAGCTCGAGGCGAGCTTAAAAGTTTCCATTGAGTCTCAGAAGTCCTCTAAGCAAGCCCTTATAGAGGCTAAGGCCTCTTTTGATATGGAGAGGGAAGTAGTAGCCAAGGACCTTCGAGATTTGGGGGAGTCTTATGGATTGGTTGTAATGAGCAAACTGGCAGTCACTGAAGAGAATAAGGTGCTCGTCGAGGAGGTGGAAAAGCTGAAGTTCAAGGCTTCCTCCATCAAGGAGAGTGCTTATAATGATGGATGGGCGGCGGCGTATGCCGATGCCGAAGTTTAAATTGGTTACATTAGCCGTTCAACCTTTAAAAAGGGTTGGGATAGGGCTTTGCTTACTGTTGGGGTGGCTACTGATTCCCCTATCTTTGACGAGCATGACCCAGGTCCCAAACTAGTTATAGAAGATGTGCTTGCTCCTGTTGTTGAGGAAGGGGTTCCATCTGCTCAAATTGGTTTAGGCCCCATTGCTGTTGATGCTTCTATTGATCAAGGAGTGGGCCTTGCTCCAGTTGGGGGCGTTGTATGTGGAACTAGGACGAGCGAGTCCGCTGCTGATAAAGGAAAAGATCCAGCCTCCTCTGAGAAGGTCGAGGTTTCCAACTAGTCTCCTAGGATTTCTCTTGTATTTTTGTGTTCCTATCTTTTCTTCTTTCTGATCAATGTACTTATACCCGACTTGTGTCGATATTAATGAAATGAAGAAATTTGGATTTTGCACCTGCTTATATGTTTACTCTTTGTGCCTTTATGATTTGTAATTTGTTGAACTTGACGAGTATATTCCTACTACCTCTCGCCTAGGCTAAATTCTTGGTACCAACGTGAGCGATCAAGTTTGTCGTGCCTTTATAAAAATCTGCAAGTCTTTCAGATCAAGGAACCAGGACTACAATGACCAATCCGAGTTGGTTGCTAAGTTGAAAGATAGACTTGAGGAGATGGAGGAGGTCGACGCCTATGTTCAAGAAGAAATGGATGCTCTGAAGGCTAAGCTCTTGGATGCCTCTAAGATCAATCAGGTTGGAGAAATTCTGCAATAGGAGAACGATGCTTTAAGGAGAGAAGTCCCACACCTCAGGGAGAATGTGCCGAGCGTTGCCCCTCAGGTCATATGAGGTTCTTCTTCATCAACTAGGCAGCGAGCTAGACCTAATGATAGTGGTTCAACTAGGGAGATTTCCGAACTGTGGGGAGATGTTCATAGGGCGTACGTGATAACCACTAGGCTTCAAAAGGATGTCACCCTTCTAAGGCACTTGTTCAAGAAAGGTCCTCATCAAGTGTGGGCAGATGGGTACGACCAGGGCTGGACAGACGCTCCCACGAGGTTAAAGGAGGTCGAGGAGCTATTCTTTAACAAAGGGTGGCTGAGTGCCCTTAGGGAGTTATAAGTGCCCAGGAACTCCGTCCTTTGGTATAGGCACGAGATTACGCCCTAATCTTTGATCCCAAATCCATTCAGAAGGGATGATCGCTAGATCCCAATAGATGCAATCCCAAGACAGCTACTGGAGCCGAGCTCAGACGACGTCGAGGAGGAATTTATCCCTCACCCAGATGATGGTTGGAGAGTGAGGGTAGCTGATTACCTTGCCCCGCGACCTGGTCCTCTTTAGGATTTGATTTATTTTGGTACATGTAACTGTTTATACATTTAGTGGTGTAATGAAATATTTATATTTTGGGCAATTTATGACTAAACGTGTGTTATTTCATTTTTTGGCTTTCCTGGCGTCATCTCTAGTTATCTTCTAGCCTATTAAGTATGACTTAGATAGAGATAATTATCAAATAAATATCCCCCCAGTCTAGTAAACTTTAGTCATACCATTCTGCCTCACTTTACCTTTCAGGTTATGTTATTACACTGCCTCATGCATAAGTAGGGCAATGGTGAGGATATTCCTGGTAAACAGATAATTCATCCGAGTAGGGTTTTTGAGCCAAACTGTGTTGACGACCAACTTGGGTTGGCCAGATTGCCTAAGGATCCCCTATATGGCTTTATTTATTGCCGAGGGAAAACTAGGAGGCCAATTGTGTTAGTAACAAATGCCTTAGGAGGGTTATTATATATTAACCCCGCTAATGCTTGCCCAATGTGGTGCAATGATTGGGGCTACATATAGGATCGTTCGGCTGGAGTAACTTGGCCAACTTACTGTAACCTGTGATCTTACTTACGCATATTAAGAGTGAAGCCTATAAATTTTGAAAGGATGCATATACTAAGATATATCTGAGAAAACTAATACTTATAGAATGCCAAGGACAATCGAGTTATATTAATTAGAGACAGGAACAGAGAGCAACATTAAGTTGTAAAATAAAAATTTAAAATTTTCCTTAATTGTGCATAAATAGAGAGATCTAGAAGTAGAATTTCTTTAGGTTGGACACATTCCAAGCTCTTGGTATCTCCCTACCCTCTAGCGTTTCCAAGTGATAGGCTCCTTATAGGTCGTCCCTTATCACCTTGAATGGTCCCTCCCAGTTTGGCCCTAACTTGTCGTCTGATGGCTTCACAGCGCTGCCAAGGACTTTCCTTAGGACATATTCTTCAACTTAGAATGTCCTTGGATTGACTTTTCGATTATATTATTTGTCTAGATATTGCTGGTAGGAAGCCAATTTTACCAAAGCCAATTCTCGTCGCTCATCGACAAAGTCAAGTTCAGTGAGCAACACTCCATCATTCTGGCCCTGTTTGATCAGCATGGACCTCATGGTACGAAGACCAGCTTCCAATGGAATAATTGCCTCCATTCCATATGTGAGTGCGAACGGTGTCTCTCCAGTTGCTCGCCTTAGGGTGGTGCAATAGGCCCAGAGGATGTGGGGTTATTTGTTTACCCATGCACCCTTGGCTCGCTCTAGGCGCTTCTTTAGTCCATCGATCACTATTTTATTGGAAGCCTCGGCTTGACTGTTGCTCTGAGGGTATGCCATAGAGCTGAAGTATTGCCTGATTCCATTGTCGTTGGAAAAGCTTTGGAAAAGGCCACTCTCGAACTGGGTTCCATTGTCACTGATAATTGTTCTGGGTACGCCGAAGCGAGTAATGATATTTCTCTATATGAACCACATTATATCTGCATATCGAATGTTCGCTAGTGTTTATGCCTTTATCCATTTGGTGAAGTAATATGTGGTGACCAATAGATCTTTTCAATTGTCGGCTGCAGTGGGAAGAGGGCCTAAGATATCTACACCCCACTAGATAACAGGCCACTGGATGGTAAGAGATTTTAGATCATTTGTTAGTTGGTGGACCATGGGTGAGTGCATTTGGCACTTTTTGCATTTTTGGACATAGACTCTAGCGTTTTTCGGTATGTATGGCCACCAGTATCCTTCCTTAATTACTCGAAAGGCAGGCAACCTTCCTCCCGCGTGACTTCCAAAAATTCCCTCATGCAACTCGTGTAGGACTCGCTCGACATCCTGTGGATGAACACACTGGAGGTATGGGTCTGTTAAGGATCTTTTGTATAGTTTTCCCTCGGGAGATAAGTGAAAGCGGGGAGCTTTGACTCTTATCTGATGGGAAATCTTATTATCACTTGGCAGTACGTCACTTTGCAAGTAATATATTATGGGGTCCATCCAGCTGGGAGCTTTCTCTATACGAAGAACATGCTCGAGGTTTGGCAAATCGGTTATTTGGTTGATGCTCGACTGTGAAAGGAAATCGATTTGAATTATTCTCCTCAAGTCAGAGTCAATTGTTGAGCTTAGAGCTGCTGGGGCATCGGCATGGCTGTTTTGTCCCCTAGGGAATTGTTGAACGCTAACGCGATCGAAGTCGGCCATTAATCCCTTCACAATGGCGAGGTATGTTGTCATCCTTTCGTCTTTTGCATTAAAATCACCACTTATTTGGTTAGATACCAATTGTGAATCCCTAAAAACTTGAAGATGCCTTGATCCAAGCAACTGTGCCTTCCGTAGACCCGCGATCAACGCCTCGTACTCTGCCTCGTTGTTAGAGGCTTTAAATCCAAGACCGATTCCTTACTCGAGCACTGTGTTCTCAGGGTAACTAGCATGATCCCTACTCATGTGCCCCTGGAATTGGAGGCTCCATCAACATACAACTTCCAGATGCTTATTTCTTATGGGACTTCTTTTAGATGATTGATCTCGGGCTCCTGTGAACTCGGTAATGAAATCGATGAGGAAGTCCTTGGTTGAAAATGAATGTCAAATCTTCCAAGATCAATCGACCATTTTGACAATTGGCCTGAGAGGTCTGCTTTCCTCAATACAGCTTTGAGGGGGTGCGAAGCAATTACGAAGATGGAGTGGGACTCAAAATAGTGCTTCAGTTTTCTCGAGGCTACCACCAGTGCAAAGGTGAGCTTCTCCAATGGAAGGTACCGTTTCTCAACATCTAAGAGAGTCTTACTTGCATAATAGATCGGATGTTGGCTCCCCTCTTCTCACATACCAAGGCAGAGCTCACAGCATGATCTGATACTACAAGGTATGAGGGATCATTTTCTCTAGGGATTATAAGCAAAGGGGGCTTGCCTCGTTCCACACCACGCTCTTAGTTTTCTTCAGTAACTAAAAGAACGGTTGGCATTTTTCTAAAGATTTAGAGATGAATTAGTTTAGGTCAATGAGCATTCCTGTGAGATTCTGTACATCTCACATAGTTCAAGGGGACTGGACCCTATTGATAGCATCGATTTGGTCGGGATTAGCTTCTATACCTCTCTCTTTGACCAAGTATCCAAGGAATTTTCCTGAATGGATGCTAAAAGAACACTTGCTTGCATTAAGTTTCATTTGGTACTTTCTGAGGATTTCAAAGGTCCTTGCTAGGTCGGAGAGGTTTTCGTCTTTGAGCTTGCTCTTAACGAACATATCATCGATATACACTTCCATGGTGTCTCCCATTTGGTCTTTAAACATCCTTGTAACCAACCGCTGATATGTTGCTCTTATGTTCTTAAGTCCGAAGGGCATAACTTTGTAACAAAATAAGCCAACAATGGTGATAAAGGCGGTCTTATCTTGATCCATCTCGTACAGAGGGATCTAGTGATATCCGAAATATGCATCTAAGAAGCTCATTCTCTCATGAGCTACTATGGAATCCACCAGTTGGTCGATCTTTAGGAGGAGAAGTTATCCTTCGGGCAGGCCTTATTGATATCAGTGAAGTCGATACAGACTCTCTACTTCCCGTTGCTCTTAGGTACCACTACTGGGTTGGATATCCATTTGGGTAACTGAACTTCTCGTATGGACCCTCCATCCAGTAATTTCTCCACTTCTTTCTCCATTTCTTTGGCCTTCTCTAGAGCTGTTCGATGAGCCTTCTGCACAACTGGCTTGAAGGCTGGATCCACGTGTAATCGATAGCAAGTAATATTGGGATCGATTCCTAGCAGCTCGTAGGGCTCCCATGCAAAAACGTCCAAATTGCTCCGAAGGAGGGTGACCAATTCCTTCTTCTCGTGATCAGTAAGGGAGGTTCCAATCAAAAACATTCTCTCGGTCAAGCCACTCTCGATTGCGATTTCTTCCAGGTCCTTGACGACCCTCTTAGAGGAGGGGAGCCTGGTCTCCTCCACTCCTGGTCTGCCATATCGTAACTTCTATTTGGAGGGCATCAGCCTCTCCTGTTCTTCGTTTTTATTTATCGCTTCTTCCACTTTTTCTCCTACTTGGGGTTTATGGACACTATAAGGCACTTTCTTACCATTGCTTAATCTCCATGAATTTTAACTATTCCACACTCTGTCCTACATTTCAACTTCTGATGATAGGTCGATGAGATGGCCTTCATTGCATGTAGCCATCCTCTGCCGAGGATGCCTTACTAAGGTGAATTAATATCAACCACAAGAAATTCAATCATCTTCGAGATGTTTCCTGCCCTCACCGGTAGGACAATATTTCCCAAGGGGATGGTATCTTTCTAGCGAAGCCAACTAAAGGAACACTGGCCTCTTTTAGGTCGGCATTACTTAACTTTAGCTTTTTGAATAGCTCGAGGTACATTACTTCGAATGAGCTGCCTTGGTCGATGAGTAACCTGTCGATGTCGTAGTTAGCTATCCGGAGTGTAATGACCAATGCGTCCTGGTGCGGAGTTCTCACTACCACCAAATCCTCATCTATGAACATGATATGCTTGTTGTAGTTTATTTCCTTCGGGCATCGATGCTTCCCAGCTTGGGTTTTGGCTAGATCAATCTGAAAATCTTACATCACTATTATCAGCTTCTTCACTTCCATTCGAGTTGCGTTCCCTTGAATCTGCTTGAAGTCGGACAGACCATGAATTACTGCAAACTCGTGGCCGACATCATCTTCGAGAACATTATCGAGCTTCTGATTGCCATTTGTAGCTACCGTCTATGCTTTTTCTCTACGAATTTATTTAAGTGTCCATCTTGAGCTAGCTCTTCGAGGTGGGACTTGAGGGACTTGCAGTGCTCAATTTTTTGCCCGCCTTCCTTGTAAAATGCAAATCTTAATGCGTCATTCTTCTTGGGCCACTTAATGAATGGTTCGTCTTTGATTTTTGCAAGGATCTTATAGATTGGTTGTCTGAAGACAGTATTTACGACTTGGAATGCCTTCGAGGCATCACCTTTGTTCCCACTATTGAGGACACTTTTGCCCCCGTTCTTATTCCCTTTCTTTTGAGTGTCACTTTTTTTCCCCCTTACCAGTAACCTTTGTGCCACCGTTTTATCTAGTACTAGGATGGGTCACATCTTCGACTTTGACATATTTCTCGATACGAGCCATCAAGTCATCGATGTTCGTGGCCTCCTTCTTAGTGAGGGACTGGTGTAGGAGACATGAATGGGGCAGGCTGATCTTGAAGGATGCTACAGTGACCTGCTCTGAGTAATTCTTGACTTCATTAAACACGTCCCAGTATCTCTTCACGTAGTCTCTAAGGTTCTCCTGAGGTTTTTTCTTCATTGTTAGCAAAGCGTCCATCATCTTCGGATAAGAGCTGCTTGCAATGAAGCGAGCTATGAATAGCTCGGCTAGAGACTTGAAGTTCCTAATCGATTGGTGAGGTGCAGGCTTAATGGGAAAATCTGGCACATGAGTGCATCGTTATGGTTCCATAGGATCATGACCTACCTATATTATCTGACATGATCGATGGGATCAGCCTTGCCATCATAAATCTTAAATTTGGGCACCGCGAACTTCTTCGGGGCTTCTTCTTCCTCAATTGCCCTCGAAAAAGGGGACTTCATCTGAGTTTTGAGAGCTCACCTGGCTATCTCTCTTGTTGATCTGGCACCCCGATGAGATGGGTGTTGGTCCATTTTTCTCTAGACCAAGCTTCGTATATCATCGTTTATTTAGCCAGGGCTCTTATATCGATGAGTTGGTTGTTGCTGATCGGACTGGTCATCATTTGACTTGTGTCTCTCAGGCCTTTGCGACCCACGCCATGGGCTCCTTCCTCAACTGTGGGGTTTGCTCTCCTGAGGGCTAGGAGTCCAATTATAACATTGCCTCGTGTTATGATGGAGATCCCTTTCCATCTTCTCCAGTTGCCTTTTGAGGCAAGCATTTTATGCTTCCTGTTTCAGAGTTGCCTCCTCCTATTCTTGAAGCATGGCCTCATATGCGTCTATCAGTTTAGAAATCTGTGTGGATCTAACTGGCCCCTCTCTCTCTTCGAAGAGTTGCCTCTCTCGACAGAACCTCTAGCTTGAATAATGGATTTCGGACCTTACCCTAGGAGGGATAGGCTTCTCTTGAATATCCCCCCGCTTGAGGGGCATTACTGCTATGATCGGACATTGCAGGTCCCTATTGGTAAAGGCTTTCTTAAAGGAAAAATAATCGTTTCCCACAAACGACGCCAGTTGTGGTGACAAATATCTTAACACAAATACTAATTAAAGAAAATCAATAGGAAAAGAAGAACAACAAAGATCGCAATCACATAACACAGAGATGTACGTGGTTCAGCGAACTGCCTACGTCCACGGAGAGGTCTACTTTTATATTCACTATCTCTCAAGAGAAGTTTTTCTATATGCCCTTTGCCCTGGGAGAGGGGTATAATATATATTCCATAAAAGAGAGACTTCATCCAATCCATGGAATGCAGATCATTTAAAAAGATACTATCAGTTATCAGGTAACTTTGACAAATTGTACGATGGTTTAAATACTTGTATGACAGTGGTATTTTATAAGAAACTTCAAGTTAATTAATGGATGATAAAATACAAATTATGTTTCATATTTTGTGTTCTTCAATTATTTTTCTGTAGTTTGGACGATGTCAAACTATCCACTAGTCATAACTCATTCTCAGTGATACAAGAATTCATAATGAGACTTATCTCATCCATAAAATCTCAATAACACCAAGTGGGGGGAAGAGTGTAATAACATCACTATGTGGTGACGAGGGGACTTATGATTAAAATCATTAAATTGGTGGCCTTAAATTGAAAACCATTTAAGTATGGTTATACAAATATCAATATGTGGTGACCTCAGAGTTAAAACTCTCTCGGTAAAGACAAGAGTGTATGAAGAGATAAGACTCGTCCATAAACTCCCAAAAACGAAGATAGGGGACTTATGATTAACATAATTAATTTGGTGGATTTAAATTGAAAAACATTTAAGTATGTTTATACAAACATCACTATGTGGTGACCTCAGAGTTAAAACTCTCTCGGCAAATACAAGAGCGTATAAAGAGACGAGACTCGTCCATACACTCCCAAAAATGACGAAAGCGAACTTATGATTAACATTATTAATTTGGTGGCTTTAAATTGAAAATTATTTAAGTATGGTTATAAAAACATCACTATGTGGTGACCTCTGAGTTAAAACTCTCTCGGCGAAAACGAGAGTGTATAAAGAGACGGGAGTCATCTATACACTCCCAAAAATGATGAGAGGGAACTTATGATTAACAACATTAATTTGGTGGCTTTAAAATGAAAAAAATTTAAGTATGGTTATACAAACATGACTATATGGTGACCTCATAGTTAAAACTCTCTCAGCGAATACGAGAGTGTATGAAGAGACGAAACTCATCCATACACTCCCAAAAACCAATGAGAGAGAGCTTATGAATAACATCGTTAATTTGGTGGCTTCAAATTAGAAATTATTGTTTAAGAATCATAATGTAATTATTTGTGAGTTGGAATTATGTATCGTCCCATTGCAATTTCATTAACAATTATAAAAACCCAGATAATACGCTTTAGCAAATTACAAAGCAGATATGAAGTCGAATAATAAAAAAATTTCCATTCATCATATAATAAATGGTAATCAAAAACCTAATGTTTAGAAATTACAGATGACATTAAAGATGTTTAAAAAATTAACTATTACATAGGAAAGGGGCAATCTACCACAGACGGCCACCCATCAGAAAAGATCACAAGACATGAAAAGTGGATATTTCATCTTTCTTCTCAGCCTGCTCTAAGATAAGATTATCAGTAATGGGATAAGTCTGAACTTCACCCTCAGTATTGGCATCTTCAGTCATCTCGTCCCCAACCTGTGTCGATGCTTTGATAATCGTTAGCTCAGGAACAGTACCCTCAACTTTAAATTCATTCAGCGCAGTGATAGCATCAGGTTAGAGAATTCAAATGTTGAGAAGCTCTTAGCTAGATAATCGACATCAGGGTACTTCTTGGTCACCCATCTAAGAGAAGTACAAGTTCCCCTCTATAAATATTAGAGTTCACACCCTGCGAACTTGTCTGAGGCCTTGAAGTCTTCTACAGCCTTCCATTCAACAGCCTCAACAACATCCTTGATCTTCTTCTCATACTTCTTCTCCAGATCAGCAACAACATCATTGTGATACTTGATCAAGTTCATCTCATCTCTTTTGCTCCTGGTTATCCGCCTGTTTCTTGTGGTTAGTTTCTTTTTTCTTTAGATCTTGCTTGGCCGCCCTCTCAGCCTTAGCAACATCATCGTACTTATCAATCTTGGCCTTGTTGCTGGAACCCACTCGGCCAACTGGTGAAAGGATAAAAAATACTGCAAAGACAACAAAATAAAAGTTAGCAAGAGACAGACGAGGTAACACTTGATAAAAAATAACAGATAATAGGTATGAGACTAACCACCTAGTTGGACCGATAGAGGCCGAAGTTGTAGAGGCAGGAAAGGTTCAGGGACTCTAAGGACCTATGATCAGACCCTGTCACCCAGGAGCCGATATAATACCTAGCCCTCATCTGATCCCTCATCACAGAGTCAACACTAATCGATAGTAGAGATAACCTATTAGCCAAAATCGAGGCAGGCGATATAAGAATGTCAGAGGAAGAGCTGTCCCTCGGAGCATCAGACCTCTTATTTTTTATGAAGGGGGAACATTGGAAGTATCATCGGTCGGATCTTTCCTCCTCCTCATTTGGTCGGCCTGGCTGAGGCCACCAATGGTGGTCTTCTTAGGGGAATTAGTGCCTTTGGACATCTTATTCAACAAGTTTCGTAGTGAAGGAGTTGCCATTTCCCAAGGTTAATCGAATATATCTGAAGGACGACTTGAAAGTAAGAAACAAAGTTAATATTAGTAAAGGACAGCAGAAGGTGAGAAAACAAATATGACAAAATAGATACTTACATAACTCTGTCAATGGATCAACCCTCAGACCCGTCTTTTTTAGTAATTAGGGAGTCATCAAGCTCTCGAACTCCATAAGTCCATGATCATCTCCCTTAGATCAGAGCTTGTCCAACTTACTCCCTAGCGTCTATGCTCATGCCGAGATCAAGCTTGGTCAACATAGGGTCTTTCATCTAAGGTACCCTCGACGTCGAGGCACTATCCGGGGTGTCGGCATCAAATTCCCAAGCACCCGAGAGGAAAATGTACCGAAGTTTCCAGTGGTGATTTGAAGTTTGGTTAACATAAAGAACTTTTTGGTTGGTATTCTTGTCTATGAGATGATAGTATCCTGGTTGTGCACTAGAGCATAAGACGTTGCATCAATCTTTGAATACTAAAATAGGAAGGTTGGTTTTGTGAATTAAATGCCAAAATTGGACAAAGTCGATAAGGATCCTCGAAGCATTAGGTGACAGTTGAGTCGGGGCTAACCCTAACCTGATAAGAATGGTTCGTATATTGGGATGGACAGGAAGTCTAAAGACAATTTTGAACATTTGATCACAAATGATAACCTCACCATTACGACCGTCATAGGCCATCTCATCTCTCATAGCCACCCCCGTGTTAATGTCAGATTTAATGCCATATTGGTGCCTCCACGTCAACAAATCTATCTCCAGGATGGTACTGGGATTTTTTTAGCATAACTACTATAATGTGGATCCTCGTCACTATTAGAAGAGAGTTTATCAACCTGAATTGCCTAGGATTCTTCTTGACACCTTATAACGTATTCGACGTTGAACATTGCCAAAATTTGGACAACCATAGGAGGTGGTTAATATGCAACCTCCAATCTCGGCTCATCGGAATCCTAGATCACATGTACAATATGGTCTACACGATTGGAGGACTCAACGATCTGAGAAGACGATGTGGGTGAAGAGGCCTCAGCTGCCTCAGACCACTCATGGTTAGAAGTGGGAACCATCATCGCCTTCATAAAAGAATCCTCACTCTCAACTTGAGAGGAGACGAAAGGGTTATGATCTTCAGAGGCTGATGACTCGGACATTCAATCACTGACCTCTGTGATAAGAGGGTGAACTACAATTAGTGGTACTGGGTGGATTGGAAGTGTAGGGTTGGATCCAACCCTACGTTTAGCCTCGACCTCAATCTCACACTTACATATGTCGCTAATGAGTCTCTCCCTAAGGTTGGGGTATTGATCTATAAACTCTTATAAAGTCCTTAACATCCAAACATTTACAGGTTTGACCTAAGTGGACTAAGATATCAAAAGGATGAAACTCAAGCATTTTTTAACAAGAACACCGAGAACACTCTAATCAACCTCACTAGAGAAAATAACTAGATTTGCACCAGTGACTTCCTCAATGGGAAGGCAAGATAAGAAACAACCCAGAAAGGCCACTAACACACCCCTAACCACTGCGCCACCACTAAAACCCCTAAAACTAGCCCTAAAGTCACCTAGGCATGCCACCGAAAAAACTCAAGAATGGCCGAAAAATGCAAGACAGCCAATAAAATAAAATAAAAAGAGGAAAAACTTAGGGCAAGAGCGCTAGAGTGTTTCCTGGAAGAATAAGAAGACCGGAGAGGCTATAAGAACCAATAGAGATGGCTAGAAAGCACTGGATATGGAGGAGAGAGAAATAGACTGGTTTTACAGAGAGAGTTTGAGCACGAAAGAGAGAAAATGGAGAAGAAAGATAAAGTCAAATTTTTAAACCTATTTAAATGGTCTAATGATTGTGAACTCTTTCCTACATAACCATTATTAGAGCACACTATCCCATGGAAGGCCTGTAGCCATCACTCTTGGGCAACACGCCAGCCCACATAAGAGCTTCCAAGTGTCCAATCAAGAACTCGTGTCCAATATTTTGGACCTGACATTGAAATGACATCCTCACCCTCAATTAAGGGGTCTCATCCACGCAGGGGGTCATACATTTATACCCATCATCCTTATACTCATATTGAAGACTAAGGGCTAGGGGTGATTGATATACATAAGTGCATCCTCGTCCTTGGAAAGTCTCAGCTCGAATAAGTCGACCTTACTCACCTATCAAGTCAGACAGTCGTGAGTCCCCCCTGGGGCATTCCGTACTCAACAGTCCCGGACTTATACCAAACTTAGAGAGACGAGACCTATCAGCTAATCCAAAGTCATCTCCAGTAGTTTCGTCTTGGCCTCGTACCACCTAGACAACCAAAACTACACTTTGACCCATCTCAACAATTGCTTACAAGGACATCCAACATGTTAGTCTTAGCCATGCCAAGACCCTTCGAGATGACATTGTCCCCACATGTGACACAAGGTTCCAGCATGACTAGTCCTGTAAGAATAATTTTCTGACATTGTTCATAGCATAGTGTTAGGCTAGTTTGGCGTATCCCATTACAAATCATCACACAATTGAGAAGACGAACCGAAATAATGCATCTCCATGTTTGAAGACTTCTCGGCATCCCAAAAGGTATAAAACGGTTTAGAGCTTGAATTAATTCATACAATTATATTTGGGATGTTTAATTTTCATCAAAAAGACGAACAAGACTTTTCGAAAAATATTTTCCTATAGGTGGAGTTTTAAAAATAATATTTTTTTCATTCAAGTTGTTCAAGCGATAGGATCAAGTCGTTTAAGCGGCAGGATCAAGTCGTTCAAACGACATTGCTATTTCGTTCGAACGTGATGCAATGTCGTTCAAACGATCCCGCTGGCTTAAGAATTTTTTATTCTTATAAATACCAATTTGGTGAACCATGGTGTTTAAGACTTTTGACGATTACGTTACTGCATATTCTCGAAAAACGTTCTTCATGTTTTGTGTGTCAAAACACTTGTTAATTAACAAATAAAGCATCCTTGAATATGATTCTTATGAATTAGTTTAGAACCCTATATTGATTCGTATATATTTGCATACACCTTGTGGAGAGGAACTCCATGGCTGACTAGTGATACCTGCGGGGATTAATTGCTGACATAGGCTGAGACTGGGCTAAATTGGGACTACGTATTCTTGAGGGTTTGCTGCAGTTAATCCATTACAGATTTCATTGTGTAGATTGTAAGTTGCGATTTACTGTTCATAGTGAAATAAAATGTTTTACCCGAAAGAGGTTTTTTTCTGAATCTTGACCCTCTCATATTTGCGCATTTGATTTATCTGTTTTATCACATAGTTGCATGATTAGGATAAACAAGATAAAATCAGTTTATAAAGTCTCTTCCTCATAATTAAAATTAGTGTGGCAATTTTTTGTTGGGATGGGATTTAGGCATCATACGGCTTGATGGCCCAGCTTAGGCATTTCACTGTTGGTTTTGTCACGGAATAGTTAAAGGGGGAGATTTATAAGGACATAATTTTCAATCGAGTCTATTGTATGTTTATTTAACTTATTCTCGGAACAAAACACGTTTGAGTCATAGGTATTATTATTGTCATGATCCCACACAGACTATGACGTATTTAAGTTTATTGAAAACGTTGCGGCAAAGCTTCAAAGATTTATCTGCCGATTTTATGGTGCATATTTCGTCTTCAAGTCAAATCGCGTTCTGAGATCACTCAGGTATGAATGTATAATGTTAATGGGACTCGAAATATATTTTTATATGTTTAAGGATGTTATTTTATTAATAAAATGTTTTTAAAATGTTTTTAAAGTGTATTTAAAAGGATTACACTTCATTTTTCTGAGATTAAGATGGTTTAGAGTTGTGTTAAAATCAAACACACGAGTACAGTCGCTCATACGACATAAAACGAGATCAAACGACATAAGCAATCGTGCGAACGAGATCACTATATCGTTTGAACGACATAGACATCTTGTTTGAACGACAGCTACAGTCGTTCGAGCGAGCCGCCGCCTCAAGAAAATTATTTAAAGCGGGGTTTCCTCATAATTTTGTAAGTGTACAGTCTGAAAAACAGTTTACAAACCAGTACGTTTTCTACACAAATTTTTCTAATCTTTTCTAAGTCCAAAACATCCTTAGATTTTCAAAGATCCGATCTTTCATTACTATATGCTATAGTGATCTTTGTTGGCACCATTCGTAGTTTGTTCTACATAGAACTTTGCTGGATTTTGCAGTAAAGAAGCGGAAGAGCCGTGTTCAACATCGTAGGTGTTACAAGCCATATAGGTGGACACTGAGACATATGTGGACGCGTGTGTTGTGGAAGAAGGACTTTCTGCGTGGGCAATGTGGAAGAATGGTTGAAGATCAGAAGAGCGTCAAGTCTCGTGGGGATCGAGTCGTTGAGTAAGACTTGTGTCTGTTCCTTATAACTCCACATCATAGTGATTGTCTGGCCTGGACCGTTCGAGGTTTTTTCCTTCAGTGGTTTTCTCGTACATCCGGCATTATGAGCATTCTTTTCATTACTTTACTTGCTTTAATCACTAGATGCATGTTTAGGATTAATCAAGATAAAATTTGGTTAAGTCAAAATTGGTTCACAACTTGGTGCGAATTAAAAATTGGAAAAAGGGTTTTCATAAAAAGAGAATTTTTTTTGTCATCCTTAAAACACAATTTGCATAGAAAAAGGGGCCTATAAGTCCACGTGAGTGGGTAATTATAATAAGATCTTCATGAACATGTGAGAGAATATTGCATCATCATAACATATGTGTACCAAGGACAGGTTGTTGGATCTTATTGATAGCTTCACCCTGGGCATGCTTATTACATTCTTGGGGGGCGCACTATGCACACGCAAGGTTATAAATACCTTTCATCTTCCTCCTTGAGGGGGGTCAAAACTCTAAACCCTAGCCCAAGCTCTCTTAAACTCATCTTAAAGAGAGAAAGTTCTAGAGAGTTGTACTTTAAGCCATTAGAGCTCCATTGTTTAGTATAAAAATACATAAACACCTACACAGTGGAGTAGGCCAATGGCTGAACCACTTATATGATTGTGTTCATCCTCTTCTCCTCATATCCTTTTATATTTACTTTACTTCTCTTATCTGCATTACTGTATATCACTAGCGTGAGCACATTAAAAGTTTAAGCAATAATATCTCTAGGATCATCAGTAAAAAAACTTCTCCTCATTAGCTGCAAATACATGTACGACCGACTTGCTCAATCATGTACATCTTATGTTATTTTACTTTTCAATGCAACACTCTAAGAATAATTTAGTAATTGTCGGTATTATAGATTCAATTTCCTTACAGATGTAAATGTGAATGTGATTGTGTGTATATTAGGGGTGTTCAAAAAACCGATTGGATCGATGGACCGAACCGAATCGACTCGAAGTGACTCTTTTTTTCGATCTTTTTCTTAATCAGTCCAGACAATTTTTTTTACCAACCCAGTTAGCCTGGTCCATGATCTATCGACTTGAACATCCGATCTAGATTGACCGGACCGACTATTAGTGTAATAATATGTATTTTGATATAAATATATAGTGTATATGTAAGATAAAGTAGATGTATAGTAGACAAATGGTAAGATTGTCAATTGAAAAAAACAATGTAACTTAAGTCTAAAATCCTATTCAACTAAACTTATCAGTCACCCCACCCTCAAAAAATCTCTCGGTTCGCTCTCTCTCTCACACACACAAGGAGAATCTGTCAACCGCACTCCCGATCGCCCCGTTGTCGGTTGTTGGCTTGTTGCCCACCTATCCTCCATCGTATATCACTGTCTGTCCCCCTTTCACAGATCAGGTATACGATTCATGTTTGAAGTTTATTTTTCAAACATGGAGGCGGTCTAATTTATGGAGTCGATTTTATGGAGCCGATTAACCGACATTATCGATCTGGTCCCGATCCAATTTTTTAGAAGATCGGCAAAGTCTGTCCGATCTAAAAAAAACTCAAACCCGAATCAAACCGTGAACCACCGTAATGTATAAGCAAGACAATAAAAAAAAGGTACATATGTGAACAACAAGTAGGGGTGTGCACGAACCCGAATAGACCGAAAAAACCGAACCGAACACGCTTTTGCGGGTTTTTTTAATTCGATTTTAATTCGGTCTAAAAATATTCAGGACCGCATAATTCGGTTCGATTTCAGTCTTGGCTCGTAAAATTCGGGTTTGGACCGGACCAGACCGCTTTCTTTATAAATATATCATTATATATATTTTTTAAATTTCTTCCACAACCACACACGCACACAAGTTGAGTTCATAACTTTGGGAAGATCATCAATTCCTCAATAATGGGAATCTACTTGTGTTCATCCATTTCAGTATCAGATTTAGATAGGTTATCATGAAGAGAGGAGTGCCTGCGATCATTTGCTTCAGTGTCAAACTTTGATAAGTTTTCATAAAGAGAAGAATACATGTGATTATTAATTTCAGTGTCCAAATTAGAGAGGTTCTCAAGTGTATAAATTTCCAAAATTAGCATGTGAGTGGGTCTTGCAGATTTGTTGCACTTGGTTGTGATGCTCACATTAGTAGGCTTTGAATTAACTGTAGGAGAGTTTTCAAATTGTTCTTCAATCAAATTAGTTGTGACTCTTCCTTGGTTGATGGTTTTATTTCCAATCTCAGTAATGTTGATAGCAGGATCTGTCGTGGCCAATGCAGAAGCTGTTGGATTATGGGGCTAATCTTCTATGGCATTATCCACTAATTCTTCTAGAGGAAGATTTCTTTATTTTTTAACGTCTGCTTGATTTCTCTTTTGATAATTGAAAGAGCAATTTTGTGCCTACTGGGCCTACTGATAGAATTTGTTGATGGATCCATTTTCAGTGACTTACCCACTGCTTGCGCTATGGGTTATAAATAAGTTTTATCAAAGATACGGAATAGTACAAGTAGATTCCCATTATTGAGGAATTGATGATCTTCTTAAAGTTTACACAAAATGCCTGAGTGTGTGACAAGATTTTGAAAACCCGTATGTTATAACCATGTGTTAGCATTTTGTGATGTTGTGACACAAATGGCTGTGATCTGTGATATTGTGACAAGTGTTGTTTTTATTATAGTGTGTTGTTATTATAGTGTTATGTTTTTAATATAGTGTGAGACAAAGTTTTGAAAATCCATATGTTACAGTCCTGTTTTTTTTTTTAAAAAGTGTGATTTTTTTTTAAGGAGAAATGTTTTTTTTTTTTAAATATGCTTTTTTAATTTAAAAAAATGTGTGATTTTCGATAAAAAAAAATATGTGTTGTTTTATATGGGTTGGACCGAATAGGACCGAGACCGAACACGGACCGCTAGAAAATCGAATAGTATCGAAACCGATTATTCAAATCCAATTTCGGTCCATAATTTTTTAGAACCGATTAATGGAATCTGATCCTAAAAATATCTCAAAATCGAACCGAACCGGACCGCAAACACTCCTAACATCAACAAGGGTGCGTGTGTGGATATAGGCACGACCGATTTGTCATGTAGCACATGTTTGCAAAATAAAAAAATAATAAAAACTAAAATGAAGGATAATTTTGTAAATAGAGACACTTTTCAACCCTGATTCCCTTTCTAGAACAAGAAGACCACTTCCCACATAACATTACGCGCCAACGTAGACCTAGCTGGCTGGCTGACCCACAAATGGCCCTCACTTGACTACGTCCTATACTTACCCTTCAACCAATCACCTTCCCACACGTGGACACCAGTTAATCCACATAATCCTCCATCACTCTACAGTTCTGCTTTGCTATTAAGTTGGTGGAACTCCAAACGACGCCGTCTAACCACTAACACCTGCAGCCGTGTCAATTGCGTGTGCGAAACTAGAAAAAGTTACTGTTTTCACTATTCTGTCTCTTCTCAAACTGAAAAGTGAAAAACCTCTTTATATATCATCTTATTATATTTAATTTTGACAAAACAACGTTATTAGCTTAATTTAACATATCCTATTAAACCTTTTCAACTAACGTTATTACACGCGGTCCAAATCACCCCAATATAAACCCCCACCCCTCCTCATACCTTCCCAACACTCCTCAACTCTCTCTTTTCTCTAATAATTTCTGGGTTTTGTTTTCCCTTATATCTCAAAGTTTGAAATCCTTTTTGTGTTGTCACTATCTCGATTGCGCTGTTCTGGGTTTGCTGAAATTTGATTCAGTCAAAATTCAAGAACCCATTCTTGATTTTGAGTTTTCTGGGCTCAGTTGTCAGTTTTCAGAAGATTTTTTTGGAGTTTCTTTCTCTGTGAATGCAAGAAATGCCATCCACAGATTATCATCGGTCACAAACATTCTTAAACAATTTCGGCCGGTCCATCATGAACATGGGCCGAGAACACGTAGTGGAAACCACCCATGAGGCCACAAGCCAAGACCATGAGCTCGAGGCCTTTCAGAGACACGTGGCTGAAAGGTTTCACAGTTTGTCTTCGGCCAATCCTAGTGACCTGCTCTCAATTTCTTGGATTAGCAATCTTCTTGATGTGTTCCTTTGTTGCCAAGATGAATTTAGAGTTATTTTGATGAATAATAAAGACTACTTAAATCAAGCACCCATGGACAGATTGGTATCTGAATTCTTTGATAGGAGTGTGAAGGCCTTAGATGTTTGTAATGCTATTAGAGATGGGATTGAGCACATCAGGCAATGGCAGAAGCAGTTGGAGATTGTTTTATGTGCTTTGGACAATCAGAAAAGTCTTGGGGAGGGACAATTTCGACGTGCTAAGAAGGCGTTGGTCGATATAGCAATCGGGATGCTTGATGAGAAAGAGTCGAGTTCGAGTTCAGGAATGGCCCATAGAAACCGGTCCTTTGGACGCAACACTACATCCCATAAGGATCGATCCATGGGCCATCTACGGTCAATGTCATGGAGTGTCTCGCGATCTTGGTCGGCCGCGAGACAGCTCCTGGCAATAGGGAACAATTTGATTGCTCCAAGGCCTAATGAGATCATGGCCACCAATGGGCTCTCGCTTGCTGTTTTTACTATGAATAATGTGTTGTTATTCCTAATGTGGGCCTTGGTGGCTGCGATCCCGTGTCAGGATCGTGGCCTCCAAACCAATTTTCATTTGACTCGCCAGTTCATTTGGGCAGGTCCCATTACCTCTCTGCACGAGAGGATTTTAGAAGAATCGAAGAGGCGTGATCGCAAAACTGCTTGTGGGTTGTTGAAGGAAATTCATGAGATTGAGAAATGCGCCAGGCATATGAATGAATTGACCGATTCGGTCCAGTTTCCACTGACAGAAGAGAAAGAAGAAGAGGTGAGACAAAGAGTACAGGAGGTTGGGTTGGTCTATGATACAATAAAGGATGAATTGGAGCCAATGGAGAGACAAGTGAGAGAAGTTTTCCATAAGATTGTGCGGAGTAGAACCGAGGGTCTTGAATACATGGGAAGAGCCAACAGTCAATAGTAATACAATCTCTGTATATGTTGATTGCCTTTGAGCAGTAAAATTTTGATTTACTTGCGACTGAGTGACTTGTGCAAACAAAATAAAAAATAAAAAGATTGAGGTGAAGTTCTTGTATGTATTACAAAATAATAGTGTAAAGATGTAAGGTTATGTATGTTGCTGTTGTTTGGCTTCTCCTGTCATTGTAGAACGGAATTTTTAACATTTGGTGTTAATGTTATGTTGGATAGAAAGATAATTGGTACAATCTCTCGTGTTCATTTCAGTTCTTTGCAAAGTAGCAAACAACTAGCTAGTTATTGGGTGACATGACATACCATCAAACTGACCTCTGTAAAGTGTGCGGTAGTTACCAAATAAGCAGCCCCATGGTCTTTCTCAGTATATGGATTGATGTCACCTAGTAACTAACAGACAGATTTCTACATATGGACCCTGGCTCACAATAATTTTGATTTCGAAAGGAATAAGAAAATACGCTATCATTTAGTATACTTTCTATTATATATTTTTTTTGTTTTCGTAATTTTTTTATAAATATTTTCAGGGATGCAAACATAGTGGCTATATCTAAATTGTGATTCACTTCAAAATGAGTATATGTTGCTGTATTTTATCCGCGGGGATTTTAGAGAAGGCTCAAAAGATCTCAATTTCCATCTTGATTGAAGTGGGTTGGTTTTCAATGTTTGGTCAAATTTCGTCTTTCAGACTTTGACTTGGACATTTTCTTCACTGTAATGTATTGCTTATTTGCCTAGATCTTTTTCGTTTGTTTTGTTTTGTTTCTTATTCTGTTTTTTCCCTTTTGGAACATACAATATTGCAAATATCCGATTAGTAAAGATCATGCGTGATTTGATCCTTAAGTTGTTCTTGTTTTTAAAGGATGTATTGACCGGCAGAAATTTTTATTGTTTCAAGCTCCAAATATGTAGCCACCATGGACTTTGATTAGCATGCTTTCATGCATACATATCTTGTTCAAGTGACCTGTACATGTATTGTACATGTGACCTTTTTCCTTTCTTTAAATTAAATATATTTTGACACGCAGGAAAACAAAAAATAAATAAAGCCGAGAATGTTTCAATTTCCACCTTTATTGAAGGAATATCCGTTTTCTAGTGTTTGGTCAAATTCCATATTTATTCTTGACCCGGACATTTTTTCGAGAACTGGATTATATGCCTGCACGTTCTCTCTCTCTCACCCATATTAGATGTGATTATAAAGCTTTTCTTTCTAACATTCATTTTTTTTTCTAATTTTTTAGTTCTTAAATGGAGTATGGATTGGTATTAAGAATAAGGAAGGTTTCATGTTTTCAAGTTCCACGAGGCATAATTAAATGTCAATTTTGAGCTTGCGTTTTGGTTTAGAATCCACGACAAGCGAATTGGTCCATGTCCAAAAAGTCAATTTTAACTCTCACAAACAAAGAGACGTAAGTCAATTACCATGACTCTGAGAATTACCGCCTGAACCCTATTATGCTTTTGTGAAAGTAACGAGTGACTGACCTGAATTAACGAAGTATCATGATCACGCATTTTGCTAGAAAGATATGTAGGTACTTTGGGAACAAATTCGTAAGGGAATCATTCTATTTATTGTATAAAACAAATTATTCTAATGGATACCGAACAAATTTTTTTGATTAATTTTGAGTTTAATTTAGATGGAATGCATACTACGATATTAATGAGACCATATACAATCGCGTTCTTCTTCGAAAGAAAATTAGCATGGTATATTTATATATTCAATTTCATCAAGTTATGAATGATAAATTTGTCTTTAAAGTGACCCATTAAGCAACAAAAAATAATGAAGTTAAAAGTTTATTACTTTTATCGCACATAGGTAGAAAAGTGGGATTCTGAAAAGTTAATCAAACCATAAATGCGCACTAAAACTTGGATGCTTTTGGATATCCCAATTCTTTCAAGGGAAGATGACATACACTATGCATGTGTTGGGTTTAGGCCAAAAGCTCGCGCGCACCCTCCGTCTCGTCTCGATCTGGTCCAGTCTCGAGCTTGAGCTTCGGCTTATAAAATTCATTTCATTTTGGGCCAATTAAGTCAACTTATGTTGACTGTTTGAATAGTCAACCAAAAATCCTATAAATACAATACCCCTGTCATTGAAAGCACACGAAAATTCTCCTGCATTTCAGAAAAATAAAGTGTTCCTTATTCCTGCATTTTAATGTTCATGTAGTCATGTTCATGATTTGAGAAAATAACACATAATTGAGTTCGCCGGAATCAATTCATTTCAGTGCTTCCTGATTTAATTCGAAAATATGTTCTATCTTAAGAGATAATAATTCAGACCTTAAAGCACTATAGAGGGAATTAAATTGTCTTAAGGGCACTGTGGTATTCACAGGGCTCGAATTATTTATTCTTTTTTTTATTATTCAATTTATTCAGTGCCAAGTAAGTATTTCTTATTTTCTATAATTTCTATAAATTTATTTTATTATTTCTTTAATTATAATTGTTAGTAATTTTGTACTATTTAATATATAAAATTAGTAGGCATAATAATCATCAGACAATTTAATCTTTATATGCTACAGTTTTATAACAAGTACATACATTTTTTTGGCTATTACAAAAATTTTAACTTTTGAACAGATTTTTTATTAGTCATATAAAAATTTGTTTTATTACAGAAAATTTGAAAATATTGTTTTATTACGAAAAATATAATAAAACAATTTTCTGTTATTAGATTAATTATATTATTCTGAGATATATTTTAGAAATTTCATTTAGAATTATAAATTCTGATTTGTACAATATATATATATATATATATATATATATATATATATATATATATATATATATATATATATATATATAATGCTCTTGTGCAGACTAGTCCGTATTTTAAGAATGCGGACCGGACATGTGTCACCTAACGGTGCACCTAGATGTTATCGCCTAAATTATAAGTACACTCTTTTTTTTGGATGCAGCGCTAGGTGACACGTGTCCGGTCCGCATTTTTAAAATGCGGACTAGTCCCCACAAGAGCAGGACTGTATATATATATATATATATATATATATTATGTCAAAATTGTTAAATAGAATTTTGTATTCTATTTTAATAATTAATTTATATATTTGATAAAAATTATGTTTTCGTGATAGAAATGGATGATACAAGTGCAAATACTATTCCACTAACCATGAGTGTGTCTCATGGAACAACTGTTGTTGCACTCGTGACTGTGCCTCTTAGGGAGAAGTCGAAAAAATTCAAAGGAACGAATTTCGAGCGCTGGTAATAACAGATGTATTTCTACCTCGCTACTTTTTATTTAGCAAGGTTCCTACATGAGGAATGTCCCCTACTTATGGATGGAGATGAAAAAGAGAAAGTCCAAGCAATGGAAGCATGGAAACATTCTCAATTTCTATGTCGAAACTATATCCTCACCTATTCGGACAATTCATTTTATAACGTGTATTGTACCATGAAGACTAGGAAAGAACTTTGGGATTTCTTAGATAAGAAGTACAAAACTGAAGATGCTAACATGAAGAAATTTATTATTGGCAGATTTCTTGACTTTAAAATGGTAGATTCTAAGCCAGTGATAGCGCAAGTCCAACAACTTCAAGTTATTCTTCATGACATTCATGCTGAAGGAATGTCTGTTAGTGGCTCTTTTCAAGTGGCGTCAATAATTGAAAAATTACCTCCATAGTGGAAAGACTTCAAGAACTATCTCAAGCATAAATGCAAAGAGATGAACGTGAAAGAATTAATTGTGAGATCGCGAATTGAAGAAGACAACCCCAGGTCGTAAAGGAAAAATGAGAAGAATCCTATAGAAGTAAAGTCTAATGTGGTGGAACAAGGTTCAAAATCCAACAAAAGAAAACGTGAAGGTGAAGGCTCTTCAAAATAGAAAAAGAGGTTCAAAGGCAAATGCTATAATTGTGGCAAACATGGACATTGCTCAAGTGAATGCTGAAAGTCGAAGAATTTCAAGAAGCAAAATGCACAAGCTAATGTAATAAAATCTGAGAAGATTTTAGAAGGCATGGCCTATATCAATAATTCTACGGTAGTATCCGAATGTAATTTGGCGAGAAATACTAAATAATGGTGGGTGGACACTAGTACTACGTGCCACATTTATTAAAACAAATGGATGTTCTCTACCTACAAGCCAATAGAAATTAAGGGAAACTTATTTATGGGTTATTCATCAAGTTTCAAAGTTGAAAGGCATGGACAAATTATGCTGAAAATGACATCCGAAAAAGAACTTGTCATACCCCGTATTTTTACAGATTTTAAATTATGGGATTAATTAAATTAAAATTGGAAAATTAATCCGGATTTAAATACTAGCGAGACGAGAGTTAGTATTTGATTATGATAACTATGTTGAATATTACTGAGTGAGTATAGTAATATGTGATTTTGAATTTATTATAATTGTCGTGAGTTAAAAATACGACATTTTCGATAATTAAGTTGGGACGCGCGCGTCAGGACCTAATTTAATGGATTTAAAAGTAAATTAATTTTATATCATCCGTATGGTCATTTTGAGTGCGGCAAAGTGTCTGGAAGGGTCGAGATAGTCAGAAAACACTAGCCGGGAGTTTAGTTTGGATCCCGGGATAGTTTTAGGCAAAACTGGCAACCCGGGAGGGTATTTTTGTCATTTTATTATTGATAAATAGTGACATAGGAAAATTAGGTTGAGTATATCAGCCAACCCTTAGACATATTAGGGCCATTAACTGTCAAAATCAAGGGAGAGCAATGTGAGAGGAAATGAGAAGTTCCAAGGGTTCCCAAGGCCAAAGCAACCACCAACATCGCCGAATTTGTGACCGAAAAGAGAGGGAGAACCAACCACCACCTTCATCAAAGGATCAGAAACCCTAATTCAAGGCAAATGATTTAACTTGCAATATTTCAGTGTAAATATGATTCATGATAGTTTAGAGTTGGAGAAAAACTATGGAATATGAAGGATCTATAAATTTGGAGATTAAATCTTAATCTGGATAGGTCTTGCATGTAGATTGACTTCTGAAAATATAGTAGCCACGAAATCATGATCCATATGTAGAGAATTATGAAGTTATCTTGAGATTATATAATGTTCTTGAAGATAATAGAGGAAATAGGGTTTTTATGAAAAATATGCGATTTAATCCAAGATAATTATGAACCATGATGATTTGATGATTCTGATACGTTAGAACTTATACAATTATGTTGGTATGTTGATCTATATACTTATTGGGAAGTTTGGGATGTTGTAATGGAGAATTAGAGGTGTAAAAATAAGAAAACTCGTAACTATTAAAAGATTTATGGGCAAATATTTGATCGATCGATCGACCAATTTATTCGATCGATCGATCCCTCTAGAAAATGTGATTTATTTCCCTTTAAATAACTGATTGACTCTCAACCTTTAGAACTCTTTAGTGATTATTGATTAAACATAATGGGACTTAGGGGAGGTCATTAGGATACACTTAAGACCCTAAAATAATTAGTACGTATGGGAATGATTGGGAGAAATTAAGCGTAATTAACCGAATGGATGTGATTCAAAATTTAGTAAATAGGGAGTTTAAATTCGAATGAACGGTAATTTAAGGGTTGGAACAGTAGTAAGGTGACTTTAAGTTGCTGAGATAACCTTAGATATATATGGGAGACCTAGTAAACTCTTGGGTAGGTAGGGGCACTCGAATTCGTACGACGAAAGTTGTAGCGCTAAATTATTGATAAGTTTAATATTCGGAACGTAACTAATATGGGTGAAACTTAATATATATATAGGAGATGAGATTACCTATATTGGATTCATATATATACTCGTTGTGTGATTTCCTAGTATATGGATTATTATGTGTATGACATACCGACCATACTTGCTATCACGGGAGGTTGTTTAGGAAAGGGGACAGTTTGGTTTTTGTGTGCCTTCGGGGGGAATTTAGATTTGTACCTCAAGAACATAGGACTATGAAGGATTATTTGTGAGTTAATGAGCCAGCTTACTATGGGAGCGTAGATATGTGCGTGAACCGTTTTTTTGGTAAAGTTTCAGAGTGGTTAGAGTAAGTAGCTACTAAAGTTTGTTTGGTAAAATGCTAAGAAATAACAATATTACCACTAAGAAATACATAACCCGTTTGGTATCGACCCTTATGAGGATCAGAGAGGTATCTAGAATTTGTATAATCTACTAACTCATAACTATTAGAATGATTATAATAATATAAGTCCATGATAGTAGTTCCTCGTAAATATCTTAGGATATGCTTGATCCAAATCAAATGCTTTTTTATTGGTTCAGAACTATATTTGGTAAGCAAGTTGATTGAGAATGAAATATCCGGTCTAGTGAATTGTGCCAAGTATAATAATGAACTAATTGCATTTAAATAGGGTACTTTTGGACCCAATATTTCCTTATTATCTTCTTTAGGATGGTATGGATCTTTATTTATATCTAAAAAATGAACGACCATGGGTGTAGTTAGTAGATGTGATGTGTCCATACCAAATTTTTTCAATACTTTTTTAGTATAATTAGACTGATGGGCAAAAATTCCATAAGAATTTCTTTCGATTTACAAGCTAATACAAAATTTTGTTTTCCTGTGGTCTTTTATCTCATATTCGTTTTTCAAATAGTCAGCAATTTTCTCGAGATCTTATGGAGGCCCGATTAAATTAATATTATCCACATAAACTACTACTATCTGAAATCCCATTGGGGATTTATTTATAAAGACACATGGGAAATTTTGATTATTTTCATATCCTTATTTAGACAAGTATTTACTAAGACGGTTGTACCACATCCTTATGGATTACTTTATGTTATAATCGACTTAATCAAATTGAGTACGTACTTCTGGTAAAGAAAATCCTTCAGAGATTTTTATATAAATGTTTGTGTCTAAGTCCCCATATAAATAAGCGGTCACAACATCCATGAGTCTCATATCAAGATTTTCAAAGACCGCTAAACTAATCAGATATCTGAAAGTTATACCATCCATAATGGGGGAGTATGTTTCATCGTAATCAATCCAGGGTTTCTGCAGGAAACCTTGTGCCACTAGTCGTGCCTTATATCGAGTGATTTCATTTATCTCATTCCGAGTGATTTCATTCTTCTCATTGCAAGTGATTTTATTTTTCGCATTACACTTTCTTATAAACACTCGTTTGTAACCTATTTGGTTAACATCTTTTGGGGGTTGTTGATACCATATTTAGTCTGCTGACATGGATCAGTTAAGTGGAGACACGTGTCAATCTACATGGCACTTACAAACATTTCTGAACAACACCTTGACTTCGAGGAACTCAACCTTCCCGACCAACTCAGACACTCCGAGCAACAGGTGCACTCCGAGGAACTTTACTGTACTGAGCAACTCATGAATACCGAGCTACTTAGGCAGTCCGAGAAGCTTAGGCGGTCCGAGCTACATCTCGTACAGAGCATTAATGTCCGGATAATCAACAGACCGACTGCGTATTAAATGCTCATTATTATCATACAGATGTATACGCCTATTGGACAACTATGTATTACCCTTTCACATTTACAGCCTGAGGAGTATAAATACATTGTATCATCCTCATTGTAAGGGGACTCAGAATTTCTTGGTAAAACCTATAATCGAGAATTCCCAAACAGTCAACAATAACAAAACAGTGGACGTAGGCCATTCCTTTAAGGCCGAACCACTTTAAAAATATTTTATCTTGTTTATTTTTATCTGTGATTGATTAATTAGCGATAATCTAATTTTTTACATCAACAGATTGGCGCCGTCTGTGGGAAACGACTGTAATTATCATTTTTCACCAAAACAATTTATTATCAATGGCTGATAATCCTGAATCCAGTAATCGAAATGCTAGAAACTCCCCGAATCCATCCGCTCCTCCAAATGTCCAAGATCTGGCTGGAATTATGGCCAATTTGGCTCAAGGCCAGACGACCATGCAAGAGACTATGCGACAACTCATGCAAACTATCTAGGGTGGAGCGCCGACCCATTCAGGACAACGAAGTGTTCAAATAAATACCCGTTTACTTTCTTTGCGTATTAGGCAGAGCGATTCATATCGCACTGAGAGATCTGATGATTTTTCTTATCAACCGGGTCGAACTTCGTCAGTAGGAGCCACTGATACTGAACAACACATCACTCTCTCTCCATAAAGGACTAGTGCATTGGAGAGATTAAGTAGGGTCTCTCCTGTTGATCGATTGGGCCCTAGGAAGAATAAAAGTCCTCCTAAGGCTGTGTCGAGAAACTTTCGACGACCATCTGATCTAAGAGAGGGTTCTGCCCAATCACAACCAGTTGCTCGACGTGATAGATCCCAGGAAGCGACTTCAACACGATCAATTGCTCGAACCAATAGGCCCGAGGAGGGAAAGTATGCATGGAAAGGCTTTATTCAAAGGTTGGACGATAGACTAGGGGAAATGGATAAGGCCAAGAATCCTCTACAAAGAACTTTTGTCCAAGGGACACCTTTTATACAGGCAATCGTGGATTTTCCCACACCATCGAAGTTCAAAGCACCTGTTGTGACCCTTAAATATGATGGAAAAACTGACCCTATCCTTCATATAGAACAATACCAAGCTGCTGCCGACATCTATGCCGTGCCAGACAAGATGAGGTGCAGGGCATTTTTGAGAACTCTTACCGGATCTGCACAAATATGGTACAATAATCTTCCTCGGGGGAAGATTTTAACTTTCTTTCAACTGGCCAAGCTATTCATTGGAAATTTCTGTTTTGGAGCAAAACCAGTTAAACGAGTAGCGCATTTGTTAAGTGTTAGACAAAAAACAGGTGAGAGCACCAGGGATTACATAACTCGTTTCAATAACGAGAAGCTCGAAGTTATTGATTACGAGGAAAAGACAACAATTACTGCTTTGATGAGTGGACTGTTGCCCAATAAATTGTACTATACTTTGGACAAAGATCCACCCAGAACCATGTCAGAACTAATGGCAAAAGTGGCCAAGATCATGAATGCCGAGGAGGCTATGGCTGCGAAGAAGAACATGGACACCAAAGAGACCAAGGTGGAGGTTGATAAGGCTAAAAAGAAAGAACATAATAACAATGGTGGGACAAGCAGTCAAAAGCAAAGCCATCATGGGAAATATTGAAGAAATTTGAAAATTATACTCCTTTGAAAGTAGACATAAACCATGTCCTGGAAGAGATCAAGAACAACGAGGAATTAAAGTGGCCTGAGAAAATGAAGTCAGATCCTGACAAGAGGAATAAGGCCAAATATTATGAGTTCCATAAAGACCATGGTCACACGACCAAAAATTGCATAGCTCTCCAGAATGAAATCGAAGCACTCATCAGACGAGGAAAGCTGGCCAAGTATGTTGATCGAAGAAATGAAAGAAAAATCAACGATCGAGAAAGACAGAGGTCTAGATCTCCTCGTCGAGTAGAAGAAAACAAGAAAAGAGATCATGAAGATGATCCGGAAGACGACCCCGATCTCCCCAAGAGACCAAGACAGCCAGAGCATGAGGTATTTTCAATTCATTTTGGATAATTTGATTGTAATGTTATTATAGGTGGAGATGCAGGAGGTGGGGACCTTACTGTGGAAAGTAAAGCTTACCTCAATGAGGATCAAGCTTGTTCATACATTCAGCGAATAAATTTAGCTGAAGATGATCACCCGAGGAAGGTGAACAAAGAAAAACTGGTCATCGATTTCTCCAAGAACGACCTCGCAGGTGTACTATATCCTCATGATAATAATCTCAAGAGTACTGGTGGATAATGGTAGCTCGACGGATATCATGTTCTACTCATGCTTCGATAGTTTAAATCTAAAGTTGTCTCAGTTGGAACCTTATCACAGGCCCCTCCTCGGGTTTGCTGGCGAAAAAGTCTTTCCACTTGGAACGATCAAGTTGGATATGTTCATCGGTACATGGCCTGCTTGTCGAATAAAAAGAGTACGTTTCTTTGTGATGGATAAGAATGTCCAGCCAGCTTACAATATCATCATGGGAAGGGTAGGATTGAAGAAGTTCGAAGAAGTACCATCTACTGTACATCAATGCCTAAAATTTCCAACCAATTTTGGAGTGGGAGTTGTGAAGGGTGACCAAAAAGTAGCTCGGGAATGTTACTACTCATCTGTCGAGCATGAAGAACTGGAGGAATCTAGGAAAAAGACTACTACCTACCAAGTGGATGAAGGTGCAGAGATTGAAACATTGGATCCTAGAGACGAGTCGCAGCTCGTGAAAGGTCAGGTTGTGGAAGCTACTAAAAATATCATTTTGGACGACGAGAACCCGGAACGAACAACTCAAATAGGTTCGTCGTTAGATGCCTCACTAAAACAGGAATTGATAGTTTTCCTAAAAAGCAAAAAATAAACTTTTGCTTGGAGTCATGAGGATATGCCAGGAATATACCCAAATTTCTTATGTCATGAGCTCAATATGAATAAGGAGATCAAGCCAGTGAAGCAGAGAAGAAGAGTTTTCAGCCCCGAGAAGAACCAAGCCATACAAGAGGAGGTCGAAAAGCTCTAGAAAGCTTGCTTTATTGACGATGTCAAATATCCAGACTGGTTAGCAAATGTAGTAATGGTGAAGAAGAAAAACAACAAGTGGAGGATGTATGTAAACTTTACCGAACTTAATAAGGCATGCCCAAAGGATCATTTTCCTTTTCCCCTAATTGATTAATTAGTGGATGCTACCTCGGGACACGAGTTGTTGAGCTTCATGGATGCTTATTCTGGTTACAACCAGATTAAAATGAAACCTGAAGACGGGGAGAGTACCTCTTTCATTACCCCTAGGGGAACTTATTGTTATAATGTTATGCCATTTGGTTTAAAAAATGCAGGTGAAACATATCAACGGCTGATGAATAAGGTATTTGCAGAACAAATCAGTTACAATATGGAAGTTTATGTTGATGATATGCTGACTAAGAGCAAGAGAGTTGCTGACCATCTAATTGACTTAGGCCAGACCTTTGATCAACTAGATAAATATCAAATGAAGCTGAATCCCACCAAGTGCGCATTCAGAGTACGAGAAGACATGTTCCTCGGGTATATTATCAACCAATGAAGAATCTAAGCAAACCCAGAGAAGATCAAGGATCTATTGGGACTACGATCTCTAACGACGAAGAAGGAAGTACAAAGTCTCACTGGGCGAGTTACATCACTTAATAGATTTGTATCACGAGCAACAGATAGATGCCTCCCATTCTTCAAAACACTCTGAAAAACGTTTGAATGGAATGACGAATGCGAGAAGGCTTTTCAAGAATTGAAGAAATATCTGGGAGCACCTCCACTATTATCCAGGCTAGTGATGGGGGAAAGATTGTACTTGTATTTGGCAGTGTCGGAGAATGCGGCTAGCTTGGCATTGATAAGAATGGAGGATGGAGTGCAAAAACTAATCTATTACACTAGTAAAGCCTTCTGAGGAGCAGAGATCAGATATCTAAGGCTGGAAAAGTTGGCATTAGCATTGATCGAGGCGAGTAGGAGAATGAGGCCGTACTTCCGAGCTCATACCATAGTTATGTATACTGATATGCCATTGAGGCAAGCTCTTCATAAACTAGAAAAATCAGGGAGATTGATGTACTGGGCAGTAGAACTTGGTGAATATGACATAGTTTATGAGTCTAGATCGTCGCAAAAAGGGCAAGTAGTAGCAGATTTTATAGCAGAGCTCACTTATCCTGATACCTCCGAGGAGCAAAAGCTGCACACCGACTAACCTGTAGATGTTACAGGATCATCAAATTTAACCCCCGATCAACTTAAGGCGGTCGACGAGAAGCAAGAAGTGTTAGAGGAGGATAAAAGGAAGCAACAAATATTCCATCGAGGAACTCTATCCGATGAAAAATTTGAAGACGAGGTACCTATATGGAATCTATATGTGGATGGCTCCTCTTGCACTACGGGTTGTGGGGCAGGGATTATTTTGAACAGCCCGGATGAGGGTTGATGTGGACTATGCTTTGCACTTCCAATTCAATGCTTCTAATAATGAGCCTGAATATGAAGCTATGATTGCAGGTCTTCGTTTGACAAAAACCATGGGGGCAGAGCAGGTTATTGTATTCAGTGACTCGCAATTGATCGTAAATCAAATGCTGGGAGTATATGCAGCCAAAGGAGAATTAATGATTAGGTATCATGCAAAAGCGATATAGGTTTTATCAAGCCTGATTGTAGTACAGATAATTAGAATACCAAGACTGGAGAATGCAAGAGCAGATGCCTTAGCTCGGTTAGCTTCAGCCACATGCACCGAGCTACGAAGAATAATCCCAATAGAAGTCTTGGCTAGTCGGAGCATAGATGAAGATCTGATGATGAGCTTTATTACCCTTGATTTATGACCATTTTATATGGATCCCATCAGGGCATATATTGAGAAAGGGAAGTTACCAACTGGCAAACCCGCAGCCAAGAAACTGAAGTTTAAAGCTGCTCGTTATGTGTTGAACAATGGCGTTCTACATAGGCGAGGAATTATAGCTGGCTTACAGAGATATGTACATCCCATCGAGGTGAAATACTTGATCGAAGAAGTCCATGAAGTGTCTTGTGGACCCCATGTAGCAGGTCGGACACTTCTGCAAAGGATAACGACGCAGGGATACTATTGGCCGATAATGAGGGCTGATTGTATAGCCTATGCCAAAAAATGTGACAAATGTCAACGCTTTTTCACTATCCGAAGAACTCCCCAAGCATTGTTTACACCCATTACTTCCCCTTGGCCATTTTGTCATGTGGGGAATTGACTTGGTCGGGCCACTTCCAACGACCAGAGAAAGGTTTAAATATCTCGTTGTCGCAGTGGATTACTTTACTAAGTGGGTGGAAGTCGAGCCCCGTATCGATATGACATATGACAAAGTGTATCAATTTATATGGAAGAACATCATTTGTAGATATGGTCTTCCTCATGGATTCATCACAGACCATGGAACCCAATTCGACAACGAGGAGTTTGTTGCGTATTGTCATCAGTCGAACATATTGAAAACCTACTCTGCATCAGGCCACCCTCAAAGTAATGGACAAACTAAAGTGATAAACAGAACGATGTTGAATGGATTGAAGAAAAAAATAAATAATGCAAAGGAAAATTGGATCAACGAGCTGCATTCTGTACTATGGGCTTATTGTACTACTCCACGAGCAGCCACAGGAGAATCTCCATATATGCTGGCATTTGGAAGTGAAGCTGTTATACCTGCCGAGCTGGGTCTCTCCACACACAGAGTAATGAATTTTAACTCTCCTATCAGTGACTTGATGAGAAGGTTAGATTTGGATATGCTCGAGGAAGTTAGAGAAGAAGCAGCAATCAAAAATGCTGCATACCAGCAACGAACAACTCTGTTCTATAATAAGAGAGTAAAGAAATGTGATTTGAAAGCAGGGGACTATGTGCTAAAGAAAGTAATTCAAAATCATAACAAACTGGAAGCTAACTGACATGGGCCCTACAGAGTAACAGAGGTTGTTCGACCAGGGACATATAGAATCGAAACTTTAGAAGGGGAGGAGTTTAAGAATGCATGGAACGCAGAGCATCTTCGCAAATATTATCAGTAGTTCAATCCCTATGTAATGCAGTTTTCTTCAAAATGAATAAAGTTTTGGATGTTTTGCGCAATTCTCTCCTTTTGTTGAAAATTGTTTCGGAGTATTAGTGCTACACACTACGCATCAAGCCCAGAAACACCAACTACGGTTGGTTGGGAAGAAAATCCACCAACTATAGTTGGTCAGGAATGAAAAATTTCCCAGAAACACCAACTACGGTTGGTTGGGAAGAAAATCCACCAACTATAGCTGGTCGGGAATGAAAAATTTCCCAGAAACACAAACTACGGTTGGTTGGGAAGAAAATCCACCAGCTAAGGTTGGTCGGGAATAAAGATATACCAACTAAGGTTGGTCGGGAACAAAAACCACCAATTTCGGTTGGTCTGAAACAGTTGGTTAAACAAATGAAAGTCATTTCAGGGCTTAAAATTAAAAAGTGATAAATTTCTTGATACTTATGACATTTTAAACTACCACCATAGTTGGTCAAAAATCGAAATATCACCAACTCTGGTTGATCGTCAGATGACTATCATCAATTCAGGATAATCAACAATAAGCTTTCACCAACTTTAGTTGATCGACTATTTAAAATAACACAATATTGTTATCTTTTCAACAGATATACATGCACCTTCATTAGAAATGTCTTATAAAATATTTCCAAAGACAATGACAATTAAGATTGCAAAGAAAACTAGAAGTTTTTCATTAAATCCAGAACAAAATACATTGAGAAACGAAATACATATTATATGAGAAATTATTACATCAAGAATACTATTCTATTGGATTCTTCCCCTCTACCTTTGAAACAGGTTCTTCACCAGCGGGAGGATCGTCTAGGGCATAAGGGGAATTGATGAAATTTAGATCTTTGAGCATCCAAACATTCATTACTGAGGGCCGATCAAGTAGGTGTTCAGGGAAAGATATCTCGAAATTAGAATGAAGACTGTAGTCACCGAGATACTTTGAAATCAGACATTGAGGAATGGCCCGAGTAGGAATCCAGCTCATATCAAGTTCAAAAGGTGACACTGGCAACTCGAGCAACCCAGGGTCATAGTAATCCCACAAATAGTGACCCTGTTCCAACTGCAACACACCCAAGGCATTCAGCCATCCTTGCTTGTAACCCTCATTATTTGCATTTTGGATCCGATCATCTAGATGGTAGAGGGATTCATTTAACCAGCTATCCAAAACTCTCTGGGCTACTTGTGGAATTGATAGGTTAACCTCTCCAGTTGCTCGTGGAGGTTCTTCATTAAAAGTTCTTTACTCTCCAAGGCAGACTTTTGTGCAGAGAGCTGCTCGTCCAGATTCAGAATCTTCTTGGACATCTCAGCTAATGCTTGATTCTTCGCCATTAACTGGAAGGCCTGATTCTCCAAAGCTGATTGGGTTCTTTATTCTTCAACAGTAACCTGAGTAGCCTTTGCTCGTCCCCGAGAAGCTCTTGCTCATCCGTGAGCAGAGGTAGAAGGACCAGTTCTCTTCAAGGTTTCCAATTCGTCTCTCAGATTGTCATTTTCGACCTCCAAGAAATAAAAACCTTAATCGTTGATAGGAACCAAGGCTTCCGAGGTAGAGGCTACAGATTTCAGCTGAGATATCTCTCCTCGCAAATTATTGTTTTCCCGTTCTAACAATTTGGCGATCTGCCTATGCTCTTCAACCTCGGTCTTCAAAGCCCTTTCCTTTATATCATAAGCAGCAAACAACTTATCCTATCCCTTATTAACACTTAGTTGCTGATATTTCTTCTCATATTCCTGATGCAGAAGGATAGTAGACTCCTTGTACTGTTGTTGAAGTTCCTCGAGGGTACCCTGGAGATCTTCAATCATCTCATAGTATGCCACATTATTAGCAACTGCACGGTCGAGCGGGCATTTCAAATACTGGTAGGCTTCAACTGCTCGCCCTGAAGCATCTGGACCGAGGATATCGACGATTTGAGATTCATTCAAGTCGGCATGGTCAGCCTTGAAGTAGTCGTTACATTTTTTCATCAGTTTTGTATCATGGGCTGATAAGAGCTCCATTCTAGCCATAAACTAGTAAAGAAAAGAGATATAAAGAATCAATAAAATGCAGACAGAGCAAGAAGAATAAAAGCAGAGTAAGAAAAAGGGAGTTAAGTTGCACAACCAAAGACTTCAAATTTTATTACATCATAAAAGAAGTATATAGCCCAGAGTTACATTTAACAAAAAAAGCAAAGAGAAAAAGTTCGAACAACTCTACACCTTCTCCTTGTCTCCTAAAACTTTCTCGGGAGGCTGGGACGAAGAGGTAGGTTTCTCGGATGGCATAGAAGGTTGTTCGGAGGGTTTTGGAAATTGCTCGGTTGAAATGCTGGCTGGTTAAAGTTGCTTGCAGGAGGTCTGGACAACCGGGGAATGATAAATCTAATCTCCGATCACCATAGAGGATTCCTCGAAAGCATCTTTGTCTTCTTCTTCTTTCCTGGGAGAAGGAGGGGGGCCAGGAATGTGTCGCTGAAATAGGTCTGAATTTTCATCGACATTCATCTCTCTCAGAGCAGCCACCCAACCATCCTTGAAATATTTAAGGATGCCATACTCCATTTGTGAGATCATGGAAGCCAAACCCTTATTCCAACCCTTGCCCCGTCCAATACTGAAGGACTTTTTAACAGCAAGTTTCCTCTTCGCCTTCTCTGAGGAAACCCTCTCAGTCATGAGTTCCTCGGCAGCTTTTAATTTCCTTTCTGCCTTTTCCCTCTGGCGATCCGCTTCACGGAGTTTGCCTAACTCCTCTTCAGCAGCTTTGAATTTGGTCTCAAGCTCTTCAGCATTTTGGAGCTTCCCCTCTAGCTCTTTATTCTTACTTTTCAAGTCTTTTATCTTCTCCTCCAAACCCTTGGAGACTTTAACAGCTTTATCTCTCTCTTACTCGGTGGATTTTAGTTGCTTTCCCCAAGAAGCTTTGTCTTCATCATACTTCTGACGAGAATCCTTTAAGGACTGTGACAGACCTACAAGAGCCTCCTCCATACCTGACGAGGAGCTCGAAGCTTTAATAGCTTCATCCTTTTTCAGAATGGTGTTGAAATAAGTTACCAACTGGAAAAAGAAAATAATTGAAAGTCAGTGCAAGGCCATAACATTGAAAAATGGAAGTTTAAAATAGTAATACTTATAGAGGAAATATGTTAAGCTGTCAAGGTAGTAACCCTCTCCCGAGAAAGATTTTCTTCAACACCTTGGATCTCGGGGATAATCCAAGACTTCACCGAGCTCATGGCAGAGCTCGGAGCAACAAAAGTGGGAACACCACTTCTAGTAGTTAGAGGCTGAGAGATGGATTTAGCCAAATTGTCCGAGGAGTTTTTCTTCAACTTCCTCGTGGGAGCAGGAACATTCTCGACCAAGGATGTCATCTGGGTCGGTGATATAACTATAACCTCGCTTGGAGGGGAAACAACTGCAATCTTGCTTGGACCCACAGAGGGCTTCTCGGCAACCTTCTTTGTAGCAGCTGGAGGAGGTGCATCAATTTGTCTTGTCCCTTCTTCTGGGACATCCTGCTTACTTTTCTTTGGCTCTCCAGCAGTAGAGGCAGACTTATCGAAGAGGGCAGGAGCTCTTCTTCTCTTCATTCTGTCACTGAGAGGAATATGCGATTCAGGAGAAGAACCTTCAGAAATTGGTGTTGGTTCTATGTTACTTATAACTGGACGAGCAGTAAAAGACGAGGTGTAACTCTTGTACTACAGTAAGTACGAGGCTGATCTGATATGTTCATCAGCAACAGTTTGATGCAAACCCCAGATAAGTTTCAGATGCTTTAAATTAACTTCTGTCTCCTTTGGAGACCTTCTTTTGCTTTCAACTCCAAATAAATAAAAATCAAAATATCAGTGACGTATTTTATCGAATAGAAAGAAAACATGATTTCAAAAACTAAATAAAATAAAAACAACCTATCCCATTGCCATAGGGAGGGCATCTAGGACCCTGATATACGTCATTTTCAGTTAATGGAGCATATTGCCAATTTTTCATAACAACCCCATGCTCGAAGTAATCCCTGTTGGCATCTGGGAGATTGACAACTAAAGCCCTATTTAAAAACCTAGTTTTCAAATAAAAAGTACTATCACTGACAGCCTATCTATAGCAAAACATAATCTCTGGAATTCCTAAACGGGTTCCATGAATATGATTTAACCTATGGACTCCATTAACTATTCTCCATGTATTGGGGGCTATTTTTGCAGGTACCACATCAAAATATTGATAGAATTCCAAACACAAGGGATTTGGAGGAAAAGAAAAGCCACATTCGACTACAAAAAGACTGGGGAACTAATGTCCCTCAGCCAAACGAAAATAATCAGAAAGGCTAGAAAGTTCTTCCAAAATGACCCAGGAAGGAATAGAAAAATCAGAACGAAATTTATCAAGCGACTCAATAAGGTAAACCATGATGAACAAAGAAAATAAAAGAGAAGGAAGAAGATCTTACAGAAGAAGGGTAGATCAGTTAATAACGAACGATGGAAGGAATGAACGCACAAGATGGAGAAGAAATGGAGAGATCAAAGATACAGATTTGAAAAAAATAAGAGACGATAGGATTTTCTGCAACGCTTAAATACCTTACCTTGGGAAGGGGTCAAAATAATGATTACAAAGAAAGACGTTTGCGCTACCGGCGGCTAAAGGACAAAAAAGGCACGGAGACCAAAGCAGTGGGAAAAATTCAAAAAAGTCTGATTCTATGAATTCGAAAGGAAAATTAAATACAAGGAAAACACTCCTAAAATTCAGGATGACTATTTAATCCCGCTATATTTTGAGAAGAACGTTCCACACTCCTCAACCTCGAACTGTGAAACATTGGGGGATTCTGTTGATACCAAATTTAGTCTGCTGACGTGGATCAATTAAGTGGAGACACGTGTCAATCTACATGGCACTTACAAACATTTCTGAACAACACCTTGACTTTGAGGAACTCAACCTTCTCGACCAACTCAGACACCCCGAGCAACAGGTGCACTCCGAGGAACTTTACTGTACCGGGCAACTCATGAATACCGAGCTACTTAGGTGGTCCGAGCAGCTTAGGCGGTCCGAGCTGCATCTCGTACAGAGCATTAATGTCCGGATAATCAACAGATAGACTGTACATTAAATGCTCATTATTATCATACAGATGTATACGCCTATTGGACAACTATGTATTACACTTTCACATTTACATCCTGAGGGCTATAAATACATTGTATCATCCTCATTGTAAGGGGACTCGGAATTTCTTGGTAAAACCTGTAATCGAGAATTCCCAAACAGTCAGCAATAACAAAACAGTGGACGTAGGCCATTCCTTTAAGGATGAACCAATTTAAAAATCTTTTATCTTATTTATTTTTATCTGTGATTGATTAATTATAGATAATCTAATTTTTTACATCAACAGGGGTTGTATTATAGGTCCATTTACACCACGTTTATTTAGAGACTCAAGTTATTCCTTAATGGCAACTTCCCATTATGACCAATCTTCTCTTTGTTGACATTCTTTTTTAATACGTAGTTCATTATCATCATCAATGCCCTTTGAAAATTATGTATCTACAGAATATAAAGTCATCGATGACTGTTTTATTGCAATCCCACATTTCTCTTGAATATGTATAAAATATAGATATCTAATTATTGTTTTAAGATACTTTTGACTCTTCAGGGGATTTTGTAGTCATTTTAGGGACTTGTGTCTTTTAAGAAACACTAACCTCTTCAAGGGTTTTAGAGAAAGTGGATATTTTATTCATAACCTCTTTTGGAGCATTATGAGGGCACGATTCTTCATTTGACCCTGGTTTCGGAGAGTGAATCTTTGGAACCTATATGTATGCCATGCTTCTGGCATGTAACATATTCATTTGCTATTGAAATCAAAGTTTGTCCCAATGGAACATCAATTCTGGTTGGTGCATTAGCCTCGGTTATATGAGACCTTGTCACTTTTACTGCATCATTAAATGCATAGGGTAATTGGTTTTCAATTCCCTAAATATGTATTATCCTTCGCACTTCATGCTCACATTAAGCAGTATGGGGATTTTGATGAGAAAGGTGAAAGTATTCCACGTTAATTGTCGCTGTTCTTCTGGAAAAAAATGTACTTTAAGTAGGTTCTTCCCTCCCCTTAACGACTGGAAAAATGGTCTCATCAAAGTGGAAATCTGCAAATCTAATGGTAAGCACATCACATGTTAATGGTTCAATATAACGAATGATTGATGCAGAATAATAACCAACATATATTCCTAAATGACGTTGTGTGATATGTTTAGCTGACATCTTGTCACAAGTTCTGAACCAAAAGAGAATGAAAAGCAGTTAATTAAAGTTGAATTAACTTAAAAGCATGTAGGATGGGATGACCCCAAGATGAGATTGGGAGTTTGGATTACATAAGCAAAGGTCGTGCTATTATTTATAAACATTTAATTATTGACTCAGCTAAACTAGTTTGGGTATGGGTGTGGGGAACTAGGTGCTCAACATCAATTCTTATGGATAAACAATAATCATCAAAAACTTGAGAAGTGAATTCGTCTGCATTATCTAAGCGAATGGATTTGATTTTTTTATCAAAAAAATGTGCTATGAGTTTAATTATTTGAGCAAGTAATTTTACAAAAGCCAAATTGTGAGTGAATAGTAATCAAAGATGCAACCATTTAGTGGAAGAATGAATTAAAACCATAAAATATTTAAAAGGTCCACTAAAAGGGTGAACAGGGCCACAAATATCTCCTTAAATTCATTATAAAAAGGATGGTGACTCATAAACTATTTTGAGAAAAGATGGTTCAGTGATTAATTTTTCTTGTGTACAGATCGCTTATTAGGGTGAGTTGTTGATTTACTAAAAAGTGTCCATTCGAGTTATTAATGATCTTTCTAAACATTGTGGATCTGACTTGATCCAAATGATCATGCCATAATATTAATGCATTAGGATCATTGAGCTTTTGACTCATGACAGAGTGTGGTTCTACAACACTAAGTATTGTGTGATATAACCACATGGATAATGCATGAAGTTTTTCTAGTGTAAGCTTCCGGATCCCAACACTAGAAGTAATGCAAAGGAACTCTTTGTTACTTTCATTACTTGTTTCCATATGATACCTGTTCATTCGGATGTCTTTAAAACTCAACAAATTTCTTCTGGAATTGCTTGATTATATTGCTTTTTGTATCAATAAGTGGGTACCATTAGGTAGCATCATGTGGTCTCTTCCAGAGCCGTCAATAATTTTAGCAGGATCGGCTATTGTAGAAATATTTTCCGTATCATACACCAAGTCAGAGAATTTTTTTTGTTTTTTTAAAATGGTATGAGTTATTCCACTGTCAATTAGACAAGTGTCATCTCTTGCTCACATTTTTAGATCCATAGATTTTATATGAGTAACACAATTAAAGATTACAAATCATATAAGCATTGGAAAGATAAATGTAAAATCATGCAATTTATTATAATAAGCAATTAAAGGAAAAAACATAAGGATGTTTCATGAATAATAAAAATTATTATTGTAGCGATATTTAGAAAACATTAATTATTCAGTATTTTGGTTTTTTGGGAGGGGGGGGGGGGGGGGCAATCATGGAATCAAATGTCTCATTATCAATGGGATATCCATCCTCATCTTCAAAAAAATCATTAACGTCGAGCTGGGTATTATCAAATTTTCAGTAGTCTTTAGTTACTTCCATGATATTTGTCTCCATCATCCAATGGTCTATCCGACCTTCCATTACATTTGTCTCCACTCCCTTTTTCGAAGCCTGATATCTTTCCACAAATTTCTTGGAGGAACGATAAATACGTGTCCAATAACCACTGCCACCACATTAGAGCTGGCAATTTTTGACCCGATAACCCGTTTGTGGTAATAACCCGAAATGACCCGAAATGACCCGATTAGCGTGTATAGATTTAAGAGTAACCAACACGTAGACTAAAATAAAAATCAGCGCGACCCGAAAATGACACGACTAACCCGAATTGCCCCCCCCCCCTACACCACATCCATAACAAGTGCCACTCGATGTTGATGTGCTTGAATTATGATTTTCTTTTCTGCTTTGGCCATTCCACTTCTGTTGGTTCTTGAAATTTGTAATTTTTCTAAGCCCTTAATTATGGTAGTCACCACTTTTGGGATTGCCACGACATCGCCTTATATTTTCTCGACGTCTTTCAAAATTTCGAGTTGAGTTAACATTCACTTAAGAGAGTGCTACAAATTCAGTGGGTCTTGATGAGTGATTCTTCATCAGTAAATCATTATTTTGTTCAGCAACTAGGAGACATGAGATCAAATATGAATATCTTTTAAAATTTCGCTCTCGATATTGCTACTACAGGAGCATATTCGAGGCATGAAAAGTGGAGAAAGTTTTCTCTATCATATCAGCATCATTTATCTTTTCGCTGCAGAGTTTGAGTTGCGAGGTGATTTAAAACATATCAGAATTGTACTCTGACACTGTCTTGAAATCCTAAAATCTCAAATTGAGCCATACATGGCGTGCACGTGAAAGTATGACGGATTTTTTAATGTCACATCAGGGAGTTCCATTGTTTTAATGAATCTTTCACAATTAGGTATTCACTTTATAAATCACTGTGTATGTGATGCCTAAGAATATGAGAGCTTTATACTTGTCTTTTCAGGACATAGTTTTATCACTAGTAATGACACCACCGAGATTTCTAGCTTGTAAATGGAGTTCTGCATCTTGAGACCAGTTGAGTTAATTGTCCCCATTTACATCAAGAACTTAAAATTTAATTTTAGAGATATTTGACATTTTTAGAACTGTTAATTTAAGCAGTTATAATTAGAAACATAAAATGAAGAATTTAAATAATGGAATTAATAATTTAAATTATGATTAAAATTTGAAGTTCTTAATATTGGATTTCGAATATTTGATTTACTAATAAAAATTTCATTTACTTTCTATTTATTTGTGTATTTGAGGTTCAACACATAAATTTATTGATCTTTGGGTTCAATTAATATTTTAAAATTTTAAAATCCACACCCTATTGTGTCAAAGCTTCGGGTTTGATTATAAACACATATTTGGAACTTCAGGTCCAAATTACAAAATATTTGGTCACATGTATTGTCCCTTATATATAATGAAAACTTGAAGTTATGATTTGGAGTATTCGTCTCGAACTTCACGTCCAAAAATTAAATTGCAATTCGGAGCTTCAGGTCCAAAATTTAAATATAAATTAGGAACTTCGGGCCCTAATTTTTAGTTAATTGTTGGGAAATTCTGGCCCCAAAAATTTAATGAATGTAAATTGAAAAGTTCAAGCTCCAATAATCAAATATTAGTTGTGTTAAATTTAAGGGTAAATTATGAATGAAAAGAAAAAAAAACAATTATGTAACTAATTCGTATTAAACTTAAATTATTAAATTTTAACCTTTTTTAAATCCCTATCTTTACCTTATATAAAAATAACGACTATTTTATCTTCAAAATTATCAATACTTTCTCTCTTGATTTAAATATTACCCACAATTCACTATCTTCCAAATTTAGCAACCCAGTTGTAATATTATAACTTGAATTGGGAAAAATCAAAGGCATAAGGTTGATATTCAAAATAAGTAAATAAAGGTTTGTAAAATTGATGTGGCCATTGGGTGCAATGGAATTTTTTTGCCTATTTAGTTAATAATGGATTTTGAATGAATTTTTTGAAAGTATTCAACATGCATGGAAAACTAATATAAGGGATCATGTCATTATAGATATCTATTGATTTTATGATTTGAGTGCCAAAGTGATATATATATATATATATATATATATATATATATATATATATATATATATATTCAAAATAAAAGTTGACTTTTCATTTTTTTCAATTTTCTTCTAAAGAAAAAATTGAACCTTGACAACCGTTAATCAATTCAACCATATATGCTCCGTTTAAAAAATTGGTCTTTTCAATCTCAAAGGTTGGCTTGTCATTTTTAAAATTGCACCCATAACTATATATATATATATATATATATAGCCCATGACAAAAAAAATCTTATATATTTATTAATTACATAATCATGGAGCGAAATAAAATGTTTTGCAAAATATATATATTTAAAAAAAACTCTTTTCAAAGTGAAGAGCAAGACTAATCAATAAAATTCAATCATTACTTCTCTAAAAAAATGGTCAATAGTTCTTACCTTTTTGAACTTAATCCCGAGATTTGAAAGAATGGAAAACTTATTAACCGGGCAATATTTTATCAAAGATTTGAGAAGTTGCAGCTTTATCTTAGACATCGCACTCTTAATCTTCTGATACTCAATGGGTTGAGACAATCGTGTTGATTATGTATTAAAATAAAAGGCATGCAAAGAATTTAGAGAGAGAGAGAGAGAGAGATAATATTTTATTTCTCAAGTGTATTATGTGTAGGCTAAACTCATATGGGGATCATTCTATTTATAAAGAAAAGTAAGATATCCCAATAGACATAGAATACGAGTGGACATCCACCCAAAGAACACATTATTTAACATAATTTTACACCATCTATAAGTTATTAGTAATATTAGGAAAGTGCATTTTCATGACTTTAATCATGAATTTTTTTAGACTCATATAAATTATATAATATTACTTAATGTGTATTTGACACATCAATTGTGTAATAAAAAAAGAGTCGGGAAAAAATATCTCACTAATATTACTCCTAAATTATTATTATATTTTTAAAAATTCAAAATCAAATATATTTTTGTCCCCCTAAAAATTGATTTTCTCTTAAAGCAATAAGCAAAACATTCCAATTTGGACAAGTAAAGTAAGGAAGGAACAATGGAAAATAATTTTAAAAAAGCTAAAAAAAACGCTAAAAAAAGAATGTTTCAAGCGATAAGGGAAGTGTCATGGGAGCCTTGTTTGCCATTTTCGTATTATCAAAATTGGTTGCATTTTGATTACCTAGACAACTTTTGCAAATACATTGTCGACTCCGAAGAACCAGAAACATAATACGTGATGATGCTGAGATTTAGCACCACCAGATAAGTGATGATGAGCTCAAATAGTAGTAACCATGGCAGCCATTGAGATGTAAGTGTATAAGTGTGTAAGTGTATAGAAGGAGGTGAGTATAAGAGGAATAAGACAATGATGTATAGTGGTTCAACCAATTAGGCCTACATCCACTGTGAGTGTGTGATCCACTAAATATGGGAACTAATGGCCTTGGATACAATACACATAAGCTCACTTTCTCTCTCTACTGTGTGTATAAGCAGAGTTTTTGCTAGGGTTACAATTATCGATCGATCCTTTGCAAGATAGAGGATGACCTCTATATGTAGTACCTAGGGGGTGTAATGTACCCCCCATGCATGTAATGTGAATGTGTGTGTTTGCCTCACCAATATGGGGAAGCCATCTGTCATTGTCACATGTAGGGAATGATGATGAAATATTCTCCCCACGTGTGGGGAATAATCTTGTTATAACTGATATGTGTCCACGTGCCCTTATCCAAATGTCAACAGATGCTCGGCTACCGTGCTTGGTGCATGACCTCAACCAGGGAGAGGCTGAGGTTAATAAGTCTAGTTTCTCATTCAATCCGAGATGAGCCATAGGGGCCTCGACTTAATCCTAGACGAGACAATGGACAAGGTCGGCCTGAGCCGAGGTTGAGCTGGTGTGTTTGGAGAATTAACTGATATCTTGATGATGACATTGGTAAAAAGGCTTCTTGCAAGCTCGGCCTACATCTGGCCGAGGTTACCATTCCCAGGTATACGAGAGTGTTGCTGATCCTTGTGATGCGTGCGATGTCCCTTCGAGAGGCTGGTGGTAGTGTCGTCCTGGGCCGACCTTGCTATGGCCGAGGGCTGATGCCGCATGCCCAAGATATTATCCAGTGTCGGCCATGATCTCGGTCGAGGTTGGTGTCTCCGAGCCGAGGTCACACTTGGGGCATATCAATCACCCCCCAGCCCTTAGTTACATGTGAGAGCAGGTGACTGTGGGATTTACACATCTCCGAGGCCTTTCTAATATGAGCCAATATTTGTTTGACACTTGTCCAGTGTTGAAGTATGGCTTGCTTGGCAAGCGTGTGTTGTCAGCCGCCTTTGGGGCTCCCAAGGCAATGATGGTCCTTGGGAATCGCGCATGTATATTTAAGGGTTTTGAAACCTCATTTTTCCATCCTTCCTCAATTCTCTCTCCTGCACGATAGCATTCCAACAGTTTCTCTCTCTAAAGGCATTCTCTTCGTAATTCCACTGCAGAGGTCCTTGGTGATGATTTACTTGAGTTTTCTTTATTTTCTTCTACTACTTCTTCCTCAGGTATTCTCTGCCATCTTTTTCCCTTCGGTTTTTCCTATTTTCCCTATTTTTTGTGTTTTTCGGCGAGCTTAGGGATTTTCAGGTGAGAACTTCATACTTCCAGGCAAACTTTATTTTCCTTAAGTTTCTTGGTTTGATCTTTAAATTGCCTTACTTAATTAGCCAATCTTGTTTGTAGTTTAGGAAGTCTCCCCAAGTGTAGTGCATGCCTCTGATGCTCAGACCCCTCTACCAACTTCTTGAGGAGTTCCCTTCCCTTAGAGAGAAGACTTTAGAAAAAATCAGACAAATAGAAATAGCACGGGAGGAGGCTCGTAGGTCACAAGAATTCCCTATTAGACCCATCTTTCCACCACCCCTGAAGGTGGTATATCCTGATCCCTCGGAGTCTTTCAATCAGGCAGAGGTTCCTGCCGATCTAATACCGATGTCTGAGTCTGAGTCTTCCACCTCAGACCCCATGTCTGTGGATTCCTTCCAGGAGGCCATGAACTTCTCAACTCGGGAAGATCAATCCCCTGATCAGGCCGAGGTCTCTAGTCGGGCCTCGTCCCATAATAACTCAAGCCCTCTCTTCCTCAGAGGTTGAGATAATTCCACCACCACTTGACGCCATTCCTCTGTCGGCCTTCACTGGTGCCGAGTTCGCTCAGAGGTTCCCAGGTAACCCATCAATATCTGCTCCGGCCAACGTTGAGCCAGATGATGATGACGTTGAAAGTGATGTCGACGTCTGTGAGGCGGCCGAGATCGAGAGTACTGTAACTGAGGTAGACTTACTTTGCTTCAGATATCTGTACTCCATTAGTCCCTTCATAAAGCTAAGAAGACCTCTGAGGGAAGAGAGGGCTTATCATGGCCGAGACGGCAAGATCTGCTTATACGAGCATATGCCCATCCATCCCATTATCAAATCTATCCTTTCCTATATCAATTTGGCCCCCTCTCAACTATCCCCTAATGCCTGGAGGGTCATAATAGGGGCCATAGTCTTATGGAAGGATGTCCACCACTCAGACCTCCCAGTTCAGGTTTTTGTAGGTTACTATGTCCCTTCCTCAGCCAAAAATCATCCGAGCTACTATCATTTTGTAGCTCGGAAGCCTGAAAAAAAGATGCTTCAAATAACTTAGACTTCCAACCATAACTGGAAGCCTCAATACTTTTTTAATTCTGGACCATGGGAATTTGGCCCATGTGCTCCCTCGTCCATTCTAGAGCCGAGGATGCCCCTGAGGTGGGGTAAGGTCACAATGTCTGCGAGGGCCGACCCTGGCCTGAGCTCGCAAAACCTTCAGAAGGTGAAAGCCCTTCAAGATCAGGGGATACATGGTCTGTTCATTATGTTCGAACACTTGATAACCCCCCACTACCTCTCTGAGACAGGTCTAGGTGGAAGTCCTCTTTCCAAGCTTGGTTAGCGCTTTCTATTTGAAGTTGAACCTCTGAGGTTATTTATGTCTGATCTTCCAACTCAGATCTATTAATTTTTTCAGAGCGCCCAAAGGATATCTCAGACAAACTCTGGGAAATGGCTGCACCTAGTTTGACGAGACTTGCAAAGAAAGAAGGCCTTAATGCTCCTCCCCCAGCTCCCTCTGCCTCAAAGACCCAAGCCACAAAGAAGAGGGCTTCAACTGAATATGCCCCTGAGGATCAGAGGCAGAAGAAAAAGAGTGCTGATACTGCCATCCCCATATCTTCAGCAGACGCCTTGTCGGATCGTCTAAAGCAGTTGAAGATTACTGACAGCATCGTCGGCCATAGTCTGTAGTCCCTAGATGCCTTCGGCTCTACAATGACCGAGGCCGATAAGCGTTTCTTTCGATCACTTGATACTCCCTTGCTGGTTGAGTTCGGCATCCATAGATCCATTCAGGTATGACCTCATATTTCTTTATAATTTCTAAGTGTAACATCTGATATATCTTTGACTCATTCATGATCACAAAATATGCAGGGCCTGGCAGCTATGCACCACCTCTCTAATTGGACTCTGAGGAAGTTTCCCCTCATCCAGAAGGGTCAAGAGGCCGAGAAGGTCCAAAGTACTTTGAACGCAGAAATTGACCGCCTAAAGTCTGAGTTGGGTGAGTCTGACAAGAAGGTGAAGGGGCAGGAGAAGGAGGTCTCTCAGCTTAAGAAGGACCATGTTACAGCTCTGAAGTCCAAGGATGACAGTTTGCAGCAAAAGGTCAGCTCGGTAGTGAAGGTATCCCTCTATGACGCCTCTGAGGGGATAATAGCCGAGTACAAAAGTTCTGATGAGTTTATGGGCTTTGGCTTTGAATACCTCAAGAGAGGTATCAAAGCTACTACTAAGTGGGCAGCTGTCAAGGAGAATGAGGCTGGCACTTTGAAAGCCTCTAACTTTATAGGCCTTGGCTTTGCTAATCCTCAGCTTGCCAAGGCCCTTCAGGAGGTTGAGGAGGAGGCTGCCACGCCTGTTGAGACTGCCATGTTGGACGGCACATAGGTTGGAGGGGCAGACCACCATGATGACGTTGTCGAGGTGACCAACGTCGTCTAGCTTAACCAAACCGAAGACACCAGCATTCCCCCCTCAAACCATTAAAGAGAGAATCTCTGAATATTATTTGTAACCCCTGAAATTGTGAAGCTTGTTTGTAATCCCTCAACATTTATAATTTCTGAATGAGCATGGTTCTTACTTTTCCATTCTTTGTAACCTCTGAATATTTATAATCTCTGAATGTGTTATTCTCTGAAGAGGATCATCTTCTTTTGTTGAATGTATGTCGTGATGTTTTTGCTCTGAAGCTTATGCAATGGTGTTTGTTTAAACCAAATTAGTAGTCTGACCTCAAACCTCGTCACCAATGAATGATGTTATAAGGGTCTGAGGTAATCACCTAAGATGTTATCCTCATAATTAATCTCACCAAATAAATGATGTTAAGGGTCTGAGGTCATCCCACTATGGTGTCTAAGCTCAGACCTCGTAACCACTGAATGGTGTTATAAGGGTCTGAGGTCATCACCTAAGATGCTATCCTCAAAATTAATCTCACCAAATTAATGATGTTAAGGGTCTGAGGTCATCTCATTATGGTGTCTGACCTCAGACCTCGTCACCACTGAGTGATGTTATGAAGGTCTGTGGTCATCAGCAAATATGTTATCCCCATAATTAATCTCACCAAATAAATGATGTTAAGGGTCTGAGGTCATCCCATTATGGTGTCTGAGCTCAGACATCGTCACCACTGAATGGTGTTATGAAGGTCTGAGGTCATCACCTAAGATGTTATCCCCATAATTAATCTCACCAAATTAATGATTTTAAGGGTCTGAGGTCATCTCATTATGGTGTCTGACCTCAGACCTCGTCACCACTGAGTGATGTTATGAAGGTTTGTGGTCATCACCTAAGATTTTATCCCCATAATTAATCTCACCAAATTAATGATGGTAAGGGTCTGAGGTCATCCCATTATGGTGTTTGAGCTCAGACCTCGTCACCACTGAATGGTGTTATGAAGGTCTGAGGTCATCACCTAAGATGTTATCCCCATAATTAATCTCACCAAATTAATGATGTTAAGGGTTTGAGGTCATCCCATTATGGTGTTTGCGCTCAGACCTCGTCACCACTGAATGGTGTTATGAAGGTCTGAGGTCATCACCCAAGGTGTTATCCCCATAATTAATCTCACCAAATTAATGATGTTTAGGGTCTGAGGTCATCCCATTATGGTGTCTGAGCTCAGACCTCGTCACCACTGAATGGTGTTATAAAGGTCTGAGGTCATCACCCAAGGTGTTATCCCCATAATTAATCTCACCAAATTAATGATGTTAAGGGTCTGAGGTCATCCCATTATGGTGTCTGAGCTCAGACCTCGTCACCACTGAATGGTGTTATGAAGGTCTGAGGTAATCACCTAAGATGTTATCCTCATAAATTTCTGACATAAGTGCAAAATGAAGCAAGGACCACCATGGGAACTGATCTTTTATTAATAACCTCTTCATGACAAGATTGTACATTTACACAACTTTATGCAACATCATATGTAATACTTCTTTAGGTGATCAGCATTCCATGGATTAGCGAAAGGTTATCATTCTAGATTTTCTAGCCTGTAAGTGCCAGGCACAACCTCTTCTGTCACTTTGTAGGGACCGTGCTAGTTTGGGTGGAGTTTGTTTGCTTTCTGTAAGGTCTTCTTTAGCACTAGGTCTCCCACTGCAATGGGTATTGACTTCACCCTCTGGTTATAGAATTTTGCTGCCCTCTGTTAGTAGGCTACTTGTCTGACCTTCGCGTCCTCTCTTCTTTCTTCAATAAGATCTAGGTTTAGCCTCCTCTCTTCCCCATTATTATCAGGGTCATAGGTCTGAATCCTATGAGTTGGGAGCCCTACTTTCGTTGGTATGACGCCCTTTGAGCCATGTGCCAACATGAACGGGGTTTCTCATGTCGGTGTCCTTGCCATGGTTCTGTAGGCCCATGACACAGCGTAGACCTCTTCAGTCCATCTTCCCTTCGCATCTTCTAACCTCTTCTTGACTCCATCGAGAATTGTTCTGTTTGTGACCTCGGTCTGACCCGTTTTCCTGAGGTCGGCCAGGAAATGAGAAGAACTGCTTTATTCCCACTCTTAGGCAATACTTTTCTAAAGAGGAGTTCTTGAACTGGGTCCTATTATCCGAGATGAGAGTGTTTGGGAGGCCGTATCTGCATATGATATTCCTCCAAATAAATTGTAAGGTCTTCTGCTGTGTGATCGTTATCATTGGCTCTGCCTCCACCCACTTTGAAAAGTAGTCGATGGCAACTATCAAGAATCTATAATTATTGGCAGCTCTTGACATGGGTCCTACTAAGTCAATTCCCCATACTGCAAATGGCCATGGAGAAGTGGTTGACGTCATAGGCTGATGAGGTTGATGAGGGATAGTGGCGAATCTTTGACATTTATCACATTTCCTCACATAGGCCGCAACGTCCTTGGACAAGGTTGGCCACTAGTACCCCTGTGTGATGATTCTTTTGGCCAAAGGTCTTCCCCCAATGTGGCTAGAGAAATAACCCTCATGAATTTCCTGTAAGATCTGGGGAACTTCCGTGGGGTGCACACATTTGAGGAGAGGTAGCAGGAATCCTTTCTTGTACAGGACGTTTCCTACTACCGAGAACTTGGTAGCCTTATATCTCAATTTTTGCCTCTCTAACTTGGATTCAGGTAGCTCTCCCTCTCTGATATATCTGAAGAGGGGGTCCATCCATGAGTCTCCTATGTTTAAATTGTGACAAGGGTTACATACCTCTTCTTGCTCAATGGTTGCCTTCTCCAAGACCTCGATCGAAATGGTCCTTCTTATATCTGTCTTCGTTACCGAGGCCAACCTTGCCAATGCATCTGTGTGGATGTTACTTTGTCGAGGCACTCTCTTCAGTTTTGCCTCTTCAAAATATTCTAACATCGTTCTCACCCTTTTCAGATATTTGGCCATCCTTTCATCTCTGGCCTCATAGATTCCCAGTACTTGATTGACAACTAACCTTGAGTCGCTGTGGAGTAGGAGTCGCTTTACGCGAAGAGTCTTTGCCAATGAGAGACCTGCTATCATGGCCTCATACTCGGACTCATTGTTAGAAGCTCAGAAGTTGAATCTCAAAGCGTATTCAATGTTGGCGCCATCTAGAGCTGAGAGTATCAACCCTGCATCGCTTCTATTATTGCAGGAAGAGCCATCAACGAAGAGGCTCCAAATATCTGTACCCGATGAGAAGACCCTTTCTGTCATGACTCCTTTTTTAAAGAGGTACCGATCTTCCTCGTTCTCCGCAACTCAGTTTCTGGCCCCGTTGGATGCGATCTCTTCCTGATCTTGGAAGATGTTTGGTGTCGTCTCTTCCGAATTTCGGAAGACACCACGATTTTCAACACCCTCTAGGCCATTCTCTACCTCGGCCGCTTCCCATGTGAACTCAGCGACAAAGTCTGCGAGGGCTTTCCCTTTAATGGCCGTCCTAGGTTGGTAGGTAAGATCGTACTCCCCCAATTCAATGGCCCATGTCATCAAGTGCCCGAACTTCTCAGGTTTATGTAGGACCTGTCTTAGTGGGGAGTCAGTGAGGACAACCATGGAGTGGGCCTGGAAGTAAGGCTTCATCTTCCTCGAAGCATGTATCAGGGCGTAAGCTAGCTTTTCCATGCGAGGGTAATTTTGTTCGGACCCCTGAAGGGCCTTACTGTTGAAATATACAGGCCTTTGGATCCCAACGTCTTCCTGTATTATGGATGCGCTGATGGCTGATTCGGAGACTGCCAGATACACGTACAATTTCTCCCCTGCTACAGGCCGAGATAGCAATAAGGGAGACCCTAAATAAGACTTGAGCTAGTTGAAGGCTTTTTCACACTCTTCAGCACCTTAAAGAATGGAAGGCACTTGTCCGTTGCCCTAGAAACAAACCTGTTAAGGGCAGCCACTCTCCCCGTAAGTCTTTGAACATCTTTGATACTCCTCGGTGTATTCATGTCAAGCAAAGCCTTGATTTTTTTAGGGTTCGCTTCAATACCTCTGTGGTTGACGATAAATCCTAGGAACTTCCCAGCTCCTACTCCGAAGACATACTTCGCGGGGTTGAGTTTCATTCTGTATGAGTCCATAATGTCGAAGGTCTTCTCGAGATCCGTTACATGAGTGCAAGCTTTCAAGATCTTTGTTAGCATATCATCTACATACACCTCCATAGTCTTACCTATTTGCTCTTTGAACATCTTATTAACAAGACGTTGGTATGTTGCCCCTGCATCTTTCAGGCCAAAGGGCATCACTTTGTAATAGTACGTCCCTTTGTCGGTAATGAAGGCTGTCTTCTCTGAGTCTTCATCATCCATGAAGATCTGGTTGTAGCCTGAATACGTGTCCATGAAGCTCATGAGCTCATGTCCCGTCGTAGCATCCACCATTTGATCTATCCGAGGTAAGGAATAACTATCTTTTGGACAAGATCTGTTCAGGTCAGTGAAATCCACACACATTCTCCACTTCCCATTAGCCTTGGGCATGATGACTGCATTTGATAACCATTCTGGATATGTGACTTCTCTTATAAACTCAGCCTCTTCCAATTTTTTGACCTCTTCTTGGATGACGTCGTACTTCTCCCTGGAATAGACTCTTCGTCTCTATTTGATTAGCCTGGCATCTTTGGTCACGTTGAGAGTGTGACTCATAACTTCAGGGTCGATGTCGGGCATGTCTGCGTGACTCCATGCGAAGACACTTTATCTCCTCCTGAGGAAGTTTAACAGCTCTTCCTTGATTTCTGCCTTTAGGGCTTTACCGACCTGGACGATTTTTTTTCGGCTCATCCTCATTAAGGACGATGGATTCTACCTCTTCCACGACCTCTCCCTTCTTCAATTTTATCTCATCTCTTGGGTCAAGCGTATCAATGCTATAAGTGGTGGTTGCCCTCTTATGGGCCTCTCTCTTCAGCCGAGTTGAAGTAACATTCTCGCGCTGTGGTCTGGTCACCTTGCACTTCCCCTACCCCATAGAGAGTCGGGAATTTTAGCATCTGATGGACCATCGACGACACAGATTCAAACTCTTTGAGGTCCATCCTTCCTATGATGAGGTTATAGGCCAAAAATACGTTCTCGTCCATGATCAAAAAATTTATGTTCTTAGTCAGCCTCTTAGGCCACTCATCACCCATCCGTACGTTCATCTCATACATGCCCAAGGGGTGGACCTTTTCGCCACTGAAGCCTATCAATGGGTGATAATAGGGTACCAGCCTTGCTCTGCTAAGACCTAGGCTCTTGAAGCAAGGCCAAAACATCACGTCTGCCGAGCTCCCCCCGTCTAAGAGGATCCTCTGCACCTCGCACCCATGCACCCTTGTTGTTATGACCAGAGGGTCATCATGGGGAGCTAAGATACCATTGAAGTCAAGTCTAGAGAACCCAACTACAAGGGTGTCCATGTCTACTTTCTTCCTCTTTTGCACTGTATCGAAAGACGTTAGATTCACAACTTCAAGCTTGGCCACTGACTTGGCCTCTGCTACATGAGCCTTCCTATCAGCTACTTCAGAGCCACCTCCTACAAATCCTTCACATATGGTGTCAACACCAAATGAGATCATACCAACCCTCTTCATCGGGGTGTTATCATCTTTCGGCGGAAGATCCAGATCGTCTTCATCATCACCTTCTGAATCATCGTCTCTTCTGGCTGGGACATTGTCACGGCATCTGTCATTTCTCCTTTTCTTAGGGTCATCTCTTCCACCCTTAGGAGCCTTACCGTCCACATACTTCCTCAACTTTCCAGATTTTAGCATCTTTTCAATCTCATCCTTCAAGGCGAAGCATCTGTCCGTGACATGGCCATAATCCTGGTGGAACTTGCACCATAGGTTTTTGTTCCTCTTATGTGGTGGGTCTTTCAGTTTCTCTGGCCATCTCAGAGTCCTGTCATTCTTAATCTCGTTGAGGATGTGCTCGCAGCTTACAGTCAGAGGAGTATAGTGAGCGAACTTGTCATCACCCGACCTCTTCTTCCCATCTTTCTTATTTTGGGACTTTCCACTGCCATCGCGGTTCTCATCCTCATACTTGGCGGCCATTGCCTCTTCCGCATTCATTACTTTCCCTGCGATTGCCAGGAGCTCTGCCATAGACCTAGGGGGTCTTTCGTAAGTTTCCACAACAACTTCCCTTTCTGTAGATCCCCTATCAGGGCGGTCATGGCTACGTTCTCTTCATAATTTTTGACCTCCAACTTCTCTTTGTTGAACTTGGCTATGTAGTCTCTCGTCCTTGCCCTGCTTGACATACAATAGGTGAGTAGTCTTCTTTTGAGGTCTCACCCCAAAGCCGAAGTTGTGGATGAATTGTTCAGCTAAGCCTTTGAAGTTCTCAATCGAGTTCTTCGGAAGGGAGGTAAACCAGCTGTGTGCTGCCCCTGTTAAGGTTCCAGAGAAGGCCCTACACTTCATCTCATCGGGTATCGAGTAGATGTCTTCTGTCGATGGTACATCTCGATGTGATGTACAAGGTTAGTGCTACCATCATACTTGGGAGACACCATATGCGGCTTGAACTTAGCTGGGGTTGGGAAGCCCACTATCCTAGCCACAAATGGAGAACCCTTTGAGTAACCCCTTTGTAATGGGTCCCTGCTTTAAATGAGGTCTCCTATCTTCTCCTCAAGGCGCTGGATAGAGTCATTACACGGTCTTCTGCCATCGAACTGGCCGAGGTTGTCCCCAGCCACCTCCATGGGATGGACCGAGGGTTCCCCTGCCGCGGCACGTCGGCTGTTGACCTCTTCCTGTTCCCTACCTCTTCTTTTACAGTATCGGCCTTGGTCTGGACGACCCTGCCTATTTTCTCTCTGAGAGCCTACTGCGCTCCTCGATCTCGAAAATCTCTGTCTTAGGTCATTCACTGGGCCCAATCTCTCAAAGTCTGACCCTCTGCTCAACCTATCAAAGGCTGATCCTCTTTATTGAGCCTCTTCACCTCTTCGGCCGATATAACCTTGACTTTGCTGACGAGGTCGTACAGTGTTATTCTACACCTCATACGGCTCGCAGCAGTCTTTTGGGGCCTCTTTTGCCTCTAGATCGTCATACCTGTCCTCTAGGAAAGGGTTTCCTTGCCTCCCCAGGCATAAGCGCCTAGGGTCAGCAACGTCCCTTCTCCGCTGGGGTGCAGGCTGGTCCTTCATTGGTGCCTGGGGTGGTCCCCTGGCGTCAGGATGAGGCTGAACAGCCGCCGAAGTGATCATATCCGGTGAGACTCCAGGTGGCCTCATCATAGTTTGGCTGAGCTGTGCAAATTGTTCCTGCATAGATTGTTGTGTTGCAGCTAAAGATCTCAAGGCTTCAGCTACCTCCACCATTTCGGACTGGGGCGGCGCCTGACTGGAACTAGGCCCTCCACCTCCAGATGGCGAAAGAGGCTGTGGTAATTCTGGTGCCATATGTTAACACTATAGAGCTTGAGTAGCAGATGAGCTTAGTACCTCAAAGGACCTCTTTCAATGGTGAAGCAGCTCCACGCAAGGGGTGGTGCCTGGTTCACGACCAGAGTCTCCGGTGAGGTTAAGTTGAAGAAGAGGAAGAGATAGCTTCTCTCGTTCCCACAAACGGCGCCAAAATGATGATGCTGAGATTTAGCACCACCAGATAAGTGATGATGAGCTCAAACAGTAGTAACCATGGCAGCCATTGAGATGTAAGTGTATAAGTGTGTAAGTGTATAGAAGGAGGTGAGTATAAGAGGAATAAGACAATGATGTATAGTGGTTCAACCAATTAGGCCTACATCCACTGTGAGTGTGTGATCCACTAAATATGGGCACTAATGGCCTTGGATACAATACACATAAGCTCACTTTCTCTCTCTACTGTGTGTATAAGCAGAGTTTTTGCTAGGGTTACAATTATTGATCGATCCTTTCCAAGATAGAGGATAACCTCTATATATAGTACCTAGGGGGTGTAATGTACCCCCCATGCATGTAATGTGCATGTGTGTGTTTGCCTCACCAATATGGGGAAGCCATCTGTCACTGTCACATGTAGGGAATGATGATGAAATATTCTCCCCACGTGTGGGGAATAATCTTGTTATAACTGATATGTGTCTACGTGCCCTTATCCAAATGTCAACAGATGCTCGACTACCGTGCTTGGTGCATGACCTCGGCCAGGGAGAGGCCGAGGTTAACAAGTCTAGTTGCTCGTTCAATCCGAGATGAGCCATAAGGGCCTCGGCTTAATCCTAACCGAGATAATGGACAAGGTCGGCCTGAGCCGAGGTTGAGCTGGTGTGTTTGGAGCATTAACTGATATCTTGATGATGACATTGGTAAAAAGGCTTCTTGCGAGCTCGACCTACATCTGGCTGAGGTTACCATTCCCAGGTATACGTGAGTGTTGATGATCCTTGTGATGCGTGCGATGTCCCTTCGAGAGGCTGGTGGTAGTATTGTCCTGAGCCAACCTTGCTATGGCCGAGGGCTGATGCCGCATGCCCAAGATATTGTCCAATATCGGCCATGATCTCGGCCGAGGTTGGTGTCTCCGAGCTGAGGTCACACTTGGGGCATATCAATACGGATTCAAAAAAATAACATTTTACAATATACTAACGGTTGCGGAGATTGTTTTAAACTCTATGTGTGTGCGTGTGTGTGTGTATCTATATTACATCTATAATACAATAGTATTAGAGGTATTAATTGAAGTTAATGCCACAATTTAGCTCATCTTTATTATACCTCAAACGACCTTTGCTTTATGTATTGGTGTATATTCCAAAGAAGCAAACCCTTCATTGCCTGCCTCTTCGACTTCATTACCCCCATTTAATTGCTTCAACCAAATCTAGTCTCATTAACTTTTCTCCTTGTCTCAATTTTACAACAACCTCCATATTAAAAACTCCAAACGTAAACACCTGCTACTCACATCTCATCTTTCCTAACCTAGTAAAGACAATTGACACACGGTTAATTATCTATCGTTTTTAATGGTAGAGCAGGTTTTCTCTCTGTAAAGAGCTCGAAATGCCTTTTGATGGTAGTGGAGAAGCTAGTGGTCCATTACCGACCCCAAAAGTTTCTCCGCTGAGATTTTTTTTTTGTCATTTAATTTTTGTTTCTTTAATTTAAATAGCTTAGCAAGCTTACACATATTTATTTTATATTGGTGTAATAGAAAAACGAAGGAGAAAAAAGGATGTGTCTGGTAATGAAACCTATGCCAGTGCTAAAACATAGGTTATCAAGATATACAACAGATTAGAGAGACTTGAGGGTAATTTGATCGCTCCAACATGTTTTCGGTATTCTAAGGTCTATTATTGGAAGATGACTGGATATTATCTCGGATATTTGATCATATCAATACAGTGTCGATTATTCTTTTCCACATATTGTCTTGATTTTCCTTTGTTCCTTTTTTCACTGTATCTTAGGATTTATAGCAATCACTTCTTCAATTTTTTGGAGATAATTATTTTTATATTTTGATGAACACATGATAGATTATTATTTGTTTGTAAAATATTCTTCTATCAATTGTTTTTTGTTAAACTGTTAAGCTAAATGGATTGTGATAGAATTAGACCGTAATTCTGAAATATTCAAACAAGCAATCAATCATTCATTTGTGGTTGTAATCTTTTGAGATCTGATTTTTTTTATTCCATAAATAATTCTTTGGCAAAATATAATTTGTTTGCTGACCCACTGTAGCTATGTTTTTTCATTCAGCAAATACGCTTTTATTCCATAAATATGATTTTCTTTATTCCTAAATCCGACGAAAATATATTTTTTTGCAGAAAATATTTTTTTTCCCATGAAATGTGTTTTTTATCCTAGAATTGTTTTCTTTTACCCTAGATTTGTCATATTTTGATTTTTCAATGTTTTTTCTGTAATTTTTACATTTTTAAGTATATTGTTTTCAAACATTTTAAATATTATTTGTATCATTTCCATATTTTGTAAAAGTTTTTTTGATTTTCCCCAAATTTTTAAAAATATTTTAGTGGTTTTCAATGTGTTTTTCAAATTTTCACCATTTTAAATTTCCTTTCACGTATTTTTAAAAATATTTATTCACTATTTTTAAAAATATTTATTCACTTTTTCCATTTTTTTATTTTTTTTTCAATGTTTTTTTTATGTTTATTTGGATTTTTTTAATGAGTTTGAATAAGTTTCATTAGTTTTTTCTTGATATGGCTATTTTGGTCGAGCCCCATGGAGAACAAATTGATGATATTGAGCACAATGTCGCCAAGGCGGGAATCTTTGTCGGTGGAACAATTAATCTTTACTATGCTAAAATGGGTTTATTGGGGGTGGGGTGGGGTGTGATAATATTGCTCGTATGATTTGTAGCCATGTTGTCTTCTTGAGGATGCGATTGAAGAGAAGTGGCATAGTTTGGATGTGATTAATTAAATGGTTTGGTTATTGACTTACAATTGTTTAGGGGGCAGGGTTTGTAAATTAACTTTTGGTGCTTTGTTAACAAATTATATGATCTATCACTGCTTTCACTTGAAAAAAAAAATCTACCATCAATGAGCAAGGGGAAGGAAGAAATATGCAAATGCATATGAAAGAAGTTTTTATGTCTGCAACCTAAGTACCTCATATTCCAATCGAGTCCGTGGGGTCTTTCAAGAATTAAAAAACATGCAAGTATTAATTGTAGAGTTGTATAGAGCACAATTGGGGTGGCTACTTGACAATGAATTTCATTCATCATTGAAAATAAATTTACAGCGTTTTTAATGCTTGAAAATCATATTTTCTTTCTTTAGCAATGGAAACAAGTATATTATAAAAGCAATTTGTTAATTATATAATTTTATTATGCGAGTATAATGAAATTTATTACTTTACTTTAAATAATGTCATACTACACATTGTCGCTTGCGTATCGTGCGGGATACAGGCTCTCTCTGTGAGAGAGAGAGAGAGAGAGAGAGGGAAGGATCAAGTGCGGACTTAGTACGAACCAATTTTTTTAAAATGCTAAAAAAATTATTTTTGTGTTGATTTTTTTATTTTGGCCTCTAAACATTTTAAGGCACCCTTGAAAAAAATCAACTCAAAATGATTGTTTTTACTATTTTAAACAAATCGATCAAAATATGTCAGTTTTTAAGCAGTATAAAACTGTCATATTTTGGCCGATGTTTTAAAAATAGTAAAAAAAATCATTTTGAGCTGATCATTTTTTCAGGGGTACCTTGAAATGTTAAGTATCAAAATAGAAAAATCAGCTCAAAACTATTTCTTTTTAGTATTTTAAAAAAATTGGTCTGTACGGACCAGTCCTTAAGCTGATCCGCATTTGATAGACTCCGTATATATATATATATATATATATATATATATATATATATATATATATATATATATATATATATATATATATACTCTTGTCCAGATGTCCCGGATTTTAACAGTACAGACTGTATATGTGTCACCTAACGGTGATCCTAGAAATTATCGGCTAAATTATAGACTTCCCCCCCCCCCCCTCTCTCTCTCTCTCCTGGGGTCACCGCCAGGTGACACATGTTTAGTCCGCACTTTTAAAATGCGGACTGATCTGCACAAAAAAAGTAATGTATATATATATATATATATATATATATATATATATATATGAGCCGGGATGAAGTAAAGACTCCTTCAAGATTAATATTTTTAAAATAATAAAACAAAAGTTTAATATGATTTAAAGATTTCAGCGATCATCCCATCCCTTAAAAAACTCAAATCATAAGGACGCTTTTATATATTTTGAAAAACTCGATGAATATATAACTATTTTATGCTGCTTAGAAATAATCAAATAGTATCGTTTTAAAAAAAAACATTTAGAGTTGATTTTTTTTTAAAGGTTCACCCAAATGTTTAAATATTTCTCCATAAAATTAGCTCAAAATATATATTTTTTTACTATTAAAAGAATATTTGTCCTCAACCAGTGACACTTATCAACACTATTTTTTTTCAAGATTAATGATTGATTTAATATTGCAGGGTTGGTAATGTTCCCGAAAATGAAAATATCTTAATGAAAAATGCATATAATTGAATTTTATTATTTTGTCATTAACGTTGAAATACTTTAGTGAACGTATTGTGCAATATGCACCTATAATTTATAACTTGTGAAGATATTGATTATTTTACGTTGAAAAGGCCACATAAAGTATTGAAATCACTGATAAAGTATTTGGGATCTACAACTAAATATATAAATTTATATTTTATTAAATTTTTGGATCAAATATCAAAAAGTCCATCAAACATTTTTTAATACACATTTAGTCCAAGCCTTTTATTTTGTATCAAAAAGTCACTTATTCTCTTACCTTTAAAGGTTCGCGCTAGTGGCATGATAAAACGTTTTTGGCATGGTAAATGACTTTTTGGTGCAAAATAAAAAGGCTTAGACTATATATGTATTAAAAAAAGTTTAAGGGACTATTTGGTATATGCCTCTAAATTTTTTGAGATCTATTAAAAACCAATTCATATTCTATATTAAATTCTCAAAACAAATAATAAGGAAAATATCCAATTTATATATGTGCGCTCCCGTCTCTTCGGATTACTTTACTTGAACCACAATTCGGATTATTGCTGTTAATGTGACTTTTGGTGATATATCAGTGTCCCATTCTTGATTTAGCACCATTAACATGGATGGCACAAATACTTATCTCCAATAATAGAACTTAAGGAAGTAAAGCAGCTAAATTTCCAATACCAACCGAAGAAATTAGAGAGCTCACGAGGGGAGAGGTCCTCCCTGCAACAGCATGCTAGTTGTTATGACATCCACAGCTTTGATTGCTAAAAGTTTTTGTTGGTTGAAATTAAATATCCCATGTAAATGCGTCTTTATTATTGAACTACGACGCATTGACATAGATTAGAAAAGGAAAATTTTCACGTTTGTGTGAATATTGTATAATGTTTTCGATACAAATTTATGTGACACTGCGGATTATAATAACTCAATTGTACATCTTGAATATTTTCTTTTTAATTTTCCAATCTCTAAAAGCTATCTGCGTGTGTTGGAAAAATAAATTGTTTGTAAATATAGTCTTAGAAAAAGGCCACATTTTTAGTATATATTGTTGGAAATAAACTGAATTTACATGTGAGATGAGCCACGAAAAGGTTCACAGCGACAACAAAAAAACAGCTGTAAGAGTTTTGAGATCATTCTCTGCCTTGCATTTTCCTTTATTCAACCGTCCTATTTAATGTTCCTATTAAAGCTCCATAAATTCCAAAAGGCTACACCTTCAGAATGCCTAGCCAAATTCTTAAATGCGGTCCTACTTTCGGGTTTCATGCGGGATATTTCAAATTATATGCTACATGTTCTTAGTGTATAGGTTACGGGTATCCATAATTTTAGACATACAGTTTATTAAAAATCAGCATATAACCGGTTGCTCTAGTTAAAAATGACTTTCAAAGTTCATATGTAACATTTGTTATTTCTATTATTTATTAATAACAATTGTACAGAATTACAAATTATTAATATAATTACAGAAATAAAATGAAATTAATACTTACTTGAATTTGCAGAAATAATAACAGAATTAAATATAAATTCGAGCCCTGAAGAACAGTCTCCTTAAGGCAAATTTATCCCTTCAACGTGCTCAAAAGTAATTGAATAATTGCCTCCCAAGATAGAACGAATTTCCCGAATTAATTATGTAGCACAACAATAATTAATTCCAACGAACACAAATCTGTGTTAATACTCAACCCAAACAGTGATATGATATGGATAAATGAAGAAAACTATTCTCTAGATGAAAGAATATTTTCGGAATTTTTCTGGAGGGTTTATTTTTCAGCAAATAAAATAGGAGGGAAATGTTTGTATTTATAGCTTTTGAGTTGACTGTTGGAACAGTCAAAACCGAAATTAACTGTCAAAAACAGTTAATCTGTTAACTGTTGACCCTTGGCATTAACTGTCAAACAGTTAATTAATTATTAATTAATTCTGTAATTAATTAATAAAAGCCCAGAAAGTTAAATAAATTCGGCCAAAAAATGTAGGAGATTTTTATAAGCCCGAGCCCGAACCCGAGCCGAGCCGAGCCGGCCGAACGGACGAACGCGTGCGTGGACCTTTGATCGAAAGTCAACCCTTGCATAGCTTAGGTCATCTCCCCTTCAAAGAGTTGGGATACCCCAAGGCATCCAAGCCTTAGTCCATCATTTGGATTTTATTAACTCATCATTTTTCTACTACTCTTTGAATGTGGGACAAGAGTTAAGACATAACCAATACATTAACTTTCATTGTTTTGTGAGTCACTTTGGGGACATATTTATCATTCATAACTTAATGAAATTGGACATGTGAATATACTACGTTAATCTCCTTGCGGAGGAGAACGCGTTCGTATATGATCCCACGATTTTCGTAGTGTGGGTCCCACCTAAATTTGAGATCAAAGTTGCTCAAAATTCTGTCCAGAAAATTCTGGACAGCTTTCTAAAACCAATTTAAGTCCAATTTTCAAACAATCCCCCACATGAATGATATATCGCTATAAATAAAACATAACAAATGCTAATGCAGATGTAGTCACAAGTTGAGTAAAACTAAAGACTTATTGCATCGGGAGAAGTACCCTAGTGGCCTTGAACTTTCCTTAGTGGTATACTATCGGATTTACTTGGTTAATCAGTAGACTTTACGTCCTTGAACTGTCAAACGTTTTTGTAAACCTAGACAACAGTAATCACACAACAATTCTTCAACACAGTTGGTTCTCGCGTTTGTGTTCATTTTGACCATGAACACCACTTGGTTCCGTGAGTATTTTAGAGAATATGCCTTTCATTATTCTCATAGAAGTGGCCCCCTTCTTACTCACGTAGGTGACTTTCATAAAGAGTATCCTGCAATACCCCACTTAGACGCACTAAGATATAGATGTCATTAAAAGCATAACTTATCCTAATTTCGCGGCAGATGTGCACTGTCTCATCTTTGGAATGGATAGGATTAAATATCCTCCAGTGCTTACTGAATACAACGTAGTTCAGTTTGCCCATTTAACCTAGATCTTGGGATCTCCAGTCAGCTAGGTTAGGTTGCCACTATATTGATTCTTATTTATTTATAAGCTTTAGACCCATTCCTCTCGATGATCTTTCAACTTTCTCTCAGTTTAAACCTTTCGTTAGTGGATCCGATATATTATCTTTTGACTTTACATAGTCAATTGAGATAATTCCATTTGAGAGAAGTTGTCTAACGGTATTGTGTCGACAACGAATATGTCGTGACTTTTCGTTATACATGTGATTTTGTGCCCTTCCAATCGCTGTTTGACTATCGCAATGTATACAAATTGCGGGCACATGTTTAGACCAATTTGGAACATCCTCAAAGAAATTTCGAAGCCATTCAGCTTCTTCTCCTGCTTTGTCTAGTGCAATGAATTCAGATTCCATTGTCGATTTAGCAATGCACGTTTATTTTGAAGATTTCCAAGATATGGCTGCACCTCCGAGAGTAAACACATACCCACTCGTAGACTTAGAGTCTTTTGTATCGAATATCCAATTTGCATCGCAATGTCCTTCAAGAACAACTGAATATTTTGAGTAGCGCAGTCCATAATTTTGAGTATATTTTAAATAACCCAAAACTCTCAATATTGCTTTCCAGTGATCTCTTCCTGGATTACTCATAAATCGACTTAGCTTACTTATAGAGTATGCTATGTCCGGTCGCGTACAGTTCATGATATACTTTAAAATATTCTAGTTGATACGAGAATACGACAATATTCTAGTTGAGATATGCTTTCACCATTATTTCTTGCTAGATGTAAATTTACATCTACAGGTGTCTTGGTAGGACTAATATCATACTTCTTGAATTTTTCAAGTACTTTCTCTATGTAATGAGATTGAAATAATGTAAGTCCATCCGATGTTCTAGAAATTTTAATTCCTAATATAACATCGGCGATTCCCAAATCTTTCATGTCAAATCTACTACTCAACATTTATTTTGTAGTTTTGACAATTTCCAAGTTACTACCCATGATAAGCATATCATAAACATAGAGTCATACAATGACATATCCATTTTGAATATATTTAAAGTAAACACATTTATCGCATTCATTAATTTTGAAACCATTTGATAACATTGCATTATCAAAATTTTCATGCCATTGTTTAGGTGCTTTTTTTAATTCATATAGTGATTTAACAAGCTTACATAATTTTCCTTCTTGTTCGAGAGCTTTGAACCCTTCAGGCTGCTCCATATAAATTTTCTCAACTAGTTCACCGTTTAAGAATGCAGTTTTATATCCATTTGATGTATTTCAAGTCCATTAATAGCAGCTATTGCTATTAACATCCGAATGGACGTTATTCTTGTTACCGGTGAATACGTGTCGAAGTAATCCAACCCTTCCTTTTGCCTATATCCTTTAGCTACAAGTCTAGCTTTATATTTATCAATTGATCCATCGGCCTTCAACTTCTTTTTGAAGATCCATTTATAACCTAACGGTTTTGAACCTGGTGGAAGATCCACTAGTTCCCATGTATGATTTTGTAATATGGATTCAATTTCACTATTAATTTCTTCTTTCCAATTGGAAGCATCGAGTAAGGATATGGATTCTTTATACGATTGAGGTTCATTTTCTAGCAAATATGTTAGAAAATTCGGACCGAAAGAAGTCGAGGTTTTTTCTCTTTTACTACGTCTTGGTTCATCCTCTATTGATTCAATAGGTTGATGAGTACCACTTATAGTATCTTGATTTGTCCTTTTAGAAGGACCAGATTCTAGGGTCATGTTATACGGGAATTCTTTTTCAAAAAATGAAGCGTCCCTCGATTCAATAACCGTATTTACATGAATATCCAAAATCTCAGATTTACAAACTAGAAATCGATATGCACTGTTATTAGTAGCATAACCGATGAATACACAATCCACGGTTTTTGGCCCTATTCTTACCTTTTTAGGTTTAGGAACCATCACTTTGGCTAAGCACCCCCACACTCGTAAATATTTATAGGAAGGTCTTCGAACTTTCCATAATTCATAAGGTATCTTATGAGTCTTCTTGTGAGGTACTTTATTGAGAATGTAATTAGAAGAAAGTACGGTTTCCCCCCACAAGTTTTGTGGAGCTCCTGAACTTAATAACATTGAGTTCATCATCGCTTTCAAAGTATGATTTTTGCGTTCAGCAACACCATTCGATTGAGGAGAATAAGGAGCGGTAGTTTGATGAATAATTTCATTTTCAGAACAAAATTTCTCAAATGGATATTCATATTCACCTCCTCTATCACTCCTAACAGCCTTTATCGTTTTGCTTAATTGATTCTCAACTTCATTCTTATATTGTTTAAATGCATTAATAGCCTCATCTTTACTATGTAACAAATATACATAGCAATATTTTATGCAATCATCAATAAAAGTAATGAAATACTTTTTCCAACCTCTAGTTTGAACAAATTTTAAATCACAAATATCGGTGTGAATTAAATCTAAAGGTTTAGTTATCCTTTCAATAGAATGGAAAGGTAATCTAGCTAATTTAGATTCCATACAAATTTCACATTTATGATTTTTATCAATATTAAATTTTGGCAAAAATTCCAAGTTAATTAATCTACGTAATGTATCAAAATTAACATGTCCTAATCTAGCATGCCAAATATTAGATGACTCAATCAAGTAAGAAGAACTAGCAATTTCATTCATTGAAATAAATATTTTTGGGGTTACAGTAAGAACATTGAGTTTAAAGAGCCCCTCATTTAGGTAGCCCTTTCCTGCATACATGTCATTTTTAGACAACACAAAGCGATCAGACATAAACACAGGCTTGAAACCATTTTTAGTCAGGAGAGATCCAGAAATCAGATTCTTTCGGATATCAGGTACGTGAAGAACATTGTTGAGAGTAAGTTCCTTTCCAGAAGTCATTTTTAAAGCAATCTTTCCTTGTCAAAGTGGAAGAATTTCCCATAAAGAGGTTCTCCTCATTTTCCAAAGACTTATAGGTGGTGAACATCCATTTGTTTGCACAAATGTGTCGTGTGGCTCCAGTGTCCACCCACCATTCCTTGGTATTTCCAACCAAGTTACATTTAGAGACCACGGCAGAAAGATTCATATCCGCCAAATCATTGGCGACATTCTCACCCTCAGTTACATTTGCTTGAGGGTTATTTCGATTTTTCTTCTTAGGCTTACGACACTCACTTGAGCGGTGTCCAGGTTTACCACAATTGTAGCATTTGCCTTTGAACTTCTTCTTGTTCTGTTTTGAAGTGCCTTCCCCATCATACTTTCTTTTGTTCTTCTTAGGGCCTTCGACAACATGGACCTTCGTTTCCATTGAATGCTTCCCACTTTTCTTTTGAGACTCACGGTTGTCTTCTTCGATTCTCAGCCTGACCACCAACTCCTCCACATTCATCTCCTTTCGCTTGTGATTGAGATAGTTTTTGAATAAAGTCCAAGATGGTGGTAATTTTTCAATAATTGCAGCAACTTGGAAAGTTTCACTAATTGACATTCCTTCAGCATGAATGTCGTGGAGGATCACTTGGAGTTCTTGCACTTGCGAGATCACTGATTTAGAATCAATCGTTTTGATGTCTAGAAAAGGGCCGACGATAAATTTCTTCATCCCAGCATCTTCAGTTTTGTACTTCTTTTCCAAAGAATTCCACAATTCTTTGGATGTCTTGATAGTGAAGTAGACATGATACAGTGTCTTGTCCAAGTATGCCAAAATATAATTCCGGCATAGGTAGTCCGAGTACTTCCAAGCATCAACAACAGCAACCTTTTCACCATCATTTCCCTCTTGAATAGAGAGGCAATCTTCATATACAAACCGACCCAGTTGGCAGGTAGTGAGATAGAAGTACATTTATCCTTGCCAACGTTTGAAGTCAGCCCCAATGAACTTTTTTGGTTTCTCCCCGTGTGGAATAGATACAGGTGTAGTCACATTTGTGTTGGTGATAGTCACTTTAGTAGGAGTAGTGTTCGTACTTTGTGATTCCATTTCTGTTACAAAAACAGAATTTTTATCAATGATAAAATTCATATATAATGAATTAATCCAAAACGGAATACAAAATTCTGTGCACCAATTTCCTCCAAATATAATTCACAATAATTGAATTCCAAAAGAATTCCAAATAATATTCAGAATTAAACTATAATATAAATACAAGTTTATACTAAATAAAAATCTGTGCCACACTAATTTTTAATAATAAAAGGAATTCCGTACAAAGCAAAATTATAGTTTTAAGATTAATTTTTTTTACATAACCATATTTTAACAAGAATACACAAATAAAATTTTATTTTCTAAAGCAGAATATAAAAACAGTATAGAAATTAATTTCTGTACCAAAACTGTTTTATTAATTTCTGCAATAAAGCAATAATTTAATTCATTCTTTCTATCAAAACAGATTTATTTTCAATAAATAAATTTCTGTAATAAAAAAAATTTATGTACACTATAAAACAGTAGAACAAATAAATTTGCCTTAAGATTGTTATGTCTACTATTTATTAATAACAATTGTACAGAATTATGAATTATTAATATAATTACAGAAATAAACAGAATTATAGAAATTAACACTAACTTGAATTTGCAGAAATAATAACAAAATTAAATATAAATCCGAGCCCTGAAGAACAGTCTCCTTAAGGCAAATTTATTCCCTCCAACGTGCTCAAAGGTTATTGAATAATTCCCTCCCGAGATAGAACGGATTTCCCGAATTAATTATGTAGCACAACAATAATTAATTCCAACGAACACAAATCTGTGTTAATACTCAACCCGAACAGTGATATGATATGCAGAAATGAAGAAAACTATTTTCTGGATGAAAAAATATTTTCGGAATTTTTCTGGAGGGTTTATTTTTCAGCAAATAAAACAAGAGGAAAAGGTTTGTATTTATAGCTTTTGAGTTGACTGTTGGAACAGTCAAAACCGAAATTAACTGTCAAAAATAGTTAATCTGTTAACTGTTGATCCTTGGCATTAACTGTCAGACAGTTAATTAATTTCGTAATTAATTAATAAAAGCCCAGAAAGTTAAATAAATTCGGCCAAAAAATGTAGGAGATTTTTATAAGCCCGAGCCCGAACCGAGCCGAGCCGAGCTGACCGAACGGACGGACGCGTGCGTGGACCTTTGACCGAAAGTCAACCCCTGCATAGATTAGGTCATCTCCCCTTCAAAGAGTTGGGATACCCCAAGGGATCCAAGCCTTAGTCCATCATTTGGATTTTATTAACTCATCATTTTCCTACTACTCTTTCAATGTGGGACAAGAGTTAAGACATACCCAATACATTAACTTTCATTGCTTTGTGAGTCACTTTGGGGACATATTTATCATTCATAACTTAATGAAATTGGACATGTGAATGTACTACATTAATCTCCCTGCGGAGGAGAATGCGTTCGCATATGGTCCCACGATTTTCGTAGTGTGGGTCCCACCTAAATTTGAGCTCAAAGTTGCTCAAAATTCTATCCAGAAAATTCTGGACAACTTTCTAAAACCAATTTAAGTCCAATTTTCCAACACCATTACAGTGCGAAGGAATCTTAGATAAAATGAGTTTCCCATAGGAACGTCCAGAATGTATAATACAACGTATAATCATATAAATCGAATGTCATCCAGAAATTCAAGGATTGCATATTCACAATGTGAAGATCTTGAGAGCCCCGTATTTTTCCTTAAGTATTTATGTGTTCACTGCGCCACTTTTATTGGATCTATTTTCTTAACCTGATTGGTGTGGCAAGGGTTAGTGGTGCATTAAGCAACTCTGATTTCCATTTGTCAGAAATGTAATGTGTTTCAAATAAACATTTAAGTTATTAACTTTCAGTTTATTGAATCTCATTGCAAATGTGTCGCTCGCAATCATAGTGAATGTAATATGTGAAATCATTTGTGTGGTATGGTATCATAAAAAGTCATAGAAACTTGTTGTATGGACATTTTATTTGAAATATTTCTATATAATATGCAACAATAGACTTTTCCTTTTATTTTCAACAATATAATCATATGGCCATACTTTTCCATCTAAAATAAAATTGCAACACTGTTGGGATTTCAAGCACAAACAAAATGATCAAATCTATGTAAAATATTATTATTATGCAATCCCATTTTAAACAAAAACAATCAATTTGAGATCAACGATCAACTCATTCATTTTATATTTATTGACAGACCATGCTCTATTTTCAGTTGAAACATAGTTGCCACTAACAATTGATATTTCCATTTGTACCGGAATTATTTATAAGACAACAATAGTTTCAGCTAAAAAATAATTGTCTAAACATGATAGATGTATATATTTGAGCATTAACAATGAAGAACCTAATGTGCACTAACCCATTACAAATTTTAACCAAAAGTAAAATAATGCACCCAATCAATTTTTTTTTCATGTCGAATATAAATTTCCATTTTATATGAGCAGATTATTGCCAAGTACATAACCGGTGTAGGGCATATAATCTAATTATAAAATCATGTAATGAGTCCATTGGGGTTAAAATGTTCAAATCCCAGATGGGTTTTACCATCCAAACTGTTTACAACGTTAGAGTGGGGCTGAAGAGATGACCGTTGCACGGAGTTGTGACTCCACCGGCGAGGAGTTATGACAAGCGGGTTGCTCAGGTGGATTTGATTCCACTCAGTCTTGTTGTGAATCTGATACTCTAATCAACACCGATGTCCTTGAACGATTTGAAAAAAATTCAATTTCAAATTTGTGCCCGGAGCCACAAATTGAGATGGTTTCCTGATAATCAGGAGCAGCTACACCAAGTCAATTACAAATTCTAACCAAAAGTAAAATAATACACTTGATGTGCAACAACCCATTACAAATTTCAACCAAAACTAGATTTTCATATCTACAAAAATACTATCACGAAATGGTTGAACTTCAAATACCTTTGTAAGGACATTATTTTATTATCCGGCTTACATATGAGTATGTCGTATACCGCTACAACCGTCGAAGAATTATTCAAGATCATTCAAGCATCAAGACGGATCCGAATATCAAAGTTCTTCAACATTCAAGCCTCCGCGAGATAAATTTTGGTAAGTTTGTGTTTAAGTGCCTTAACGGTTCACTTAGAGTGTTGGGATATTTTTTTTTCAAAATATTTTCTAAGTATTGTAGCGGAGTTTTTCGTCAAAGAATTTTTTCTAAGTGTTGAGGCGGACTATTTTCTAACAAAACAAAAAAAAATTATTTTTTAAATATCTCGTTCGAGCGACATCCTCATGTTGCGTGAAGTCATTTGAACAACATGTATCATCGTTCGAGCGACACTGACAACTCATTCGAGCAACGTGCGACCTTAAATTTGTATATATATAACGTGTTAAACAACTCCATTTTTCTTAAGAAGACATGTGTTTTTTATCAGATATGAAACTGCTTTGGTAGAATCATTGTCTTCTCACTTTTAGGGGTTTAATCATTTTTGTTTTCAATTTAGAAGATCACAATAGCTTATGTTAATTGTTTTGGAACCCAAGAACACATCTTTGTTGAAGTTTCTCTTATAGAGAAGATCTCTACTACTGATCTTGGTGTCACTTGAGGATCGTACTGGGTTGATTGGTCTCGCGTCAATAAGGAGTACTCATGGGTGTTCCTGGGCTGACTGAACTGAGGTTCGGGTGGAGTTGCTGCAAAATTCCATCGCTGATTTAGGTTGTGGCCTATGTGGATTTTTTGAGGTTAATTCATCGCACATTCTTTGTAATCATTGTAAGTATTATAGTGAAGTAAAAGGTTTTACCCAAAAGTTTTTTTTTCTTGAAATCTGTTTGTCAGCAATTATTTATGTTGGCTTAACTTATCCACACGTAGTTGCATATTTTAGGGCTGAATTACTTTGGTTGGAAAATAGACTCTAATTAAATAAGTCTAAATTGAAAATTTGCAAATTCAGTTTAATCGCTATCACACGGTATTTTACAAATTGTTATCAGAGCAGGTTACACTAATTTATTTTGTATTCCTATTTCTGTTCAAATTGTGTGATATTAATTTTTTTGAAAAATGTGTTTTGTGAAAAATCGCTATTTTTATAATGGAGCACTTATTTAATCGGATGCCCCTCTTGATGACACGAGTCAGAGTTTGGTGATTTAAATAGTTTGAATTTGACGTTTGGTAAAAGAATTGATTTTTTGAAAAAAGAAAATTGCCGTTTTAAATCCGCTATGGATTTTTTACAAACGGTTCAAAATTAAAGAGATTTTTATCGTGAGAAATTTGTTTCGTTAGACCATGTCTTTAATGCTTTAAATTGTCCAAAAAGGAGAGGTATGATAGAGTCCTAGTTTAAAAAAATAATTGGAGGACTTCAAAAATTCTAGGATTTGTGTTTGTGCCAAAGTGGATAAAAAATATTTTACTCGGTGAGTTTGTGATACATGAGGAGACTCTTAGGGATAAGTGTGCCTATTTTAAGAACATACATGATAACCTTCTAGAAGTTATTAAAAATTTAGAGAAGGAGTCCCTAAAATTGTAAGAGTCCAATTCTTTGCTTGAGTAAAAAAAATTAGAGTTAAAAAATGATTTGACAGACTCGAGTAGTGTTAGTAGCAATGGTAGTGTCTCGTCATGTTCTAATGCTTCGAGTGTTAAAGACAAGACAATTATTTGTTGTAGAGGGTCAATAAATATCAAGAACGTTAGAAAAGGTCAACCCACAGGTGTCATTCCACCCGTTTACACATGTTCACATTATGGTACGAAATGTCACCTTAGGCGTTTTTGTTTCAATCCTCGAAAAGGTCCTAAGAAGTTGAAGTCCAGAGTTCCCTTGGTTCCCAAAATTCCTATGCGTCATTGCGAACCTATTTGGTTAGGAAATCACTTTTAGAGGCACTAGATATTAGACTAGTTGATTCTCGATTGCTTGCAAATGATTCTTCTCTTGCTATATCATATAGATGATTGTGTTCACATATTTTTCATACGTTAGTTGTGCTTCTTGATATATGTTTACTAGTGTGATGACACGTGTACTTTTTGTATTAGATTTTTATTTTTGATAAAACTTTTGAAAAATACAAAAATATTTTATTTTATTAAAATTTTTGGAAAAATACAAAAAGAGTTTGTATTTTTTTTTACACCATATATGAATGGATATTTAGGATGACCGAGTCACAATTTCATTCCATATCCATGTGACTGCTTGATGGTGTTTTGATATGCGTCATCATTTTATTTATGTGCTTTACAATGTTTGGAGTCATTGAGATGTGGTTTGTTGTTACTGCCTACATGTTTGACTCATGAGTTCTTTTAATTCACACTTGTACGATTTTGTTTGATTATTGTAATTGTTTATCACATATTGGTCAGAGTGTTGTCATCTCAATTCTGTCTTTAAAACAAACCACATGCGATAAAACTTGACAATGAAAGTAGTGCATGTAAGAACCGTTTACCATGAGGATTTAATTGCAACAAAATATGATAAGTGTTCACGGAAAAGGTCTGCGAGAGTACAAAATTAACTTGTCGTGAAAGCCATGGTTTGAAAGGAGCCCGATTTTTTTTAAAGGCAATAAAAAGATAAATATGCCAAAAAGGGGCCGCCTCAAAAGAAATATAAATGATTATTATTTATAAGAGAGTTTGGATGGAAAGTAATGAAAAATGGATTTGCACGTCCTGACAACGTCATAAAAAAGCATTATATAGTTTTAGACGTCATTGGTGTGAGAATCATTCTTGACTTTTATGTTTGAGTCGATGTCATTTAAATTCAACACTTTTGACACCTAAGGACGATTTTGAGATTCATTAGTTAGGAGTGTACATATTCATCGTACACATATGTTATGTTTGATTGCATTGATTTTCCTATCGAATTTGTTCACACCCATTCATCCCTTTTTCATGATTTGGTTGTCTTAATGTAAATTCATGGTGTGTGATTTTTGTAGAATTATTTTTTGTATTTTTTACAATGAAAAATTGAACAATCAAAAATAGTTTGTGGAAGCTTTTGAGTTGCTCTTTGCATGAGCGTAATTTGATTCATATTTGCTATGCATATTGGTCGTGACAACTCCATGTTTATTTTTGTTTATTCACTTTCTTATCTATTTCGGTCAAATAAAAAGGGGGAGAATGAATTATGGGGGAGTTTTTGCATTATGGGGGAGATTTGATTATATTGATTGATTTATGCTTATATCATTTCAAACTCGATTAGTCACGAAGGTATTTTATTTGTCTCATGTGTGTAGGTACAAGATTGAAGATTATAGTTTGCACACCCTGATGTTAAAAGCTTGAAGATTCGATGTTGAAGATTTTGAAGAAAAGTTTGATACTTACATGTTTAGTACCTTTTTAGTTTTGGTTTCATGGGAGGGTATGAGATTTGTATAGGCATTTTGATTTGATAATTCGAATGTTTTTTTTTGTACCAGGATAGACATAGGGAGAGATTTGTAAGGACATTATTTTATTGTCCGGCTTACATATGAGTATGTCGTATACCGCTACAACCATCGAAGAATTATTTAAGATCATTCAAGCATCAAGACGGATCTGAATATCAAAGTTCTTCAACCGCAAGATAAATTTTGGTAAGGTTGTGTTTAAGTACCTTAACGGTTCAATTAGAGTGTTGAGATATTTTTTTCAAAATATTTTCTAAATGTTGGAGCGGAGTTTTTTTGTCACATAATTTTTTCTAAGTGTTGAGGCAGACTATTTTTTGACGAAACAAAATATTTATTTTTTAAATATCTCGTTCTAGCGACATCCTCATGTCGCGTGAAGTAGTTTGAATAATACGTATCATCTTTTGAGCGACACTGATAACTCGTTGAGCAACGAGCGACCTTAAATTTGTATATATATATAGTGTGTTAAACAGTTCCGTTAACCTATGTTTTTATCAAATACGGAAACTGGTTTGGAAGAATCATTGTCTTCTCACTTTTGGGTTTTTAATCCTTTTTATTTTCAATTCACAAGATCCCAATAGTTAATGTGAATTATTTTGGAACCCAAGAACACATCTTTGTTGAAGTTTCTCTTGTACAGAAGATCTCTACTGCTGATATAGGTGCCACTTGAGGGATGTTTGTGTTGACTGACTGCGCGTTAATAGGGAGTACTCGTGGGTGTTTCTGGGCTGACTGAACTGCAGTTCATGTGGAGTTGTTGCGAAATTCCATTGCTAATTTAGGTTGCGGCCTATGTGTTTTATAAGGTTAATCCATTGCAGATTTCATTGTAATCAGTGTAAGTATTATATTGAAATAAAAGGTTTTACCCAAAAGGTTTTTTTTCCCCAAAATCTGTGTGTCAGCAATTATTTAAGTTGGTTTGATTTATCCACACATAGTTGCATATTTTAGGGCTGAATTAATTTGGTTTGACAGTAGACTCCAATTAAATAAGTCTAAATTGGAAATTTGCGAATTCAGTTTAATCGCCATCGCACAATATTTTAGACCTTGTGGGAAGAACAAGACGTGCTTGTGAGGATCTTCATACAAATATAAACAAATCTGTAGAGGTTAAAAAATATAAGTTTAGACCCGAAACCTAAAAATTGTAAAAATAAAATATTGGTGAAAGAGGGAGAAAACTGAAGTGGAGCCTCCGGTTGTTGCTACCTGCTGAAACTCATCCCAATAAATAGATTGGGCATAAACCTTCACATCTTCCATTATAGGATATGTATGGGAAGAAAATGGCAATGTAATGGGTAGGGGCCATGAACGGACTGGCTGACGGTGGATGGGAATGGTCACCTTTGATAAAATAGAGTTTACATTGGGGGATGACAATCGTCATTGGGAATATTTATTATTTTGTCCTACGTGGACATCTTCAACACACAAACAAAATTAAAGGAGGGCTTCCGTTTTAGAGCAATAAGATAGATTACTTAATATATGTGAATGTGTCTCCATTTAATGGGTGATACCTATGTAATGATCAACAGATGATTCAAGTTAAGGACTTATAATAATACTAGTATGCGCAGACGCAATTTTATAGTACAAAAATTATTGACTGCTATAGTTTCATTCATGATATCGTGTCTATTTAAGCCCAATATAATGTAAATATTAGAAATTATGTCATTCATAGTGTAGTGCTATGTCGTCTCGTGTCCTACTTGGATCATATTCATGTTATCTTAATTTTTTTTTCGTTTCATGTTCGTGTCTGAATAAAATAAAGGCACATTATCTATCAAGTAAAGTACAATTTTGTAGAGTGTTGTGAGTGGCCCGATATGTGTGTTTAAAAAAAACCAATTTTTTCTCCGAAAAAGATCCAACTTTTAATTATGCACCAAACCAAGTTGTGAAAGGCCAATTATTACTTTAAACCAATTTTATCTTGATTAATCCTAAACATGCATTTAGTGATTAAAACAAGTAAAGTAAAGTAAAGAATACTCACAACGCCGGATGTACGAGGAAAAAACCCAAAACGGGAAAATAACCTTGGACGTCCCAAGCCAGACAATCACTATGAATATGGTTTTACAAAGACAGACAAAGTCTCACTCAACGACTCGATCCCCATGGGTCTTGACGCTCTTCTGATCTTCAACCACTCCTCTCACAGTGCCCACGTAGAAAGTCCTTCTTCCACGATACCTGTCCATAACACACGCGTCCACGTATGTCTCGGTGTCCACCGATATGACTTTGATTCGTCTACGATGTCGAACACGATGTCCGTCGCTTCTTCACCGCAAAACCCTTTGATGTTCAATGTGTCGAACAAATAACTTTGGTGCCGCAAGATCACATAAATATATAAGAATAATAATTCAGATCTTTGCAAACTCTAAGGATGTGTTTAAGACTTTTAAACCTTAGAAAACATGTGCAAACAAGGTTCTGGTTCGTAAAACTGTTTTCCAGAAATCACACTTACGAAATTCTGATGCAAACATTGTTTAAATATGATTTAAACACCGCCTTGAAAAATGTGTCATTCGAACGACTTAAGCATGTCGTTCGAGTGACATCAACATCTCGTTCGAACGAGATCTGATGTCGTTTGAGCGATAGAGTTGACTTTGACTTTTTGTTCAAAATGTCTCTTCAAAGAGAGATTTAAATAAGTCAAACTCCTATTCGAACTCATAAGAATAAAAACGTAGTATAAACCTTTTAAAACACTATAAACCATTTTAAAAAAAAATTCTTTATAAAAATTACATCCTTATCTTTTATAAAATAATTCTGAGCACCATTAATTATACGCATTCATACCTGAGTGATCTCGGAATTAACTTTGAAGATGATTAAACTTGCACCAATTAAACATCGACATGATCTATTCTTTAAAGCTTTGCCACAACGTCTTCAATCTCTTCAATACGTCATAGACCGAGTGGGATCGTGACAAAATAAAATTCTCCCTATGACATATTACAAACACAGTTTTGTTCACGGAATTAAGTCAAAACAATATAGGGACTCAATTGGAAATTTATGTCCTTACAAATCTCCCCCTTTGACTATTCCGGGACAAAAATAAACCAGTGAAATGCCTAACCAGGCCGTCAAGTCGTATGACACCTAAATCGCATTGCATAAACCCAAAATAAAAAATACAGGACACAGACTAGAATATGTAGCACCGGCAAGCATGAACTGTCTGTATGTGATGTAGACTTGAAATCTCGAATCGCTGAAGCATACCTACACACATGAAACAGACAAACAAATACCCAGTGAAGTATGGAGGAACAAATTATACCAATTTATATTTCTAATGTGAACAAATCATTTGAAACATGAGAGAAATTATTTGATACCAATATGAAATAAATACAATCAATTTGAAAATCCAGATATCAATAGAAACGCTCAACAAATCTCCCCCTAAATCACATACATCTCTCCCCCTTTTTGTCTCGAATATACAATTCGGTGAAAAGATAAACCAATATGAAATATCTAGCGTGAGAGTGTGATACCACATTGAATCAAGTTTATACCAATTTGAGAAATGAAAAATGATAGATAACCATGAAATAACCAGCTAAATATAGTCAAGCAATGATAAATCAGTATCTAGTAAACCAAGGAATCACACAAAGAGTATACCAATCAAATCAAGTGTGATAAACAAACTTATATGCAAAATACAAATCTGGAACATAAAAGAACTTTCATATAAACCAAACAGTCCAAAAATGCTTCCCGCAGTACCAAAAATATACCAATTTGAACCTGAGGACTGCAAACCAATCAGAAGGAAATTTTTAAGCCTGTCGTTCGAACGAGCCAGGGACTTCGCTTAAACGAGATGAGGAAGTCACTTGAACGAAGTACAAAATTCGTTCGTGCGAGATCAGATGTCGTTAGAACGAGTTCGCGAGATTTGCCAAAATTTCCCAATTTCCCAGAAATATCATAAAGTATTGCCTAGTGAAAAAATTACCGCAAAAAATTCCAGGAAGGGCCTGACAGATGCAAAATAGTGCTAAAACAGTAAGCTTTTCCCACAAAACGCAAAAAGTCATAAAAACTAAAAATGCGAGTTACGTGCAAACATAGTATCAATATGATCAAACATGGACATGGAATGAATGGGCGTGAAACTACAACAAATGAGTCATAATTCCAACACATCGAAACGATCAAGAAGCTCTAATTGATAGAGATAAATCATCAAACTTTATCACAGCCATATAACAATAAAAGTGTGAGCTTAATGAACTGAACATACTACGTGCACACAAATCCATAATTTTGACGATTCTACAAACAATAGTGTCAAATTGCAATGTTTCAACATTATGATTAGTTGTGCAAACCCGTTTAAAATTTCTCCAATCAAACACCCTCATATAAACATACCTTTTCAAGTTCTTTTGAGGTTTCTAATATTCTCAACTTAGAGAAAATCGTATTGGCCCTATACTTAGCATTTTGCATTTTCTTTTGGGCTCTTTTAAACGGTGGATTTCACGACGAGTTAATTTTGAACTCTCGCAGCCCTTTCCCGTGAATCACTCATCATTTTTACCAATTTTAAATCCTCACGGTAAACGGTTTTTACCTGCATACTTCTCCTTAAGTTTACTGACGCATAGATGACAAGATTGAGATAAGAACGCCTCCCCAAATTCAAATATGCAAGAGAAGTCAAACATCCATATAAACTCGTGCATGTGTGCAATGTTGGCATATATACAAAGTCGAATCAAAATGCATATCAACTTTGAAACAACCCCATACAAACAATGGTTAAGATCATTCTAAGCATCGATAATAATGACCAAATGTCCTAGCCACATGGATAATGAAACGATTGTGGGGGGGGGGGGGGGATCCCAGCACACCAATATGCCACATCAAACATGTAAACTCAAAAATAAAAACCAATAAGAAAATAAAACTATTTTCGGTTTTTCAAAAGTTTTCTTCAAAAATAAAATCTTTTTGTATTTTTCAAATAAGACTCAAACAAGTGAAAAATAAAATACAAAGAGATAAACATGACATAACACTAGCAAATAATAAACCATGATGCAAGGGCTAGCGTATGACAAAACATCCAAGCTACTATCCATAAGAAATAGCAAGAGATGAATCATGTGCATGCATGTGAGAATCAACCAATGAAGCATTTAGCATCTCCAAAACGGATATCCTAACCCAAGGAGGAGTATACCTAACAAAACGGGTTTTGGGAACCAATGGGACACTACATTTAATCTTCCTAGGGTCTTTTCTAAGATCAAAACAAAAGCTCCTAAGGTGACCTTTCCTACCACAATGCGAACATGTGAAAACACGACGAGGAACGGGACCATTAGGTTGAACTTTTCTAATACCCTCGGATGTGGTTGACGCTCTAAAACAAACTATGGTTTTGGCTTTTACAATCGAACCACTAGAACAAGATAAGCCGCTACCATCACTACTCGAGTCATTTAAATCATTTTTTAACTTCAAAACTTTTGACTCAAGCAAATGATTAGACTCCTCAAATTTTTGGGACTGCTTATTTAAATTTTCAATTACCCCTAGAGGGTTATCTCGCTCCCCATCAATGTGAGCAAACTTATCCCTAAGAGCCTTTTCTCGTGCCACAAAATCATTAATCGAAATATTTTCCTCAACGGCACAAACTTTAGAATTTTTTAAATCCTCTAACTCTTTTTCTAAAATGAGGACTCTATCATCACTCTCCTTTTTTGCCCAATTTTAATAAATTAAAATCTTTAAACAAGGAACTAAAGTGCTCACGATAAATATCTCTTTGAATTTGAAAGGTTTGCAAATATTCAATTTATTTTTAAAACCAGAATTTTCTTTTTCCAAAACTTCAATACGTTTTGCAAACTTTAAATTCAAACGATGTAAATCGTCAAAGCTTAGAGAATCCATAGAGAGAAAACAACCACAAGAGATATAAATAAACACACAGGATCAAAAAACAAATAAATTATGTTTTTCTAGATCTGATACCAATTTGTAGAGTGTTATGAGTGGCCCGATATGTGCGTTTCAAACAAAACCAATTTTTTCTTCAAAAAAGATCCAACTTTTAATTATGCACCAAACCAAGTTGTGAAAGCCCAATTCTTACTTTAAACCAATTTTATCTTGATTAATCCTAAACATGCATCTAGTGATTAAAACAAGTAAAGTAAAGTAAAGTAAAGAATACTCACAACGCCGGATGCAGGAGGAAAAAACCCAAAATGGGAAAACAACCTCGGACGGCCCAAGCCAGACAATCACTATGAATATGGTTTTACAAAGACAGACAAAGTCTCACTCAACGACTCGATCCCCACGGGTATTGACGCTCTTCTGATCTTCAGCCACTCCTCTCACAGTGCCCATGCAGAAAGTCCGTCTTCCACGATACTTGTCCATAACACACGCGTCCACGTATGTATCGGTGTCCACCGATATGGCTTTGATTCATCTACGATGTCGAACACGATGTCCGTCGCTTCTTCACCGCAAAACCCTTTGATGTTCAATGTGTAGAACAAATAACTTTGGTGATGCAAGATCACGTAAACATATAAGAATGATAACTCGGATCTTTGCAAACTCTAAGGATGTGTTTAAGACTTTTAAACCTTAGAAAACATGTGCAAACAAGGTTCTGGTTCGTAAAACTGTTTTCCAGAAAGCACACTTATGAAATTCTGATGCAAACACGGTTTAAATAGGATTTAAATACCACCTCGAAAAATGTGTCGTTCGAACGACATCATCATCTCGTTCGAATGAGATCTGATGTCATTTGAGCGATAGAGTTGACTTTGACTTTTTGTTTAAAACGTCTCTTCAAAGAGAGATTTAAATAAGTCAAACTCCTATTCAAACTTATCACAATAAAAACATAGTGTAAGCCTTTTAAAACACTACAAACCATTTTAAAACATTTTTCTTTATAAAAATTACATCCTTATCTTCTATAAAATAATTTCGAGCACCATTAATTATACTTATTCATACCTGAGTAATCTCGAAATGCAATTAACTTTGAAGACGATTAAATTTGGACCAATTAAACATCGGCATGATTAATTCTTTGAAGCTTTGCCGCAACGTCTTCAATTTCTTTAATACGTCATAGACCGAGTGGGATCGTGACATAATAAAATTCTCCCTATGACATATTACAAACACAGTTTTGTTCACGGAATTAAGTCAAAACAATATAGGGACTCAATTGGAAATTTATGTCCTTACAATTTTCTACTTATAAGGTCTTTTAGTAATATTACCAACTACATTATGTTCTTCAAAACGTATAAACCTAATGTCTAACTTGGACTATGACTATGACATTGAAGGAGAAACATAGAACATGAACTCCCCATAAGTTATATTGGATCACCTTATCCTTTATCACTATTATAGGGTCATTACCCCAAGGGTTTAGCTTTTTATTTATTTATTTATTTATTTATTTATTATGATCCCCATATAACAAAAATAAAGTACAAATAATTAGCAACACACAATATCTTTGAAAAATCAAATTTTCAAGCACAATATAATCACCCTACACCATCTAATTTATTCCGCATGAGTTCAAGTTGGACTATAGTATATTTACAACTCGTAGAAAGAATGCTATATACTAAAGTTTTTATTTTTCATAACAAAAATTCCAAAGATTGTATAACATATGTTAGGAAAAATCACATGTCCAATTTATTACTAAAATACCTAATAATTGAAAGGATGATACATAACTCTCAACATTTGCCTCACTTACCATGGAAATATATTTGAAAACTTAGTTTCCCACCTAAAATACAATACTTCATGTTTTTTTAACTCATATTGATCTTCCCATAACAGATTTACTCCATCAGTACAACAATCTACCATCACCTCTATGTTCCATTTGCATGCTTCCTGGTAATAATAGTCACATTTTAAATACTTATCCATATTTTTTCACATTCGCAATCATTATAATATAATTGACGTCCACTCATTCGCAATCACATTTTAAATACCCACCTCACTATTGGCGTTAAAGTTGGCGGTTGATTTTTTCGTTTACCCATATGCATTGAAGAGTTGGGTTCTTACTTATTTGACGGGGAAGACCGTATGCCTCAGAGAGAGAAGGTAGTATTAGAATCTGGGAATGACTAACTTGTAGTATAGGGAATTGTAATGACTCTTAGTTCCGCAGATTACATAAACATAAATAATTTTTATGCACATTTAATTTTTGTAAGCATCAACAAAAATATGTTTAGGGTAGAGTTGGCAAAAATCTGTACCTGTAGCCAAATAGGTACTTGATGTCCTCTATAGTTAATTTCGTCAGAGCCTCTGGACAACCACCAGCAGTCCTGCAAATTTACAAAACATAAAATTTAATAAATATAAAAAATAAAGTTGAGCACAAAGTGAAGTATGAAAGTAACATTGATCAACCATTTCAAATCTTGTAAGTAAATTTTGTAGATACCCTTAAACACTAATTCTTTGTTTTTACTTGCAACTTCAATATTCTCTCCTCAATTTTGTTTTGAACCACGAATCTCACGATCCTATAAAAGCACGACACAATTTATTATTTATTTTAAATAGGGGTTGCATAAAATAATATTTGAATTGTTGGATAGGGGCTCACCTGATGGGTTTGTACTGCCCTATTCGATGAATCCTATCTTGGTCCTGCTGTTCCACAGATAGATTCCACTAAGGGTCCATCAAGAAAACTATAATGGCACAATAAAAAAAATAACCGAATAAAGCTTAAACATATACTAAGTTTATTTTGTTTTCATGTTTGTGAAAACAAAATATCAAGTCCCTTACATGTGATGCAATTGTGAGATTGAGGGCAACACCTCCAGCTTTCAACAATCTGGGTCATTGGTAAATGTAGTAATCATAGTGTGTCATAACACAAATGGTTTTTGTGAGAGAGAGATAGAGAGAGAGGGTGTGTGTGTGGTGGTGGGGGGGGGGGGGGGGGGGGGGAGGAGAACGATTATGTTATAAATGTATACATAGATATTGTTTTAGATTAAGCTAAGAAGACAGAGACTGGATGGTTTTTTGGAGAAATAAAAAGCACCAGATGGAATTACAGAAAGAGAAGAGAAATGTGGGGGAATCGAAAAGGCGCGATTAAATTAAAGAAAGCGAAATAAGTGAGAGGGGCGTTCGTTTAAAAAATTTAGTACATGTATTGGAAATTGTAAAGCCAAGTTAACATTAAATCCTCCTCATTAACCTTTAATACTATCTATTAGAGTTATAATATAGATTAATTATGATTCAGGACCTTGAGACTTTTTTAGGAAAATCAACCCGTATTTGTTAATGTTCAGATATGACCAAACCCGTGATTGACCCACATGGGTAATGGATCCTAATTCATTTCACTATATTAATTATATAAATATCTATTTATATGTATTTTGTATACATATAAATACGTCATATAATTGGTCACCCAAATGATTATCTTATGTTGAGGAGATGACGATTATATCCACAATTAATAGTTGTCAATGGTGTCCACATTTAATGGATAAATGACAAAACTATATTAATATCGAAGTGGAAATAATGCCTAAAATACTATTAAGTGGAAGATGTAAATATCCTCATTTATTTCCTATAAAAGACAACATGATGTGATGATTTTAGAAGCACTCCATAAGAGTAGCAAGAACATTAGAACACAAGGTTTTTGGATTTTACATACTAAGGTTAATCACCAAGAGGACCTTGGATTTGTATTCATGTTTTAGGGGTAACTCTTGTAGCCAATCTGACATAACTCACGAATTCAAGGTGTATAAAGAATCGGTCTCGGATTAAAGCTCACACAAGGTCGTAACAACAAATCGATGCTCGATTCGTAACTTCTGCATATTCTCTAAGATCCAAATCCTTATATTATGTTCTATGGTCCGTATGATTAATTTTTCATTGGTATTAGAGCTATAGATTCATTGATTCGCCATTTGATTGCATATTTTTTATTTTTTGATAAATCATTTATGAATCCAAATATTTTATTTTTTTGAATTTCTTAGAAAAGTATGATATATATATATATATATATATTATTCCTCATGATACCATGATTCCACCGATATAGAGAAAGTTAAAATCGGAGTTATAACGAATGATATATGAATTTTTCAAGCTTTAATTCATAATGGAAACCCATTAAATTCGTTCCATATAATAATTTCGATCCAAATTTCAGCTCTGTTTTAATGAGTTTAATACGATATTAATCAAAATATTTTTGCATAATATTGTTCTCTCTTGCGAGATAGTTCCAACGGTATATGATATGCATTTTCCCCTAAATAATGAGGGAGATATAAGCTTTAAAACTCAGCTCCTTGAATTTGCAAAATCTAAAAATACTGAGTTTATTGTTAAAGACGATGAAGAATTATTTTTGGGATCCTTTCACTCCGTTTTGAAGGCTTTATAGTCAATAAGAATTCAATTCCTCTGTACATATGTGTTCTATATTGCAAGGTTTTTAAAAATGTATAATACATGAGTTTTGGATAAGTCTTGACGGAGATATAGTATCATGAACAAGGCCACTCAAAATCGCAAATCTGAGATTTTTTTTGGAGAAGATGATGAATAGTTAAAACTTTGGTCTATGAATACTTAGAATTATTTTTTAAGCCTTGTTATTAAATCCTTTCTGTAAGTTTTCAACGTTATGGATTCAACAGTGCTATTCATTTTTGAAAATTAGTTACAGCTGTTTAATTATTTGTTAATAATTTTTTATATAATAAAAATTTTAAAAAGTAAAAGAAAATTCGTTAAAATCTAGTAGCCTTGCGAGTTTATTGGTACTGTTCATAAAGTGGAATACCTTTTTGTAATTATATGTCTCCATGAATTGAGAATTTGTTTATTGTAACGACCTGAGATTTTTGGGACAATAATTTATTAATTTTTGGGAGAAATAAATATTAATTTAATTGGAGAATAATTAAATTGGCATTTGAGGTAAAAAATTAAAAGATGTTAGAAAGTGATTCGAATGATGATTATGAGGGTGAGGTTGTTTCTGGAAGGGTCGAGATAGTCGAAATTACTGTACTTGGGGCTTATTTAGGTTCCAAAATATTTTAAGTTCATTTGGCTCAAATTAGAGTGACCGAGTCATTTAAAGTGTGTATTATCATTTAAAGTCGTGTATTTTGGAGATAAGGCTTTTTAAGCCTATGGGAGAAACAATTCGCCTTAGAGAGAAAGAGAAAGAAAGAGAAAAAGAAAGAGAAGAAGAAAAGAAGAAGAGAAAGAGAGAAAGCTTGGGATTTTCGACCGTTACGCGATTTCGAGGATGGATCAGACCCTATAAATTTGAGGCAAGTGATTAAACTTGCTAAATATTTGTTTTGTATCATTTAATTCATGATTTGTGGACAAAATTATGGATTTTGTGTTTAAAATGTTAAAGCCTCGATTTTGGATAAAATCTTAGATTTGTTGTGTATATAATGGATTTGAGGTTACAAATTAGTTGAGGTGTGTTATTTGATGAGTATTAATGTTATGTATATATGTTTGGGGTTGAAGAGAAATGGTTAGAAGTTGATAAAAATGATTTTGGGAATTTTTGTCTTTGATGAAAATAGCCCTTTTCGTAGCTTCTGATAGGCCAAATCAATTCGGCCCCTTACCGAATCGATTCAGAATGTTACAGGTGCCCAGGTCTGAGTGACCGAATCGATTCAGACCCAAGCCGAATCGATTTGGTCTGAAACAAAACCTCAGGTCTTTGTACCCGAATCGATTCGCCTTGGAGGCCAAATCGATTACCTGGGCCGAATCGATTCGGATTGGGCCTGAATCGATTCAGAAACAGGGTTGTTTTGGGGGAGTTTTTCTGGAGTGAGTTTCCTCTGATTTCGTTTGAGTTTACTGACTGGAAAGCTCTATATGATTTATGAGAAGTGTGTTTTGGATACTTTTAGGGAGTTTCCCTTATGAGAAATTATTGGAGTCATATTGACTTAATTCGAGAGAATACCGATTTAGAGATTATCGTACCGACTAGTGGGGAAGCCCACTACTATTGAGATTTTGATTTGAAGATAAATATCGATTTACAAGAGAGAGTTAGGATGTGCTTAATGATAATGGATTTTAGAATTAAATCCCAAATGGGATAACTTTAAAGGTTCATATGATTGATTGAACCATATTATGGATTGAGAATAATAAATGCTGATCGACCTGCATACGGATACAGAGAATATCCTTGACGTAAATAGAATTGAGAGATGATTCATACAAATAGAAGTGAGGTGTGAATTTTAAGTGATAAATAGTATAGTGTATACAAAGTGGGGACGTTATGTGAGTTGTTGACGAATAGTATATCGAGAGTAAAATATGCTAAATAATGATATTATTTCATTTATGCCTAAGAGCGTAATAAGAGTATGTAAATAGTGTGATATATATACCTTGTGTGATGGTATAAATTTATATGATGTGATGATGTATGTATATCTTGTGTGAATGATATCATGGGAAGTTGTGCGATGTGGGTGAGGTCCCTGGCTTGACGAGCAGGGCGCGTATAGTCCCCAGGTCATAGCGTCCATTTATTATTGTGTGATTTTTATTAGGGGTGAGACGTGGTGGGTATGTTTTGTCTCAATTTCGGAGAGGAATTTTGACCTCTTCTCGTACGCTGTGATTTTGTTTTTACCAAGGCAGTGTGAGATTCCGATCGTTGGTACCCAGGATGATATGTGAGTGATTCCCTGGTAGATGATAGCATTGAGAACCTGCATCCTCGAGTTATATCTCGTTGGGATGGTTATTTCTATACTTGTGTGAATAGTATATTATTTGTGTGTGATTGTGAGATTTCATAATTATCTCTAGAGTAAAGAGATATAAAAAGATTGATTGAATCTCATTTCGGGAGATTTTATCCGGACAAATTACGATAAATATAATAAAGTGAAAATGAAGAGTAGATAATTATATGAGTATATATATAGTACTTTTGGTATCGAGGGCATAATGGACCTCAACGACCAACATTGCCAAGGAGTAGTGTATAGAGAGGGTTCCTTGTTTGGATTTTGCCTGCAAGACGTCCCACGCACGAAACGCAGTGCATTGGTGGGAGTGAGGAGAAGTTAGTCCTTAGTGCTCATAATTACCATATTTGTATATCTCGACGATCGACAGTGCCAAGGAGTAGTGTATCGGGGGGTTCCTTGTTTGGATTTCGCTTGCGAGACGTCCCACGCACGAAACACCTTGCACTGTTGAGAATTGAGAATCCTTAATTAATTATTTATATTATATAAGAAATTTGGGTTATATGAGTCATGCATTGAGGGCATAATGAATCTTGATAATCAATACTGCTAAGGAGTAGTGTATCGGGGGGGTTCCTTGTTTTGATTTCGCTTGTGAGACGTCCCACGCACGAAACGCAGTGCAATATTGAGAATGGGGAGAAGTTTAGTCCTTAGCACTTAGATGCTAATAACTCATATATATATATATATATATATAGAGAGAGAGAGAGAGAGAGAGATAGATAGAGAGAGAGAGATAGAGAATGTTTATGTATATTTCATATGTTTGGAAAGTGGGCGAATATTTGAGATTGGTAATAATAAAAGTTGAGGGATATGATTTAGATGGATTTTAAATGAGTTTAAATTTGGTGTTAGGTTAGATTATTGGCCTAGATAGTTTGGGGAAATTATTTGAGGATCATGTGCATACGTTTAGTTGCCTACTTTAATTGCGAGGTGAGTTAAATTTTATGGAGAGTGCGACTCCACTTTAATTATGTTCTAATGAACTTATAATTATTATGCATTTTAACGCACATGCTATAAATGTTTTTCACACCTCGGGCTCTGACCCGTTTATATTTTCTCTTGCTATGTATATATTGTATTATTCTAGGTGTTCCTCCGCAAGGAAGCCATTGATGTTTTCCATCCAGTGTATTCGTGGAGCTATGACAGTAGCGTACTATTGCGATATTTTGTTATAGTCATTTCCTATCTTTCGTGTATCTAGATCAGGATTCCGTTTGTGTATCGGATTTATACCCAAGTGTTGTAGAGTAGCACTTTTATTTTTTTTCTTCTCAGAGTATTGTATTGTCTGTGACCCGACAGCATATTCGGGTATTTTATTTTTGTACATTATGTTGTACTCTTGTATTGATCCCTTTTATATCATTTAAGCACGTGTGTGTCTCTTATCGTATTTAATAGAAGTTAGGTTGCATGGTTGGTTGTAATAAGTGTTAAATTAATGTTTTAATTTTTTTTTGACACCCTCTTTTTGTAGTAATGGGTAGTTAGTCGTGTTTATTTTAGAATCGTCAGTAGATGCTGAGAATGATCCACTTGAGATTCCTGATTATTTTAGTATAAGACTGGCCACCTGTTATTATTTTGAGCAGGGTGTCATAGGTGGTATCAGAGCATCAGGTTATAGTGTCTTTAGAATCTGTGTGGGTTTACTGCCATCTTCTGTAAGCGTTCTTGATGTAGAGCCCTATTTTTAGGACTGTTGTGTTCACACGTCCATATTTTCTTCTATGATGAGAAGACAATTGAAAGGCGTCCTGATACAATTATTCTTGTTTCAGATGCCACCGAAGATAAGTCGTTCAGGCAGGGAAAATAAAGGGGCCGAGAGTGTGGATCCCCAATTGTCTCAAAGAACCATAACCACGGATGAAGTTGCCAGTATTGTGGCACAAGCAGTAACAACTGCCATTTCTGTGATAGTGCATCAACCTGTAGTTCAAGCAGCCCAAACCCATTCAGGACCGTCTTTGTGGGAAAGAGTGTGGGAAGATTTTTGGAAAGGGCATCCTACAGAGTTTTCAAGCGGAGTTGATGCGATGGCTGCAAGTCAATGGAAGAATAGTATGCAAGTGCACCTTCGTATGGTTTAATGTAGTGAAATGCAGAAGCAATTTCTAGCCACCTTTAAGTTGGCGGGAGCAGTTCTCCAGTGGTGGGAGTCTATCACCACATCTGAACAAAGAGATACATTACCCATAACAGATTTTTGGGAACTTTTTAAGCGATGGTATTTTTCTTCCGCGATTCAGAAAGAAATGAGGAAGAAGTTGATAGATGTGTTTTAAGGTAATAGAATGGTGGCCAAGTATGAAGAAGAAATTACTCGATTGGCGAATTTAGTACCTGATGAGGTAAATACAGAAGAGAAGCGTATATCGAAGTTTATGCGAGGTTTAAATTGGCAAATTCGGCAACATTTGTTAGGGAACCCATCGTTATTGACTTTCGCCGAGGTAGTGAATGCAACACTATTGCAGTGTCATGAATATCATCTTCGTTCGCAAGGGGGTAAGAACTTTAGAGATTTGGGTTCATTAAGTAGGTCTGGCAAAGAGAATGCCAGTAATGACAGTGGGTATAAATCGAACTATAGAGGGTCGCAACAGCGTTATGTTCCTCAAGATGGGAGGAGAGGATTTGTGGGTAGATGTTTCTTTTGTATGGAAATGGGGCATAGAAAGAGGGATTTTCCTAAAAGAGGTAAAGGACCACATTTTGAGGAAATTTTGGAAGTGAAACCCTTACAACATATTCGAGGTCATTTTAGACCAGGGGACTTTGTGTGGAAACCCATTGATGAGGAGATGAAATCGAACTAGAGAGGTATGATGTAAGTTATTTTCCTGTATGAATAGGATTATGCTATATGAAGCATTAGGAGTATCGTATGTAAGATAGTTATGATAGGGTAGTGCTATAACCCTATTATGTATGGAATGACCCGAAAGGGAATTTTGAGCAAGCGAGGCTCTTATATTATTATCTTTTGAGAGAATTGGTTATCTTGTGATGTGCTAATAGAGAGCTATAACTTTGTTGTGAATGTAAGAATTGTTAAAATGTGTTAAGTAGTAATGATAAAGTTATTTGTCTTATAGTCGTGCTAGACTTATATAATTGTTATATTCCAGCTATGGAAGAGCCTAGTGAATGACAATATATATTAATATGATGAGAGAGATTATTGAAAAGAATTCAGAATTTAGTGGATTATTGTTGAGCGAGAGATTTTAGCTCATAATTATGTTAATTTTGAGATCTATATATTAGTATGAGTATGATAATTATTAAAACCTTGTGTCATGGGCATAAGGTATTTTATTTAAATGTTGAAAGACATAAACTGTTTTAAAATAAACTGTTTTCAAAATAAAACTTTTTATAGGCCTTTAGGCAATATCAAAAATGATTTCCACAAAAATATTTCTTTTTAAACTCTAGTCCCGATCTAACAAACTCTCAATCCCCTACGTCTCTACATAGTAGTGTATTGGGAGGGTTCCTTGTTTGGATTTCGCATGCGAGACCTCCCCCGCATGAAAGTAACGAATGTCAGGAATTGAGAGGAGTTAAATCTTTGGACATTTCAAAATTGTTATATTATTAGTATGTTAGTATAATTTAGTATATTTTTAGAGTTATTCTACTATTTAAGGCAAGTGAATTCTAATTATATTTTCACAAGTAGATCTCGAATAAAGGGTGTATGGGTGCCCTAGTAGTTATACTTGGTTCTATAAAATTTAAAATAAATTCGCCGTGAGAAGATAAAGGTTTAGGTATGGTGTTAGTGAGGATAAGTGTAGTAGGAACTAGTTGAGATTTGGAGTATTAGGCTTAGCTTGATTTCGAGGGCGAAATTCTTGTAAGTGGGGAAGTCTGTAACAACCCGAGATTTTTGGGACAATAATTTATTTATTTTTGGGAGAAATAGATATTAATTTAATTGGAGAATAATTAAATTGGCATTTGAGGTAAAAAATTTGAAGATGTTAGATTCGAATGATGATTCTGAGGGTGCGATTATTTCCGGAATGGTCGAGATAGTCGAAATGACTGTAATTGGGGTTTATTTAGGTTCCAAAATATTTTAAGTTCGTTTGGCTCAAATTAGAGTGACCGAGTCATTTAAAGTGTGTATTATCATTTAAAGTTGTGTATTTTGGAGATAAGGCTTATTAAGCCTACAGGAGAAAAAAATTCTCCTTAGAGATAAAGAGAAAGAAAGAGAAAAAGAAAGAGAAGAAGAAAAGAAGAAGAGAAAGAGAGAAAGCTTGGGATTTTCGGCCGTTACGCGATTTCGAGGACAAATCAGAGTCTACAAATTTGAGGCAAGTGATTAAGCTTGCTAAATAATTGTTGTGTATAATTAATTTCATGATTTGTGGACAAAATTATGGATTTTGGGTTTAAAATGTTAAAACCTAGATTTTGGGTAAAATCTTAGATTTGTTGTGTATATAATGAATTTGAGGTTACAAATTAGTTGAGGTGTGTTATTTGATGAGTATTAATGTTATAAATATGTTTGGGGTTGAAGAGAAATGGTTAGAAGTTGATAAAAATGATTCTGGGAATTTTTGGCTTTGATGAAAATATCCATTTTCGTAGCTTCTGATAGGCCAAATCGATTCGACCCCCTATCGAATCGATTCGGAATGTTGTAGGTGCCCAGGTCTGAGTGATCGAAATGATTCGGACCTAAGCCGAATCGATTCGGTCTGAGATAGAAGCCGAAGTCTTTGGACCTGAATCGATTTGCCTTGGAGGCCGAATCGATTCGCTGGGCCGAATCGATTCGGATTGGGCCCGAATCGATTTGGAAACAGCGCTATTTTGGGGGAGTTTTTCTAGAGTGAGTTTCGTCCGATTTCGTTTGAGTTTATCGATTGGGAATCTCTATATGAGTTATGAGAAGTGTGTTTTGGAGACTTTTAGGGAGTTTCCCCTATGAGAAATTGTTGGAGTCATATTGACTTAATTCGAGAGAATACCGATTTAGAGATTATCATACCGACTAGTGGGGAAGACCACTACTATTGAGATTTTGATTTGAAGATAATTATGGATTTATAAGAGAGAGTTAGGATGCGCTTAATGATAATGGATTTTAGAATTATATCCCAAATGGGATAACTTTAAAGGTTCATATGATTGATTGAACCATATTATGGATTGAGAATAATAAATGTTGATCGACGTACATACGAATATAGAGAAAATCCTTAACGTAAATAGAACTGAGAGATGATTCATACAAATAGAAGTGAGGTGTGAATTTCAATTGATAAATAGTATAGTGTATACAAAGTAGGAAAGTTATGTGATTAGTTGACGAATAGTATATCGAGAGTAAAATATACTAAATAATGATATTATTTCATTTACGCCTAAGTGCGTAATAAGAGTACGTAAATAGTGTGATATATATACCTTGTGTGATGGGATACATTTATATGATGTGATTATGTATGTATATCTTATGCGAATGATATATATATATATATATGTGTGTGTGTGTGTGTGTGTGTGTGTGTGAAGCATACCCACTCTATGCTATCATGGGAAGTTGCGCGATATGGGTGAGGCCCCTGGCTTGAGGAGAAAGGCGCGTATAGCACCCAGGTCATAGCGTTCATTTGTTATTGTGTGATTTTTATTAGGGGTGAGATGTGGTGGGTATGTTTCGTCTCACTTTCGGGGAGGAACTATGACCGCTTCCCATACGCTGTGATTTTATTTTTACCAAGGCAGTGTGAGATTCCGACCGTTGGTACCTATGATGATATGTGAGTGATTCCCTGGTAGATGATAGCATTGAGAACCTGCATCCTCAAGTTATAGCTCGATGGGATGGTTATTTCTATACTTGTGTGAATAGTATATTATTTGTGAATGATTGTGAGATATCATAAATATCTCTAGAGTAAAGAGATATAAAAAGATTGATTGAATCTCATTCTGGGAGATTTTATCTGGACAAATTGCGATGAATATATTAAAGTGAAAATTAAGAGTAGATAATTATGTGATTATATATATAGTACTTTGGGTATCGAGGGCATAATGGACCTCAACGACCAACATTGCGAAGGAGTAGTGTATCAGGGGGGTTCCTTGTTTGAATTTCGCTTGCGAGACGTCCCACGCACGAAACGCAGTGCAATGTTGGGAGTGAGGAGAAGTTAGTCCTTAGTGCTCATAATTATCATATTAGTATATCTCGATGATCGATAGTGCCAAGGAGTAGTGTATCGGGGGGTTCCTTGTTTGGATTTCGCTTGCGAGACGTCCCACGCACGTAACACCGTGCACTGTTGAGAATTCAGAATCCTTAATTAATTATTTATACTATATAAGAAATTTGGGTTATATGCATCATGCATTGAGGGCATAATGAATCTTGATAATCAATACTGCCAAGGAGCAGTGTATCGGGGGGTTCCTTGTTTGGATTTTGCTTGCGAGACGACCCACGCACGAAACGCAGTGCAGTATTGAGAATTGGGAAAAGTTTAGTCCTTAGCACCTATATATATATATATATATATATATATATATATATATATATATATATATATATATATATATATATATATATATATATATATATATATATGTCAATAACTAGAATATGAAAATTTTTAGTAAAAGAGAATTTTTATGTATATTTCATATGTTTGGAAAGTGGACGAATATTTGAGATTGGTAATAGTAGAAGTTGAGGGATATGATTTAGATGGATTTTAAATGAGTTTAAATTTGGTGGTAGGTTGGATTATTGCCCTAGATAGTTTGGGAAATTATTTGAGGATCATTTTCATACGTAGTTGCGCGCTTTAGTTGAGAGGTGAGTTGAATTTTATGGAGAGTGTGACTCCACTTTAATCATGTTCTAATGCATTTGTAATTATTATGCATTTTAATGCACTTGCTATAAATGTTTCATACCTAGGGCTCTGACCCGTTTATATTTTCTCTTGCTATGTATATATTGTATTATTTTAGCTGCTCCTTCACAAGGAAGCCATTGATGTTATCCATCCAGTGTATTCGTGGAGATGTGACAATAGCGGACTGTTGCGGTATTTTGTTATAGCCGTTTCCTATCTTTCGTGTATCTAGATCAGGATTCAGTTTATGTATCGGGTTTATACCTAAGTGTTGTAGAGTAGAACTTTCGTATTTTTCTTCTCAGAGTATTGTATTGTTTGTGACCCGACAGCATATTCGGGTATTTTATTTTTGTACATTGTGTTGTACTCTTGTATTGATCTCTTTTATATCATTTGAGCATGTGTGTGTCTCTTATCGTATTTAATAGAAGTTAGGTTGCATGGTTGGTTTTAGTAAGTGTTAAATTAATGTTTTAAATTTTTTTTGACACCCTCTTTTTGTAGTAATGGGTAGTTAGCCGTGTTTAGTTTAGAATTGTCAGTAGATGCTAAGAATGATCCACTTGAGATTCCTTATTATTTTAGTATAGGGCTGGCCACCCATTATTATTTCGAGCTAGGTGTCACATTTATCAACATATTCAACATTGTTTTTGAATGCCCTGAAAATATGGTAAAATATATGTAATTTTATTTTTGTCATTTTGTAAGTAAAACATAAAATATAGATCAGTCCAGCAACATAATATTTATTTATGAATTATTTCAAAAGATCGATTATTATTTAGTTGTGTATGAATTAATTTGTTGAATTATTGCACTTTTTTGCATGGTTTGTTTAGACCACCCTATACTATTGCCTTTTTTGGCTCGCTCCTTTAGAAGGTGAGTGTGAAAAATTAATCTATTTGAAGGACTAGGTTATGTGTTTGTATGCGCAAATGAGTAATTTAGAATTCACAATTAGACGATCTTGTGTTTGCTTGTGTATTATTATTTGAGGTTGTCCCTATGTATACATGCAATCAAAACATAATTGTTTATCTTATTCATGGATCATATGTATAGGGTTTCTTCTTCTTCTTCTTCTTCTTCTTCTTCTTCTTCTTATTATTATTATTATTATTATTATTGTTATTATTATTATTATTATTATTATTATTATTATTATTATTATTATTATTATTATTATTATTATTATTATTATTATTATTATTATTGATTTAATAATTATGAGGAGAAAGTTCTATTTATTCATTTGAAAGTCGTTATGTAAGCGTATAAATTTTATTGATTGCACAAGAATATATAAGAATTATCTTAGCACAAACTCATAAATTGTCAATATGGACCTACACTAAGCCTTTGAGCACTTAATATTGTATGTCACAAATGTTATTTCATTACCATAATGCAAATGTAATTAGTTTAAACTTATTATAAATTATGGTACACAATTTAGTCTTGGATCCATTCCTTAATAAAAATATAAATTTGTTAAAAAAGAAATTAGGAAATATACTCCAAATTTTTGCATTAATGGGAGATGATTGCAAGCCTAGAGGACCCTCAGTCTCAATTTTCAAGAAAAAGGATTATAATTTTGTAATGAGATTTTTTAACAAAGAAAAGATGTGTAAAATAATATGTCAATTTTTTCTAATTTTTTAAATATGGGAAATGGCTTCTAACCACAATAATGTTATCGCTGCGATCAGTAAAGAAGAAAAGATAACTAAACTGACTATAAAATATGGCAAACCAAGATACAATTTTTCCTCGATCATAATGAGTTCCTAGATTACCTCACTACCACGATGACTAAACCTTCTGAAGGTAGCACTGCTACCACCCAACATGAGGATGAGGTTTACCAGGATTGTGTAAAGAAAGATTGTTCATGTTGCTTTACCGTCTAAGATACATGCTTGATGATATCATAAGAGAATATAAGGGATACACCATATCTAAGGAACAATGGGACTAACTTTATTTCAAAATCTCGAGGTATGTCGTAGTAAATGAGGAAACATTCCCCGTCGTCATTTTGAAATTGAGGGGAATGCTCTCTTGTGTTCTAAAAATAATAAGGATGAGCTTTATTCTTATGTTGAAGCACTTTACTCTAATGCTAGACAAGAGTGGATGGGTACTATCAGGAAGAAATGATCTCTATGTCCAAGAACAAGGTCTGGTAGTTAGTTGATCTTTCGCCTGATCGTAAGACTATTAGAAACAAATGGGTTTTGAAAATCAGACATGCCAAAGATGGATCAATAGACAAGTATAAGGCACTCCTAGTGGAAAAAGGGTACTTTCACTAGGAGTTTATCGACGATGATGATGCATTCTCCCTAATGGTGAGATTTGCCTCAATTCACCTCATCATAGTATTGTTGCAAATTTGGTTTTTTAACTTTTTACGATGGATGTTAAGACTATATTTATCAACATTGAACTAGATGAGGAGATCTTTATGTATTAGCTCGTGGGTTTTGAGGTTAAGGGATAAGAGAGAAAAGTATGCCGCCTAAAACGTTCTATTTATTACCTTAAATAATCGTCTAGGTAGTGGTATTCCTAATTTCATCATGCATTGCCGTTATAGGTTTTGAGATGAATAAGGAAAATCATCGTGTGTATTTGAAATGATTTAAGAAAAATCTTCTTATCCTATCATTGTATGTTGATGACATTTTACTAACTGTGAATGACATGGATTCTATTATCACCACTAAAGATTTGTTTTCTCTACTTTTGAGATGATGGAAATGGGTGTAGTAAATTATGCTTTAGGGGTTAATATGGTGAGAGATCATTCAAAGAAACTTGTCTATTTATTTCAGGATATTTACATGAAGAAGATACTAGAATGGTTTCTCATGCATAACTCCAAACGCGTTGACACTCCAATGAAAAAAAAGTGAACTTTTTGCCTAGACCAATGACTAAGAATAAGGAACAGAAGAAACACATATCCACAGTTCCATATGAATTTAAAACAGGGAGTTTGATATATGCGATCTTATGTAAATGACCAGACATTTTTTATGCAGGTTATATAATTAGTCGTTACCAGAGCAACCCCGACCCCACACACTAGACGATATTGAAATGGATATTTAGGTACCAACGGGGTACTAGATATCTCATCTTATGTTATCATGGAGGAAGCTTGAGATTGCAAGGCTATACTGATTTATATTGGGCTTTATAGAGAGATGGATGCAAGTCCACTTAAGGCTACGCATTTATACTGGAAGGTGTAGTTTTTTCTTAGTGTAGAAAGGATAAGACATATGTAGTCTTATCCACTATAGAGAGTCAGAATATGTGTCTTGCTAAACTATAGTTCAAGAGGCAATTTGGTTGGGGAGATTATTTATGAGGTTGGTTTCTCCAGCTCCTGAAGGGGATCATATACTTGTATAGTGTGACAATACGACATCTTTTACTTATGCAAATGACTCCAAGTATTACGACATATCCAAACACATTGGTATTCGTCATGAGTATATTCTAGATATAGTTTCTCAAGATGAAGTAGTCCTAAATAACATATCTATTGTTTGTATGGTGGCCGATCCTTTATCCAATTCAATTTCACGGGAAGTTTCCCTTTCTCATATTCGGAGTATGGGACTTCATAAGATTTGATATGCTTATAACACTTATACTATATTGAAATTATTTGTATTTTAATTATAGTTTTTCATTTTTTTTTAAATTTATTTTTGGAATTATTACTATATGCACATCTTATAGTGATGTCACGAGGCTTGAATCGATCCACGTACGCTGGCGATTCACCTTGGTGTTTGGAAAGCGAGCAAGATGAGACATTCATGTCTTTGGCGCTTAGATTAGTGAACTTAATATTTATATCTCTGGCACCTGAAAGGAGATAAGGATATTAAATCGTGCTATTTGTCAATTTAGTTAAGAACTAAATGAAACCTTTTTATGTAAAGGCTTATCATAAAGCTTATATGATTCTATGAAGCCTTTATATAACCTAATATGAGTATTCAGGAAGGTGCTGAGAAAAAAACTGGGCTGAAAGCTCAGGTTAGGTGCTAAATAGCGACTATACTAATATATGTATGGTGTTTGATTCCTTTTTTAAGAAAAAGTGATAAATCCATTTAATGGGGATAACTCCGTAACATGCATATCAAACTGCATGTGCTTTATCGATAGTTAATGAGAGCGATGAACGAATCCCTGCTTCATCGTTGTTGGGACACTTATATCACAATGATCCTACATGTGACTTTGTTTACATGTAACTATGTCATGAAGAGGATACTTGATGATGCTACTTTATCAAGTTTAAATAGGGCGATGGAAGATATCGTCTAAGGGGCATGTCTAAAAAAGATCAGGTATAATTAAATTGACAGTTCGGGGAAGATTATTTAATAATACACCGCGCTAGTGTGACTCATAGCCCAAGAAACTTTACTGGGTTTCATGCACAAATGAATTCATGAGTGCATTACATATTTGGGGTTTTTCATTTCTTCTTGAGGTATTAAGAATGCTAAAATCCCGTGTAGTTGAATTGTCTGCGAACATACGCATCTCTTTTTGAGTGATGCATTTTCATTAATTTGGTGATGAATTAATGACTATTCTCTTGAGACTGTATGTTCTTTCTCGTGATTTCGCATGACACATTTATTGTCTTAATAAGTAAGTGGATGAGACATTGAGAAATGATGAAGGATATAACTATATGAACCTACCATATGTTGATGAGTGGGAGATGTTAATATTCAGGTCGAAACGGACCCATGATCAGCCTAATTGGGTAATAGATCCTAATCCATTTCATTGGATTAATAATATTAATATCTATTTATATTTATTTTTTGTACATATAAATACATCATATGTTTGTTCACCCAAACGATTATCTCCTATTGTGGAAATAGCAATGGTGTCAACAATTGATGGTTGTCAATGGTGTCCACAATGAATGGTTGTCAATAATGTCCATAATTGATGGTTATGCCACAAACCTATATTAATATATAAGTGTATAGAATTCCTAAAAAAACTATCAAATGTAAGACATAAGTCTCCTCATTTCTTTCCATTAAAAGACAACATAATTTGATGGTTCTAGAAGCTCTCCATAAGAGTGGCAAGAACATAAGAAATGTTTTTGGGCTTTGCATAATAGGGTTAATCACCAAGAGAACCTTGGATTTGTACTTATGGTTTATGAGTAAATCTTGTAGACAACCCAACACAACTCACGAGTTTGAGGTGTACATGGAACTGATCTCAAATTCAAGCTCGCACAAGGCTGTAACAATAAACGGGTGCTTGATTCTTAGCTTTCGCATATTCGGTTAGATCTGAATCCTTATATTACGTGCTTTGTGCTCATATGATTAATTATTCATAATCGTTACAAGTTGTTTTCATATAAAAAAAATTGACTCTTATATAGAATCACAAATGTGAATTGGGTCTCATTAGTCAAACTTTAAAATCTCCTAACTTTTGGTTACTAGATTCGCAGAGCTATGGTTATTGGATTTAAAGAAAAAAAAAACTTTATAAAAAATAATATTGTCAAAGAACTGTTGCATCGTTTCTCCCATGTATGCGCGAATTGTAATTCAAAATTTTATATGTTACTGAAAAATTAGATTTTTAGGCAAATGCCATAAATTTATTTTAGCAATTTGACACTCCAAAATAAAATAAAATAAAATATTTTTTAGATAAGACTCACATTATGATGTATTATTTTACATAACCTCATTGTACTAATGTCTTAAACATAACTCCTAGAAAATTAACAGACTTCAAACCATGTTAGCAGACTTTAAACTCTAAACTCCAGGGCCTGCCCTTGCAATTATAGCTAAAATCCACCTAACCCTAAAGCCTTTAAAACGTGAAATTGACCCATCTCCTTCTAATATAAACAACATATAAAAATTTATAACACATCTTAATAAGCTTTAAATGATTTAAACATCGATTAAAGATCAAAATTCAAATTTGAAGAATTTAGCCCTAAGTTCAAGATTTAAGCAAAATTTATTAAATTAACCTACATATTCAATTCAATAATCAATGTAAAATGAGGGTGTATAAAGATTGATATTATTAGGGTTCATATATTAAGATTTTAGGATCTAGTTACATGGATTTATGATTCAATATTATGATACAAGTTTAGATTGATATTAGTTCTTCTTAACATAAAAGGGCTTAAACATGTGATTAATCTAATTACAAATATAAATTAAATTAGGATTAAAAAATCAAATTACACGAGTCTAATTACATATTCCAATATACTACTATTATTCTAACACAAACTTAATAAAATTCTCCATTAAAGTAGAATTGCCTTGGATCGATTGTACAAATCAAATCTCAAATCACCAATCTCTTCAATCATTGTTGCTCTTTCTAATTCCTTGGATGCTTGGGTTGCTTTCTAGTTATTTTATAAGAGTTTAGGTTTTACTAATTAGGTTATAAGAGACACCAATCTCGAAATTAAGCCTAGGACCTAAAATAGCCTTAACCCAATAAGCCCAAAACATGCTACAAAATACCTGAAACTTAGATTAACTCATATACTAACCCAACGGCCTTAGATTCCACTATTTTAAACTAAAAAAGAATTTTTTAAACATTCTGATAATGCAATATAAAAAGAAAAGATATTTTCTGAATTAATTATCTCATTAAAATAATTTATTAGTCGACATGAGTTAATTAAGTTAATACTTAATTATTAGTTTGTTAAGTGTGACTTGGTATTATAAGTGTATTTCTTGATCTATGGTATCTAATATCGTGAGAATAATCCAAACAAGAAAACTCCCGGAATGTAGTAACTGACCCATAGCTACCTATAATACTAAGTCACTTAAAATATTAAATTAATGAAATAAGGTGTTTTTGTCAACTTCTTAACAATGTTTATTCACATAGCACATATACGAATCACTTCATTTACTACATAAGGAATACACACACACACACACACACACACACACACACACACACACATACACACCCCCCCCATTCTTTTTAAAATAGTAAAGAAATTGACATATTTTGACCACTTTTTTTAAAATAGCAAAAATAATCATTTTGAGTTGAATTTTAAGGGACCCTGAAATGTTTGATACCATAAAAAATCATTCCACCAATATTTTTGTACTATTAAAAAAATTGATCGCATATGTGGTACGTATAGGATTCGTTCTCTCTCTCTCTCTCTCTCTCTCTCTCTCTCTCTCTCTTTATATATATATATATATATATATTTCATAATAGGAAATTATATAATATATTAAAAATTGATTTAAATACAAGAAAAATGCGGGTTATTAGACATAGTTGCTATAGAAGAGGAGGAGGAAATCTATCTTGGACGTTAGGGGATTTAGCTTGGAGAGTTGGGGGAAGTTGGGGATTGATTCTGTAATTATCTCAAGGAAAGTATATTTTGTATAAGAATGTAATTAGGTTTACACTACATTGCAAAGTGAGAATGGTCACGGTAGGTGGGTCACAATCCTGGGCCATGATAACCTAGTCATGGTAATGGGCCATAACAAGCATCAAAATTGCATGATCAGGACTATGACCAAGAAAAAAGGTGACAGCCAATGGCTTTGTTCATGGCCATAGACTGTGACCATGGGGGTCACGACTCAGGTCCTTGACTAGCCCGCGACCAAATGGTGACAAATCTTCCGCCAAAGTGGGTTACAATCCTGGACCATTATCACACGCTTGACAGATATACACATGGTCACGACCCAGGACCATGACTAGAACTAGTACATATAAATGCCCCCGGGATCTTTTTTCATTTCACAATCTCACTCTCTCTCATTAAACCCTAACTCCCCCTACTGCATTGCCACCCACTCTCGCTCTTTCCTCTAGCCATAGTCTCTCCTTCTCTCTTAGGTATTCTCCCTCTCTCCCTCTCCGGACAATATTACTTTAGTCGTAATGTGTATATTTTGGGTGTTTATGTGTGTGTGTGTGTTGGGTATCTATATTTATGTATTTTTTGTATCCATGTTTGTGTATTTTGTTATATGTTTATGTACGTTCTTTGTTATATGTGCGTGTATTCAAATATCTGTGAGGGTATAACTGTGTATTATGTTAAATGTGTATGTATTTCAGAATATACACATTTATATGTGTGTATTTTGTTATATGTGTGAGTATTTCGAAAATTACATGTGTGTATTTTATAAATGCCATTTCTTGCAACTATTATTAACCCATTTTGACTTACAAATATGTCCTTTTTTGCAACTGTTAATAAACCATCATTATAATCTCTAATCAGTCTACCAAATGACAATGTTCAGGTCTAGATAAGTAACATAAATGACCAAATCTTAATCTTCACCCAAAACCCTAACGAAATAAATAATCTATATGGAATCCACCTAGTAGGAGAATAATTTTAAAACTAATAAGAGAAGGAAATGGTAGTAATAGCAGTATGAATAGAAGTCACGAATATGATTTTGAGATTATTGAGAGTGAAAAAGAGGGTCTTGACTTGTGTGTAAAAAAAATTGGGGTTTTGGGTAAAGTTGGAAATGATGTTATGCGTGTGTGTGTGTGTTTTGTTATAATATTTATTGAGAGGTGTATGTGAATTATTGTGTGTTTATGTGTGCGAGTGAGTATGAAGTAGTGTGTGTGAGATAGAATGGCGGTGTATGAAGTGTTTGAGATAGAGAGAGATACACACACGCTGGTCATGGATTTGGGTTGTGACCACGAGGTCATGGATTAAGTCCTTGGCCGTGGAGCTAATATAATGTCACGAGAGAGAGCGTGATCCCCATTTAGGGTCATGGATGAGGTCCGTAACCACTGTTTTTAGTCAAGAAGAAAATGATCCCTACCGAGGTCTGTGATTCATTTACCTGGTCACAACCGAGGTTCATGACCATATCAAGTACATGGTTTAGTGTTATGTTGGAATAATACTAATATGTTGGAATCTGTAAAGATAATTTAATAATCTAATTTCCTATTGAACTTAATTTCGTAATTAATCATAATGGAATTACAAACCCAAGATAAGTTGTTGTTGAACTCATGAGATTTGTTAGTGAATAAACAAATTAACATATAAATATGTGTGATATTTGATAAAAATCATTAAATCCGTAATATATATGTCATGATTTTAAAATCCCTAAGTTAATTGCATAAACGGATTAAAAAAAGTACGTTAATTCAGCTATTTAAATTATAGGAGTCGTAGTTAGGTTTAGTTAGATTAGTTATGAAATTAAACCCTTAATCTTGTTATACTCACTCTAAATCTTATAGAAAGTTATTATAAACCTTAACGTGTTGTTTATATGGTTGGATGATGGGTTGTTGTTGTTGTATTATATAGGTTTTTGTTTGTTTGAATTGGGTTTGATCGGCCATGGATGAAGTTGGGATGAACTTGGAGTTATAACGGGAATCAATTTGACCTGAGTGGGAATCGATTCGGCCTACGGGGGAAAGGATTCAATCCAGATGATTTGGCCTAGTTGGGTATTTTCTCGACTTTAAACTTGGGTAGCGAAATAACTTGATCTTAAGAACTCCAAGATATGTTAAGATTGTTATATAAACAATACATTTGCAGGTAGATAACAAATTTGGGTACCTTAGGGTTCTGGTCAACGTTATAACATTGGTTGAGGATAAGTGATTGGTTAAATCATATGATAGATGTGAATGTATTTGTAACCCATGGCATATGGTAATTTTTGATTTAAAATAAGTATATAAACAATAGGCATGGGATGATATCTATACCTAGGAACCCTGGGTTTCGATCTAAAGTTTATATAATTGATTAATGATTAGTGTGCGTAATAACATGAAATAAAAGAGACTATATTTGTCATCAACTGAGTCGCATTTGATCTTGATTTTCTTTGATTATGTGCAATCATACATGGGGTGTTTCATGATCATGGGTAACCTATTAGTAGGGATTTTATGGGGAGTGTATGACGACATGTGGCGATTCTAGTAAGAAACAAGCTTTACCTAGATCCTATTTATACTAATCCTATGTGTTGAGGCACTTATCTCCTGGGTGGGACAACGAGGATGATCCTCTCGCATAACCTTGGAAATGGGTTATAAATTTGGTGTGATGGTGTAGTGATGTCCTTTGTTGTTGTTGTTTTTAGACTATGGGGTTGGGACATTCGATAACTATAGCGAGTAGTGCACAAGTGATCCTCAAAGACAATATGATAGGCCTTGTTACATTATTTTTAGGATACATGTGTCCCCGTATTATTTTATGTGAGTTGAGAATACTCAAGGATATTCTAAATGTGTGATTTTACATTTGTTATACCTAGAGATGATTATTCCATAAATTCTACTACTAGAGATATATACATGAGATTATGATTCAAGATTAATGATATAAAATATACTGAACTATGACTTAGGGATATTAAAGTCAGATACGCCAACGATATAGATTTCAAATTATTAGCCGAGGTTATTAAAGTAAGAGATCAATGTTTATTAAGTGAGGTAATGTTAATGTAATATAATATGGTATAATAAGTCATACTTATCCAAAAGATGAACTTAATTTGTTATAGTAAAGACTACTTAATTAAATGATGAAATTAACTCACTCGACATTGGAATTAAAATCACATGATTATTTATGTTGTTTGGATTGGGATAACTTAAAGTCAACTTAAATATTGAAGGAAGATGTGTTATTATTATTGTGCCCTAAATACAATTATATTCTTATGCCTTGCAGAGTTTCGAGGTCTAATACTCTTTACAAAACTGTTTTTATAGGTCTTGTGCCGCAATTGTTGTTGTATAGTTGAGCTACTCATTGGAGGAGTTTCTCTAGGAACACTCTTATTGATCATTTCCTAGGATGTAGGTGTCGAGTATTATATCTCATTTACATTACAATATTCTTTTATATTTTAGTTTCAGACAATTATATTATTTTAGATTTTTCGAGCCAAAGATTTATATGAGATGTATATAATTAGGTTATTATTGTTCAAAGTTGGATATTGGTATGTGTAGATTCTTTACATTCCAGAATTGGAGTTTTATTATATTGTTAGTTGTTTTGGTATCAAAGATGTTTTAATTTATTCATCTCTATATCAATTTAGCATTGTCTACTTATATTGTTATGATTTATTCCTGCTTAGAATATTACTAATTATTTTTTACTCTTGTTATTTTTATATTAGAACTGATTAATATATTCATGGATATTGCGAAGCATCACACTTGGTATCAAAGCATTCCAGGTTCAAATGTCCTAGGGTCTTCACTATGGCCATCACTTTTTACGTTGCATTTTTCGACTCCTTTAGAGATATGTGGTAGTTGGCGTAAACTGCGTGTATGTAAAATATGTCATTGGGTTTCCGCCCTATATAGAAAAATATCATAACTTGTCATGCCAACTATGGAGTGTAATGGAAACCAGGAATCAAATCCATTGGGAATTGCAGTTTGAATTCTATTAATTTATTACCTCTCAAACACAAGTGTAAAATGTGATGAGTGAGAAAATCATTTAACTAGGCGAGTAATGAAGCTAGATTAATAAAATGAATAAAACTTTAGATGGAGAATCGTATACATCACACGAAATAATTAGTATAAAATTATATGGAAAGGAAAACGTTAACAAGAATAATATCATTTGGACAATTAATAAAACCTGGAGTTGTCACCCTCTATATTCTCATAAAATCTTAATTTGATTTTGGCATCAACAGATATTCCCGAAATTACACATGAAAGGTCGTAAATACGATGCATACGTAATATATATCGTTAAATTTCCTAGGCGTAATAGCAAGAATAATTGACCCATTAAAATTACCCTAAACCCATCATACCATAGCAAAGAAACTAGTTAATCTATATGAGTTCAACAATCTCATCCTAAATTAAATTACCTATAAAGCATGGTAAATATCATGAATTTAATGGAAAACAAGAAATTAAGCAACAAACTAACTAACAAAGCTTGGAAACTAATTAAAAAAGCAAGAAATGACAAAAGAAAGTTTGAATTAAAAGAAGAAGACAATGAATAGTGGATTGTATACCCAAATGGGAAAAACCTAGGAGTGAGGATGAGAATCTTCCAGAATCCAACTCAAACTATTATAATGAAAAACTAAGATGTCTCTCAAAAAATCCAACTCACAAATATATAGCAGATTGGATTAAAAGTAAAGAGAAAAGAAAATAAAAGGCAAAAATGCCAAATATCTGCTATAATCGGTTGATCGGTCCTTTAACTTATTGATCACCAGTCCTGAATAATGCCCAATGCATTCCCCAAAGGCAAAAACTGATTGAACGATCAACCGATAGAGAGGAATCAATCGTTCGGATCATCCAAACTTGAAGCGATGCATCGTTTATGGACACAAAAAGCTAACTCAATGAACAATGCTCCACTAGAATTCTTCTATCTAGACCAAGAAGTCTGAAAATATGAACATGCCCTTTAAGTTTAACTAAATGATGGAACTTTTTGGAAACAAAATCAAATGCTCCGTTTAGCATTCCAAAACCTAAAAAAGCTCAAGTAAATCTTCAAAAGAACACACACACACACACACACACACACACACACACACACACACACACACACACATATATATATATATATATATATATATATATATATATATTAACTAATGCATGAGCGTAAAAGTAGGAATATAATGGAGACAAAAGTGCTAGAATGCATATGGATAACGAGCGCTAATCATATAACACTAGCCACTTAGACATTGCTAGTCCCTTATGATGAAAAAAAAATAAAACCAGTCTAAAAGAGTTCTATAAAAATGTAAATAAGTATAAAATATAATACTGCCACTTTCGTGGATGAACGATTGCCTTTAACATGTGCAACAAGTCGTTAAATCCCTAGGTTACCCTAGTAGATGAGTATTGTCTCGTGAAGGTTTTTGAGCGATGAAATCCACAAACATTAGGTTTCCTTAAAAGTATGCCCAATCAATCATTGTGTCAATCTCAACAATAATGAAAAATATTTCAACAAGTTATTTAACATTAATATTAATAGAATACCTTCATAGAATTGAAACCTTAAAAGGGAGGAAAAACCAACACATGAAAATATTGATTTGGAAAAACTTTTATAAATGGAATAAACATTAAAGTGTATCATGATATCAACTATCAACGTTGTTTACAATCAACAATTGAAATCACTAAGAGCGAGGTGTAACACACACGAGACATGCGGGGAGAAAGAGTAAATGTAAATAGAAACTAGGCTTCACACATGTCATCAATAAACAAGGTTATACATAAAATGAAAAATTACAATATCAACGAAAGCATATCATTAATTAACTAAGGTGAAATGCAGTTTCGCAGATTATCACAACTATTATGAATTTTGAATCAAATTCATCATAGTTACACATAAGACCTTAAAGGTTATAATGTAGATTTTGGTTTAAGGTTATGTAATTAAGAGGATATTTACAGATTCATTGTGTTCAGGTAATAATACTTGGGATAAATGGAAGGTTGTGGGCAATTTCAAAATTAGAATATACTTTTCATAAAAAGCAATGGATATAACAACGGAGTGTGACTTACTTTTATAATATCTACGGGATTCTTAATTTTTTTCAATCCCTTTATTTTTCTTCCTTTTCTTTTCTTTCTTTACTTTTTATTTCCTTGTTATTTTGTTTTCTTCTTTTTCTTGAGAATAAAAGTCAACCCATATGCTTAATTGTGACCATAAAATAAAAATATCATTAAATCTTAGATTCCAATTCCAATAAAAGTATGGAATGTGTATATATGGTGTTGAACTCCAATGTGGAGTAGGTTAAGGGATTTTGGGTTTTGAAACGAAAGGCTAATATTTAGTCTCAAAGGATTATCTAGGGAAATATATAGGGTGATGTCAAGGTCAATAGGGGTGTAATGAAAAAGTTGGCCTATTATCCTTTCCTAAAGCTTATGCGTTTTCGAGTCAAAATAATGCTAAAAATCATGCTCAAGCAATAAATTTCAAAATGAACTCAATCAATGAAAGAATAGTGGGATTATCGATGACTTTAAGGTTTTCAAGGGAGGAAAGATAATGTATAAATAATAAAAAATGAGGATAAGCATAACGATCACTTGGTGTAAGTAAATACAATGCAACACAAGATTAGTGAGTTATACAAATCTTAAACCAAATCATTTAAACAAGAAAAGCCTGCGTGCTCATGGTTTTAAAGTTTTAATTCATGAAGTTTTTCATGATATTAATGATTCGAGGATAAAAGTCTAATAAGTTCTAAAATTGAGAACATGTATCATTGAATTATATGTTGGATTCGACATTTATTTGAAAAATCATCGTAAACAAGGGGAAAATGACTAACAAAGGGGGAGAAAGGAAAAAAATAATTTTGATTTTTTTTTTAAATTTTCAACAAAATCTTGCCTAGTAAGAACATGATATATGATCAAATTAATGAAACCAAACAAAAAATAGGAAGCATATTCCATACCTCATAACCTTAACCTTGCATTTTCCTCAATGTGAATCAAGAAATAAGTTAAAGAGAGTAAGAAAGCGATATTATCGAAAATAGAGCGATCTCCAAAATGTACAAGTCCAAATATCCTACATAATATGTTAACACCAAATATAATAAAAAAGAAGAACAAAAACTTTAACTAATTACACAAGAAAATTAGTAAAAATGATGAAAAATAAAAAACTACTTTGTATACCACCTACAATTTGGACTTTTAACTAACTATACACGAGAAGGAGAAAATTTTGAGAGTCAACCCATAATATCATTTGACTTTGAGTGATTATTTGTGGTCCCTCATTTGAGTTCCTGCCTTTCAGGAAATATGAACACCATTTGAACAATGGAAGGCATGGTTTAGGAGGGTATGGAACCATCACTAATTTGGAATTTTTGGTGTTTGATAGGGGGTTTGGATTGATGGGAGACAAGAATATGTGGAATCTAGGAGAAACCAAATTTCTTCAGAAAGGATTTTCAAAAAAAGGATGGAGGGGCACAAAGAAGAGATGATTCCATCAAAGCGAGCATTCAACCAAGTATTCCTCATCATTTAAGGGATTGGATGTTTTAAAGTTTTCAACTGAGTGATAGGAAAGTTGTAATGGCTTGATAGCAGTGAATGAAAATGGGGAGGAAGTGAATTTAATCTGAAGAGATGGCTCATTATCGCTCGAAGGCTGAATTGCAAAAGAAAAGGATTCACTTTAATGAAATGTTCTTCCAAAATTATTTCAGCTGAAACAAAAATTTTCAAGTCATCTTTATTATTCTAGTAAGAAATAATATCATTACAAAGTGAATCAATATCAATATCCTCACCATTTTCATTCTCCATTATGCCTTGGGTGAAATCCATAATGGTTTGTTCGAAAGTAGACATCGTCAGCACAAGAACTTCAAATTCCTAATTTGGTTCAAAATATTTGTCATCATACGATGTTTCAAGAGGAGAATCAACTTTGGTTTCAAATAACAAGTCCAAATAATGATCCCACCAATATTTTTCCTTCTTATGAAAATTTTAAAATTTTTCCATTTTTTGACTTTGCAACAGTACACTAAATGAATTCGGTGGTTTCACAACTTCTTTAAAAAGACTAATTTGATAACTATCATCATAACTTTTAAGCTTATTTGTATAACAAATTTTCAGGTGATTGTCATAATAGTTCAGAGAACTATTGTAGCAATGGCTTTTAGCTTTCTTATTCTAATCAAGTTGCCGAATTTTGTCATTATCGTTAGTTTGATTTTGTAAATACTCGTCAAAATTAATTTTGCGATTTCCATTCTTCTCAACTTACAAATATTCACCAAAAGTTATAGTCTTAAAGTGGCTTTGAAAATAATTCTTAGGACGAACTTATAAACCTAAATGATTAAAATCACTAAAAACATTTGCATAAGACATTCTTACCAAAAATGTCTCTTCGATGGAAGCTCAACAATGTGGTGTGTGGTTGAAAATTCAATGTTTCTTGGAACACAACTGCCCAAGTATGCAAAATCGTTTAAAACAAAACACATAAATAGAAAAAAATGGAAATACTAAGCCAATAAAATTCTAAAAGAAACAACCAGAGAACGATGGCATTTCGATAGCCGACGTAAACTGTGTGTTTGTGAAATATGTCTTGTGTGTTTACGCCCTATACAAACAAATACCAAAACTTGGCATGTTAACTATTGATTGTAGGGGAAAGTAGGGATCGAATACATAGGGAATTGCCTTTATAATTTTATTAATTTATTACTTCTCAAATAAAAGTGTAAAAGTTGATGAGTGAGAAAATCATTAAACTAGGCGAGTAATTAAACTAGATTAATAAAAAGAATAAAACTATAAATTGAGAATCATATCCATCACACATACTAAATAGAATAAATGTTTACATGTAAAGAAACGTGTTAACAATATAAATCTCATTTGGAAAATTAATAAAACATAGATTCGTCACCCTACAAATTCTCCTAAAGCTTAATTTGAGTCCGACATCAATGAATATTCCTAAAATTACACATGAAACGTCGTAAATATGGTGCATACATAATATAAATCATTAAATCTCCTAGACACAATACTACGAATAATTGACCCATTAAAACTATCCTCAAGCCATGATAACATAGAAAAGAAACTAATTATCCCCTGTGAGTGGAAAGTAAGAAATTAAGAAATAAACCAACTAATAAATCTTGAAAAACAATTAACAATGTAAGAAATGCAAAAGAAAGAATGAATTAAAGGAAGAATACAATGAATATTGGTTTGCGTACCAAAATGGGTAAACTTTAGTAGAAAGGAGGAGAAGCTCCTAAAATCCAACCCAAACCGATTTCTAATGAAAAAATAAGACATCTCTAAAAAAATCAAACTTAAAAATATATACTGAGTTGAATTAAAAGAAAAGGGAAAACAAAAAAAGGAAAAAAATGCCAAATTTCTTCTATGACCAGTCGATCGGTACTTTGAATTGTTGATTGGTGGTTGGCAAAATGCCCACTATCTTCTTCATAGGTAAAACCTAATTGTCCGATTGACCAGTTGAGAGGGACTAGTTGATCAGGATGTTATTTTTCTAAGCACTTTGTTATTCAAAATTGACAAAAGTTGCATTACATGATTGCCCCTAACTTGATCATTTGAACTCAAAACGATGCGCCTTTTGTGTCCACACAAAGCTAACTCAATAAAATATGCTCCCATGGAATTTTTCTATCCTAATCAAAAGTCTAAAATTATGAACATTCCCTTAAAGCTGCATCAAACGACAAAACATTTCAAAATGCCAACAAATACTCTCTTTAGCGGCATAAACTATGTGTGTAAAATATGTTGTTGGGTGTTTAGGCCCTATACAAGCATATACCAAAAATTGGCATGCTAACTAGGAATTGTAGCGATAAGTAGTGATCAAATCCTCAGGGAATTATGATTAGAATTCTATTAATTTATTACTTCTTAAATAACAGTGTAAAAGGCGATGAGTGAGAAATTTTTAAACTAGGTAAGTAGTGAAGCTAGATTAATAAAATGAATAAAACTATAGATTGATAAACCTATCCATCACAAGGACTAAATAGCATAAAAGGTTACATGGGAAGAAAATCGTTAACAATATTAATCTCATTTTGACAATTAATAAAACCTAGATTTATCATCCTCTAAATCCTCCTAAAATTTTAATTTGAGTTCAACGTCAATGCATATTCCCAGACTTGCACATAAAAAGTCTTAAATACGGTGCATATGTGATATACACCATTAAATATCCTTGGCACAATACCAAGAAGAATTGAACCATTAAAACTATCATAAACCCATCATACCATAGCAAAGAAACTAGTTATCCCATGTGAGTTCAATAGTCTCAACCTTAATTAAATTACCAATAAAGCATGATACATGGAATGTATTTAATGGACAACACGAAACCATTTAATAAACTAAGTAACAAAGCGTAGAAACTAATTGACAAAGCAATAAATGGCAAAAGAAAGTTTGAATTAAAGGAAGAAGATAATGAATAGTAAATTTCATACCCAAGTAGGAAAACCCTAGTAGAGAGGAAGAGATATTCTAATGAAAAACTAAGATATCTCTAAAAAAATCCAACTTACAAATATACAGTAAGTTGAAATAAAAGAAAATAAAAAAGAAAACAAAAGGAAAAAATGCCAAACATCTATTATGACCGGTCAATTAATGCTTTGACCCATCGATCGCTATTCTTGAATAATGCCCCTTGCCTTCCTTCATAGGCAAAAAATGATTGACCGATTGATTGATGGAGAGAGACCGGTAAATCGGGACTCTGTTTTTCTAGGCACTTTGTTCTTCAAAAGGGAAAAAAGTTGCGTTAGGGAATCGATTCTAACTTGATCATTCGAACTCAAAATGACGAACTATTTGAGGCCAGGCCACGCGAAGCTAACTCAATGAACTACACTCTCATAGAGTTCCTATCTCCATGCTAAGAAGTATTAAATTAGGAACATAACGTAGATGTTGTATCAAATGACGAAACTTTGTCAAATTGTAAAAAAATACTCCTTTTAGCATTCTATATATATCAAAAATCAAGGTTAACCAATAAATGACCATATAATTAAAATATAACGGAGACAAAAGAGCTAGAATGCGTACGAATGTTGGGACCTAATATACAATAGTCATGGCGTGTTAATATGCCGTTAAGGTTTGTACTCTTAATGATGAGAACTACTTAGGGGTTCTTATGCTATTGGTTCTGACAAATAACTCTAATAGACCGAAGTGTATCGAGAGTGTTTCTTAATTGGAATTATTCATGATATGTCCCACACATGGTTCTTATTTTTATTAGTAACTAGGATATATTTGGCGTGAGAGTTTTAGTATGTACATAGCAAATTATTTGAGCGGGAAGTGTTTTTTGGTTCTATTCATAACATCATGAGAGAAATTTTTCTAAAACCTCATTGGGGTGATCGTATGGTATTCGGATATAAGGGGGAGTTTAACTATATTTCTTTTTTAACAACATAGGATTTTGATATATAAGTGAAGAAGTCATATTGCATATCAGAATCCTGATATGAAGTATTCTACCGGTGTTATTCATAGCTAGTCCTTCAACACTTGTGTTAAGTGGTGGAAGAAACCACCCAACATTGCTGTAACATCCTGCCTATTCTAATCCCGAATGATCAGTCCATTATTAGATTAAACATGAATCATTAATGGTGTCATTCTTAGCCTCACTGTCGAATTTCAAATTAATTACAAATACCCTAATAGCCCGATGTCAAAATTTTAATCTTAATTATTAGCATCCAATAAATAATTTGAAATAAATATACCATTCACCATTTCCATGCACATCACGATGAATAACAAGATAATAACATAAGTAAATAATTGAGTCTGGAATAACACTCCAGAGAAAATCTAAATACAGTCATCCATGAGTAAAGTCTAAATCAATCCTGGAAATAAACGGAAATACAAAGTCTCTAAAAATAGAAGCCAACTATCATTGGGAGACAAGCCTGACTAAGATAAATGAAGAAAGATAAGAACTGAATAAAAGAGGAGGCATCTATTAGCTAGGTCCTGTAACTTCCACAGCAGTTGCAGCACATCAATTGTAGGAAATCCTAAGCCTGGCATCCCTGTGGATGGGCACCTAAAATGTTTTTTACAAAAAGGATTTCAAATGAGTTCTAGCCCAACTAAAACAGTTTCAAAATTTTTAGAAAGTGTTTAAAATGCGACAAGATAAGATATTAAATATATGTTAGTACCTAGTTCTCTCACTTGAGATCCTCACCCCACAACTAATGTGCATGCCTAACAAACTACTCTAACCCACCTAGTTATGCTACCCGCCTAACTAGTCTGGATTACATCTCTTTGCATCAAATCAATTATAATGCCCAACTATATTGCCCATACAATACAATCCTACAATTTCCCAATTCTTTATACTCATTAGAAATCTCTACTTAATGATTTAGTTCTTGTGTACTTTGGTTAATTTAGAAATTACAATCTATCTTATCTACTAACATACTCGTAGAAGAATCAATCACACGTACATATATAAATCACTCTTATCATATATATGTATACAACCCCTATGTAGAGGCCTGCGTTGTGGGCATACTCTATTATCAAGTCCCGATACATCATGTACTATATAAGGACACTGGCACGGATAGTCTCCCTCGAACCATAACTCAAATCATATAATATTGGAAGTGAACATAGCCCTGAGATTTTGGGAGATGCTCATACCTAATGCACCTAAATGACCCGTCACTCCCTTATTACCACAAGTGGTTCTCAATCCCTAAGTTCTATCTAAAAGTCAATATCCCCCTGCTCCCAATGGGCTCATCAGAATAAGACTATCCACGATGCGAAACCTCCCGTGATAGCAAGTAGCCTAGGTATGACTACACATACAAATAAAACAATAGGTATAAACACCACTAATATATATATAATGTCGTTATAAATATTCATATAACCTATATCATATGCCCCGCACGCAATATAGTATCTCTCGAATATTCTACATAACGTAATACTTGTCATTGTATTCTCGAGTATTTCTCAATACCTAAATAGTTTCCAAGTATTCCTTAAGTAAATAAAAAGGCAATCCCACTCAAAGCCTACTGGTATTTGTCCTATACTCCCCAATTTTCCATAATAAGAAATCAATATCCGAATAATCTTTTATTATTCGTTAAGCTAAATCAATTAGTAGTCTTAAACCCTCCTGGTAATACCAACCTCAAACCCAAATTAGCCTACTGGTAATTAGAATAACTCTTAATAGAATCTTACAATTAATTCAAGAGTCAACCCAAATATTTTCCATGACTTCTATGTAAAAATGGGAAAAAGTATGCAATTGACCGGATCGATTCAGTCTTGGTCCTAATCAATTCTCTTTTCGAATTGATTCGGCCAAGGAGCCGAATCGATTCACCTGTAACATGTCTCATTTTCTTCTCTTAATAGCAGTTACGGGATTCAACATTTTTGACCTTAAAACCTCCATGATTCATTCCTAATCTCCAAACCAAGCATACTAAACATTACAATAACATTTATACGTGATATCTAACGTATGGGAATCATTAGAACCTTAAAGAACATCTTTAAATTTAATGAATTCAATATTTATCCTCTAAAAACCCTAGTTTATCATATTTGTCCAAGAAATTCCATATAACTCCAGATTTCTTCACAATTTCGTTAAAATACATCATCAATTCATCCTTTATACATAAGGGATCAGGTTTATCACAATTTCCTACCTAAGAACACGATTTGTATCTTCCAAATTTAGTCAAAATTCATTAAATCATTAAATTTATCATCCTACTCTAACATGGATGGTATATCAAATCATAATTTAGTAAGATTAAACACTTTCCTCTATTTGAAGGTCTAATTCCTTGTAGAATAATGGTATGGTTTTGATCCCCTCCTTTCGAACTACGTGATGGCGGTGTTTGTGGTGCAAGGATGGTGTAATTTGTCCTTGGGAACTCCTCTCTTCACCCTCCTATGGCCTCTCAGTGGTTTTGTAGATACTAACCCTAACTCTCTTATCCAAATTGATGATATAAACCTACAAAATTCGTAGGTCTCATTTCACCAAAAATACAAATGATCAAAATACCCTCCCGGAGTGCCGGTTTGGGCTAAAAGTGCCCCGGGACACAAACTAGACCCCTGTGTAGACTTTTCTAACTATCTCGACCCTTTCGGACACACTAGCGCACTCAAAATGACTATATGGAATATCAAATGTGAAATTATATTTTATTTCTCAAATTAAGTCCTGACACAACTGACACGCGCGTCCTGACTAAATTTACCATAACCGGCATATTTCTCACGCACGATAATTATAATATTTCCTTATCATTATTATTACTCATTCACTAAGTAATATTCAATATAAATAAATATTAACCCTTATATCTCTAATTAATATTTATTTTACCGAATTAATTTCCAAATATAATTTAATCGATCCTAATTAAGGTCCAATATAAAAATCAATAAAAGTAGGGGGTTACAATTACCAGGATCATCAAAACTATAAGAAGGATATATTTTCCAAGAAGGAAAATATTGGGACCGAACTAGGTCCAAAAAACTAGAATTGGTGGAGAGCCACCCCGAAGCTGGAGAGGCCCTCCCTAACAAAAGGGAAGGATATATTCCTAATAGAGTCAATTTGTATCTATTTTGGTCTTATTCCGTGATTAAACTAAAATTTTTGAGTCATAGTTCGAGTATGTTGACCTTTTAAGCCTAGATGTGATTTCTTGAAGATGTAGTGTCTAGGATAGAAGATCTACAACATTGTGTCGTGTTTTGTGCTTATTTCTATCTTTATGATTCTAGGATCTCTCAGTTATGGATGCATACATATTTTGATCCTTGGATATTTTATGTTTGGGTGTTAGGATTTTATAATTTCTTAAAATATTTTATCCTTTCAAATATTTTTGAGAAGAAATTTTTTTCTCGCGATTTCTTTAGAACGGTTTATGATTTGTTGTTCGAATGAGATATGTATCTCATTAGAACGAGTTCTAACAAACTTCGAATGAACCAAATTCATCCCTCATTGGAATCTCATTGGATACACGTATGAACGATATGCTATACTTTTTTCGAACAAATTTGAACCTCATTCAAAAAAGCCGACAAATTTTTAAAGAATTAAAGATTTTCTAAATTTCTTTTCATCCTTATCTCATTTTTGAAAACCCTCCTGCAAATAGGAGTGTGGAGAAGAATTTTCATGTGAGACTTTTCATTGATTTTGAGTTCCCAAACTCTTCTAAAATACTCTTTGATTTTACTTGTATACACCACATTATAGGACCCCATAAGTCTCTTCTTAGATACCTTGTACCTCCCCATTTCACTACAAACTCGAGGTCATACTCCGAGTACCGATCTAGAGGCCATCGGGCACTCCCGTGCCTCATTTAACTCCGGTCAACTCTATCGTTAGAGCGAAAGCTCATTGAATATTTAGAAGGATTTGAATCCACTTCCCAATAGTCCACCCCAATCACGAATCGGCATAACGTTTGGAATCAACAGACCATTTTACTAGCAAAAATCGATATAGAGGCCAACCGATGCTCCCAGGCCCCGATTTGACCTCATTGAATTTCATTGTCAGAGTGAAAGAAATATGAATCTTTAAAAGACACTAAAACCCCTTTCCAATTGTCTTGCCGTGCGTAAAACCGTTCAGATAAATGATTAATTTCCCCGAAAGTCGATTCGGAGGCCACCGGGTGCTCCCGGGCTCCGTTTGACCAAGGTCAAGTCTTCAGATCAAATGAGAATTAATGAATATCTAAAGGTAACTGAATACCCTTTCCAACGGTCCGCCCCATGCATAATTATGACTTACGGTTCGGTGAACGACCCGTTCTACGCTGAGAGGTCATCAGGCTCTTTCGGGCCCTAGTTGACTAAGGTTAACTTTTTGAATTAAGAGAAGCTATTTGGAATGTCTATGTAAATTGCCTAACCTCTCCAATGGCCCCCCTGTGCATGTTTCTGACTTACGGTGCGGAACGATCCATTTCCATTTGACAATCTGCCGTCCAAAGGACCGACATGAGCTTCTGAGATATATTTGAACCAAAGTAAACTTTTAAACCCGGGAGCTATCTGAGGAATCTTGAAGGCATCTAAATTACCTTTCTAATGGTATGCCCCGTGCATAATTTGGAATAACGGATTGCATTCTACGACTATTTTTTTGGTAAAATCTGTACGAGACTACCAATTGGCAGGTCCATTTCCCTGCCTATCGTCAATGTTTTAAGGGTACCTGCAGATTGATAGGACTAGGGACATGTCAATCGACACCACCCCTGAACCTAGAAATATAGGGTATGACCTCACTCCTAAGGCACACCTCAGATCCATCAGTATCACTGATCTCCATAACATTCTCTCGTAGTCAACGAAGTTTCTTCATGTGAAATTCCATTCAATCTTACATTACCATCCTTTTCATAACCAATTTGGAAAAATATCATTCTCTCACATCCAACATTCATCTCACATTCAAGGGAGTTCATCCAAGATCAAAGATCAAGCTTCAAAGAAGGCCAAAGTCCTTCCATCTCTCTTTAAATTCCTGGTTTTTGCACTAAATACATTAGGTTTATAATGTAATGTTACTTTATTTCATACACATTAACATCTTACATTTCTATTAGTATACTGCACATACTTTATTTTCTATAAAAAAATCCAAAATGAACAAAAGAGGTTTACGCCCTTAAATTCTGAACGGGATTATCCATCACACTTTTCGAAAACTAAAACATATTTTTCTACGCAAACACATAATAAAATCCCATTCGAATCTATGGGATAAACCCCACCCTTATGCCACATACAAACTACATGGACTTTGATGGCTTTATAGGCTACGTAGGCGTCTCAGATAAAAACTAGAGACTCGAGTCCAATTTTCTAATTTTCCCATTTTCCAATCTGCCAATTTTCCCAAATTCCCCATTTTCATATTATTTATATTCTTAAATTACTATGCATATTATATTTGTGATCCTTGTTAGCATTTTATCCAACACCTATTATCGTTCCATCATAACGATCAATATCACGATAAATGCATAAAATCATATTTTATATAGAATATTTTGGGAACATTCCTATGGATGACCTCACTCTATCTCTTCTATGCTATGAGTTGGGAGATTCCGATCTCCATTATATATACACGCGCACACACTTCATGGAGAAATAAAGAAAAATAATAACACAAGCTCATGAGAGACCAAAAGGGTGGGATGGGTGCCTAACACCTTCCAATTCCATAACTTAGCCCCCAAACCCTTCGAACTATAGGTTTCGTAAGCATTAGTTTGTCTTTGATGCCATTCTCTCAAGGAGGAGACATGTTCTTCTGCCTGTTTTGTGCAAAATCGGCTGGCGACTCCATTTCTTTACATTCACTCCACACCGATGATGACCAAAGCGTTCCTAGATCGAAAAAGAGTGAGAGACCTTTTCATCCCTCCTTTTCTTTCCTTAACCCTCGTTCTTGGGAAGAAGGAGAGAGGAGAGAGAGAGGGACGACATGCGTAAATCGGGATGGCCATCGTGGCGACTTCACTGGGGAAAATTTTCTTAAGAGGACTAGAATCTGTTTGCATGGGTTTTTTGTTTTCTAGTGTGATATGCACCTATTTGTATGTTACCTTTTTTCTCCTCTATTATTTCTTGTACATATATACCTCATGATTATATCACTACTCACCGACACATCTGTAGATACTCTACATGTATACTTCAAACCATATGAACCTAGGATCACCTATATCGACATGTTGCACACACCACTAAGAATATTCATGCTTAGGTGTCACTAACACACACCTCCACTTATCGCTATCCATGTTCACTGACACATGTCATACATTACTTGTAGTTGATCCATGATTTGGTTCAATACCGCACACTAACTTATAGATATTCACACATCACATACTCTCACATATCCATGTTTAGTATAATCTTCATGCTCTATGTTAGATTTACCTTTTATACTTGTACACTCTCCCCTGCTTAGTATAATGCTCATCATGCCAAATAAAGATACTCTCTCCATAATGTACTAATAACGAATCATGGATTTTGCAAACTACATCACCAAAGAGAATTAATATTGACCAAATTTTGTCCCATAACTTGGGGAGTCACTTCGTGATGGGAACTGGTCCGGCAGGTTGCATTTAGCCTAAGAGATATGACTCTCATCTTCCATTGGCCAAGTACCTTCGACGTATATCGTATAGTTCCCCCCTCGCATCATACCATTTGACTGAAGTAATAACGGGAGGTATATCACAGGGAACTCATTCACATACGTCGAGTATATCGAATTCTCTCTCACATGTATTGTCCCAACGAGGTATATATTGAGGCAATTCATGTACACTCAAGTATATTAAATGGCTTGTCCACAAGTATCAATTGACCTCAAAAGAAAGACGTATATCGTGGAAGTCATTCCAAAGGGGAACCCTTCCAATTAACCCAACAACTGCATACCCTCATATAAGTGTCAAACCTAGGGAAATCATATTTAGTTTCTCGATTTCTACCCAAAACTCTACCAAAATGACGGGTCATTAAGCTGCCCAAATTTTTGCTCAATTTTTAAAAACGGGACCCTGCAGATGATCCTAGTAACAAGTCCAACCATATTTTTACATATTATTAAAACCTAATTTTCCCAGGCTCGGGTCCCATCTGACATTTGTTTTTACATTTTGGTAAACCTAATACAAGTGAGAACACAATAAACATAATAATAAATAATCATGCTGAGACATGTCTCTCATTTTTTCCTCTTTTTTTAACAGAAGTGTCAAAAAAAATTTCCCCTCTTTTATCAAAAATACCAAATTTTTTTTTCCTTCTTTTCAACAAAATATTTTTCCTCCCTTTTACGCCAAAATAGTTGTTCCCCTCTTTTCCAAAAAAATATAAAAAACATTGTCCTTATTTTTTCCACCCTAAGGCTCCGTCAATTTCCTCACTTCCTCTAAGTCCGGAATTCATCTTCATTCATTTTCCATGGAGAACACAGACTTAGTACTGAATATGTAGCTGAACTTGATGAAGGTCTTAACCCAACTCACTGCCATGATTGATAACCTTAAAATAGAGGTTCATGAGATGCAACGAAATTGGGTCCCTATTCCCGAAGAACCCGAGGTCCTCTTCCCTCGTGCTATGGGTTCTCCTTCACCTAAGCCTATTTGGATTCCTGAGGAATATCAGCACGCTCTACGTGATCCTCCTACTAATGGGCCGCTGCCAGCCTAGCTCCCTATGCCGAATCTTGCCCATCTAGGGCCTAACCTACCCATGACCGTTGATCTAAAGGAGGAAGAATTGAACAAGGTTAAGGAGGACCTCAAGATGTAGACCAAGAAGTTCGACTAAGTTAGAATCTCTGGAAATTACATGGACTACACTCACATGTCTCCCTATACTAAAGCTAGGTTGCTAAAAAAGTTAAAGTTGCCCAACATTGAGAAATTCGAGGGTAGTGGACCCCCAATTGTCCATCTCCGAAGTTATCATCGAGCCATGACTCTCCTATTGGCCTCCGAGGAAATAATAGCCCAAATGTTTTAATTAACTTTGAAAGACAAAGCTCTCCACTGGTGTTTATCTCTCGAGGAGTTTAGAATCCGTAGTTAGGAGGATGTTGCCGGCAAATTCATGTCACAGTATAAGTATAATGAAGACTTGGAGGTTACCCTCCGTGATTTAGAGATACTCAAGAAGAACCCTGGGGAATTAGTCAGTAACTTCATAGCAAGGTGGAGAGAAAAAGTAGCCACCACGACCAATCGGCCTTCTGAAGAAGAGCAAGTCAGCATCGTGAAGAAGAATTTCTTACCCCATGTTTGAGCAATGATAGAAGGACAATACTACCCTCATTTTCGAGCCCTTCGAGAAGTAGGAGTGGAGATCGAGGAAGGTTTTGCGAAGAAAAAAGTTAAACCAAAAAAAGTGTCTAGACAGTTCACTCCCTGAAAGTATGAAAATCCTGCCAATACCGCAGTTTCAACCATCAACAACATCTCTCAGCCTGCCAATTTATGGGCACTAGAAAGCCATCCTAACCCTGTCAAGAAAGAATACACTGAGCTTTACGCTCTCCTTTTAAAAGTTTATCAAGCCTCCTAAGATAAAACCTTATCAAACCATTGGATCCTCATCCATGAACAAACCCGCTGCCCAAAAATTTCAAACCAAATGTCTGTTGTGCCTTTTATCAAACTACTGGCCATACCACCGACCAATGTTTCCAAATCTGAAATTTAATCCAAGGTTTGATCGATCGGGGTGTCATCACCCCACCATTAAATCCCAAAGCAAACATTACCCACAATCCATTCCCAAATAATACAAATGCCATCTTCCTATAAGAAGACCCAGAATTTGATCCATTTACAAAGATCGTACCAAGTAAATCACCCATTATACCAATATACTCTCCTAGACCTCTCCAAGTGTGCCCATATTTTTCCTACACCCTACCAGCTTCGCCGATCAGGCCCTGTCACTCTATACTAGGGCATGCATCACTGTCTGTACCCATTTTGGAGGTAAATAAATGGAATTATCAGAAGTGTTGAACCAACTCCTAGAGTTTGGGATGAAATTGCTCTCCCAGATGACCATTGACTACTAGAGATTTAGTGTGCTATTCTTGGAAGCTCAAAAATGGTCCTGAGAGTGAGATAATTGGGTGGTACCGACCAATCAAGTCAGTCTAGATGATGTTATCCAGATCATGCTGGACTTAATTTGATGGACTAGTGATATTTGCAGTATGTCTAATGTACTTGATACTTTGAAATTACAAGGGATCCTAGTCCCTTTATTTCTACATCTCCCCATCGAATGGGAGGATCTATACAAAGAGGCTATTGAAGTTGTAGAGTGTATTTGATTTTCATGGAAAGATGATGTCGTTGCCACTGGATGGGGGGATGATTTCGATGATTCAGATGAAGAGCAAGGCCGAGAAAAAAATACCCCGATAGTTAGTATATGTGGGATGATATCATTTGAGGATCTACTAGGAGAAATCAACAAGGTGGCTGAATAACTTGAGATCAATGAGGAAATGGGGTTCCTATTTCTTTCTTCTTCTGGGAAGCATATGACCCGGTCAAGCAGTCATTACCAAGTCTCAAACCTAACACCATCATCAAATGATAAAGGAAAAGGTGTTGGGAGTCTCCCTATGCCTGAAATGACCCTCGATGAGAGAAAGATACTCGATTATTTAAAGAAAACCCGAGCTAACATCACCTTGTGTGGACTCTTTATATCTTCCCAACTACAGAGGAATTACTTGATCAAGCTACTCACTGGACCCATAGTTCATCCTTCAACCACGCCACAAGGACCAATAAAACTAGTCAAATCCCCGACCTTTAATAGAATGCTCTCCTTCTCCGAAGAAGAAATCCTAAGATTGGGACAAATCATAACTATGTTCTCAGTATCTCTGTCGAAGTCATGGGAAAGACTATACCACTCTCTTTTGTTGATAATGGATCAACTCTTAATATCTGCCTGTTGAGGACCTTTAATTATTTGGGACTGAAAGTGAGCGACCTTGATCCAACCTCTGCCGTTGTAGTGTTTACAATAATACCCGTCGAGATGTGATGGGATCTATAAAGCTTGCACTAGGGGCTGGCCCTATAAATCCGGTTGTTGAATTCCAAGTCATTGATATCCCATCTTCTCTCAATCTGTTGCTTGGGTGACTATGTATCCACAACATTAAGGGCGTGTATTCTTCCCAACATTAGAAACTAAAGTTCTTCACCAATGGGCAAGTCATCACCATTTAGGGCGACGATGACAATACTGAGAACTCAATCATTAGCAATCTAGTACTTGAGATACAACACGAAGCGAATGATATGCTTCTGTCAGTCTTTTAAGTTGAACCACTTCTACTCCTAGCAGGGGATGATTTCAAAGATCAGGTTTGTCCAGAATATAATCCTTATGGAAACTTCAATATGATCCAAATGTTCAAGAACATGTATTTTAGGCCTGAACTGGGGCTGGGACATTGGTAGCAAGGGATACTTGAACCCATTATGTTAAAGAAAATTTTTCTCCTTGCAGTTTGGGCTATCAACCATCAGTAGAAGAACTCCAAATGATTCGACAGCCTCGACTAAAGAGAAGGCCTGAAAGAACCAAGACCGTCTCAAGAGATTCCTTGAATGGAAGATTTATCAGAGAGGGTGAAGATTTCCCATTTTATGGCTTTCCTAAATCGTGGTATGATCATGTGGACAAGAAGATGAAACCTGGAATGGAGATCTTTTTCCAAGATAGCTACTCATTGGTCGAGATTTCCCAACATCATGTATAACCACTTATTAAAGGGACCATAGACGATATCAGGGATTTCGAGGAAAGTGACTTCGAGGATTCCATTAACTTGCACACCCTGGGGCTGATACTCTGCATGATCCACTCAAGTACTACATCATCAGATCCATCCCGTCTAATAAAAAATGCTAATGCACCCCTTCTCAACTAGCATGTTATACCTATTCCACCTACTGAAATTTAACCCAACCCAGATGTCTATGCCATTTATTCTTCTCTGGTTATTCCTCCTTACTTTGATGTAATTGAAACTTCCTTCAATGAGGTTCTCAATGCTATTTTTCCTATCAATGAAATAAATAAAGATTTGGAGGTTCTTGTTGTGCCTTACATTAATTGTCTTGATTCTAATCAAACTCTTGATAGTGATGACGTTGCAAATGAATAATTCTTAAATGATCTTAATAAGTTTAATAACAAATAACATAAGTTTAAGTTAATGAAAATGAAACTGTTGTTATCAATCTCGGTTTTAGTAGTCAACTCCGCGAGATTAGGATTGGAGCATGAGCGTACGTAACTTGAGGTATTACTTAAGGAATTTGTGGACGTCTTTGCATGGTCCTATGACAATATGCCCGATATTGATCCCGAAATATCTCAGCATGAGATTCTAACTCTCCCAAAATGCAAACCGATTAAACAGAAACTTCGAAAGCTCCACACCGAATGGTCACTCAAAGTTAAGGAAGAAGTGTTCAAATAGTTGAACGTTGGTTTCATTCGTGTGATAGAATATCCCATATAGATAGATAATATCGTATCCGTGCCCAAATCAGAAGGGAATGTTTTCATGCGCATTAACTACCGAGACTTAAACAAGGACTCTCTGAAGGATGATCATCCACTACCCAATATCGACATGATTGTGGACAAGATACCCAGTCAAACTCTCAAGTCATTGATTGATGGGTTTTCCGAATATAATCAGATCAAGTTGCACCTGAATCATCAAGAGAAAACCGAATTCATCACCCTTTGGGGAACCTTTTGCTGTACCGTCATTCCATTTGGTCTAAAAACATTGGGGCTACCTATTAGAGGGATGCCACAACCATCTTGCGTAATCTTATAAATAGAGAAGTTGAGATCTACGTGGATGATATGATTATTAAGTCTAAGACTAGAGAAGGTCATGTTCCCGCTCTTCGAAAGTTCTTCTAGCGACTACAACCATATCAAATGCGAATTAACCCACAGAAATGTTTCTTCGACATGACCAAAGGAAAACTCTTAGGATTCATGGTTAGTGAGAAAAGGGATAAAAGCAGATCCTGCTAAGATGAAATCCATACTAGAAATGCTACACCCCTGGAGAAGGAAGTCCGGGGATTCCTTTGAAAATTATAGTATATCATCTGGTTCATCAGCCAGTTGACTTCTATATATAAACCCATCTTTAAACTCCTCCTAAATGATTTAACAAAAGTATGGAATGAAGCTTGCTAAGAAGCCTTTGACTGAATCAAGCAATACCTAACCCGACCTCCACCACTTATTCCGTCGCAGCCTAGTCTTCCTATGCTCCTATACCTAACCATAATAGATACTACTCCTAGGGCTTTTCTAAACCAATACCTTGAAGAAACCCACAAAGAGAGAGTCATCTACTACACTAGTCGCAAGTTGGATAGATACGAAGTTAACTACACATCCTTAGAAAAAGCATGTGTCGCCCTCGTCTGGGTCACCCAAATATTACGGCACTACATGCTCTCCTTTCCCATCAAACTTGTGTTAGGAATGGATTCCATCAAATACTAACTAGAGAAACTTGCCCTGTCCAGCCTAATGGCCCAATGGTTGATGCTACTAGCCGAATTCGATATCGTGTATATCACGCAGAAATCCATGAAAGGAAGAGCCATCTTTGACTACCTCCCTTACTACCCTATGGAAGAAGCCAATGTTTGTATTTCCATGTTACCGAATGATAATATCCTTTGTACCTACCATGAAAACCTCTGATGGAAAATTTTCTTTGACGGCGTGGCCAATAAGAAAGGGTATGGCATTAGGATACTCTTAATTGCCCCTAATGACTCTTACATTCCAATTGCCATCAAGTTGGATTTTTCCTGCACCAATAACATGACTAAATATGAGGCATGCACGGTAGGCCACCAAGTCACTCTTAAGAAAGGAATTCGATACCTAGATGTCTATGGGGATTCAACACTCATCATTGGTCAAGTACTCAGAAGATGGAAAGTCAAGGATAATAAATGTTTACCCTTCCGTGCCCACCTAGAAGAACTAGCCTCTCGACTCCAAGATATCACCTTCCACTACCTGCCTTGAGAAAAGAACAACCTAGCCAATGCCCTTGCTACCTTATCCTCTATTATTGACATGCCTAAAGGAATCGTAATGGCCCCTTTCCTAGTCCAAAAGAAAGATAAACCAACCCATTGCTACCATATTCATCTCATCACAGAAGAAGATCCTAATATAGCTGACTTCTACTATGATATTTAGAACCTACTCAAGAATTATAGGTACCTCCAAGGCTCTAATAAGAAAGACCGAGAAACCCTTCGTAAACTGGCACATAATATGTTGTCTGTGATAAAGCACTATTCAAAAGAAACTTCGATTAAACCCATTTTCATTACATTGAAGGGGTTGACATTGAAGAGATGATGTATAAAATCCACAGCCAAAAGTGTGGAATGAACATGAATGGCCATATAATTGCTAAGAAAATCATGTGAAAGGGTTACTACTAGAATACCATGGTTCAAGATTGTACCGCATATATTCGAAGATGTCTCAAATTTCGATAGTTTTCTAACCTCCAACACTTGCCTCCGCGAGAACTATACAACATGAATTCTCCCTGGCTATTCTCCACATGGGATATCGATATCATATGGAAGGTTACACCCAAAACCTCCAATGGTCATGAGTTCATTCTAGTTGCCATTGACTATTTCACTAAATGGGTCGAAGCCTAGTCATAGGCGGTGATGATTGCCAAGAAGGTGACCAAGTTAATCAAGAAAAATATCATCTGATAATATGGGGTCCCGCTTGAGCTGGTATCGGATAATGGATTACATTTTGAAGTACAAGTCATAGAAGTGGTAGACGAGTATGGGATTCAGAGGCACAAATCTTCCCCCTACCGACCTTAAACCAATGGAGCAGTTGAAGCTGCCAATAAAAATCTCAAAGCTATCATCATCAAAACGATTAAGAGTTGCTGAGATTGGTCCGACTGGATCCCTTATTCCCTATGGGGCTATCGCACTTCAGTTTGAACCTCTACTTGGGCTACCCCTTACTCTCTAGTATATGGCATGGAATAAGTCCTACCCATGGAGCTAGAAATTCCTTCACTATACATCATGCTTGGAAGAAAATTCAGCGAGGAAGACTGACATCAAAGCCATCTTGACGAACAATCACTCTTAGACGAAAGGAGCTAAAAAGCTCTATATCATATACAAGGGTACCATGGATGGATAGCGCGATAATTTAACAAGAGAGTAAAGTACCTCGGTGTCCAAGAAGGGGACTTAGCCCTTAAGGAAATAGTAGAGCCCATCTGGGACCTTAGAGGGAAATTCAAGCCCAATTGGAGCGGTCACATCATTTTGAAGAAGATCTTATTAGGCGGCGCCACTATGCTCACCAACCTTGATGGGTAAGAGATGGCTCGTCCAGTCAACGTGGACCGTATCAATAAATTTTACTCTTGGTTATAAATCTCGGCGCGCTATGACTCTTCTCATATCCTTTCTATTCTAAAAAAGGAATAAAAAAAATTTCTTCATTTTTCTCTACTCAGAACTAAGTGGGGCTCGATCCTCTAAAAATCTTTTCGCTTTCAAAAATGAAAATTTTCAAAACCCCGAGAGGTACGTTGGCAGCTTATACAATTCACATGAGCACGACCCCCTTATTTTTTCACAAAATGCTATTCTTTTCTTATCCCCGAGAACGACAATTCATTTTAACATGTACATTAAAAGAGGATTATGTATGCCTTAGTGATTGGTATAGATAATTCAAATGAAAAACTCATCAACAGGCACACCAATATAATTAGAATTTTATTTATTTCATTAATAAAAAATTCATTACAATTACATCAGCATAGGGAGTCGAACGATTTCCCTAGTCAACCTACCCCTACTTTCCTAAAAAAACAAACAATATAAAAACAAACCAACTACACCTAAAAATAACAAAACCCATTACAAGAGCTTCACAAAAATCCCAGGGATCCTACCCGTAGCTGCCAAAGGAACCAACCCCATCATCAACCACATCCTAGGATCCCTAAACTTCCCCTCACTGAATAGAGTTCCACTGACGCTCACTAGAATGATAAGCCCAGACCAACCTGGGGAAAACCACAACATATCCCTATATGGTGTCAAATATGGCAAACAACTTTTGCCCCGTCTCTATAGACAACATCTTTGCAACTACTCTCCTCCATAAACACATCATGTAGTCCTCAAAGATATGCCAGACTCTACCAACGGACTTAGATGGACGGGTCGATGGTCGACAATTCTCCCATAAAGAGCCCAACTATATGCACATACACTCTGTCAAGTCCTCCACCGAAAAGAAATCCAGTGCCCTAGGAGGCACAATCTGTTACCAGCCAAATTGGCGCAAGTGCTGCCAAAGAAAGTTGAAAGAGGCCTACCCGAGGTTGACCAACCTAACATACTGGTATTCCCCCAGTTACAGAATGGGCAGTAGCTCCCCCACTAAGGCACTAATCAACGTAAACCTTGAGCCTCGTGCTCCATAAACCAAATTTCCCAGCTCTCAATGTCCAAGCCTACACTGATAAAGTATCATGAAAAGAAGTTTGGTACATCTAATAGAGGATACTCAGGTGGGAATGCCATACAAAATCTCTCCAGCAGCCACATAAACAACATTACGGGGTGACCCCTCAGGAAGTTGGAAAGGCCTTCCCACTAGGCATCTAGATCGTTCAAAGTCTCTGCCAGTATCACCGCCACAGGATTACGACGGTATGACATCCAAGAAGTAATGGCTACGAGTTGTGTATTCACCAGCAGTTCCCCAGCCACCAAGAAAAGTTTTGAAATCAAGCCCAGAATGATGGCTCCAGCATAACCGGTATCACTGACACCCTACAAATGCACAAAATGCAGCATAGTAGGAAGAAAGACCATTACTCCCATAACTAGTGACCTAGACGCCGAAGGAGAGATATGAAGAAATCCCACTAATAGTTCCCTAGGGGATCGGGAAAACTCAAGCATAGCTGTCGCAACATCGGGATTTGTCCCCAACATGATAGAAAACTCTTTATAGGCCGGGAAGACCTCGTCCAACTCGAAGTAAAATACATGGTCTTAAGGATATCAAAACTCTACTCCTGCCATCAGTATATTCCACTCTATGGTTTGGTTACACCATAAAGAGACTCGATGCATGTTGAAAGCATTATAGTCACCATTGTAGGTGCACATCACCTCCAAGGTTTTGAGGTAGTTAGAAAATTCAACACTACCAGGGAGAGCCAGTTCTCAAAGTAAGAAAGAATAATGCAAAAGTGAAGGAATGTGGTGTTGTGAAGAAAATGCTCCACCCACACACCCTATTTATACTTAGAAAAAACCAACCAAAGGAGAAAACCTTGCAGAAATCGGATTAAAACTTACTCCACTAAGTACCAAGCAATTGAAAAAAGTGCAATAAAAGCCTTGGAATGACTAGACTAGATTGACATGCCGACAGGCAGGACGAGGGGCCTGTCGATCGGTGACCCTCTATTTTTGTAAATTTCCCCTTTTCCTTTTTTGTCAAAATCAAAAAACTCAATAAAAATAATTTTTATTCCTAAAAAGTTCTGAATTTCCTTCTCCCTATGTTTTTACTTATCTTGTTTAAGAATAAATTCTCTCTTTTCCTTTTTACGTTCTCAGCAGGAGAGTAAAAAGTGCATGTGCATTAAGTCAATAAGAAAAAAAATTAAAAAAAACCACATTTTATTTGCATAGATGTTGCTGTGTTACATTGGTTTTACAGGAAGAAAGAAAAATACAACGGGACTCAACCCTAACCCACATTTCCCTCTCTCTCTCTCTCTATCTCTCTCACCTACCTACATTTTCTTTCTTACCTACCTTCACCCACATTTTCTCTCTCTATTTATCTTTCTTTTTCTCTTTCTAGGATCCTCCTTCTTTGTGGCGCGCTATCTTCCCTCGATGAGGAGACGATGTACCTCCACTCCCCGAGCAAAACACTTCCTCAAGCGAGGTATACATCACCAAGCAAGAAAGAATTGAAGTCGTGTCCTTAATATGGGCAGTCACCAAAGCTATCCAATTTTGAATATCCTTCAGCCAGGTGATTGATACTCGGATGTGCGACAAGAAAAACAACAGGAAAAGAGCAAATCAGTCAGTCTGAGATAAAGAAAGAAATCAGGAAATTAAAAAGCAAAGAGATGAAAAGTATACCGCCAACTAAAGAACCTCCTCTGTCAGTCTCAGCTCCTCCCGGTCCATCGCATTAGGACGGTACAACATACCAAATGACCTTCCATCAGCCCACTGGATATTATAAAAAGGAGGGGCCAACCGAATAAAGGGAACCTCCATGGTCTTCACCACCGTCGATGTCGATGCACCACTTTCTCTATAAGAAGACCCCATGGGCTGACTCAAACCCGCTGAGGGAGAGGCATCACATCATATATGCTGGGTGGCATCAACCAACTCGACACGAAGTCTAAATAATCATATTCCACCACTATGTTAATATATGACTAGTAAGGCTCGCCCATCATCGCTGCTATATGCGCATCATTCGCCATCTCCCACACATATCTCATGTACACTAAGGGCCTCGCAGGTGGCACAATCACATCCTCCTCTATAAACTTTTGGAATACTCTCTCCCCAAGGTATTAGGAGTAGCTAAAATCATGCAGCAATAGACGTCGCATCTGCGCATTCCCCCCCAATAAACCACGTATACTAGATGGCCATCCCCCAAGGATAAAAGGTAACCTGTAAAATTCCCTGGCAGAGAAAGATCAATTTGGGAAAAAATCATAAAGGAAAATGGTATCAGAAAGTAAAAAATATTTACCCGCTATCTTGCAGGCCATTGAAGACCTGACGCATCGCCTCCGAGGAGAGAGACTTCTTTGACTGCCGGTTGAACCTTCGCCACTGGTATATTTTGAAAAAGTCCCTAACAGACTTGTCCTTTAAAGCTATCAATTGGGTGTTAAACCCAATCACCTCATATAATCACGTCTGCAAAGGAAAAAAGTTCAGCAATCAAGAAATCAAGAATAAAATACATAAAGGAAAATGCAAATGCATAAAGAAAAATGCACAAAATAAAGAATACCTCCAAAAGATAGGTGGTGCCAGTAAAGGTCTGCCTACAACACCGACTAAATGCATCAATAGAATAATGAAGGGTCGCCAAAGTCAAGCTACCCTACTCATATAGAGTGACATTCAAAAACACCCTAAAAAATGGCAAAAACCATTAGTGGACGATGCCGACACTCGTCACCATTAAGAAGCCACCCAACACAAGAAGAATAAACAAACGCGTAATCTGCCGCACTTGCCGACCGTCCTCCTGATCAATCCTCCTACTTAGCAAGAACTCCCTCAAAAGAGACAAACAAAGAGAGTACCCAGAGACTACCCTCTCCACATCACGTAACACCATCGTCACCACCTCTAGCGTCACTCGCAAGGTCTTGTCCAGCTCTATCTGCACCCCATCGCAGTCTGGCACCAACAGCTACTGCACATCTATGGGAGCCACCGTCATCTCCCTAAATTCAAAATGAATAGTGTGAGTGATGTCCCACCACCTTTCCCCCAGAGGAAAATGAACATCCGTAGAACTAGGCGTCTCATCCAGTGCAAATGCGAGTTTCCCAAACTTGGATGATGACACCAATCAACGCACCACAGACGAAAGGTGCTCTCAAACGTCCTTAAGACCCACAGTCCTTCGAGCATGCAGAGTCAACATAGAAATGTTGGATTGTAAATAAGGAAAAATCCTTGCCAATAGTGAAGAGTAAAAGGAGAAATATCACCAAGAAAGAAGAAAAGAATACCAAAAGTCATCAGCACTTACATAGCCTCTAGGGTTCACCACCTTAGAAGAATGATGACGCGTCGGCTCACGCAAGAGGATCCTCTCATCTTACACTAGATCTAATGAATCAAAATAATTTTCAGTGCCTAGTGCAATGGTCACCCTAGCTCTCCATTCCATGTTTGACCAACCGTCAACATTGATCCATGCTTTATGTGTCGCGCTGCTTGAAAAACTAGCCATTTATTGGTTTTGGGAATGCTAAAATGATTTGCAGAAGGGAATCACAGAAGAAGGCCAATATGAAAGATTTGAAAAATGAGGAGAACCCACCCCCTTTTTATAAGAGGCTATGATGCATGTTGATCAGTAGCTCCCAGTAACATCCTGATTGGCATTATCCCTCCACTGACTAGAGATACCCCCAAAAGACCGTGCCACTGCGATTTGGCACCTCTCAAACCATGCCGGTCGACACCCTCCCTAAAATTTTGGTCAAAAATTCCAAAAAAATGCCAAAAAATCCCCCAAAATTCCTAAAATTACCAAATGAATTTTAAAACCTTTCTCACCAAAAAGGTATATTTACCACATTAATTTCCCCAATGATACTCTTACCTCCTCAGAATTTTTTTCAAAACCAATTGGATATCCCTCCAGCAAAGATAAGGAAACATCCAATCCACGGATTAATTCCTCTTCCCCAATGGAACCAAAAAAGTCAAAATCAAATGCTTCCCTAGCAAAACCAAAAGATAGTTTCCTTAGTGTAATCTCCAAATTTCCCCAAGAAAACTACAACTTATGCCCTCAGAATTGGCTTTAACCCTCATAATTTGTCATTCTTACTTAAGACCTCAGAATCGGCTTTGACTCGCAGAATTGGTCAGCTCTACTTAAGCCCTTAGAATTGGCTTTGACCCTCAGAATTGGTCATCTCTACTTAAGACCTCAGAATTGGCTTTGACCATCTGAATTGGTCATCTCTAATTATGCCCTCAGAATTGGTCACTAGTACTTAAGACCTCAGATATGGCTTCGACTCGCATAAATATTCATCCCTACTTAAGCCCTTAGAATTGTATTTGACCCACAGAAATGGTCACCTCTACTTAAGACCTCAGTATAATACCCCGTAATTTTTAATGATTTTTAAAATGGGTTATATTTTAAAATTAATGGATTAATTGGATTTTATTATAAATGAATTCATTTGGGTTTTATCCGAATTGGGGATATTAAAATGGATGATTCTGAATATTACTTAAAGATATTTAGGTAATTTATGAATATGATATTATTGATATTGCTGTGAGTTATTAATTCAGTAATTTGAATTTTTAGTCGGACGCGGTATGGGACGTGCCGGGACTAATTTGTTAAATTAAAAAGGAAACATATTTTTACATCAAATTTCTAGTCGTTTAGAGTGTGTCGTTGCGTTCGAAAGGGTTAAAATAATCAGAAAAGTCTATTTGGATGTTGGTTTTGGGTCTCGGGTCATTTAGAAATGAAAGGACAACCAAAAAGGGCATTTTGGTTGTTTTTACAAGGGGGATGAATAGTGATTTTGGATTTTATCTTGTTATAAGTATTTGGAGATTAGTTGGACGTGGGTTCATTCATCTCTCTACACAAAATTGAAAGGTCATCTTCTTAGAGAGAGTGAAAGGTTGCTTGGTAAGAGAAATGCTTGCTTGGAAAGGAGGAGAACCAAATAACCAAAGGTCACCACCACCAACCACCACCGGAAGTGACCGGAAAAGGGGAGAACCACCTGTGATATACAACCCCAAAGGATCAGACCTTCATTAGAGGCAAGTGTTGGATAATGGCAATATAAGTTTTTATATTGTCCATGTTAGAAAAATTATAAAAAAGAGATGATTTTACATGTTTGGAAGATGAAAAGATAGAGCTGTTAATGGAGTTTTGAAAACTGAAAATATATAGGAATCAAACTCATGTTGTAGGTAGATAGTAATCCACTAAATATTAATAAATCTGTTGAAGAAATTCTGAGAATCTATGGTGTGTTCTTGAAGATATCATGTTTATAATTTTATGGAAAAATAGGATGAATATATGCTTTTAATTCAAACTCTTGATGATTCTAGGATGTTTAGAGCATTAGAAATCATTCACATATGTTGATATATCATGTAGTAAGGTTTATAATGAATTTGGGTAGTTAATATGAAGGTTTCAATGATAAAAAGTGATGAAACTCGTAGTAGAAGAAATGCAAAAAACTGGACTGTTATCTGGGCGATCTATCGATCGACCCCCTGCCTTCGATCGATCGACCTCCCCAGAAATGATGAAGTTGTTTCTTTTAATGATTGTTCTTATACCAAACCTTTTGTATATATTTGGTGATTATTAATTGGATATAATGGGACTTAGGAAGGTTCAGTAAGCCATAGTTAAGAATTGAATTAATGTGATTGGGATTTAATTGAGGATAATTATGATAGTTATATTGAAAGAAATTGTGGCTAGATTCATGTGTTGGATTCCAATTGGTATTCATGAGGATTAAGGATAGGTCCAGTAGGGGAGATTTAATATAACACCTGGGTAGCCTTTGGGTTACAATTTGAATATCAAGGACTGAGTTTAAGCCCATTATTGATTTCGCAAGGATTGAGTGTACTACAAGAACTTAGAGGTATGGCTCCTGGATAGAGATGGTAATTCAGACCACATTCGGTTGAAAGAGGGGATGAGGTTATTCCGGTTGCGTATTTGAAGTTGACGGACCTCCACGATCGACAAAGTTAAATAGTAGTGTATTGGAGGTGTTCCTTGTTTGGATTTCAATTTGCGAGATGTTCCGCGCATGAAACTTAATGACGTCTAGAGTGCAGAGATGTCATAGGATGCGAGGATGTTGGTTTTGTTGATAAATCTTATAGTGTGAATGAAACGCTATAGACTATGAGTCATGTGATGATGGTATTCAATCCTAGTTGATAGAAGATGTGTTTATAAGATATTTGAAACAACCGGTTATAATCCTAATTAAAGGAGAGTTTAATTCGTGGTAATTCGGGAGACATGGTGATATGGAGCAGTAGGATTCTTGTGATTTCTTACTGAATATATGTTGAGGAAAAACCTATTTGGACCTTGGGAAATGAGTGAGACTCAGGAATAATTAAATTAAAGAAGTAAAGTCATAATATTTTAATACGTAGGATTGAAAGAGAGTCAATGCTACGTATGGAAATTATCTTATGGTAATGTGAGTACCTTATTGATATTATATTATAGGTATGATAATGCCTATTTGATTGATTGATAAATTATGTGTATGACATACCTAGCTTACTTGCTATCGATGGGGAGGTTTGCGCGTGAGGGCAGTCATATCCTGATGAATCCATGGGATTTTTGATTTGTCGCTCAAGAACATAGGTCTATGAAAGACTTATCGGGAAGTTGATAAGTCCGCTGACTATGGGAACGTAGGTATGTGCGTGGCCTGTGGGTATGAGAACTATGTTCGCTTCCAATTTGTATGTTGTTGTTTGTGGTTCGAGAAATCCTTACCGAACCTTTAGTCCCCTATTTGGCGACCAGCGATATTGGGACATGATAGCAGAGTAATGCATGCACCGCAGCTATGAATCGGGGTGACGTATTATATATGTATATATATATATATATATATATATATATATATATATATATATATAATGATGAATTAAATGTATGTGTATATAGTGGTTAAATCATCTACCGGGTGATAATTTTAGATAACGGTGAATTGAGAAAAGAATTGAAGTAAGTTAATGAATATTTATTGAAGAGCTTAATTCATGTTAATGAGAAACGATTCATATAAATGAGAAATGTATAAGAATGATTATATAACGTATGGTATGGGACATACGGGGTCCTGATATGGGAATGGAATCATATTATGGAATTGGTGAAGAGGAATCATTAACTAGGAGGTTAATAGGAAACGTTAAGTGTGCACTCTAGTTGAGAGGTGAGAATAGCACGTGAGAGTCTGGATGCTAACATGTCCATAATAAATGCTTTATTGCACTTGTTAAATACTTGCTGTTTTCAAAATCATTTTACACCGGGCTCTCACCCGTTTCCTTGCATTTTTTCTGTTCTATTGTACCTTCTATATCAGGTGTCCAGCAGCAGGGACGCCAACCTTAGTTGATTTTGACTAGCTATGGAGCTATGGAGTTTTTCTTAGACGCCTATCTTCATTTGATTCACAGTGTTCTTATAGTTAGGGCATGTCGCCCAAAAAGGATTCAGTTATCTCTTTTCTATCGGAGTCAAATACTATTGTGTTCCTGTCATTTTAAATACATTTGTTATTGTTGGGATTACTGTAATGGATTAATATTATTTGGGAATGTTTATTCCAATTGCATATAAATTCTTTTGAGTTATCTATTCGGTTATCAATGTTGTAGAATAATATGTGTTGTGTTATTTGTAAAATAAAAATGGATTTTGTTGAATTAAAAATTGGATAGTAATTAACACCAACTTAATTGGGTATTGGGTGAGTTGTAAATGTTTTCTACAGTGATGCTAAGAATGAGGCAACTTTATATTCTGTTTTAATTTGGTATGGGACTATCCACCCAGTATTTAATTAGTCGGGGTGTTGCAGGTGGTATCAGAGCGTCAGGTTCTAGTGTCCTTTAGGGCCTGTACGGCTTATTGTGCTTTCAGCTTAGCGTTCTTTGATGTAGAGCCCTATGTTTAGGGTTATTGATTTCTTTGGTAAGATTATGTATATATTAGTGAATCTTATTTGCGTTCGGACGGGTTCCTATAATAAGTATGGTAGTAGAGGGCCATTGTACAGATAGCGGAGATCGTACTTAGGAGGTTATGAAGTATGTTCGAGTATGACGACCGTAGTCGAGGTTATGAAGTATGTTCGAGCATATTGTGTCTATTCGTTGACTTTCACCCATTCCATGATCACCTGTTGAGGGGATCTGTAGAAACCACATTCTAGGACCCCCTAAGTCTCTCCTTAGATCCCTATCACCTACCCATTCCACTACAAACCCTAGGTTATACTCTGAGTACCGGTCTAGAGGCCATTGAGCGCTCCCAAGCCCCGTTTGACTCCAGTAAACTCTATCGTGAAAGTGAAAGATCACTGAATCTTCAAAGGGCTCTGTATCACCTTTCCAACAGTCCACCCCATGCTAATATTGGCATAATGATTCGGACGAACGTACCATTTTACTACTGAAAATCGATTTAGAGGCCACCAGGCGCTCTTGGGCCACGATTTGACCTCATTTAACTTCATCATTAGAGTGAAAGATCTTTGAATATTCGAAGGGAACTAAAATCCCTTTCTAATGGTCCTCTCTGTGCTCAAAACGACATGACTGTTCGGACAAACGATCAGTTTTCCCCCAAAAATTTATCCGACGGCCACCAGGCGCTCCCAGTATCCGTTTGACCAAGGTCAACACTTCAGATCGAATGAGATTGAGTGAATATCTGAAGGTCACTGAATACCATTTCCAACGGTCTAACCCATGCATTATTCTGACTTACGGTACAAAAGAACGATCTATTTTACTTTGATCGATCATCGGGCTCTTTGGGGCCCCGGTTGACCAAGGTCAACTTTTCAAATTGAGCGAAGCTCTTTGTAGTTCATAGTATATCAGCTAAACTCTCCAACGGTACTCCCAATGCATGATTTTGAGTTATGGTGTAGACAAATGACCCATTTCTGTCCGATAATGTATCGTCCAAAGGACGGATGTGCGCTTTCGAGCCACATTTGACGCAAAATCAACTTTCGAAATTGGGAGAGGTCCAAAGGAATCTTGAAGGTCTCTAAATTAACTTTCTAACAATATGTCCCATGTGCAATTTGGATCAATAGATTGCATTCTACGACTATTTTTCTGGGAAAATATACACGAGACTGTCAATTGGCAAGTCCTTTTGCCTGCCTATCGACAGTGTGTCAAGGGTTACTTGCCGATTGGCAGGACTAGGTACATGTTTATTGGCACCACCCCTGACCTTATAAATAGAGGGCATGACCTTACTCCCAAGGCACACCTCATATCCATGAGCACCACTGATTTCAGTAACATTCTCTCGTAATCAATGAAGTATCTTCATGTGAAATTCCATTCAAGCTTACATACCCATCATTTTCATACCCAATTTTACAAAATATTATTCTCTCGTATCCAACATTCATCTCACATTAAAGGGAGTTCGTCTAAGATCAAAGATCAAGCTTTAAAGAAGGTCCAAATCCTTCCGTCTCTCTTTAAATTCCCTATTTTTGCATTAAATACATTAGGTTCATAATCTAGTTTTACTTTAGTTCATATACATTAATATGTTATCTTTTTATCAGTATATTGCACGTACTTTATTTTCTATAAAAAAACCAAAACAAACAAATGACAGTTACGCTCATAAATTTTGAATGGGATAATCCATCACACTTTTCCCAAACTAAAACACGTTTTTCTATGCACACACATATAATAAAATCTCGCTCGTAACTATGTGATAAACTCCACCCTTATGCCGCATATGAACTACCTTGAGTTTGATGCCTTCATTGGGTACATAGACGTCTCGCATTAAGACCTAAGACTCGAGTCCAATTTTTTAATACTCCAATTTTCCCATTTTCCAATTTGCCAATTTTCCCAAATTCCCCATTTTCATATTTATAATATTTTTACATTGCCATACATATGATATTTGTGATCCTTAGTAGCATTTTATCCAACACCTATTATCGTTCCATCATAACGATCAATATCACGATAAACACGTAAATAATATTTTATGCAGAATATTTTGGGAACATTTCTATGGATGACCTCACTCTATCTCTTCTATGGTATGAGTTGGGAGATTTCGATGTCCATTATACCTGCATGCATACACACTTCACAAAGAAATAAAGGAAAATAATAACACATGCTCATGAGAGACCGAAAGGGCGGGATGGGTGCCTAACGCCTTCCCATTCCGTAACTTAGCCCCTAACCCTTCGAACTATTGGTTTCGCAAGCATCTGTTTGTCTTTGATGCCACTCTCTCGAGGTGGCAACATGTTCGTTTCCCTATTTTTTGCAAATTAGGCTGGCGACTCCACCTCTTTACATTCACCCCACACCAATGATGGTCGGAGTGTTCCTAGATCAAAAAAGGGCACGAGACCTTTTCGCCCCCTTTTTCTTTCCCCAACCCCCGTTCTTGGGAAGAAGGAGAGAGAAAAGAGAGAGAGAGGGAGGACACGCATAAATCGGGATGGCCACATTACCCAAACCCTTAGATTACACCCAAAACGGTTTTAGATCTAAGAATCATCTTATTTTATTTTTAGATCTAGTTTGTGGTCACCAAGGTCTATTCTCCACATCCCCGTGAGAATTTTTGTGTGCAGTGGACTCCGTGCCTGTTCTGTTCACATATGGTGGACTCCGTAATGTGTGATGGTTGATAGGTTCTCGGTGGATACGGAGGTGTGTGTTGACTCACATGTTATGGAGGTTGTGTGGGTTTATTTTTCATGCTGTCTTGTGGAGGAGCAATTAAAGATTGAAAACACTTCAAGGGTTATAGGACCATCGAGTCATTGGGCAAGTCTTTTGTTAGCCTTGTGTAATTTTGTATCATAGTGAATTTATGTGGATGTGTCATTCGAGGTTTTTCCCATTTGGGTTTTTCTCGTACATCGGGCATTGTAATTGATTTACTTTATTTTATACTGCACTCACCTAGATGCTTGTTTAGGTTAAGATAAAATTAGTTAATTGGTTTAATCATAACATTTTTATAACCGGTGATAAGTTTAAATTAGGTAACTTGTTCAATTGAACTTAAAATTTAGATTTTTTAAAAATAGTCTTTTATTTTTTATTTTGGAACCTTTGCCATAATTAGAACAAGTAGAGACTAGATCAACGTGTTCTCAAATTGGTATCCGAGCTAGAAAACTATGTTATTTTGTTAAATTAGTATTTAGGCATGAATTTTTTCCGTTATTAGATGGAGGGTCAATTGTTTTCAATACTACCTTTTTATGGGTTTAACTACGTGTAGTAGAAAGTATGTATGACATCAGCATTTAAGTCGTTAGATGAGTGGGTACGATACGTGATAGTTAACAGTTGGTTACCACCCACATCCTTAGTTGGTGATAATAAGATTCCCAAACACTTAGAAACCTTGAGTGAGGACGATCTTAAATATTAACTTATAATTCACTTGGATTGAATGACATACTCTAACTCACTTATAAGAGAACTAGTTCTTTTAAGACTTCCAAACTACAAAACCCCACCACTCAATTTAAAACCATTAGGATGGAAGAGAGTGAAACCTTTGATGAGCTTTATACTAGATTTTTTTATATTCTAAACTCATCGTTTAACTTGGGAGAGAGAATACTTGATACATGCGTAGTCCAGAAAATTATAAGGTCCTTACCTGAAAGATTCAATTCAAAGGTGACAATTTTGAATTACTTGGGTACTTTGGGCTTTACAAAACTCGAAGATCTTGTAGGTGATCTTCAAACTTATGAGCTTGACATGTTTTCCTAAAAAAGATTAAGAAAGATAAGGGAATTTTCTTGAAAGCCTGGAAAGAGGAAAGACATTCTTTGGATGATGAGTCTTAAATCCTCATGATGTGGCCATGTTTGCGAAAAAGTTTTTAGAAAATTTTCAAGTTTGAGAAAATAAAATTTAACAAGGCTATAAAATTCTCCAAAAATCGCAATGATAATTTTAAGAGTGATGAGTTAGATAAATGATTTAGATGTGAGGGTTATGGCCATATGGTATCCGTATGTCCCACTAAACTAAGAAAGGAAGGCAAGAAAACTTAAGGTGTAAGAATCCTTATTTAAATAATCTAAAACTTATGTTTATAGGCTAGTATTATTTATAAAGATCATATACTTAAAAAAAATTAGGAATTTCACTATTTAAGGGAAGATAATATACGTCAGAGACTTATTAGGAGGGATTTTCATGGAGATCATATGACGTTCAATGCACTTGTACACTAGTGTCAAAGATGATCTTACCTCGGTCCTTTTAACAAAATCCCATTACTGACATACCAGTGTTATGGAGGAGACTAAATGGGTGAGTTCTATCTTATTTCCTTGAGTATTGAGGTTGTGTAATAGATGGGAATGTATAATGATTATTCCTTATTGAGGCTTTCAAATTATAGGTTTAAGATGACCTATTACTATACCTAGTACGCAAGAGTGATCGCTAAAGGATATAGGGACATGTCTCCTTTCTTTTATGCGAGATCTAATGGACAACCCATCAAATTTTATGTGAGTCGATACATGCTTAATAAGTATTGGAATTATGTGATTATACTTCCTTTACAATGATTATAAATGTGATTTATACTCGGGTTACAAGACTATGGAACATTATTAATTATACGAAAATGAGAAATATTTATAATTATGTATCATTGTGCTCATTCAGTTCTGCATGCTATATTTAAGTGGTTTGGATTGGGTTAACTTTACGCGGATGCATTATTATAATTGTGGCCCAACTTTAGTTAATTCTTAATCTTTGGAGACTTCCCACGTTTAATGATGTTTATGATATATGTTTTCAAGTCCTAGGAAGCAGCAACCTCCACATACTTGATCTCTTTGGCTCATTATCACTCTCATCTCTCATCTATATGATGTAAGTATTGAGATCGCAGATCATTTTTTATAACATTTACTTTTTTCATTCAAAGTCAAATATTTGTATCTGGAGTTATGAATGTTGGATAATTTTTTTATAATCAGAGTTATAGTATTATTTGTTGAGACAGTTATGGTATTCCAGTGATGGAGTTATATTTTTTATGGGATCTATATCACATGTTCATCTGGTTTATTCATATTATTACCGTTAGCTCTTTATTATTATAATTTTATTTTATTTTACTCATGCTTATAATGATAATTTTTTTACTCATGTTCAGTTTACTTTTGGAACTGATCAATCTAGTTATGGATTTTACAGGGTGTCACAGTTAGTTTTAGAACATTTTAGGTTCTAGTGTGCTAGGGTCTTGAGTGCAACCATCATTTCTTCCCATTATGTTCTTTAATACTTTAAAGCTTTTGGAATCTTATTTCGTATGTTTACATGTATGCTTTTGTTTATCATATTTTATATGGTGAAAACACGAAGGATACCCACACGTCTTATACGAGCCATGAGTGTCGAGTAAGATGCAACACAACCTCAGTTGTAGTATCCACAGGGGTAGGCCTCAACACTTTCAATGATATATTTCACAGTTATCATAACACATACACTAGCTAATACTATGGAAACCACACGCTAGGATCTAACACCACCGCTACCACCCATTGTTGTACCTGCCTCACATACTACATATACATGGGACACATCTCAGAGTGCATTCGATAAATAAAATTTCCATATTTTGGTAAATCTATAGATCCCATCACATCTTAAAGGGGAGGAGAGGCACTGAGAGAAACCTACACCTAATAGAGTGCTCAGAGGTGTAGAAATAAATTTTGGACAGTTTTAATCTTATGGAGATCGACGTGTTATGTAGGTAGGGGTTTATCACCACAAAGGCTGATAGGTCGAGACTGAACAATTAGTAGTTATAGGTAAAGTTTGAGGGGAAGTATTTGCCACCATAATAACAAGCGAGTTTAAGATTGGATTTTATTTGGCTACGACAGGAGGAGCGTATTATCGCAGAGTACGAGCATGAGTTTACGTGGCACACCACAATATCCATAAATGAATTGACAAGTTATAATATAAAAATCAAGGGAATAATTTTTTTCGTAACATTATTAGCGTAAGAAATAATCAAAACTGAATGAACAGTGACAAGACAATAAAATACTATGTCAACACAAAATCAAATCTGATACCAATCACTGCCACTACTTCATAAGACATCTTTGGAATGTAAAATGTATCCATAAAAAAGTCCAACTCTCAGTATAAGTATACATGTACAACCTCTGTAACACCATCCCCCGTGATTTTGACTGTACCCGTGTGATTTAGTAATTTGGTGTTACCCATTTGTACATTGAACTTGGTAAGATAGATCTTGGGTCAATTTTGGGTAATGTAGTGGCCCTGGTGCAAAAAAACTGGATTGGTATGACTCAAAGTTATTAATCAAATTTATGGTTATCGTTCGAACGAGGAAAGTCCTGCCGTTCGAATGAGGCTCGAACGACCATCTAACGATAAGGACCTGAACGATTTCCATTATTCTCTGGAATCTCGTTGGAATGCCCTCATTGGAATTAGGTGCGAAGTCATTCGAATGAGGGGTAACTTCCAGTTTGAACGAGATGGTGTTTGGCCTATTTATAACATGTATTTGACCCTCATTTGAACCCTCTGTATAACTCTCATTCGAAAGAGAGGGGATCTCGTTCGAAGGAGGTCCATAGTCGTTCAAATGATAAAACAAAAATCAAATATTTTTTGCACACTTTAATGTGCTATTACGACGTGGATCATCAGATTAGATGAGTTTTTGAGATCCCAGTGGCTCACATCAAAACGTGGGTCAAAGGATTGATGTACCAATGGATTAAAGGGTTAAGTTCAGGTGAACTCTGGTATTTAAACTTTAGGTATTGGGGATATATAAAGTGGATTTTGGCTCATTTGAGAAATTCGATCAGATTTCTCTCTCTCTCTCTCTCTCGCTCTTGGAGATCCTCATTCACCAATCACCAAATATCACCCTAGAGCCACTATCCCTCCACCCAAAACCACCATAGTTTAACCCTTTTCCACCATATTGACGCTTATAAAACCCATATACCCATAACGATTGAGCACGTTGTGGATTTTGGAGATGTTATTGGGGATTTTAGAGAGAAGATGAGGAATAAATTATGGATTTCAAGGGTGTTTTTCTTAGAGATTTCAAGGAGAAAGCTTAGTGGAGCTATGCAACCTCTTTAAGGTCACCTTAGGATGTGGGAAGTTGCCATCTTCTTTTACATTCATCCTACCATTGTTGGAGCTTCTTTGAGGTGGGAAACTTTACTCTGTAGCTTAAAAACTCTAGTTTCGATAGTATTAGTCTTGTAGTTAGAGTTTGTAAGAGTAAAATGCATATACGATGAAGGTTAATTCTTATGGATTTGTGTAAAATGGTGTACAAATGATTTCAAGAGTTATGAGTAAAATGATATATTTTGAGAAACCTTGGCATTTAAACATTTTATGGAATATAATGTTTGAATAATATTTATTTTATTGAAGATATTTTATGAACAAATATCTCAAAGTTTTCTTGTAAAAATTATGATTTTTTTAAAGATTGACATTTATTCAAGTTTTGAAGAAACAAAAATATCTTTTTCTCTAAAAAAGCATGTTTTTGCAAATATTATGAAATTTCTAGAATGAACCATGTGTTAAACCCATTTAATGGAATTTTTGGACTTAAAATCCCTCTCCATATGTATATAAAATTGTTGGAATTTGATAATGAGCATATAGATAAGTTTAATAAAGGTTTTAAAGGGGTAAATTTTTATTAGAAATTTCATTCCTTTAAGTGTGTGAATAAGTGTAGAAAATATGATAAGTGGGTATTTCAAGACTACATGTGAAAATAAAGTAACGGTGTTTTCTTACAAAGTAGTCTTCAAAATGTCAAATTATTTCGTGAGTAAGGAAAGTAATGAAATAAAGAGATTTTTAAGTTGAAAAGTGTGTTAACTCCAAAGATTTTAGTATGCGTTAGTGAGTAAAAATGTTCACGAAGTTGGTGTGTATGACTTAATAATGTTTTGAAAAATCAAGACTCATGAAAATAGAGGAAAAGGCGAGTTTGGAAATAGAGGGTGTGAAATGGTACCTTTACGTAAAGTGGAACATTTTGATGAAATAAAAATGTTTGAAAGAGTGTTAACAAATGGTCCTAAATGAAAGTGATTTTTGGGATAAAATCAACAAAAGTGTGCAAAAAGGACAAGAAATGGTGATTTCTAAGTGTCACACAAGGTGGGGGTGAAATCCCCGAGTTTTGCCTTCGGCTGATAAAAGTTGAATAATGTGGACATTTAAAAATGTTAAAACACATTAATATGTGATCGGATGAGATCGAAAAAGAATTAAGAAAGGCCCAGTGCCCTAGGTTGAAAGACCCAAAGCACTGGCTAGAGCATATGGTAGCGTGGCCAGTACTGTGGAGCATGTTAAAGTACGCGGTTATTTGGAGGATTCTGAGAAAAAGAGAACGAAACATGGTAAAGATATGGAATGCATTGTTAATATAAGAAAAGGAAACCAAACACGAAATGAAATTGGTAAATGTTCCGATTGAAAAGATAATATGGATAAGTAATATGAGAGATTGGCTAATATCCATGTAAAGCTAAATGAATGGTCAAGTGAAGTGATAAAATGAATAATTAACAAACTAAGGAGGTTTTAACTCCTAATTAATACAAGTACGCGTCTATAAATGCCTTTCAAAAGAAAATAATTATTTTCTAATACGGTGCATGCGTGTGTTGAAGAGCTATTTTTAAGAAAAATACTAAGGTAAATTCAGTGTGAGTGAATGGATGTTTTTAGCAAAAGAACCATTCTCTGTAAACAAAGGGTATTTTGTTTACATATTTAATCGGGTGCATTAAATTGGAAAATTGGCAAGTTCAACAAAAAAGGTCTCTTCTTAAGATTAATGTTATTTGGTCAGAACAAGTAACATTTTTGAAATACAAACGGTTTCATGCATTAATGTGTATATATATGTGGTAACTGCATGTGCAAATAGGTATAAACGTGTCAGAGTCTCCTTTCTACTATTCGATCCTATATTATATTGTTGTATTTCCCATTGGGCATTCGACTGAATCCCCTTTCTTTGTTATGACAGGTTGTGTGCAGTTCCATACTTGAGAGCATTGTACAAGTAAGTATATTTTCTATTTTACATTAGTAGCTTTGAATGATTGGACTTCGGGGACCTGGCCCATGCGTCCTACATCTAGCTTGTTATGAATAGAAATTGCATGATAAACAAGTGAAAATTTAATTAAATAAAACTGGACTAGCAATATTTTTTAGGTTGTCTTATTACACTTCAAGTCTAATGTTTGGGAAGGACCTAGTTGAAATATGAGTAACCCATAAATCCAGGCATGGGAATTACAAATGGTATCAGAGCTCTAGGTTTAAGGTTCCTTTCGAGATTGATGTGGTAAGGTCGATAGTGGATCTTTCGACGTCGATGTTGGTTTTAGACTGGTCATGCCAAACAGGTGACGATTTTGATTTGTGTTCTCGACGTGGGAGTCAAGGATATTAGCACGAAGGGAATGTTATTACTATATAGCAAATGGCCAAGTTAGTTGCTGATAATAGTTGTAGGAGCTTTTCATGTGGACATATTTGTAATTTATGAGTGTCTGTGTAAGCCATTAGTGGTGACATGGCGTTCTCTAATGTGAGCTACCTTTGTGTCAGCTCTTGATAATGTTAGAAGCCGATTAAGATGTTAATAAAGGTGAATAATTCCCATTGAACTAGATACATGAATTGTGTAAGGTCAACTGTTGAGATTAGGTGGCTAGAGTGTCATGTATTGGCGATATTGATTTTGTGATAAGGACGCATTAGGTTCCTTAGTTAGGAACTCGTGTTTAGTTAATAGTGATGATGCAATTAGGTGAACTTAATTATTGGGGTGGTGTCATGTCGTAAGTATTTAATAAGTCAGTAAGCATAAAGGCCCATGTTGGTCAATACTTGAGGATGTGTACTCAGGACGTAATTGATACGATACGACCATTATAGATGAGTTCCTTAGTAATTATCAATATATATATATATATATATATATATAGCATTATGTGTGTAATAATGATGAATTAGAGTAACGTCGGAGTAAACCTTAGGTAGTTCCCCATGATGTGGTTTTGGAGAAATGGTGAAATATTGAGGAATATGATCACTTATGACGTCAGTAGTGTGGAATTAAAGGATTGTAGGTTAAGCACAACATCTTGTAGCCTGTCGAAATCCTTAGTATTGTTAGAATACATATTGTATCGCATTCAGTTGATTTGAAGGGAGTTTTGGGGCCCTTTCATTGGGTCCTGATGATAGGGTGTACTAAGGTTTCAAACAAAAGGAGGTTGGATTTTAATTCGAATGTAAGTAGTCTGTTATTGGAGAATTATTGGTTAGTGTCTATACGAGCATATAACAGTTGTTTGAGATGGGTGCTAGGAGGTTGGTAGGGTGTACATATTGTGAGGGAATCATGGGTGATGAAATCTTGTCAGGTTTAGGTGAAATTTACAGTGAGGTGTTTGGTTTCCTCAGGGAGATAATCGTGTTCGGTGTTATAGAGTGCAAATGTTCTGTTATCAATTATTATAAGAGTCACGTGATAGCCTAATTTTATTGACCAGGTTCAGAGGAGTTGAATCGTGTTGCACCATTCAATGTGGTACAGATAGGTGATGTGACCTTCTAAGGTCAATTGGGGATTTATGTCATCATGGGATATAACCCCCATGGCTTTAGCATAACTAAGTACAGAAAAGTGCATTACTTGATTTGGTGAAGTACAAGGAGATGTATTAGAGACATATATTAATGAAATCAGGTTGAGACTTGAGAATCGCACCCAAGATGGAGATTTGGAGTATGGTTAAGGTATCGACATGTGTCGTTGGTAGAAGCTGAATAACAATAGTAGGGAAATAGTTGATCTCAGAATGTCTTGCCAAACCTGTACGAATTAATAGGTGTAGACCTGGGTAGTACTCGATTGTCTTATAGCGCAAATGATTACTGGCATGGTCGTCGCATAGATTCACTTGGGTAGAATTTGGAGATAGTCACAACGATGGCCTTGTACCAATGGTGGATATTACAAGGTGAGTGTTTACATTGTTCGGCATTGCCTAAGTAGTTAATGGGATACAATCACCGTGTGATGAATTAAAAGGTAACCTATGTGTGTTAGGTTGGTCATGAAATCACATTAACCAGAAATATAGATACAGTCGGCATTAGCAAGGGTGTTTGACACTCGCCGACTGGTGCAGTTCGTGTTCATAAAGGGGGTGTATCAGTCTTATTGACACTTTACTTCCTAATGGATGATAGTCCTGTATATTATTTTCACCTCGAGGAGGTGAATGGTTCGTGGTTTGATTTTCACGATTTGTGAACCAAGCCAGATTTTATGGATAGGCTAGGATCTGATGAAAACGTCTGGAAGGAGATGTAGACTTCAAAGTGTATGGTATAGATTTGCCTTTCGTAAATTTTAGTCCTTTGTATGCGGTTGGTATTCTCTTGAAACAATCGTTCATCCATTTCGACTCGTTGTGTAATTTCGATTCCGGTGCTTGAGGATTGTGTTCCCTCAGTTGCGATAGCCTGTATATTTTTCACATAATTGTTTCGGTTACGATGCATCTTGACTTAATATGAGTTTGGATGGACTTGTGCGGTTATTGAATCTCGACAACTGAGTGCGCCCTTGTGGAAATTACCCATTTGTTCTACACAAGTTTCATGTATGTGTGGGTGCACGTTTTGCCGCAAGATTTATTCGTAGTGTCTGTTTTCCTTAGATTTATAATTTTATGAGTTAGGTGGTGTGGCGATTAGTATCTCAATCCGTAAGGGTAGGATTGTGATTTGAGAATGTCATAGGTGTTAGAATTTGAGGGAACTTAACACATTGTGTTATTTCATCCATGTGAGTGAAAGTGGGTTGGTATAAAACTCGAGTTGGAGTTCCATAGTTTGGACTCCTGGAGTGTTCCTTAGTTCATAGAAGGCCACTATAGGAGTGTCGATTAGACGTGCGATTTGCGACTTAGAGGATATGTCGCTCCTCGGGGTGAACGACCAGTGATGCATGGTGAGCATCAAGTTTAAATGAACTTGCAGTCAGGATGACTCAAGAAGGCTCATGACACGTACTCCCAAGCATTGGGATACCTCAGGATAATGGAATGGTTATTATTTACATGTCATTTTACTCTTGGGTGAGTGTTACTAACTAGAAAACGTTTCTTCGATATATGTGTTGAGTATACCTTGGATGTTAGTAAGGAAGCCTCTTGATGGAGTATGATCACCGAGAAATTGATACTCCAGGAATTTTATGCAATTTGATGACAAGACTAATGGTGAGCATTAGGACCTTCCCCTTGTTGAGTTCTTTGGTGACCACTCTTGTGAAAGGAAGTATGACGACCTCCTAATGGTTTAGAATTTAGATAACCCAGCCTCGAAGTATCTTTATGACTTAGAGAAAGGATTGATAACATGAAGCATTTGAGGAATCGTTGGATTATAAATTTTGAGGATATAATTACATAAGGAGGGAAGAATGTAACATCTGCCCTTTTGAGTTTGACTGTACGCATGTGATTTGATAACTTGGTGTGACCCATTTGGACTTTAGAGTTAGTAAGATGGATCTTGGGTCAAATTTGGGTAATTTAGTGCCCCTAGTGCGATTAACCTGAATTGGTGTCTCTCATAGTTGTTAGTTGGAATTATAAATGTCGTTAAAATGAGTGGACAAGTTGTTCGAATGAGGAGAGGACTGTCATTAGAATGATGTTCGAACGACCATCTAACAACAAGGACCTGAACGATTTCCATTATTCTCTCGAATCTCATTAGAATTCCCTCGTTCGAATAAGGTGCGTAGTCATTCAAACGAGGGGTAACTACCCATTCGAACGAGCTGGTGTTTGACCCATTTATAGCCAGAATTATCGTCCGAATGAGAGAGGACCTCGATCGAACGAGGTCCAAGGTCATTCAAATGACCTAATGAAAATTAAAAATATTCTGTACACTTTAATATTCTTTCGCAACGGGGACTGTTAGATTGGATGAGCTGTCGAGCTCCCAATAGCTCAGATAAAAATATAGGTCAAAGGTTTGATTGATTAATGGATTAAAGGGTTGAGTTTAGGGGAATTTTTAGATTAATCCTTAGGATTTGAGTTATATTTAAAGTTGGTTTTTGCTCATATGAGCAACCCAATCAGATTTTGCCTCTCTCTCTCTCTCTCTCTCTCCCTAGCTCATGGCGCTCTTCCTCTACCAATCACCATACATCTCCCAAAAACCACCATACCTCCACCAAAAACCACCATGGTTTAACCCTTTCCACCATATTCAAGCTTATAAAACCCATACACACCACATGTTTGAGCAAGTTATGGATTTTGGAGATGTTCTTGGGAGATTTTGGAGAGAAGATGAAGAAGAAATTATGGAGTTCAAAGGATATTGTCTTTAAGCTTTCAAGGATCAAGCGTAGTGGAGCTAGGCAACCTTGTTTAGGATACCTTAGGAGGTGGGATCTTTCCCTCTTCTTCTACATTCACCCTACCATTTTGGAGCTTCTTTGAGGTGGGAAACTATACTCTGTAGCTTGAAAACTCCATTTTTCATTGTATTAGTCTTATAGTTAGAGTTTGTAAGAGTAGAGTACATATATAATTTAAGAGGGTTAATTCTTATTGATTTCCAACACTCGTGAAAATAAAGGAAAAGACAAGTTTGGAAATAAAGGGGGTAAAATGGTAATTTTAAGTAAAGTGGAACATTTTTAAGAAATGAAAAGGTTTAAAAGAGAGTTACACAAATGGTCCAAAATGAACGTGATTTTTGGGATAAAATCAACGCATGTGTGCCAAGGACAAGAAATAGTGATTTTCAAAGTGTAACACAAGGTAGGGTGAAATCCACGAGTTTTGGCTTTGGCCAGTAAAAGTAAAATGACGTGGACATTTAAAAAATGTTAAAACACATTAATATGGACGCAGATAAGACCGAAAAAGAATTAATAAGGGCTTAGAGCCCTAGGGGGAAAAATACAAAACATTGTCCAGAGAATATGGTAGCGTAGTTGGCGGTGTGGAGCCCGTTAAAGTACGGGGTTATTTGGAGCATTCCGCAAAAAAGATAACGGAACATGGTAAAGAAATGGGTTGTGTTTTGAATATAAAAAAATACAACCTAACATCAAATGAAATTGGTAAATGTTCCGGTTAACAAGATAACACGGACAAGTAATATGCGAGATTGGCTAATGTCCATGTAAAGCAAAATGAATGGGAAATTGAAGTGATAAAATGGCTAATTAAGCAACCTAAGGTGGTTTTAACCCATAATTATCACAAGTATGTGTTTATGAAATACTTTTAATGAAAGACAAGTATTTTCTAATGGGGTGCGTGCGTTTGAGCTAAAAGGCTATTTTTAAGAAAAATACTAAAGTTAATTCTGTGTGAGTAAATGGATGATTTTCGTAAAAGAAGTATTCTCTCTAAACAAATGGTATTTTGTTTCAGTATTTAAGTAGTTGTATTAAATTGGGAAAATTGGTAAGTTGACGAAAAAGGGTCTCTTCACAGATTTATGTGATTTAATCGAATAAAGTAATGTTTTTGGAATAAAAATGGTTCATGCATTAATGTATGTATATGTGGTAATTGCATGTGCATGTAGGTATAACATGTTAGAGTCTCCTTTTCGTCGTTCAATTCTATATTGTATTGTTTTATTTCCCACTGGGCATTCAGTTCATTCTCTCTTCTTTGTTACGGCAGGTTGCGTGCAGTTTCATACTTGAGAGCGTTGTAGAGGTAAGTTTCCATTTTACTTTATGTGACGCTTACCATGGGTCCCACACGTAGCTTGTTATGAATCAAAATTGCATGCTAAATAAGTGAAAAGTTAATTAAATAAAATTGGACTAGCAACATTATTTTGGTTGTCTCGTTTCACTTCATGTCTAATTTCCAGGCTGGACCAGGTTGACTCATGTGTAACCCATAAATCCGGGTCGGGACGTTACAACGTGACAGAAAATAAATGTGTACAATAAAAGAATGATCTACACTTACTCGACTCTTACAATCCTAAAAGTACAAAATGGGACATCAATGGAGATGCTCATTCAACGAACCCGCATCCACGGGAACTACCGCAATAAGAACCTATAAAAATAGTTTTTAAAATAAAAGGTAAAAAAACGTTTATGTTGAAGAATATTATAATTGAATCTGGGCCACATTATAACCACCCATCTTCCTTTCATTTTTATATTTAAGTTATTAGTTTCCAACCCAATAACCGAAAATATCATGCGGTTCTAAATCCCCAACTCATATGTAGCCGATGTGATTAAAGTCTTACAACGTCACTCTTTAATTTCTAATTTATTATCTTTAAGTTTATATCTTTTATTATAACAAATAAGTTATGTGGTAGTCTCTAATCTACGGTATGTCTCACCAAATAACTAATATGTTAATAACGGACTTATAACTTAAGTGTATACAGATTTGACTGTATCCTGCCAATAATACACTATACATGTCTCTAGTATATGTAATACACGAATCCGAAAGATAAGTATGTTGGTAGACATACTTAGTATAAGTAATATACATCTCTAATATAGAAAATAAAGAAGTATAACTAACTCTAGTATTGACAAACAATAATCATATATTGTATGTGAAAAACTCCCTCAAAGATATATAACTCCCAACATTTACAAACAAATGGGTTATTATCACGCCCACACACAACAAAGATCAATCCCTATTAGCTTTGGGGATCACTCACCCGTACTAAGTATAGTCTCAGGTTGTCCTAACCATAAGACCCCATCAGGACCAAAGGATGGATCATTACATCTACCCATCATCCATACAACCCACCATATCAAACACCATAGTATGAAAATCTGTATGTGAAACCTCTCAGTAAACAGATACCTAGACGTAGGACATTGAGGTAAAATTACCACGACGAAACCTGTCTAATCACCGAGATTCCATCGCGGCCAGTGTCGTATATGACCCAAAATGGAATCCCTCTTTCCATGTCACAATGAGTTTTTACAAATGGTATGTAGCAAACATATAACATCCATTTAAATATAACCATAATTAATGGGTTGAATCAAATTAACATATAAACAAGTCAAACCAACGCTACCAGATTACATTTACAACCCTCACTGATGGGATAAATCAATGTAACCTATACAACCCATACTAACGGGTTAAGATAAACAACATACACATTCTGAATAAACAATAATGATTCACGCTATAAAAAAGTTATAACACATCATCATCATCATCACTATCCTTGCCTTAATCCGATCATATAGCTCAGCCACACAGATTCTCCTTTTCGATTCTAATCTATTATAAACAATATTTTCATTCGTGTTTAAATCCATAAGATCTCTCATAATAATTTTCTCCCATGATAGCTTAGGGCGGCCCCCTTCCTCTTTTATCCTCAATTTCCAATAAATTTTTCTCTTGTTATAGGTGAATCTATTCGTCTACGCAGAACATGTCCATATCATCTAAGTCTACTTTCTCTTAATTTATTGGTAATGAGAGCTACTCCTAACTTTTCTCTCACATAATGCTTTTTATTCTTATCCTTTCTAGTAGTTTCCATTATCCATCACAGCATCCCCATTTCACTAACACGGAGACTTTATTTATCATTTTTCTTTAAAGCCAACATTCTTCTCCACAGAGAGTCGCTGGCCTAACAACTGTTCTATAAAATTTTTCTTATAAGTTATTAGTTATTAAACATCTATAACCTTGTATTCATTCCAAGATACATTAATCCTAACACTCCGATTTCTCAAATAAAGGTATTGTCTCTCCCTACCATACACTAAAGCATACACATCAACTATATTAAATCTCAATTCGCCATATCCCAATATCCTAAGGCATCATGTCTATGTATAATCCCACACATACTTTAAATGAAATCATGAGACATAGTCTCTACATCACTCTAGGAACGTACAAGCTAAACCTAATCTCACCCAAAGGAACCCATATCACAGAACACAATTACTCAAATCAATCCTGCCGATAAGCCCAATCCTTAAATCTTACAAATTCCCAATCAAGTAGCCCATTATGAACTCGGATTTTCTATAAAATGCCAACTCCTCAATTTAATCCCTTCAAATCAACAACTTTTTCTAACATCCAACTACGCCAAATATCAATCCCCCAACTTCAAATCATGAGAATATATTTATATTCTATGTCTACATGAAACTATAATCCAACAGATCCTATCCCTAGGCCTCAAAATCAAATTCCAAACAATTATACAAACACCAAAACTAGGCTATATATGATACCACAGGTCAATCAATAGCCTGGGATTAGTCAACATTGAACCTCCAAAATTTCCTTTTGTTATGGGATTCACCATCTTTAACCCCCATTTTCTCTTTCCTCCTCCATTAATGAACTAAAAAACTTCATCCAAGCACCAAACCAAAATTTAAATGATAGAAGCACATCACCAACATATTTAGAATCTATTTTCATCATCAAATCCCAAATCTACCACAAGATTTAAAGTAAAACCCAATTTCTATTGAAGAACCCTAGATCTATCTAATTCTGTAAATTTTAATGAATTGATTCACCTTAACATATAGTTTTCATATGATTCTCCATATAAAATTGATTAAAATCATTACAAATGATTTTTTAATCCAAGTTCATGAAGAAATCGATCAGTATAAAGAGGAAATTAACGTAATTAACATCTAGATTACATTAATTACCAAAATTAACTAATTAATTACCTAAAATCATATTTTTAACAAAATGTGATTTAGATTTCCAATGAATAGATACAGTATTGACACAGATAAAATCATAATCACATTCTATATAAACTTGCGTCTTGATTTGTGGAGAAAATTCAGCCAAATCTCCTGATTTCTTATTTTCTATCCATACTCCTTATCTTTAGCACCCACTAGTGCTTTCCAATTGTGTTTTGTAATAATGAGATCCCTAATAACCCCTGAAACCTCTTTAGTTCCGAAATTGGGTTTGAGATCCAAATAGGCCTCCCCTAAAAGACCCCAAAATAACTCCAAATGACTTAAAACATTGCTCGAGCCTTATATTAACCTAATAGGCCTTTAAACAGTCGTTTTAAACTAAAAATGGACATTTTCATGCATCCCAAAAGCCAATGACAAAATGTACCCAAAAAAGAACTACCAACTAAGTTATTTGAAAATTACCACGTATGAGTCCAAATATTAATTAATTTAATTAATGAGTTAACGTGTTATAAATTCGATTTCAAATTTGAACAAAATAACACATAAAGATATAAATAATGACATCTCATTCCTTAATCAAGCATAAAAAATAATTTGCACAATTTTTTTTAATTAAATAATATGCATAAAATGTGGGATATTACATTCCTCCCCCTTTAAATAGGGAATTTCCTCCTCAAAATTCAAATTAATTATATTTTCTAGTGAAAAATGTAAGAATATCTCACCCTTAGTGTCGTCCCTTTAATGAAAATGAATCTATCCATTACAACCTAATACACACCTAGGTCTTTCTCATCGTAAATCGCATTCGGTTATAATATAAACCAACTGGTCCCTTAGGAACTCCTTTCATCCCATTCCCACGAACATAGTGCCCCTTAATGGTGACAATGTAAGGTTAAATGGAATAGACCGCACCCTATCTAATCCTTCAATATGAACTTCCAATAGGGTTTCTTATTCTCTGTTGGAACCCAAATTACACGATTATCACATTATGCCTGAAGCTCTAAACCATGCTTATGTTTGTCATGAATTTCCTTTTCTTTCCCCAATAATATCACACGTTCTACTATGAACACACTGTCCTCAAAGGTGTTCCATACATTTCTAAACACTAATTTTATTAATTCATAGCTATAACCAACTTGGTCAATGTAACTCCATTGATTCCAAATGGTCCCATGTCCTCCTTGGAACTCCTGAACCCTATTACATTCAAATGAGCAATATATTATGTCTAGAATGTGAAGTGAATCAACAAACACATGTCTTGGTCAACATCACCTCTCGTAGTTCAGAACCGCCCCCAATAAAAAAAAGTCTCAAAAAACGTAACCCTCTTCGTGCCTCAAATAGAGAAAAGTTCTATTCCTAATACTATTTTCGTACCCACTCTCTGTAAACTTTAATGATGGGTCATAAACCCCCTTAACCATAGATTCAGGCATAACAAATAACACTAATCTGCCATTTCCTCTTCAACAAGACATGGTTACAAATCATAATGACCTACCCCTTCACGAGGTGCAAAATCCACTAATGATGCGGCCACACCATATTGTGCTAGAAATATGCCTTTAAGATAATTCCTCGCAATTTTGCCACTAGTGATAACATGTTCCTATTTCAATTATCAGAGAAGAACATTCTCCTAGACAAGTTCAATTTGTAATTTCTATGTAACAACAAACACCCATCTCATATCATGACCTTATCATGATCCTAGTGGTCCACACCTCCGCTTAGTGAATCATCCCTCTTTTTTGAACTTCCTCATGGTGATGTCATCCCCGAATACTCTGGAGGCTCAAATCTATGGCATCTTCTACCATAAAAACTCTACCAACACTAATAAAGTAAATCCCATAAAAGTACCTCATGATGAATCCAAATCTAGTTTCGACTCCAAGGAAAAAACCAATTTCTTATATAGGTGATAACTCAACACCTATCCCAAGAAAACTAGAAAAATCTCGAACTATCAGTGACATCTATATGCAATAGTAATCCTCTCCAGTATAGCAACATTCCTAGACAATTTTTTTTCCAAACCTTCTCTTGAGACTAAACAAAACTACCCAAAGAAAAACTCGGCTAAATGGCATATGTAAGCCTATTCTCGATGGTCAGTATAAACTAAAAACTTAGGAGTGCACACAAGTTCACGAATTACACAATGATATCTCATTTAAGAGTCAACGAAGCAGCTGTAACCAAGCCCACCCAAAAAATTGCCACGTCTCTATAATCACGACATAAGATATTCACCTCTTGGCTGGGGGGGTAACCAAAAATATATAGGTCAAAGGGAATATATATTCCTCACTATCGTAGTATACACACTACTAATAAAAATGACAAATCCTAGATATCTAAGCCAAAATGAAAGGTGCAAGCAATAAACGTACCTATTACAATCCTCCGTATGTACTCAAAAAGTTGGTTGCCACTAAGACATCTAATAACTTGGTGGCCTCACTATGAGGATAACATCTTCTATTAAAGGATTTATCAAAATGGCTGCCTCGTTGGCGGCTCTGCTAACCTCACTTTTTTGGTCAATTATGCAAATATTTACAGTCTTTGCCCTTCTATCATAGGTCGTGGCTCCATTGTTCATAATTCTCCTAGCCATACTAGACAAAATGTATCACATCGTTTACTCTTGGAAACCTCTTGGGGCCAGCTACCCCATGTTGTTTCTTTTGCTAGTCGGGTCTCCTGCTCGAGTCCATGCTATATTGTCTCTATTCATTGGGACTACTTTGGGTTTGATCTTCCCAATATTAGGGGATCTATCATCATAGTAGTTATAATGCTCCTACTGATGTAGGAGGGAAACTTTGACCACCTAACCATAAATGTCAGCCAACTCCAAGAAGTCTAACTCACACTGAAATTGATAAAACAACATCTTCCTTCTCTTTCATATGAATTTCCCCTAGTTCGAAAAGATAAAGATAATTAAACTCCTCATATACTGTTAACCACATGGTTGCAAAGACAAAGTCTTCACAAAGTTATATGTAATATCATTTGAGATGGTAAGTGAAAAAATCTCCCCTCAAATTATACACTAATTTTCTAAAGGTCTCACATCCAAAATCACTTAAATCTCGGACGAAGTCAACCTTATGCATGGGATGTATGGAAAGAGAAATACAATTAAGAAACTTAATGATACATTTTGTTTATCTGAGTCTTTTATCAGGAAAAAATGGCTCAAAACCCCTAAAAGATCATTAATATAGAATGTACAAACCCTAAAGAGTAAAGCTCTAAAGTGGTCAAAGAATGAAATGCAGAAAAACTACCGATGCACTCAAGATCCCTAGGACTCTAGAACCTAGAATGCTTTGATACCAAATGTGAAACCCAATAAAAATCCATAAACATATCAATAAAGTTTAATATAAAAATCATGAGTGGGAATAAAAATCTTTTTCTAACATTCTTAGCATAAGAAATAATCAAAATTGAATGAATAATGACAAGGCACTGAAATATTGAATCAACAAAAAGCTAACTCCGATACCAATCACCGCTAATACAACATAAACCATCTCTAGAACATAAATTGTATCCATACAAAAGGCTAACTCTGAATATAGATATACATATATAACCAGAATAAAAATAAAGGAGTAGAATAAAATAATGAGATAACTTGATTGACTTCTATAACCATAGGATTAATAACTGGGACATCACTAGAGATTCTCCTCTAATGAACCCATATATACAGGAACTGCAGCAACAAGAACTTGTAAAATCAATTTTTAATAGAAAGTGTAAATAACAAGTATATGTAGAATATGGTTATAATTTAATTTGTTCCACAATCCTACTACACATCTTCCTCTCATGTTTTATATTATTTTAAGTTAATAGCTACCCGACACAACAACTTAAAATATTATTCGGTTATAAATCTCGAGCCCATATGTATCCCATGTGATTAAATTCTTGCAACATCATTATTTAATCTCTAGTTCATCATCTTTAATTTTATCTCTTTCATTATAACACATAAGTTGTCTCGTAGTCTTGAACCTATGGTATGTCTCACAAAATAACCAATATACTAATAACGGGCTCACTACACCAAAATGGGCAAATTGTCACCTTTCAGCCGGCCAGCCTTGTCAAGGTCATTGACCGTGACAAAAAAACACGCGTTTTATGTCACGGTCATTGACCTTGACACGACCGTGACAACTAATTATCACAGTCATTGACCGTGATAAGGCCGTGACAAATTTAATTGTCACGGGCTTGTCACGGTCAATGACCGTGACAATTCTTGTCACGGTCAATGACCTTGACACGACCGTGACAACTTTTACAGCAAAAACCCTTTCCCCCTTCTTTTTTCCCTCCCACCGTTCCCTCCCTCCCTCTCTCTCTCTCTCGACTCAACGCTGCTCTCTCTCTCTCTCTCTCTCTCTCTCAGGTCCAATTTCTCTCTCTCTCTCTCTCTCTCTCTTCCATTTATATATATATATATTTGTCTGTATATTTATGTGTGTATGTGTATATATATATGTGTGTATGTGTGTGTGTGTGGGGGGGGTGGGGCGGGATGGGGCAGGGTGGGGGAGGGGGTGGTGGAGGGGGCAGGGGGTGGGGCGGGGTTGGGTAGGGTGGGGGAGGGGGTGGTGGAGGGGGCAGGGGGTGGGGTGGGGTGGGGTGTGTGTGTGTGTGTGTGTATGGTGTGTGGTGGGGGAGGGGGTGGTGGAGGGGAGGGGGTGGGGTGGGGTGCAGTGGCGGACCCAGGATTTTTAGTAAGGGGGTGCGAAATTTTTCGAGCAATGTAGGGGTTGAGGGGCGGTAGCCCCAAAGGCAATTTTTTTAGGATTAACATTGAAATTATAAGAAAATTATACTTCAATATTGAAAATTAACTGAAAAAATAACACTGAAATTTGAAAATTCTCCTAAATATTTCTAACATTGCCCCTAAATACGATACCCCTAAATATTGAACACAAAAATACAATACCCCTAATTTCTAACATACCACTAAATATTTCTAACATTTAAAGATTTGAGAAGAAAATACTCCTAACATTGAATAGTGTTAGTTTCCTAAATATTTACAAATGAACACAAAAATACTCCTAACATTGAATGATTTAAACCTTTGAAGGAATACAAAAATACTTTTTAACATTTAATTTAAAAAAATTAAACATTTGAATAAAAAAGTTTATATACTTAACAAATAACTTACCTGAAAAACATTCTCTTCCTGGTACTTCTACTCTTCTGTTTAGGGTTTTGGTAAAATGTTTCTTCCGTGTTTTTCTATTTAAGTATAAGAAAATTTCATGTTTTAAAGTGTCTATTTTTCGAAGAAAAATTCATTTACACTTTAATTTTCACCCATATTGTTTATTCCAAGTATTCTTTATATATATATATATATATATATATATATATATATATATATATATATATACATTGCTTGGAGTTTGGCACCGATTTTTCATCTCTACCATTTTGAAGTGATGTTTGGGTTTGCTTCTAAATCCCACAAAGAGGAAGAGGTTTGCGCTGATTTACCCATTTGGAGAAAGGCTCCTAGTTCGGGTGACGGTGACCATATAAAGTCCGATCGGTGGATTCCGAGACTGCGGTGGAGCTCCGTGGTTATTCGCTAGGCGGAGGTGTATACAAGAAGGAGCGTTGGGGCTTGAGAGGAATCGAGTCGAGTGTTGTAAGTCTACTGTCTTGTATTTGTAAAACCATACTTAGTGGATTTGAGGCTAGGGTCGTCCGAGGTTTTTTCCCGTTGTGGGTTTTTCCTCGTACATCGCTGTGTAGTGGTTTCATTGTTTATTTTATCTTGCTATACTCACCTAGAACGCATGCTTAGGTAATTCAAGATAAAATTTGTTTTAATCACTACATCTTTAATTTGGTGCAACATTAAATATTGGGTAATGTGTAATTAATTCAAGTCATTAATTTAATGTGTTAAAATTTGTGTTGGCCTAATTTGATTAAATGGAAAATATGACTTAGGCAAATTTCTAGGACTTGGGTTAATTATAATGGTTTAAGTGAAATTTGAATTGTGTGTGTGTTTTAATATAATTTCACCTTGTTTTATTTTAATTTGTAAAAGAAATTAAAATTTGTAAATTTTGTTATTTTTGTGAACCATCATCGTACGCTTCCGCATCTCATAAAAGGAAATTATTACCTTTTGAAGTATAAAAGAATTTTTATTTAAAAATTGGAAACCTTCTACTCCAATAAAGACTGATCACCCAGTATTTAATTAGGCGGGGTTTCACAGATGGTATCAGAGCATCAGGTTCTAGAGTCTATAGGATATATACACCTTACTACGATTTTAGTGTAGCGTTCGTTTGATTTGGAGACCTATTATAAGGACTGTTGCTTTTATCTTGACGTATGTGTGATTTATGTACTTCTGCTATTTTAATTGTATTGACTATGAACTCATACAAATTCGATTTATTTTCAGATGCCACAGAGGAGAGAGCGATTGGATTGGGTAGAAGTTTGAGAAGGTTAGAGGGAGGCTCGATAGGAGCCACAGGCACCGCCACCACATAATTTGATTTTAACTTCCCATATGGCAGAGATAGTGGCTCAGGTGGTCAATCCAGCCATGACAGCTATGGAAACCCATTTTCCCCAGCCCTATGCCCAGCCGCCAGTGGCACCAGATGTTCAGGCCCAACCGCCAGTAGCACCAGATGTTCAGGCCCAGCCAGGGCCACCTTTTTTCCAGTGAGTCATGGAGACATTTCAGAAGGGTCATCCCCCGAGTCTCAGGGAAGTACGGATGTTGTTGCAGCATGTCAGTGGAAGAATAACATTCAGTTCCATTTGCACATGGTGGATTGTACCGAGGAGTAAAAATAAATGTTAGCTACCTTTAGATTGGTCAGAATGGATTTATAGTGGTGGGAGTCTATGATCATCGTTGAGGATAGGTATTCCATGACCATTAAAGAGTTATGGGTGAGGTTTGACCGCAAGTACTTCCCACCTGCCATTGAGTCTGAGATGCACAAGAGGTTTGGGAAAGTTATTCAGGGAGACCGCTCGGTTATTAACTACGAGGAGGAGATCACCTGTTTGGCTAACTTTTTTCCAAATGAGGTGAGAAACGAATAGAGAAATAAAACTAAGTTTGTGGATGGTCTGTCCTGGAAGATTAGGCAACATTTGATAGGTATCCCCACATTGGTGACATATATTGATGTCGTCAATGCTATACTTATTGACTATCAGGATCATTACTTCCATGCGAAGGGAAGCAAGAGAGGAGTAGAGCCTAGCCAGTTGGGAAAGGGTAATAGGGGCGATGTTAGTGGATCACCTCAATAGCAACATAAGGTCAGTTAGTAGGGGCAGGATTCACGACAAGGGAACAATGCCATGATATTAAGATACGATTATTGACAGGGTCAGCGGGCCCCAAATCAACAGTAGGTTCCTCAGTACCGTTAGGGCTAGTGGAACCAATGGGGGAGGCCAGCATCGTTTGGGATAGTAGGGCCAGAGATAGAGGGTATTACCATGTAAGTGATATATATGTGGCCAGTAGGGTCACAAGAGGAGAGATTGCCCACAATAGGGTGGAGCACAATAGCAGGGTGCTCAGAAGGGAAAACATGCTCCAGTACCTCCTATAACATGAGAACCACCAACCCTACAACAGTAGTAGGGGAAAATGCACTATGGGCATGTGTATAACGTCCAATATGTAGCCATGCCACCAGTACCTCAGGTGCCGCCGATAATAGAGGGTACATTTCCTATTCATGGGCTTGAGGGTAGGATTCTTCTTGATACTGTGGCATCACATGCTTTTATAAAAACTAGATTTTCTAGATCTTCCAGTTTATTAGAGACACCCGGTAGTCTCCTTATGTGTGTATAATCACCGATGGGTAGTGGTTCATTGATACACTCGATTTATAGAGGAGTCGATATTATTATAGGGAGACTAAGCTTAGCGACAGACCTCCTCATGTTAGATATGGAGGTTTATGATGTGATTTTGGGTATTGATTGGTTGGAGGGATATAAGGAGATGGAATATTTCTATGAGAGGACCATTATATTTTCCATTATGGGTAAGGATATGTTACTTGTGGCGATGCCTCTTCCCGAGGGAAGATCGCACACCCACTTATATTATATTGAGGAGGAGACCTCAAAGGAGGTAGTTATACCATTAGACTCGATTTCGATTATGAGGGAATTCGAGGACATATTTCAAGAGATACTAGGGATACTACCCAGTCATGAGATTGAGTTTGTTGCAGATCTAGCATCGATTTAGAGACCAATTACCCGATCACCTTACCGTATGTCACCTTCAGAGATGTGTGAGTTGAGAGAGCAAATTTAAAAGCTCTTGGGTCAGGGTTTTATTTCAATGGAGCACATCTTCATGGGGTGCATCGGTATTGTTTATTAAGAAGAGGGATAGTTCACTCCACTTGTGTGTCGACTACAGGGAGCTGAACAAGGTCACGATACGAAATAAGTATCCATTGCCATGGATCAATGACCTTTTGACCAGTTGAGGGGAGCGACGTACTTCTACAAAATTAATTTGAGATCTGGGTATCATCAGTTGCGCATTCTGGAGTTACACGTTCATAAAACCTCTTTCAGTTACAGTATGGATCATACGAGTTTAGGGTGATGCCGTTTGGGCTCACTAATGTGTCGACGATGTTCATAGACCTCATGAATATCGTATTCAAGGAGTTCATAGACCAGTTCATGATTTTGCTTGTAGGCGGAATTTGGGTCTATTCTCGCACTGAGTATGAGCATGCAGAGCATCTATGTATGGTTCTGCAGAAGCTACGGGACCATCAGTTGTACGCTAAATTCGAGAAATGTGTATTTTAGCATCGAGAGATGCAGTGTTTAGGCCACATCATGTCTAACGGGGGAATTGTTATTGATCCGAGTAAGGTACTAAAGGTAAGGGAGTGGGGACATCCCACAACACCGATCTAGATTCGTAGGTTCTTGGGGTTAACCGAGTATTATCGTCACTTCATTAAGGGGTTCTTGAAGATTGCGGGTCCGTTGGCAAACCTGACTCACAAAGGGGTACCGTTTGTGTGGTGCGATCATTATTAGTTAACGTTAGATGAGCTAAAGGAGAAGTTCACATCAGCACCCGTACTTAATTTGAATAGGGAAGGATTGGAATACCGAGTATATACCGATGCATCCTTGCAGGGAGTTGCGGGTGTATTGAAGTATGAGGAGAGGGCTATATCTTATGCCTCCCAAAAGCTTAAGCCCCATGAGAAGAATTACTTCACCCACGACCCTGAGTTAGAAGTTGTTAATTTTACATTGAGCCTATGGAGACATTATCTTTTGGGGGAGTAGTTCACATTGTTCACAGATAACAAGTAACTTTAGTATCTCTTCACATAGAAGGATCTGAACATGAGGTAGTGGTGGTGTCTAGTTTGTGAAGGACTACCAGTTTGATATACAGTATCGTCCTGGTGAGGCTAATATGGTGGCAGATGCATTGAGCCAACGACCTACAAGAGAGATAACATAGGTCTGGAAGGTGAGGTGGAGTGAGATTCAGCACGATGATGAGGTTGCCCAAGCATGCATGGAAATTTTATCACTCTCGAGATTGTGATGCAAGTAGTGAAGGCACAATCAGAGGATTAATTCTATAAGGACAGGGTATGAAAGTTGTTAGCCGAGGGCGCAGAGTCTTACTCAATCAACTGAGAGGGAGGTCTACAGTTTAATAGGAGACTTGTTGTGCCAAAGTATGGGGATTTGAGACATGCAGTTATGACACAATCTCATGGTTCAAGGTTTATAGTACATCGCAACGGAGATAAGATGTAATAGGATATGAGGAGACAATACTGGTGGTCGGGTATGAAGCGACACATAACAAAGTTTGTTTCAAAGCGTATTACCTGTCAACTTGTGAAATTTGACCATCAGAGACCTTCAAGGATGCTTTACCCACTCGATATTACTGTGTGGAAGTGGGAAAGCATTTCGATGGACTTTGTTACTGGGTTGTCGACATCACAGAGAGGTCACGATTCCATTTGGGTGATAGTGGATCGTCTGACCAGGGTGGCCGATTTCTTTCTAATTTTCACTGATCAAGAGACGAGTCAGTATGCGCAACTATTAATCGTAGAGATAGTAAAGCTGAATGGGGTTCCGATTAACATTGTATCTAATAGAGACAAGGTATTTGTTTCTCAAATTTAGCAGAGTTTTTAGGAGGCTATGGGCATAAACTTGCCGTTGAGTACCCCTTACCATCCATGGACATACGGGAAGACTTAGACGGTTAATGAGATGCATGAAGATATGTTGAGGATGTGCATCCTAGATTTTAGGGGAGGTTGGGTGAGATACCTTCCATTGGTAGAGTTCGCATATAACAAATTGTACCAATTTACCCTCGATATGGAACCATTTTAGGCGCATTATGGGAGGCCTTATCGTTCGCTCGCTTGCGGGTTAGAGCTAGGGAATAGGAAGTTATTGGTTCTAAAGATGATACAAGAGATGACTGCCAAGATTGAGCTTATTTGGGGATTTATTTGGATAGATCAAGATAGGTAGAAGAGTTATGCTGATGCTGATCGGAGACACATTGATTTAGAGGTTGGCGACCAAGTGTTGGTACCGGTGTCTCCCTTGAAGGGAGTTATGAGGTTCGAAAATAAGGAGAAGTTAGCATCGAGGTACGTGGGACCTTTCCCTATTATCGAGATAGTGGGACCGATATCATATAGACTAGGTTTACTGGAGCATCTTTAGAGGATACACGATGTGTTCCACGTTGCATTGCTGAAGAAGTACAGGAGGAACGAGAGAGCTTTTTGGCACATTGTAATTGAGGAGATTAATTTGCAGGCAGCCATCTCATACGAGGAGATACCCGTGGATATTATCGATCGCAGTGAGCGAAAGCTACGGTCTAAGGTGGTACCTCTAGTTAGAGTGCAGTAGGGACACCACATCATTGATGATTCTACTTAGGAGCGGGAGGATGACATGCGAGAGCATTATCTAGAGTTTTTTTTACCGCAGGTATGACCTAATTTTAGGGTCAAAATTCCTTTTCAAGGGGGGAAGTATGCAATACCCCGTATTTTCTACATATCTGAGATTTAATTAATTGAGTAATCAAATGTTTTTTTTATTGTAAATTACGCGAGAGAAGTTATTCAATTGAAATGAATAATGATATAATTATCAAATATTAATTGAGAGTGAAATAAATATTATTATTATGAATTATATTTATTGAGTGAATAGTAAATAGTTAATGATTAGAAATTACGTCATAGCGAGTGATATGGGCGTAATTGGAATTTATATCAATTAGGAGTCACGTGTAGACTAACATGGGGTCGAGATGGGATATTTATTTAGTGTAACTCGGATGATGATTGCGAGGTCACATATGAGTCCATAAGGGTCAAATTAGTCAAAATAGTATACCCGGGGATGTCGATTGAGTCACGGGTCGATTTTAAGTTAAATCGGGACCATATGAGGGTAATTTAGTCATTTTACATTATGGGGTTTAGAGACCCACGAATTTTAGAAATCTTAATCAACTTATAAGGATTGGGGGCTTGGGTTTAGAGGTTATAAAACACGTAGAAGCGATTAGATTAGAAACCGGTCTTAGAGCTTAAGGAATGGTTCTTGAGGAATTCAAAGGAGTCTTGCACCACAATCACTTGGGAAGGAAGATTGGAGGAGAAAAACAATCAACTTAACTTCTAATCCTTGAAATCAGAATCTATGATATTAAGGCAAGTGCTTATTGCAATCAATATGAAGTTATAATACCCATGTGAATAGGGTTTCAATTATATTGATTATTTTGATGATTTTTGGAATAAAAGATTGATTTAAATGCATGTTTGGGTAGGAATTGCATGTAAAAAGATTTGATATCTGTAGAGGATAATAAAATAGAGATTTTGTATGATTAACCACGAATTAAATCTCGGTTTTGATGAATAATAGAGGAAGGACATGAAAACGTAGGGTTCTAGAAGATAAAATGTTTAAATCCTTCTTGAATGTTATTCGTAATGTTTTGACGCAAATATTACGTTAGAAACTGTCCTAATACATATGAGAAGGATTTGGGACAATTGGTTTGGAGTTTAGTGGAGAAACATGGAAGTTATAGGTGTATTCATGGTGAAAAATGCATCTGCGAAATGAAGAAGACGAAGTTTAGAGGGGTAAACTGGTTCGGATCAGAGGCGAACCAGTTCGATTCCCAGAAAAATGGAAAATCTCCCTTTTTGTCTTGAACTCCTAAATTGTTGTAGGGAAAACTTTTGGGAAATTGTTAGAATATAATGAGGGATATTTTATATTGAAGTGGACCATGATACGGTTGTGGACATTTAGTCGTATCGAGAGAATTAAGACGATGATTAAACGAGATTTAATGACAAAGTAATTAATTTACGAGAATGAGAATGTAATTCCGAGAAAGCATGAGTGAGTTTATGGCATGAACCAGTAGGGAAAGTAAGACTTAGCTATTGAAATAAAGTAATGGAAAACTAGGAATCCTAGAGTAGAGAATAATACTCAAATAAGACGATAATGAGTTAAATCGTAAAATAATAAGTACAGGGAGTATTCGAGTGAATTATACTATGTACGAACGATGATAATTAGGTTGTGTCAATAATTATTGAATATGTATATATATAGGTCGTGTGTGTATCTATAAGATTGATGTTATGAGTTAGCATACCTACACTTCTTCCTATCACCTAAGGTTCTTGTTTAGTGGGCGATCCCACCTTGATGATTCCAATGAGGTATGGATTGGTGCCCCAGAACATAGAAGTTAGGGTGGTTCACTATGTGGTGTGTATTAGTGAGACTGTCATGTCATTTGGGTACGTTAGGTATGCGCGTAGCCTAAAGTCTTAGAACTATGTTCACCTCCACCGTTTGATATTTGATTTTTGGTTCGAGGAGATATGCCAAACCAATAGTCCCCATTTAGTACGATAGGTACTTGGACTGATAGCAGAGTATGCCTATTGTTTCAGGGTGGTCCTATTGAGAGAAAACACATTGATATATATAACTTATGTGTGACAGTAAACTGATAGGTATTGTATTTCTAAAGAATGAATTAAGTTGTGAAACTTAACTAATTGAATAAAAGATAAGATAAATGAAATGATAATTTCAATGTTAACATACGAAAAATGTTAATTCGATTAGCGTATTGTATGGTCGATATGGGGACTTATGTGATATTTGTCCAAATAGATACTTATGTCTAGTTAGCGTGGGCAGTACATCAAGGTCGGCTAAGTAGAGAATGTTAGGCGTGCTCAATAGTTGAGGGGTGAGGAAACTCAAGAGAGTGTAGTGAACCTAACATGTGTAATTAATAACCGATTTTGAACTATGATAAACTCTTGCTAAATATTTTCAAAATATTTTGAGTAATAACTCTTGCTATAAAGATATTTTAAAAACCTTTTATGTATCCAGTCACAGGGACACCAAACTTGATATTCTTTTTCAGGGATACACAGTTGCGGCACAGGTGAGTGGTTGCAGAATTTTGGATTAGATGCATCTATTCTTCATTCCTAGTGTAGGAATATATTTCAGTTACAGTTTCAGTTGGGCATATTTCCCTTTTCATATTATTATCTCGGTTCAAACTTTTTTTGTATTTAGTTATTGGATTATTGCCAATGGTTTATTCGACAAGTCATTATTTATCTATACCTTGTGATGGATTAGACTTCACATTTTACATTAGTTTCGCATGTTATTATCTATGATATGAAAGAAATTGGCACCTGTTTAATTAGCTAATAGGTGATTAGTAATTATTTTGGTTTCGACAGTGATGCTAAGAATGAACCAATTTATATATCCCGATTTAATTTAATAAAGGACTGATCACCCGATACTTAATTAGGTGCATGTCACAATAACGATGTGGCATCAAATGAATGTTGCATTTTTACAAAAACTCTTCCCCAACCAAAAAATGGAAGTGATACATCACACCATCACCATATTAAGCAAAATGGAGGGAGAAGTCTTGTGGATGCATTTGTAGCGATTCAAGGACTTCTTACTACAATGTCCGCACCATGGGATTGATATGGGACACTAAGTCTAAATTATGTATGAGGGGTCTGATAATACTCGAACTGTGATCGAGTCATTCTATAATGATGATTTTACAAAGATAAGTGAGGCCGACATGTGGGTATTCTTAGAAGCCATGAAGAAAAAGTCACAGCGATGGGAACCCAAAAGAGAATCTAGGTCGACCACACATGATGAAAGTTTCATTCACCATGTTGAATTTTTTTTATTTAAATGCCAAAGTTGCCACCATGTCATGATGTTTAGAATCTCTAAAGATGAGTAAAGGGGGAACCCATTCCCATTCGAAACATCCAATACGTAGCCACCCCCATGTGTACTTTGTGATGTTTTCGATCATTTAGTAAAAAATTACACCACTCTCCCAGATAATAAGGTTTTAGCCGAGCGAGTAAATGCCCTCCACCAAAGTAGGCTAAAGTATGATCTGTATTCTAATGTGTACGATACCATTCCAATCTTTCTTGACCCAACGATTAGTACCAAGGAGGTGGAGGTTGTTCTTTTGGTAACCCACCCCAGATTTTCCAAAAGAACGTCACCGCACCATCATATCCCTTGTCACAAAAGATCTGATCTTTAGAGGATACGGTGAACCTTGTAATTTTCAATTGTATAAAACCATTCAAAATGTCCTCTAATCCACCCAAAAAATCATGCATGTGAATAATCAAGCAATTACCAAACTCGAGGTTCAAATGAGCCAACAAGAAAATATGTCGAGTGACAAGAATAAGGGAATATTCCCGAGTCAGCCAGAACCCAATAAAAAAAGTAGCATGCCTTGGGTTAACCTTTTATTCAAGAAGACACGAGAACATCACCCCCCCAAGAGCATGCGAAAGTCATCATTATGCTTTGGTTCAGAAAGGAAGTAGAGAACAACATTACATCACCCACTGAGAGTACATCATAGAAATGCAAGGAGATGGAAGATCTCCCTATAGATCTAACTTCCTCCCTAACCTTATGTTTTGATTAATCTCTGGAGACATATGTCCTAAAAGCTCCATTTCAACAATATTTCATTCCTTAAAAGTAAAAGGCATAAGTTGATAAAATATTAGAAGTCTTCAAGCAACTATAAATCAATATCCCACTACTTGACGCTATACAAAAGGTCCCCTCATATGCCAAATTTATGAAGAATGTTTGTACATTCAAGAGAAACTCCAATGCATCGAAGAAATATTTTCTCGTCGAGAAAGCAAGATCAATCATTTCTTATCGCAATCCCATCAAATACAAAGATCATGGGAAGCCGACGAGCTCTACTAAGATAGGGGAGCATGTCATTGAAAAAGACCTTCTAGATTTAGGATCGAACAAGAACCTTCTGATGTACACCATATAAGAGAAACTGGGTTTGGTGGAATTAAAGAAGACTTGGATAACCCTATCCTTAGCTGACCGTTCAGTAAAAAATCCGAGAGGTGTCATTGAGGATGTCCTAATTAAAGTGGGCGACTTTGTATATTCCATCGATTTTGTTATTTTGGAAACCCAATAAGTGAAAAATCTTGTTTCCCAAATTCTTGTTATTTTGGTTCGTCCTTTCCTTGCCACATTTGATATTGTTATTAGGTGTCATAGCGGATAATTGAACCCTTCTTTTGGGAACCTGAATTTGGACCTTAACATGTTTAGTTTATCCAAACAACCACCCAATGACGATGAAACTGTGGACATCGATGTGATTAATAGTATCATCTAAGAGACTTTTGAACAAACTTATAATGACAAACCTTTAGAGGCATATTTCTCCCTTTTGATGTCCGAATTTGATGCCAGACGTTCAATTGAATAAGTAAGCGCCCTCTATGACTTCTCCCCCATCATGGATGTAGGAATTTGAATGCCTAATCCAAAACCACTCTCTCTCTCTCCATGTCACCTATTCCACCCTTGATATTGATAGATACTAATCTTAAATTGAAGCCATTGCCTAAAATTCTCAATTATATGTTATTAGGATCTTCTCACACCTTTCACGTTATCATCGCATCTGACATGGACAAAGAACGATAGAGTAAGCTATTACATGTTATTAAGGAACACAAGGAAGCCATAGGTCGGACCATAGTCAACATTAAGGGAAGAAGTCCCTCAATATGCATGCATAGGATACACTTAAAAGATGATGCTAAAAATGAAAAAAAATCACTACGATGTGACGAGCACCCATGCAAATATTTCTATGCACGCTAATAAAGCATACTCTGATTTCACGCAAGTTTTTCCAGTAACATAAATATAATAAACCAAAAAAACCTTTTTTATTTGACCGAATCAGATTTTAATACATGAAAAAATTAAAATCAATTAAATTTGATTTATTCTAATGTCAAATTAATAACAATCTGATTTATTACATTACAATTTGATATATCACATATGATGAATTATTCTAACTTAAGTAATTAAATCATATATCAATTTTAATATAAAATCATACATAGAAGTAGATGAGTCAAAGAAGAATAACATGTATGATTTTTTTAACGTGGTAACATCCCAAACGTAGGGAAACCATCCACGATGACCTCTATGACACAAAACAAAAATCCACTAAAATGAACAAGATTACATGCCTACAACTAAAACACGATAGATAGATAGATAGATAGATAGATAGATAGATAGATAGATAGATAGATAGATAGAGAGAGAGATAATATTTTATCTAATTCTCTATATTTTTCTCTCTGCAAAATATCTAACCCTATTTTGTTTCTCACTCTAGATTATGTGATCTGAAAATCTAAACCTATTAAACTCTATAATGGTGTTTATATAGGTGAAATTTTTTTATTCTGGATACATTACATGAAGGGATGAGATTAAAATTTATTAATCCTAAGGCTAAGATTGAATCTGGTTATAACAAATTAACAAATTATAATAACATAACTGATATAAAAACCCTAAAACTAAATATTATGGTGGTATGTGGTTTAAGTTACAACCTCTAATGGATATATTGCAACAAATTTTAAATATCCAACAGTCGAAATTAATTGAAGAAAAGGACATATTCTGTGTGATCCTATTATCAGTGAACATGTAATGGACAAAACAGGTATAATATGGTCCTCATTTCCTATTGATGGGTCAAATCGATGGACAATTATAAGTCCTATGGTAATTGGGTTTACAAAATCTAGAAAGCTATGTGGACAACTCACCAAATTGAAGGAACATTAAATTGAATGGTCAAAATAGGCATGAAGAAATGACAATTGAAATCTAATAGTTCTAAAGCTAATGGGATAATCTCCTAATAAGTAAGTTGGCACCAAAGGCTCCTAAATAGTAAAAGATACAAAATCTCCATGGCAATAAAAGGATGAAATGAGCTGATAAAACAGGTAACCAACAATATTGCGTATGGGTACAATCCTAAGTCTAAATATGGTCTTAAAAATAAGCTTATAGAAGCTATGTGCACCTAATGAGTCAAATGTAACTAGAGCTCCTAACATCTAAGGAGTCTACTCGTCTAAATCGAATTCAAACAGAGGTCTAGTTGGTACGAAAAGCTATAATTAAACTGATCAAAATCAAAGGCCACAAAGGACAAAGGTGGTGGCCTCCTAAATTCAGAAAACCGGCAATGAAATAATGAAACCATAAAGAAACAAATTGTTTTATAGATAATTAATTGACCATCTAACACGTATGGTTAAAAAAATTAGAATAATCATTCTTTTTAAAAAAGTATACCAATTTTATTTAAATATTAGATTTAACAAAAATAATCCAATTTTACTTTAAAAAAAATATTTAGGCAAACAATATCAAACAATAAATGCATGAGTGCCTAATGTGTCAAAGTGCATCCGCATGTGACATACCTTTACTCAGATATGTATGTTGAGTAGAGTCGAGGCATCTTGAGAAGTCTTGAAGAGTCGGGTAACGTTGCATGACGCACTATAGAGTGGTCTCGGATAAAAAATATGTTTTGACACAATATCCAAAATAGTTAAAATGCCTAATTAATATAGACTTAAGTAAGTCAAAGATTTAGGGTGTTTCAATCGCCTCCTTTTGATATTTGTGATAAAATCATTCGATCACATCATGAGTACTCTTAGGAAAAATAAAATACTTAAGTCCTATACAATAGTTACTATTATACACAATCCCAAAAATCCTCGAAAATAGAAAATACAAGACTTAACTATACATCAATTACCTTAACACCTTCTTGTGATTTCCTTCATAAAACTTGAAAAAGAAACTCACAAGAACAAGTGTAAGATATCATCGAAATAGATAAAGCATTAAAAATAAGATATCGTGAGTATAATTCAAGAATAATAACTAATAACCATGATGTATGCTTCTCCCCCTTTTTGTCTCAAATAGACAATGGATAAAAAAATGATAACATACCATAAGAAACATATAAACGGGTCTAATAAAGTGTCACTCCTACATTTAAATGAGGCATCTTTTGTTTGGTCAAACATTAATATCCTAAAATCTAAGAGGACTTATAATTACCATGATTAAGGCACGAAAACATGTAAATATGATATGAAAATGAATTAACATACATTCATGTAGTCTTGAAAACTCAAATGAAATAAGATCACGAGTAATAGACATACTAGACATATATTTAATAAGATTAACCTAATCTAGAGAAATTAACAAATAAGGACATTCACTCTCCCCCTCAACCAATGCTACACTTACCAAAAAATATTATACTAAACATTCAAACCATAAAAAGGGTTCTTGAAACAAAATATATGATGAGAACAATTTAGAGGAGAAAAAATAATATGTTGTCATCCATGAGGTTATACATATAAAAATTCAACATCATATATTGATATAAAAATAATCATATTAGTAACATGAAATCATTAGATCAAAAAATATAAAGGATCAACACCCTAGGCAGTTATATCATATTCGAAGCGACAAAGGTTTAAAAAAATAAAACTATAAAAAAATTCTTGTAAGGCACAACATAGACTTAATCCCAAAATGAAAGAGGTCGTTCGATTTGAGGTTCTCAAATTGTTCAACGCGGGTATTGTTTACCCCATCTCAAATAGTTAATGGGTAAGTCCTATCCAAGTTGTCCCAATGAAATATGGTGTTACAGTAGTGAAAAAATGATGATAAGTTAGTATCCACTAGGATTCAAACCGTTTAGTGTCAATGCATAAATTATAGGAAGTTGAATGTTGTTACAAGTAAGAATCACTTTCCTCTTACTTTCATAGACCAAATGCTTGAGAAATTAGTTGTACCACTCTATTACTATCTTCTTATCAATTATTTCCTCTACAATAAAATTCCCAACACTCCCCAAGATCAATAGAAAACCACCTTCACTTATCCATTTGTTACTTTTGCTTATTGATGCATGCCCTTTGGGTTATAAAACACACCCTCTACCTTTCAGTGATGCATGTTGAGTATCTTTTTGGATATTGTTAAATTATTTCTAAAAATCATTCTGTATGAATTTTTGCTATTTGGGTTTATTTTTTATGAGTGCCTCCGTAACCTCATCATCATTCTGAAGAGGTTCAAGGATAAGAACCTCATGCTTAATTGCAAAAAATGCCATTTCACGATCAAGCAAGGCATAGTTAAAGGTTGCATCATTTTTGAAAATAGTATTGAGATCAATAAAACTAAAATTGATCTCATTACTAATCTCTAATCCTAAAAAATTGTGTGTGAAGTTAGGTCATTCTTAGGACATGTCGATTTATACCGAAGAATTTTTAAGTATTTTAGCAAAATCTCCCTACCTTTATGAAATATTCTTTCCAGGGACATGACCTTTGATTTTACCGACGAGTTCCTTCATATTTTGAAAGGCTAAAGAAGGAATTATCCTTCTCACACATTATACGACCCCTCAACTAGAGTCAACCTTTCGAGATCATGTGTGATGCTTTCGACTGTGCCATACGTGTAGTTCTAGGTTAGCATACTGAAAAACATTTGCACGTCATATACTATGCCCATAGGACTCGTATTAATGCCAAATTAAACTATTCTATGACCGAAATGAGTTCCTCATTGTCAGTTTTACGCTAGAGAAATTTAGGTCTGACTTGGTAGGTTCCAAAGTTGTCATTTTCACTGATCACTCAACCCCGCGATACCTTTTGTCTAAAAATGATGCTAAGGTCCTTATCATCAGGTGGATCCTATTACCGTAAGAGTTTGACATTAAAATTTGGGATAATAAGGGTATGATAATGTAGTGGATAATAATTTTTTTAGGTTGGTCGTTGAATCACCCGATAACATGTTGCTTCTAAATAAGTCCTTTCTAGACAAGAAATAGGTGCTTGTCTCCTAGATTGCATAGTTTCCTGATATTGTGAATTATCTTATGACGGGTCAAATGCCCTTACATTGGACGAAGTAAGATCATTCCATATTTTTAAGGAAGACAATCATTTACCAGTATCTTTTCAAGTGTTGTTCCAAAAAAATCAATTGAAAGTATGTCCTCAATCACGAGATTTAAAGTGTAATTTTTTTGCCTGATCAAGCTTGTAGAGGTTGTTTTAGTTCTAAGAAGACTGTTGTAAAGATTTTATAGTGTGGATTATATTGGACAACAATTTTTTATGACTCGAATAATTATAGTAAAAGTTGTGTCTATTGCCAAAGGTTAGGAAATGTCACATGTAGGAATATGATGCCTTTAAATCCCATTTTAATCATCGAAGTTCTTAATTATTGGGGCATTGATTTCATGGGTCCATTCCCAAATTCCCACAGGAATGTATACACGCATTTGGTGATTGATTATCAGTATAAGTGGGTATAATCCATTCCGTGTAGGAAAAATGACCGCCACGTGGTGGTTGTAGACACCCCATCCTAGGAACCTGTTAAGAACCTCCTTAGGCTCCTAGAACTCACTCATTCACCATAAACCCTAGGTCAGACTCCAAGTACCTATCTAGATTCCACTAGGCACCCCTGAGCCCCATTTGACCCCGTTTAACTTCCTCATTTGAGTGAAAGCTCAATGAATCTTTGAAGGGATCTGAATCCACTTTCCAATAGCCTGCCCAATGCGTGAATCGTCCTTATAGTTTGGATGGACGATCCATTTTACAATCAAAAACTTATTTGGAGGCCATCGAGCACCCTCGAGCCCCGTTTGACTCGGGTAAACTTTCTTGCCTGAGTAAAAGCTCATTGAATATTCAAAGGGCTCTGAAACCCCTTTCCAACGGTTTAATCCATGCACGAATTGGCCTTACGATTCTGATGAAGGGTCCATTTTACTATAAAAAACTAATTTGGAGGCCGTCGGGTGCTCTCGGGCTCCGTTTGACTCTTTTAAGGGATCTAAATACCCTTTCCAATGGCTTGACCTATGCGGGAATATGCCTTATGGTACGAACTAATGATCCATTTTACTCCAAGGGGTTACAAGGCACTTGTAAGGCTCGATTGACTAAGGTTATCTTTTCGAACCGAACGAAGATGAATGAAATCGCGAGGCGCATTAAATACATTTCCAATAGTCCTTCTCATGCGTGAATCGACCTTACGGTTTAGACGAACGATCTTTTCTTCTTAAAATTTCCTATCTATTAACTAACGATCATTTTCGAGCCTCGTTTGACTTCAGTAAACTATTAAAACTGGGAGACGCTCATGTATTCTTAAAGGGCTCTAAATACCCATTATAACGTTTCACCCCAAACGATATTCTGACTTACTATTCACGTTTTATGGCCATTTTTTTGAAAAACCTACCTCCTACTGCCAATTGGCAACCATAGGACCTAGCCTATCGGTAGTGTGTCGAGGGTTCTATGCCGATAGGAAGGTTTAGGACCATTTTGTATAGGCACCCCCTTGACCCTATAAATACAGTCCATGACCTAATATTTAAGGACAAACCTGAGCACCCCTGAACATCCCTGTTAGTGAGAATTCCCTCAAATTCAGAGTTGTTCTTTTTTTAAAAGCCCATTTACCACATTCCTTCCACCATTTTCATACTCTTTTAAGTAAATTCCCATCCTCCTCCTCAGAACACCACCACTTCATCTTGATATCAGCGCATCTACAAGCAAGATCTACTTCCAGGCTTCATAAGGAGGTCCATTTCTTCCTCATGTTCTTTAAATTCTCTTAATTTTGTATTAGTTACTCAATTATTTCTTTAGTACTTTATTTCATTACATCACACATCTTAATTCAAAATTTCTTACGATCAGTATTCACACATACCTTATTTTTATAGAAAAACCCAAAAATAAGAAAGAGAGGGTTCACTTGTAATTTGGAAATGGGGATTTCTCATCACTTTTTCTCACACTAAAACACCTTTTTCTATACACACACACACACATATATAAATAAAGTCCCTAGTTGGACTTATGGGTTAAACCCTACCCCATATTGTTTTCAAACTACGTGGAATTTAATGGCCTCCGAGCTACGTTGGCGTATTGGGTAAATCCCTTGAATTGAATCCTTCCACATATAAGTTCTTACTATATTCTTATCATATATTCATCATATATACCTTTTATATGATTGTTTTCTTGTGTCTTCTTTGATATACGCAATCGTTCCTTTGTAATGACATGTGAATCGACAAACACTCACATCATATTTTTATTACTATTTTAGGAACGCTCCTGAGGGTTATCTCACTTTGCCTTTATCCATGACGCAAGTCGAGCGATTCCATCCTCCATTTATATTATGCACATAATCACACACATCACAGAGTTCTACAAAAAAATATTAACACATTCCCATGAGAGATCAAAAGGGTGGGATGGGAGCCTAACACCTTCGTATTCTGTAACTTAGACCCCAGACCCTTGAACTACTTGGTTTGGCAAGCATCCGTATTCTTCTTGATGACGTTATCTCTAGGTGGAAACATTTCTTTTGCATGTCTTATGAAAAGTAGGATGACAACTCTATCTATACATATCACCCCGCATCGACGAAGACTGAGTGAGACGATAAAGGATGCAATCCCGTGCGCACGCCGAAAAAAAGGGAAGGAGGGAGGGGTCCACCTATAGAGACCCGACCCCTTGGGATGGCCACAGTGGCGAATCTTTTGAGGATTTTATAAGAGTACTAAACTTTATTTTTGCATGGGACTTAGTCTTTTTTGCATGTGTACGTATGCACCTACCTTTATGTTTCCTTTTTTCCTCTCTTTACCTTTTTTATATATATCTCTCATGTATGTATCACTTTCCACTAACTTATACACTTCTATATACTCTCCATGTACACTTCACACACCTACACTTAGTTTCACTTTACACTCACATGCTTCACACACCACTTAGAATATCCATGCTTAGGTTTCACCAGAACACAACCACACTTCCTACACTTGTATATATTCTCACTTACACATGTCACACACCACTTGTAGTTGATCCAAGTATAGGTTCACTACCACACTCACTCACTCACTTGTATATACTCCCATGTCACAAACTCACTCACATGTATCAATGCCTACTATAGTTTCCATGATAAATTTACTTATATATGCTCCCTATTTAGTGCAGTACTCCCTATACTCATCATGCGAATAGAAAGGATAAAAAACATTCTCTCCAAAATATGTTAATTAAGACTCATGAATTTTTGCACACTACATAACTAAGAGCATGGCTATATTAACCAAATATCTCGTATTGGGAGGTCACTTTTTGATGGGTGTTGGACCTGTGAGTCTTAGTTTGCCTAAGAGGTATGACTCGTACCTTCCATTGGACTTGTACCTTCAACGTATATCAAACGGTTCCCCCCACATCGTACCGCTTGATCGAACTCATGAGGGGAGGTATATAGAAGGGAACTCAATCACATACGTTGAATATATAGAATTTTCTCTCACATGTACGGTACCCACGCGGTATATAGTAAAACAATTCAAGTACACTCATGTATATCAAACCTAGGACACTCACACGTACCGATGAATGATTGCCCTTATAGGCAAGTGGTATATTTTGGAAGTCATGCCAAAGGGAGTAACCCTTACACTAACCAAAAAATTGCATAAACCGTATACAGGTATCAAACCTAGGACACTCGTATTTATTTTTCCAGTTACCATGTGAAACTCTATCAAAATTTTAGGTTGGGAGACCGCTCAAATTTTTGTGCAATTTTAAAATAGGACTGCATCTGTGAGCTTGGAAACAAGTCCTGCTGTGATTTACATATTTTTTTCAAACTCTATTTTCCCAGGCTCAGGTCCTGTCCGACATTTTTTTCTACATTTAAGAAAACCTAATACAAGTTATAACCTAATAATAGCATTAAAAATAATCATCCTCGGATCCCTCTCATTTTTCCCTCCTTATTCAAAAGAATACCCAAAACATTATTATTCCTCCTTTAAAAATGCCCAAAATTTTCTCCTTCCTCCTTTCAATAATAAATTGAAAACATTTTCCCTTTCAGGTCGATCGCATACCGACTTTGAACTAGCTCCCAATTGGTTTCAATCTTCCATCGAACCACCCCAAAGTTCTCTCGATTCTTATCCTAGCTCATCCGAGTTTAGTATCTACCTTCACGAGCTCTTCATGGAGAATGTCGACCAAGCACCGAATGTGTACCCCAATCTGATGGACATCTTGACCCAGCTTACTGCCAAGATTAATAACCTTGAAATCGAGGTCCATGAGATAAAGCATCACCGGGCCCAGATTTTTAAAGAACTCGAGGTTCTCCTTCCTCGTGCCATGGGTCCTCCCATCCCTAGCCTCCTTGTGTCTCAAAAGAGTATCAACATTCTCTACGTACCCTACCTACTAATGGGATACCACCATCTCAGCTCCCTATTTCGAACCTTGCCCAACCAGGGGATAACCTGCCAATACCCACAGATCCTAAGGAAGAGGAACTGAACAAGGTCAAGGAAGACGTCGAGCTATTATCGAAGAAGTTTGAACAAGTTAATATATTCGGGAACTAAATGGACTACACCCATATGTCTCCCTATCCCAAAGATATACTACTAGATAAGTTCAAGATACCAGACATAGAGAAGTTTAGGGGAAGAGGACCCCCGATTGTTCACCTTCGAAGCTATCACCGATCCATGAACCTCTTTAGTGCCTCCGAAGAGATAATAGACCAGATGTTCTAGAAGACCTTGAAAGAAAGCGCCCTCCATTGGTTTTTTTCCCTAAAATAATCTTGAATCCATGGTTGGGAGGGTTTCTCTCGAGAATTCATGTCACTGTACAAGTGCATTGAGGAGCCAGAGGTTATGCGTCGAGATCTAGAGATTCTTAAGAAGAATAATGGGGAAACAGTTAGTAGCTTCATTGGAGCATGGAGAGAGAAAGCTGCTACCATGACCAACAGACCCTTCAAGGAGGCGCAAGTCAGTATCATGAAGAATAAATTCTTATCTCTTATTTGATCATCCATGGGAGGACATTATTACGCACAATTTTGAGCCCTCTGAGAAGCTAGTGTAGAAATTGAGGAAGCCATTGCTATAGTTGATTCTGAGCCGAAGAAAGTAACCAAATAGTTCATTCATAGGAAATATGAGAAGCCCTCCACTGCTACAGTCTCAACCACCAATGACATGTCCAAACCTGTTAACTCTTGGCCCCAGAAAGCTTCCCTAACCCTACCAAGAAAGTGTATATTAAGCTCCATGCTCCCTTATCCAAAGTTTACAAGGCCCTGCTGAGTTGTAATCTCATTAAACCCTTGGACCCTTGTCCCCTAACAAATCCACTCCCTAATAACTTTAAATCTGATGCCCGTTGTGATTTCCACCAGACTGCTAGCCATACTACCGACCAATGCTTCCATATTTGAAATGTGATCCAAAATTTAATTGACCGGGGTATTATCACCCCACCAGCCAATCCTAAACCCAACACCACTCACAACCCACTTCCAACCCATACAAATGCCATATTTTCAGAGAGTGACCCATAATTTGATCCATTTGCCCAAATTGTGCTTAGTAAGCACCCATCATACTCATAATCTCACCAAAATAGCTCAAAGTTTGCTCATATTTTCTCCTACACCCTACCTATTTCACCGACCAAGCTCTGTCACTCCTCATAAGGGATTTCATCGTCGTCCATACCCGGTGTGAAGGAAATGATATGGAGTTACCTACTGTGTTGTACCAACTCTTACTTTGGGTTAAAATTGCTCGTGGAGATGACTGTCGATTGTCAGAAATTTAGTGGCTTGTTCATGGAAGCCTAAAAATGGGCCCGAGAATCAGAATATTGGGTGGTACCTGTTGATAAAGTCATTCTAGATGACGTAGTGAAAATTATGGCTGATGCATTTTGACAAACATGCGAAATTTGCAGTACTGATGAGCTACTCACCATTTTGTTGCTTCAGTGGTGGTTGGTCCCTTCATTCCTACACCTCCGCGTTAAGTGGGAATATCTATATAATGAAGACATTGAGGTTGTGGAATGCATTGATTTATATTGGAAAGAGGACATTATCTCCATCAGATGGGGAGATGAATTTAATATCTTAGAAGACGAGCCCAGTCGGGAAGACACCAGTCTAGTAGCCAATTTGTGCGAAATGATATCCTTCGATGATCTATCAGGGGAAATCAACAAGGTGGCCATTCGGCCAAAATTGATGAATATAGGGGTTCCTATTCTTACCCACCTCATTAAATCACATAACCATATCAGGGAGACACTACAAATATTTGACTCCTCATGTGACCAAGACAGATAAGGGAAAAGTATTTACTGAAGAATTTTCAACGCCAAAGATGAAAATCGAAGAAAGTGAAGTCTTTGACCAGCTTAATAAAACCCAAGACAACATCACCTTATGAGGGGTTTTCATGTCCTCCCAGCTGCACCAATTTTTTTTGATAAAACTCCTCACCAGGCCTATATTCTTTCCTTCCACTACTCCTATATAAGCCATGAACATGGTTGGGTTCTTGACCTCTTCCACGATCCTCTCCTTTTTCGAAACAGAGATACCAAAGATTGGGTCTGGACATAATTATTCTCTCAACATCTCCATTAAAGTATTGTGAAAGACATTTCCACTCCCACTTATTGATAATAGATATGCCCTTAATATTTTCCCTCTCAAAAACTTTAATTGCTTGGGCTTGAAAATCAGTGAGCTCACTCCCACTTTCGTCGCTATGCGTGCTTATGACAATACCCGTTGAGAGGTAATGGGGTCCATAAAACTCATAATAGGGGCATCCCTATCAATCCTGTCACTAAGTTCCATGTTATTAACAAACCCACATTCTTCAAACTTCTTCTTGCCCATCCATGGCTCCACAGTATCCGAGGGGTATGATCTTCTCTTTATTAGAAGCTGAAATTCTCCGCTAATGGATAGGTTATTACCGTCTTGGGGGATGAAGACTGTTCAAGCACTTCCATTACTAGTAACTCGGTATTAGAGATTCATCATGGGATGAAAGACATGTTCCTTTATGGATTTAGAGTTGATCCACTTCCCCTTCTAGCAGGAGATAGTTTCAAAGATCAGGTATATCTGGAACACAACCCTCATAACAACATCAACATGATTCAGATGTTCAAGAACATGCACTTCATGATCAAAATGGTGATAGGGCAATGCCAATAAGGTATCCTTGAGCCTATAGTCCTAAATGAGGACTTTCCCCATGTGTTATTGGCTACCAACCCTCACCAAAATAACTTAAAGTCCTTCGTCGGCCATGATAGAAAATAATCTTATAAGAAGAAAGGATTATTTCGAGAGACTCTTTGAATGGAAGGTGAAGACTTCCCTTTCTACGGATTACCCGAACCATGCTATGACCACATCGATAAGAAGATAAAACTGGGTCTGGAAATCTTCTTTTAAGATAGCAACTCTTGGGCCACATACTACTAGCATGAAGTTCAACAACTCATTAAGAAAAAACGTGATAGTTACCGAGGATTTTGAGGACAGTGATTCTAAGGACTCATTCAACTTGCAAACGCTAGGGCAAAATCTCGGCATGATCCGTTCAGATGTCACGTCATCGGACCCGTTTACTCAAATCAGAGCTGCTGACATGCCTTTCCTCAACTGGAATGTCATACTTGTCTAACCTGCCCAAATTCAAATTGACCCTGCTATCTACCCTATCCGAACTTCTTCATCCGATGTTGTTGTTCCCTTTTTCTGATATCAATGTAACTGAGACCTTTTTTGACGAGGTTCTTAATGCTATTTTTCCCCAAAATGAAATAAACAAAGATTTTGAGTATCTTGTTGTGCCTTATATTAAATGTCTTGATTCTAATCAAACTCTTGATGATGATGATGATGATTTTGCAAATGAACAAATTTAACTGATCTTAATAATGAAAATAACAAAGAACATAACTGCATTCAAATTAATGATGATGAAACTGTTGTTAGTAATCTCGGTTCTAGTAGACATTTGTGAGAGATTAGGATAGGGCCCACCCTTAATGAGTATGAGCGTGTGAAATTTGAAGAGCTACTGAAGGAATCCGTGGATGTATTTGCATGGTCCTACGATGACATGCTCGGTATTGACCTAGAAATAATGAGAAAATTAAATAAATATTAATTTAAAATGGAAGGAATTAATATTTATGTGACTTTTTATTTACTAGTGTGTTACAGTAAATAAAATTGAATCAAGTCGTTAAGGAGTAAACACGATTGAATTTAATATTATCTCAATAGAGATATGTTAGATTAAATTATTATAGGTCGAGATGGGAAAATATTATTAAGTGGCATGGGTGATAATTTCGAGTGCATGGTTGATCTGAAATGGGTCAAAATAGTCAAAATTGAGTACCCTAGGGTTGTGCTTGGGTCTCAGGGCTTTTGAGATTAATTAGGAATTGTTTAAGTGACTTTTGGACTTCTTAATGATATATGTAAAGTCAAAAACGGAATTGAGATTTATAAATGAAGGGTTTGAGTTTAAGGGAATGTCATTTCATAAATCCAAAGGTTTAGAAGAGTTATACAAAGAGTTAGAGAGAGAGTGAAGAGAATTGAGAAGAAAATTCAAGAGTCCAAGTGATGAATTGAACAACATTTCAAGAACACACTAGCAATGAAGAAGTGGAAGAAAATTCTGGGAAGACTATCAACATCTTCATCAAATTCAGACCCTACAAATCTTAAGGCAAGTAATTAACTTTCTACTTAATTTTTGTATTCAATTTTAGTCATATCATAGTTGGGAAATGATATTTTTGGAATGGTTTCACATATATAAATTATGGGATTTTGGAAAATGATTTTTATTTTTGGAAATGATTTATATTTGGGAAATGCTATAAATTGTGGATTTTGAAGAATTAATATGGATTTAAGAATTCTGAAATATTTAGAATTGCTATTGATAGGAAGGATGGACTATGTAAATGATTATGTGATATGATCAGTAGAATGATGCAATTCTAGACATTAGTTATGAATCCCATGAATTGATGATTAATCTTTTGAATTAAAGTCATTACTAGTTGTTAGAATCATCTTAGAAATGTCCATTTATACTCTCTATGGATTGGCTTGTGTGTAATATTATTTTGAGGATTATTGGGACTGAATTGGGGAAGAAAATAGGGATTGAGGTTCGTTGACTACAGAAGCAAACCAGTTCACTTTTATACAGAATCGGGTTGAATTTCTTGGTTCAGAAAGAATCAGTTTGCTATTAGACATAATTGGCTCGGATTTCTGAGAGTTTTCAGATTGGGCTATTTTTATTTAATTAGAGACAAATTAAATTATTATGGACATGAGAAATCCAGAGTTGATATTTTTATGTTTTTGAAAATTTGAATAAAATGGATATTAGAACCTTGGGTTAAAGGAGACTTTTATTCGGGTTATGAATTTAGAATAATTGAGGAAACTTATTGATTGCAAATAATTGTGGTGGAAATTCGAATAAGGGGATATGAAATGAGAGTCGATAATTATGTGTCCAGAAATTGTATTCGAAAATAAATAAATTAAGTAAGTGAGTAAATAATTAATTGTGTATATATTGGAGTATTGAAAAATAATGCGTTTGTGCCATTAGTGATAGTCATGATTAAATAAATTATTGTAGAATATATACATGTGTGGAAATTATATATGTATGTGTGTGTATTATATCGGTGTGGAAGATATAATTATACGAATATAATAACATACACCTCTAGTGCTATCATCGGAGGTTTCGCGAGTGGGTGATCTTCCCTGGCTAACGAATGCCAGGTAAATATTATCGTCAGGTCATAATCGCCACACATGTGCCTGATAAGGTTAAAGTTCGAAGTGAGGTAATTGGAGGTATGGTAATGGCTTAATATTCAGGAACCTATGGATGCCTCCAACGTTATTGTTTTCCTACCATAGTTCGGTGTGAGATCCCGACGTGGTAGTCATGATGATGTGAGTATTCCCTAGATTATGATTGCATTGTTGAGAGCCATCCTGTAAATTATTATTGTTACTAGGGATGGAGGTTAGACATATGTACTGAGTGATATATATATATATATATATATATATATATATATATATATATATATATATATATATGTATGTGTGGTGACAATTATTATGTAACACAAATAGATAAGAAAAAAGCGATCACCAAGTAGGAACAAGGAATGTAAAATGACAATCACACAACAAAGGATGTACGTGGTTCAGCCAATATGTGCCTACGTCCACGGTGGTGCAGTCGATGTTATTTTTATATACTCCGGAGAGTTATTACAGAGAATACCACTTGTCCCTTTGCCCCGGACGTAGGGTTTTATATATATACATGTACATTTAGGTAAGTGGGGGTGATGGATTCCCCCATGTCTTCCATCTCTCCCTATAACCTCTCTTCATGGGAACTTGGGAAGAGACCGAATTAAATTCAAAATAAGAGGTGGAGGACCTAGACATTGGGCCGCTAGAATTGGGCTACTCGTCCAGGCCCATGGTCTTAATTTTGGGTACCCACAATTGCCCCCAAGTTTGTTGGGCCATATTTATGGGCTCAATAAATTTAAATGATTAGCCATTATGGCTCTTTTGCAATTCTTCGAAAGCTGTGAAGTTGATTTTGGCGGCACTCGCTTCGTACCTTGTGCACTATGATTAGCGAAATTTGAAGGTTTCTTGGGATAGTTAGTTTTCTACCGTCGCTTCAATCTTTCCAGCACTTTCCCATTTTCTGTGAGTTCTAGCACTTCGTACCTTCTTCTCTCAATCTCCATTCTCGTTGCTTCCTTGTCGTTTGGGCTTGTGCTTCTTCATCATTCGAGTCGATCTTCTATCTTGTAAGTTACCTGTACCTTTTCTCTGTACTTTTTCTTTGAGTTTGTTGTTTTCTAGGGTTTTCCAATAACAAAGATTGGGAATAGGTCGGTCTCTGAGTTTAGGAAGTTTTACAACATCCTTGAGTGGGTAGATATTGAGTGTTGTGCCTCCCCTCCTAGAAATGTTAGAGATATAGATGATGCCCACTGGATCCATGTCTTGTTGCTTTCCCAAGGGGGACTCACTTTTCCTACCAATGACTTATTTTTGCATTTCTTTGGCTATTTTAACATTGTTCCTGCACAATGCTCGCCCAATGTGTGGAAAATAGTTAATGGCGTACATAGAATAGACCAGTTGTATGGTACTAGGTTAGGGCTCGTCGAGGTCTGTTTTTGCTATTCCTTCTCTCGAACTAGCTCTGGTGCCCTCTACCTCAAAGCTAGGAGCCCTGACAGGGTATTGGTAATAAATCTACCTGATTCCCATAAGGACTATTAGCAAGACGGTTTCCTTGATAGAAACTGGCAGTTTTCTCCCCAATTTGAAGGGTCGAGGTCTGAAAGGTTCTCTGTTCCCTTTTATGGAGAAGAATACATAGGTAGACATTGGTTTGTTGTTTCAACTTTTGTTGATTTGTGATTTTTCTAACTCTTCTTTACTTTTTCTCCCATAGCGAGGTCAAAGAACTTGGAAATTGGTCTCAGCGAGGTTCGTCTCTCAAAATTAATTAAGGCTTGGAATATCAGGGAGCCTTTGGGTGACAACGAGTATCCCAGGTCTGCTGCCTTTCTGCTCGAGTACAAGAACGTTGGCTCCAGCTTCATAGTAAGGCCAGTGGACAGTATCCTAGACTTTGATTTTCCCGAAGAGATTGCTGCGGATCTTATTCAGTCGGAGGAGGAGGAGAGCAGCTCTGAAAGTGACCTTACAGGAACGGTAAGTAATTTGGGCGGAGGTATCTCTGATAGTAGCAGCTCCTATGATCGCGGGGAGGTTTCTGAAGCTCAAGGGTTGTCGAACACTTCTAGCAGTTCAAGCGAGGAGATGGATCCTCCAAGGAAGAACTTAATCAGGGACGATGATGATGAGGGCCACGTACTTCTTGAACAGAGGTAAAAGAAGAAAAAATCTAATTCTAGGGCTGTGGCTACTGGTTCTCGGTCCTCTGCTCAAGAACATGAGAGAAAGAGGAAGGAAGAGGTGAAAGTGAGGGAGGGAGAGAGAAAAAAGGAAGAAGAGAAGAAGAAGATGGAGGAGAAGAGGAGGGTAGAGGAGAGGAAGAAGAAAAAGAACAAGAGAGAGGAAGAGAAGAGGAGGGCTGAAGCGAGGATGAAGGCCGGGCAGGCCTTGGTCTCGGTGTCTGCGCTGCCCGAGGGGCCTTCTATTGCAATTTCCCCTCAGTTGGGCCCCGCTTTTCTCGAGAGAGCTGTCCTCCCAGCTGATCGCCAAAGGGCGGTAGGGTCCCAGCAATTGGCCCATCAGGCTAGTCAAATGCTAGCTCTGGTAAGGTTTTTCTCTTCTCTCCCATGTTTTTATGAATTATCTCATTTCCTTCTTGTAATATCTTCTTTTTTCTGTAGTTTGTTACTGACTTCGTCGTTCTGTATCGTTCATGCGATGAGCCGGTGAAGAGAAATAACAAGCTGGAGAAGGAAAGAACTGCCCTGAAGCTGAAGGGTAAATAGCCCGAGGCTAGCTTTAAAGACATTGACACTGCTCGGATTTCATCCGACCTGGCTCTTGCTACTGCCAACAAGGAGAAGGATGCGGCAGTTAAGGATTTGAAAGAGGTGCGACAAGCGTACTACCTGGTTTTCCCGAGCAAACTAGCGGTTATTGAGGACAACGGGGTGCTGTCTGAAGAACTGAAGAAGAACGAGTCTGAGGCTGTCACTGCCAAGGAGGACTCATACAATTCTGATTGGGTTGCAGCGTACGAGGATGCTGAAGTTTAGATAGGCTATATTAGTCATTTGAACTTCAAGAAGGGTTGGAATAAGGCCCTTTTGGCTGCTGGCGTCGACATCGACTTTCCCATGTTTGACGAGCATGACCCAGGTTTGAAGCCGACCGTGGATGAGGTCCCTGCCCCAGCTGTTGAAGGTGCTGACCCTATCCCTTAGGCATCCTCTGCTGATGCCTCCCTCGTCGTGGAGACAAGATTATCCCTGCCGAGGGCGGTGCTCCTGCTTATGCCAACAAGGGGAAGGAGCCATCGACCTCTGAGGTTGCTAACTAGTTATCTGCTAGGACTTCTTTGTATTTTTAGTTTTTTCTGTCTGTAAACTTTCCTTTTACTGTTCGATGTAATTTCAACCTTCATTAATGAAAAAGGCTTCTATTTCTTGGTGCACTGATTTGTCTCTTTCTTTCCATTGTCTTTTGATTTCCTGTAGTTAATTGATGTGGAAGATTACATTCCTTATACTTCCCAATTGGGTAGGACCCTTGGTCCCAATGCGAGTCCTGAAGTTCGCCAGGCATTCATTAAGCTTTACAAATCCCTTAGATCTAGGAATCAGAAGTATAAGGAGCAATCTGAACTTGTGGCCAAGCTGAAGGACAGGCTCCAGGAGATGGAAGAGGTTAGTGATTCAGTGCAATAAGAAGTGAATGCGTTAAGAGCAAAGCTTCTCGATGCATCGGAGATTAACCAGGTTGGTGAGATGCTTCAGCAAGAGAATGAGGTTCTGAGGAGAGAAGTCTTACGACTTAGGTAGCATGTGCCAAGTACTTGTTCAGCAGTATTACAAGGTTCCTCATCATCGCGAACTAGAGCTGGTCAGAGTGTTACTCCTCCTGTGTCGCGAGGTCCCACTCACCCACCCGTTACGCGAGCTAGTAGGAGCTCTAGGAGACGAAATAGGGAAGCGGAAGAAATCTGAGATAGGGAAATGGAAGAGCTCCGTGGTGATGTCCAGCGAGCACATGTGATTGCTACTGGGCTTCAAAGGGATGTCACTCGGTTGCGTCACTTGTTCAAGAAAGGTCCTCGGCAAGCGTGGGCTGACGGCTACGACCAGGGTTGGTCAGATGCTCCAACAAGGTTGTCTGAGTTCGATGAGCTTTCTTTTATCAGGGGTGGCTGAGTGACTTGAAGGAGATACAAGTTCCAAGGAACTCGATGCTCTGGTATCGCCATGAGATGTTTCCCTGAACCCTGATGCCTAACCCCTTCCGAAGGGATGATCGATGGATCGCCATTGATGCCATCCCCCAGCAATTATTGGAGTCGGATGCCAATGAGGTTATGGAAGAGTTAGATCCTGCTCCCGATGACGGACAAAGAGCTCAAGTGGCTGATTATCTCACCCAGAGGCCTCCCCCCATTGAGATTTTTTCGGTTGTTATTTTTTGTATTTTTGATAATGTAAATTCTTTGGGCGAGCTCGCCGACTAAGCATGTATCACCATTGTTGTAAATATGATGAATTAATGAAAAGTTTATGTTTTGGGCAATTTTGCCGACTAAACGTGTGCATCATATTCTTCATATTCTTCCCGCTTTATAATCTTCTAAGTTTGTTTTGTCATGCGAGTGTCCTCCCAGTCCAGTATAATACCGAGATACCATTGTGCACCACTTTACCTTTTAGGTTGTGTCGTCACACTCCCTTAGGCCTAATTGGGGAAATTGGCGAGGACACACCTGGTGTTGGATGCTTTATCCGATCAGGATTTTACTTAATCGAAGTAGGTTTGATGATCTGTATAAAATTTGGTCATATTGCCTAGGGATCCCCTGTAGGGCTTCATATATTGCCAGGGGCAATGCTAAGAGGTCCTTCGTGTTTCATAACAGTGACCTATGGAGGCATATTGCCCTGCTATAGTGTAGTGATCAATGTTCCCGTTATTTGGAAAAGATGTGCGATAAATGTAGCTGTTACTCATCAGAATGTAACCAATTAAATAACTTTCATTAATGATTAGGTAAATGATCTTCTAGTTTCATAACAAAAGAATAAAAGAAAGATCTAAAAATAGAATCTCTTGAGATTGGTTGCGTATCATGCTCATGGTATTTCTCTGCCTTTCATCGTTTCCAAGTGATAGGTGCCCTCCAGATTGTCTCTAGTTATCTTAAAGGGTCCTTCCCAGTTTGGTCCTAGCTTGTCGTATGATGGTTTCACTGCGCTGCCCAGGACTTTCCTAAGAATGTAGACCCCAACTCAGAATGTCCTTGGGTTAACCCTTTTGTTGTAATGTCTCGCGAGCTGTTGTGGGTAGCTCGCTAGTTTCACTAGGGCTAGCTCCCGGCGCTCGTCGGCTAGGTTGAGCTCAGCGAGAAATGCTGCATCATTATGTCCCTGGTCGACAAGGTTGGACCTTATTGTTGGCAAACCTGCTTCTAGTGGAATGACTGCTTCCAAGCCATATGTCTGCGAAAATGATGTTTCTCCTGTCGCTCGTCGAGGAGTGGTTCTGAATGCCCATAGGATATAGGGTAGTTGATTTACCCATGATCCTTTGGCTCACTCCACTCGCTTATTTAATCCATCGATCACAGTTTTATTGGAAGCCTCAGCCTGGACATTGCTCATAGGGTAGGCCACGGAACTGAAGTGATGTCTGATACTGTGTTCATTACAAAAATTCTGAAAGGAGCCCCTTTCGAACTGTGTTCCATTGTCGGTGATGATGGTCCTGGGGATGCCAAAACGAGTGATTATATTCCTCCATATGAACCTTATCATATCAGCATCTCGAATGTTTTCCAGGGGTTCCGCCTCGATCCATTTGGTGAAGTAGTCAGTTGCAACCAACAGATATTTATGATTATCGGTGGCGGTAGGTAGTGGTCCCACGATGTCCACTACCCATTGGGCTAATGGCCATGGGCTGGTCAGTGATTTTAGATCGCTGGTGGGTTGGTGGACCATAGGAGTGTGAAGTTAGCATTTCAGGCATTTGCGAACATACACCGCAGAGTCCCTTTGCATATATGGCCACCAATAGCCTTCCTTCATTGCTCGAAAAGCTAGAGACCTTCCTCCGATATGGCCTCCACAGACTCCTTCGTGAAGCTCGTGGAGCACTTGCTCAACATCCCTGGGTGAACGTATTGGAGGTAGGGGCCGGAGAAGTGAAAGTGAGAAGCTTTGACTCTTATCTGGTGGGCAGTTTTCTTATCATTCGGGAGCGTGCCATCCTTTAAATAGTACCTTAAGGGGTTTATCCAGCTGGGGGATGATCCCACCTGGAGTACCTGTTCCATGTTTGGTGTATTTCTGTCGTGGCTGATGCTCAAACGAGTGAGGAAATCGATGGGGATGGTTCTTCTTAGGTCGGAGTCGACCGCCGAGCTTAGGGCTCCTAGGGCGTCAGCATGGCTATTTTGTCCCTTGGGAAACTGCTGGACTTGGACCTCTTCGAAGCTTGCCATTAGTTTTTTAACTAAGGCGAGGTAAGTTGCCATCCTGTCATCTTTTGCATTGTAGTCTCCAGTTATCTGATTGGAGACTAACTGGGAATCGCCGAATACCTTTAAATGTCTTACCCCCAAAGTGTACACCTTTTAGAGACTGGCTATCAAGGCTTCGTATTCTTCTTCCTTGTTGGAGGCTGTAAATCCAAGCCTGATTCCTTGTTCAAGGATTGTATTCTCTGGGGTAACGAGGACGATGCCTACTCCTGCCCCCTTGGAATTAGAGGCTCCATCAACAAACAGTCTCCAGGTTTCCACTGCTTCTTGATTCTCCTTTCGAGTTGGTGGTTAAGGTTGATTGGAGGGTTCCTCGCCCATGAATTCGGCTATGAAATCAGCAAGGATCTGCCCCTTGATTGTGGTCCTTGTACGAAATTGGATGTCAAATCGTCCGAGCTCGACTAACCATTTGGACAGTCTGCCAGACAAATCCGCTTTCCTCAAGACTGCCTTAAGGGGGTGTGATGTGAGGACAATGATAGTGTGGGCCTCGAAATAGTGCTTCAGCTTCCTCGAGGCTACTACTAGTGCAAAGGCGAGCTTCTCCAATAACAGGTACCTTTTCTCGGCGTCCAGTAAGGTCTTGCTCACGTAATCAATGGGGTGCTGGATTCCTCTAACTTTTCATATTAACACAACGCTAACAGTGTGGTTGGAAGCGGAGAGGTACATGTACAAAGAATCTATTTTTTGTGGTATGACGAGAAGTGGTTCAGAGCTTAAGTAAGACTTGAGATCGACCAATGCTCGCGAGCAATTTGGGCTCCATTCTATCATTTTGCTTCCTTTTAGAAGCTGGAAAAAAGGCTTGCACTTCTCGGAGGATTTAGAGATGAAGCGATTTAGTGTAGCGAGAGCATACCAGTGAGCTTCTGTACGTCCAGGATTGTGTGAGGGGGTTGCACCCTGTTGATTACATCGATCTGGTCTGGGTTAGCCTCTATGCCTCTCTTACTGACCAAGTATCCAAGAAATTTTCCTAACTGGACACCGAAGAAACACTTGCTCGTGTTAAGCTTCATTCGGTACTTCCTGAGGATTTTAAAGGTGTTTGACAGGTCAGAGAGCTGATTTTCCTTCTTCTTACCTTTGACGAGCATGTCATCAACGTAGACCTCCATGGTGTCTCCCATCTTACCCTTGAACATTTTGGTAACCAGCCGTTGATAGGTTGCCCCTGCATTCTTGAGTTCGAAGGGCATGACTTTATAACAGTATAACCCAAATGTCGTGATGAACGCCGTTTTATCCTGGTCTAGGGCATATAAGTGGATTTGGTGATACCCTGAGTATGCATCCAGGAAACTCATTTTCTCATGAGCTGCGGTGGCGTCTACTAGTTGGTCTATTTTTGGGGGAGGGAAACTATCTTTAGGGCATTCTTTGTTGAGGTCAGTGAAGTCGATGCAAACTCTCCACTTTCCATTTCTTTTTGGAACTACTACCGATTTGGATAGCCACTTGGGGAATTGTACTTCCTGTATGGACCCGACATCCAGCAGTTTTTGACCTCTTTCTCTACGGCTTTAGCCTTCTTGAGTGCAGTTCGCTGTGCCTTCTGCGTGATTGGTTTGAAGGCATGATCGACGTGCAGCTGATGGCAGACCATACTAGGATCGATTCTAGGTAGCTCGTATGGTTCCCATGAAAAAACATCTATGTTCCGTCTCAGTAGAGTTATCAAGTCCTTCTGCTCCTGGTCGGTGAGGGATATTCCAATCAAGAAGACTCTACTACTATCGCCATCTCCAGTCGTGACTTCTACCAGGTCCTCTATGACACGCTCGGAGGGGAGGATCCTGGTCTCCTCTACTCCAGGTTTTCTATACTTTAATTTCTATTTAGAAGGTGTCAGACCTTCTTCAACTTTCTCGATGGGCTGATCGGCCTTCTTCTCTAGCTTTGGTCAGATGTCTTCTATGAAACACTGTCTTGCCATTGCTTGGTCACTCTGGATCTCCATTACTCCTCGCTCGGTTACATACTTGAGTTTCTGATGGTAGGTGGAGGAGACTGTCTTCATCGCATGAAGCCATCCCCTGCCGAGGATGGCCTGTTATGGCGAGTCGATGTCGACTACCAAAAATTCGATCATCTTGGAGACGTTTCTAGCGCGCACCGGTAGTACAATCTTTCCCAGGGGCATAATTATTTTTCCATCAAAGCCAACTAAAGGGACAGTAGCTTCCTTTAGGTCGGTAACACTTAACTTTAACTTTCTCAATAGGTTGAGATACATTACTTCAGACGAGCTTCCTTAATCGACGAGCAACTTATCGACGTCAAAGTTGGCTTTCCTGAGTGTAATGATCAGAGAATCATGATGTGGGGTCCCTACTCCCACCAGATATTCATCTGTGAAGACAATATGCTTGTTATAGTTGGCGTCATCTTCTCGTCGACACTTACCTGACTATGACTTCGCTAGATCGATCTGAAAAGCCTGCATTACCGCTGTAAGTTTTTTCATCTCTATTCGAGTTGAATTTCCTTGTATCTTCCTGGCATCAGATGCCCCGTGAATTACCGCGAACTCATGTCCAATGTCATCTTCCATCACGTTTTAGGTCTCGCCTTTCTATTGGCAGCCACTTTCTCGGCCCTTTTCTCCACAAAATCGTTCAAATGCCCAGACTGGGCCAGCTCCTTGAGGTGAGACTTAAGAGCTTTGCAGTGCTCAATCTTATGTCCTCCCTCTTTATGAAAAGCGCATCTTAGCGCATTGTTCCTCTTCGAGGGATCTCCTCCCATCTTCCTGGGCCACTTGATGAAGGGCTCATCTTTGATCTTCGCGAGAATTTTGTAAATTTGTTCTTTGAAGATGGTGTTGATCGCCTGGAATGCTTTCGACGCATCATTGTTCCCTCCGTTCTTGGATCCATTTTTGCCCCCGTTCTTTCCTCCTTTCTTCTCGTTCTCAGCTTTGTCACTTCCCTTGGTTGTGAGTTTAGCTCGACCGTTTTCTCCTGTACTGAGGAGGGTGATATCCTCCACTTTAGCGTACTTTTTGATGCGAGCCATTAGGTCGTCATTAATTATAGCCTCCTTCTTTGTCAGGGACTGGTAAAGAAGGGAAGAGCTGGGTAGCCCAATTTTGAAAGAGGCCACTGCCACTTGCTCCGAGAAATCTTCAACCTCGTTGAATAACTCCCAGTACCTCTTCGCGTAGTCTCGGAGTGTCTCTTGAGTCATTTTATTCATTGTCAATAAAGCATCCATCCTTTTGGGATGGGAGCTGCTAGTGATGAACCGGGTCGTAAAGAGCTCGGCCAGGGATTTGAAACTTCTGATGGACCGGTGGGGGAGTCTTTTGAACCATTTATGCGCCATATCATGCAGACTCGAGGGGAAAATATAGCACATTAGTGCATCCCGGTGATTCCAGAGGGTCATGGCCTGTCGGTATTGCCTGACGTGATCGATGGGATCAGTCTTAACGTCATAAATCTTGAACCTTTAAATGGAAAAATTCTTGGGGGCTTATTCTTCTTCTTTGATTTCCCTCATGAAGGGTGACTTCATCTGGGTTTTGAGAGCTCGCCTAGCGAGTTCTATGGTCGATCTGGTACCGTGGTGGGTAGGATGTTGGTCCATTTCCCTGTGGACCAGGTTTTATATGTTCTCATTTCTGCGAGTAGGGCTCTGGTAAAGGCGAGCTCTTCGCAGCTGCTTGCAGAGGTCGTCGTCTGATTCGCCTTCCTCTATCTTTTGAGATCCTTGCCTGGGGCTCCTTCCTCGGCTGCGAGACTTGCTCGCCTGAGGACTAGGAGTGCGATATGAACGTCTCCTGTTATCATGATGGAGCTCTCTCTCCAGTCTTATTTTCAAGCGAGCATTCTGAGCCTCGTGTTTGCGAGAAGACTCCCTTTGCTCGTGGAGCCTTGCCTCATATGCATCAATCAGTCTGGATATGTGTGTGGACCTCGCTGGTCCTTGGCTTTCTTCTGAGGCTGGCCTTTCTAAACGAGCCCTTTGATCTGAACATCGAACTTCAGACCTAATCCTGCGAGGAGCAGGTGGTTCTTGAATATCCCCTGCCTGGGGGGCATTACTGCTGTGACCAAACATCTTAAATTCCTTCCTTGGTGTGGGCTCTTCTCAGGGAAAGATGAACGTTTCCCACAGACGGCGCCAATTGTGGTGACAATTATTATGTAACACAAATAGATAAGAAAAAAGCGATCACTAAGTAGGAACAAGGAATGTAAAATGATAATCACACAACAAAGGATGTACGTGGGTCAGCCAATATGTGCCTACGTCCACGGTGGTGCAGTCGATGTTATTTTTATATACTCCGGAGAGTGGTTATAGAGAATACCACTTGTCCCTTTGCCCCGGACCTAGGGTTTTATATATATACATGTACATTTAGGTATGTGGGGATGATGGATTCCCCCACGTCTTCCATCTCTCCCTATAACCTCTCTTTATGGGAACGTGGGAAGAGACCGGATCATATTCATAATAAGAGGTGGGGGACCTAGACATTGGGCCGCCAGAATTGGACTACTCGTCCAGGCCAATGGTCTTAATTTTGGGTACCCACAATATGTATGTATGTATGATGTGATAATGAATACGTATATATGCATACAAAAAATATATACGGGCATGATGAATTAAAATGTGAATATTAATAAGTAGTGAAAGTTATTTGAAATGATAAAATAAATTATAATTGAGAATTGTATTGATTAGAGAATGTGGAAGCTAAATAAAAAAATTACGCAGTATGGGATAGCGTATGGAATTTAAGGATACTTGGGAATTAGTTAGGTGGGCATCATAACTAGGTGATTAAAATGCATATGTTAGGTACGCACTTTAGAGGAGAGGTGAGTAGTGTCTCGTGATAGATTGCAGTGCCAATTTAAATAACAATAAATGGATACATATATATATTTTTGCATTTTAATTACTAGCAAAATATTTTCAAATGGACTTGGTCTTTGACCTGTGTCAGAATATATTTTGAAAATTTTTTGGTGTCTAGCCATAGGGATGCCAAGCATCATCACCTTCCCAGGTACCGGAGTTGCGACATCTGAGGATTGTTTCAAGGTTTTTGGTTTAACCATTTCTATTCTTAGGTTCTAGTTCAAGACTCTTTATTTATTCAGGCATGTTGCCTGAGTCAGACGAAATATTTCAGTTTACATTTTATTTCATTTTGGCTATTATCGTATGGAGGATTGTTTTTATAGTTTATTCGTAATAGTTTGTCATGCAATAAATTTACAATTTTGATTTAATTATGGTTGTGTATTTTATTTAAATTGTTTAGATGAATGTGGATGATTGTTATAATTTTTATCATGCTAATAAAGGTTAAAAAAATTAACACACGTATTAATTAAATAATAGGTGGCTATTAATTAGTCGGTTCAATAGTGATGCTAAGAATGAGCCAATGAGATTCCCATTTCATTTTAGTAGAGGGTTGATCACCCATTATTTTAATAAGCGGGTGTCATAAATATCTTTACTGCCTTTTTTTTTTGTAATTTTTGTCTTTCACAATAAGGAGAATGTAGAAATTATATTTGGTGGTATTGAGGTCATTTTTCTCTCCTTTTATAAAAAATAATAATTAAATAAATTTTAAAATCATATAATCCAAAAAAAAAATCAATATAATTGAGTTTTGAAGCTATTTTTTAATATGGAGTTAATTGACAAATATTTCATGTTATGAATTTTGTAAGCATAAGCTAAATAATATGATCGAAAATAGATAATAAGGAGAAAGTTAACATGCATAATGAATAATCGTGGAGGCTTTGACCGAATGAGATATTGTGTCATTTGTTATTTTTGAGAAATTTACATCAATTCGAGTTAAAATAACTCATACTTTTATTCAGTGATAAATTCGTTGATGATCTCAAGTTATTTGTTTTATTTGATTATTAAAAACAAATATAAAAACATTTTGAATCTGAATCACTAGAAGTCTGAGTACGTCGTCTTGAGACGTAAATTGATTTTAAAAAAAACTTGAGAAATGAGATTAGGCCATCGTTTTCAAGTCCAAAAATTAAGCTTAACTTTTTACATTATTCTATTGCAAGCCTAATTAAGCCTTAATAGAAAAATAATCCTTTTATTGAAAAACCATTATCCTACCCAATTACAGCCAATAGTTTTAAAAGCCTATTAAAAGAAGTCATACTCATTTTTTGAGAATACTAGTGTAAAACTATGGCAAGAAAAAGGCTAAAAGAATGGAGGTTGCAAGAATACCATGTAAAAAGGGGAAGAAAAAATAAAAAAAATAACGAGAATCTAAAATGAAAAATGAAAAAAAGAGAATGCCAGTTTGAAAAGATATATAGAATAGAAGAAAAATCGAAGTAAAAAATGTGCCTAAGTCAAAATATAAAAAAACTCTATATTCTCAGATATTTTGAACTCCAAAAATCGTTTTTTCTAACCAAAACCCGTGCCTACAATAAAACCAAACCAATCCCTAATTGATCTCAAGTAAAGTAGTTAAAGCTGGGAGAGAAGATGAATATGATCTATGGTGTGATTCAATTTTTTTAAAAAATAATCTATTTTACTTTCACTAGATCATATTCATCCATTATAAAAAGTAAGGTTTTTGATTATGTATATGCTAATTTGCTCATCTAAATTTTCTCTTTTTATTCACATATAGCTTGAGAAAATAATTGATTTATGAATGATTGATTTCAAGTGCATTTAATGATATTTTAAAATCATATCAAACTTTTGGATAAGAAACGTAACGAACAAATCTTTTAAAATCGTAGGTTATATTCGTTATGCACGAAAACGAGGATAAGTCGAGATTGAAAAGTGAAGGTCTAGATATTTATGTAGTTTTCATTAAAACATGGTTAAATTACATTTGAGTCTTTGTATTGAGTTAAGTTTTTGAATCTTATGGGTATATTCACTACAAACCCTGACGAGACAAAACCCATCTACTAAAGTAATCAAGGGGCTTGATAGATTGTTTCATATGCTAAGTGTGAAAATGCGAGAGTTGTTTTGTTATATTTATAAATGGTGTAATAGGTCACACACACACACACCAAAATCTATTTAGTCCAAATTTTATGTTGATTAAATTAAATGAACCTAAACATGTGAGATATTAAAACTAAATGAAAACAAGCCACAAGCCACAAATATAAGTTAGGAGATGAGGAAAAATCCCTTTCGAGCAAAACTTATATTTCAGCACTATTTACAGCTAGGTATTACGGAATGACATTTACAGACGTACGAAACTTAGATCTCCACTAAGTGATAAAGTAATTTTTTCCTTCTAAGTTGTCAACAACAAGTGATGCAGATCCAACAATGCTGCACATCAAGCTCTACTTGTCTTAGTGTCGATCGATCAACCTCAGGAAATCAAATTCCTATCTTTAGTAGTGAAGAATTAACTTCATAAGGTTATGCACACAAATTGTGTTATTCATGGTTTCATATAGTTGTATCAAGTCATCCAAGGGGTTTGGATTGAAACAAGAGACACTGATCACTAAAAGATGTCTAAAATACTTGGTTTACAAATGCAGGTCCGCATCTTTATATATAAGAAGAAAATTATCCAAGAGATAGACATGAAAAATTGCATTTAAAATGAGATAAAAAATAATTTTTTACAAATTCTTTCGAAAGAAGGTACATCTTTAAATGAAGCAACCTTTCTCATATGAACATACATCAAATAACTGATCCAACGAGATTTACAACCTTCCAAAAGTTTCGATAATCAATATCACTCGAATAAAGTTTGAAGTTGTTGAAACGAGGTATAGGAACTCGTTCAAATGACATCCAATTTCATTCTAATGACTTTGCAAAATTTTTAAAAATATTAAAAACAACATTTAAAAAAACATTTTCATTCCCATGAATGAAAAGATTACACAAAATAATATCATATAGATTCTCCAATAAATGTAGTGATGATCGATCTTCGATTGTTACCTTTGGTCACTAATTTTCCTTCACATGAAGTCTTGATAATGTACATGATGGTGAAGTTGGGTGAAACGGTATAATCCAGACTTAAAAACATAAAGAGCATTATAACTATAGCTCTTAAAAATTTGCTATTTTGGCTATTTTGGTACAAAATCCAAATTACCCATATGACAAGCTCAACAAATGTCCCTCCTGATTTCGAAAAGGAAAAGACACTTATGACATTGTCTTCAACTAAAATTCTTTATCGTGTAGTACATGAAATCATCAAGACACAAACCTACAAATATTAAGAACAAGAAATACCTCGACGCATGAAGCTTAAAGAAAATATAAAAACTCTACCTTAATATGTTCTCCCCATTTTCCACATTGTAGACGAAGGGTAAAAAACTAATCCTAAAATGTTAGCGTCACGAGAATCCAAATATGATATATCATCACAAAGAATGAACAATAAATCATACACGAAGAAACTTTAATGAAGCAACATACTATTTTTTCAAATTTATAAATTTTTTAAGTAGAAAAATATACATATAAGTACAAATACAAACAACCACGCCATGGAGTAGCACCAAAATATCCAAATTATAGAAATGGAATGAAATTTTGTGAAACTTCACTAGAAATTCAACATACGCATACTTAGAAAAGGTTCACAAAGTCAAAGAGATACTCCTAAATAAATAACTTCATTCAACCTTTGGTGTAAAATTATTGAGCCAAGTGAAATTGTCTCGACTTACGCATAATTTCATGAATTTCAATTTTTCTCAAATCAATAATTCCAACCTATTTAATGTTTTTGAAGAAAGTTTAATGTGAAAACCCATTGATATTTAACTTATAACACCCTCAAAATCTTAGATTTTAAGCATAAGCTCTCAAATTTTTGAAGGAATCATATAACTCATATTAATGAAGCATCAGTGAAACAAAAAATATCCCTGGCTCTTGTATTTTTATGTGACTAGAACATCTTTTAAGCTCTTGCCAATGGTTGCTTTTAATGAAAAGACTACTTCTTCTTTAGTAGCCTCTTTTCATTATATAAACAAAAATAATATTTTTCCAAAAAAGAAATATAGGCAATAGTTCTTACAAGCCCAACTAGTACCTAGTACATCTGGTTTGTTGTTAAGTGTGACTGAGATGAGAACACCTTATTCGACATATGCCATGCAAGAAAAAATTTCAAAAGTTTGTGCGTGTGTGAAATAAAGGAGATATAAAGAGTCTATCATAAAGGAAGTAACTATCAAAGAACACCGCAATACTAATGATGCATCTTTAACTAGAAAAACGAAGCGAATTCAAGTATCATAACACCATGAGTAAGACACATGAATTGATAAAATGTATTTTTTATTCAAACATCTTAAATGTGCATCGATATATGGTGTAAAACAAAATACATAAATCTTTTTGAATTTTTGAAAATTGTTACTATATATAAATCTTTTTGATAATTTTTGAAACTTTTTCTAAAAGAAAATAAAATCTTTTTGGATTTTAAAAAATATAAATATAAGAATAAAATCTAGTAATAGGGAAAAAGATAGAAATATGAGAATCACCTGTACTAGGAACAATACACAATCTCAATCAATGGGACAAATATCCAAAGGTTTCCTAAGATCAACAAATCTAGGTTCTTCTAAAGGTTTAGTGCAAATGTCATCCAATTGACATTCGATACACATGATACAAAAGGAAATGATCTTCTCGTGAACAAGATCTTGAATAAAGTTCTCATGAATTCTAATGTGCTTCGTATGTGAATGTTTGGCTGAATTATCAGAAATGTGGATTGCACTCGTATTATCTTAAGATATAATCATTTTGCCTTGTGTGATCCCATAATCTTCCAACATTTTCTTCATTTATAAGAGTTGTGGGTAGAAACTCCCGACAGCTGTCCTCGACGTCCGTCATGGAAAAAGAATTGGAGGCTTGGCTTTTTTCAAACATGAGACAATATCAGTCCCAAATTAAAGTCATCCACCTGAGGTGCTTTTATAACCATCAACTTCCCATCCCAATTGGCATCCGAGTAAGATGATAATGGTAATTGATATCAAATGTACACCAAATTCCATAAGAAAGAGTGCCACTCACATATTTGATGATATATTTAAGAACAAACAAGTGAGATCCTTTCGGGGATGCTTGGTAATGCATACAAACTTTAACACTAAAGGCTATGTTGGTCCGATTGGCGGTCAAGTGGAGGAGCCTACTTATCACACTACTATAATGTGTTTTCTCTATGCCCGTGCCTAAAATGAATTTGTTAACATTAGTTGAGGAGCTCATGGGTGTGCGTGAGTGCTTAGCAGAGTTTGAACCAAACTTCTTCACTGAGTTCATAAAATATTTAGAGTGAGATATAATTATCCCATAGTTGAGTTGACACACTTGGGTACCTACGAAGAAAGTGATTTCACGAACCATGATCATGTCAAACTCGCTCTTCATCTCCTTATAAAAGTGTGAGCATGATGGGAACACGTGGATCAAAAGACTATCATCCACATAGACTTCGAAAAATAAAATAGCACCACCCTCTCTTTTAACAAACAACATCATATTAACTACCCCTCTATTGAAGTCAGAACCTAAGAGATAATAAGTTATCCTTTTATACCAAGCATGGGTTGCTTGCTTCAAATCTTAGAAGTCCTTCTTTGGAAAAAAGATGTGTCTCGGGTTCTTTGGGTCTTCAAACCTATTTGGTTATTCCACACAAACTCGTCCTGAAGAATGACACTAAGGAATTCACTCTTCACATCAATTTAGTATAGCTAGAAACGTATATGACATGCTATGACGAGTAGTAAGAAGACCGAGTCAAGCCTAATAATGGGAGATGATGTCTCTTTAAACTCTACACCCTTAATTAGTTTGTAACCATGAGCGACCAACATAACCTTATTGCGAATAATGGTACCATTATTATCCATCTTATTTTTGTACACCTACCTAGTACCAATCACGGTAGTCTCTCTAGGTCAGGGGCTAATTCCTAGACATCATTTTCCAAAATTGAAGCAACTCGTCTTGCATAACACATATACAATGCTCATCCTTGATTTCTTCCTTAACATTCTTAGGATCTACTGTGGAAGTATAGAAAAATTAGTTAACCACATTCTCTACTTGTGTGAAAGTCTTGGCACCTAGTTTGGGATCACCAAGTATCTCGAAAGGGTCATGATCCAAATGGGTGGATCTTCTATATCAAGAGTTTGGTCCACCCTGGTGGTGTGGGTAATGATGAGATCATTATTGAGGGTGTATTGTTTTCACACTCCAGGTTAGTATCAATAAACGTAGATGGCGCATCGTCTCTAATCATGACATTTGTCGATTCCAGGACCTTAGAGGTTTCAAGGTTAAACACCATATAGGCTTTACTACATGATGAATCCCCCCCAAAATTTCCCTCATTGCCTTCATAGTTAAACTTGCTTAAGTTCCCTTTATATCTAAGGATATAACATAGACTCCCAAAAACTCAAAAATTTGATAGGTTGAGTTTTTTACCAACCCAAAAATTATATGGAGTGTAAAGTATATGTGGACGGAAATAGACAATATTCACCGCGTGGCGTGTAGTTTTAATCACCTCCGTCCAAAAAAGTTTAGGCACATTCATACCAAGAAACATAGATCTAGCCATCTCTCAAATTGTTTAATTCTTCCTCTCAGTACTCCCATTATGTTGAGGAGTACAAATGGTTGAAAACTCAATTTTTACGCAGATTTCATCACAAAATCTATCCACCGTGGCTTATTTACATTTAGTCCCATTGTCATTACAAATCCAATTTATAGTGACATCATGTTGATTCTAGAGAACATGGTAGTGGGTTGTTTGGAACTCAACAACATTGGATTTTTCTCTAACAAATCCAATGATATAATATCTCAATAAGTTATTAAACATCATTAGAATATACTTTTTACCACAAATATTCTCCATATGCATGGGACCCATAAGATCCTTGCGTATTAACTCTAAAACAAGTGAAGTGGTATTGGTATGAAACTTCCTATAGGGGTTCTGATTTGTTTCCTTTGCTGGTAAGGACCATAAATTGAGGAAGTTATTTTTTCAAGCGATGGTAAGGAAAAAACTAGGTCTTTCTTGACTAATATCTCTAGATCTTTAAAATAAATATTACTTAATCACTGATGCGAAAGGTCCATAGAGGATACCTTTGCATATTTTCACACTAAAAAGGACTTGGGAATGATACTATAGTAATGTTGGTAGTCCCCGTACCTCGTAGAAAAAGTTCACCGAATTGATCATAAATATTATAATCTGACGAGTCAAACTTTATCGCAAAATTAGCTTCGTAAGGTTGACTTATGATTATAAAGTTTTCATTTAACCCTTAAACATATAATACATTCTTTAACTTAGGAAAATCGAGTATCCCCACGCAACCTCATCCTAATATGCTAGACCTACTCCCATCTCCAGAAGTGATTTCTTCATCCTTACGACCCACAAGGTTGGTAAAATATGACTTTTCACCGACCATATGCCTAGAGAACCCACTATAAAAACACTATTGATAAGTATCTTAAACTTTCAAAACAACATGAATAATAATTTTTTTTTAGTCATTATTAGGTACCTAAGATGAAGTAACCTTTTGCTTACACTTATAATTTTTAGATCTAATAAGAGAATTGGAAGTGTTTTTGACGGGAGACTACTTTGAAATTCTTCCATTAAGATTATAAAAAGTCATGACTAGAAACACAACTTACTCTCCATGGCTTGCAAGGTCGCTATAAAGGTGTATGGGAGCACGTGTGTGAGGAACTTTGCCTATCGTATAGAAAAATTCCCTACCGTGACCTCTTCTTTTATAATGGGTACTAACATAGATTTGTTTGGGTTTACCTTGTTTAAAATGCCTAGAATGACTTGTCCTTTGTTGGTTAGTTTTTGGTAACTGATTCAGGTGCCTTATGGTAACTGAATGCACTGTCATAATATGTAACTTTCCTCTATTTAAAACCTAATACGGGACCTAAGAACATCTTTCTAATATTCTTAAATGTGTCCTTTAAAGTAACGTTTACCTCCCAAGCACGTTCAAGATCTTTCTCGAATTGGGAAACATAGAATTCAAGTTTATCACAAGTCTCAAATGATGCTTGAAGATCTCTTGTAATACTAGCTACTTTATGGGTTAAGTCACTCTTTTCCCTCCACACCAAAACCAAATTCTCACTCAAAGAAATCCTAACCAAGGTTCACACTCTCTCATAATTTTAAACTCCATTTTCTAAATATTACACCCTAATATCCAAATTATTAATTTTCTTTTGGGTTATTAATGACTCATTATAAATCTCGGTGTAGGCATGTTAGAACCCACGTTCTTCCTCACTCAAATCATCACCCTCACTCTCTCCAGAATGGTTTGTTATGTTATCGAGGATATCATGTTTAGAAACATTATCATTGGTGGGACAACTACTTGAAGTGCTAACGTGACATGCCATGAAGGAGGTGATACTACACCAATAGGGTGATTTATCCTTAGAATCCACTGACACAACAACTATATCGCTTAAAGTGTCATTACAAACAAATTTGCCTTTTCCATATCTGTTATGACTAGTAGCACACTCATGAGTTTTGTCTCCGTTCCCCTTACACTTATTGCATCTCTTCGGATCATCTTTGTTACGTTACTATCCTATATATCTTCTTTTGCCATTCTCAAAAACATTATTGCCTTTATCTTTCTCAAAACTTTTATTTTCTTCTTTTGGAAGAATTTTGATTTTTCAATTTTAGATTTTTTTTTAATTTTCTAGAAAACAAGGAAAGATCGTCTTGATCGAATTCAAAATTGGATTCAAATAATTCCTATTTTTTCTTTGATTGAGATTTTTATGATATCCTGTTTTCTTTTTTCTTTCGAGATTTGGGGAACATGTTTATTTCGTAAGTTTGAAGATCACATATGAAATTTTTTATCCTTGGAAGTTGATAGCATTTAGAGATTATTAGTATACATAATATGTGTGAATGTATGTGTACCTACTGAGAATGATAAATTATGTATAATATGTGTTTGTAATATTATACGAGCTTTATAGATAGTGAGTGATATAAAAATATTATAACTAGAGAAAGTTATCCATATGTGTATGATGTTTTGTCTTTGGCAGCACGAGAGTGGATGAGTATACTCTTATGCCTATAGATATGAAGAAATTTGGGGGTGTACTTTGGACCGAGGGCGTAACGGATTCCCACGACTGACAATGTTGGGTGGTAATGTATCGGGGGGGGTTCCTTATCTATATTTCTCTTTACAAGATGTCCCATGCATGAAACATAACGTAACGTTGGGCGTGGGGAGATTTTTTAGTCCTTAGTTCTTAGGTGTAGGTGAAATAGTGGGGGGGGGGGGTATATTACTAGCATTAATGATCACATGAGTTACATTATGCTAATAGCTTGTGAAGGTTAAAGATTAGAATCGATAGATACAATTGAGTTATAGTATAGTATAAGTTTGGGCGTAAACTTGGAGATGATAGAAGATGTAGTTATACGGTTATGTTAGAGATGGTGGGCTACACAATTGAGGCTTAGATGTAGATATAAGATGATTTGTCCCTAGAATGTGTTGGGTATCTTAGATGAGGTTCATATGCATACGTTAGGTGCTCGCTAGAGATGAGGCGTGAGGTTGAATCCCAAGATAGTGCGACGCCACAATAATTATGATATCGTGCATTCATAATTATTATGCATTTTAATTCACTTGATAAAACGGCTTTCAAACCTCGGGCTCTAACCCGTTTATATATTCTCTCTTGCTATATTTTTATATATTTTAGGTGTCCCTCCGCAAGGACGCCAGTGATGACTATTTTATCCAGGGTCCTTGAATCTGTAGCAGATGCGAAATGTTATAAGATTTATTTTAGCCGCTTCCTATTCTTGTAAATCTAGATTAGGATCCATTTTGTATATCGGTTAAATGTTCTCAGGGGTTGTATATTTGTAGTTCTTTTATGTTCTTATCTTGGATGTTTTATTGTTTGTGACCCGACAACCTATTCGGGTATATCTTTTGTTGTACTCGTGTTTATATTATCATGTTTGTAGTTATTATTGTAGTTCTTTGTATGTTGATTAAATTTCTTTAGCATCCGCTTATTTGATTATTGGGTGGTTAGTTTGATTTTTAGTCTGTGCGCCGGTGATGCTGAGAATGATCCACTTGAGATTCCTATTTTATGTTGGTATAGGCCTGGCCTCCCGATATTAATTTAAGCGAGGTGTCATAGGTGGTATCACAGCATTAGGTTATAGAGTCTTAGGATCTGTTCGGGTTTTCTATGTTCTCCCGTGGGCCTTTTTTACATAGAGACATATTATTAGGATTGTTGTGTTCATGTTGCGTCTGCGATCTTCTGCGATGCATAATTTCTTGAAATCTATGCTGATACAGTTTTATCTTATTTTAGATGCTGCCAAAAAGAGGTCGCTCGACTAGAGTGAATAGAAGGGAGGAGAATTTGAAACCCCAAGTCCCTCGAGGGACTATGACTACAACGGAGGTAGCCAATTTTATGGCTCAATCAGTCAATGCGGCCATTAACGCCATGGCACAACACTTTTCTCAGGCTCACCAACAGCCTGCAACACCGGTAGCTAAAGCCTACATGGGGTTGTTTACGTGGAAGAGTGCTAGAGAATATTTTTAGAAACAAAATCCTCTATAGTTTCAAGGGGAGCAGATGTGGTCATATCAAGTCAGTGGAAGAAGGATATTCAATGTCACGTTCGCATAGTGGAATGTAGTGATGCTAAAAAACAAATACTTGCTACCTTTAAGTTAGTGGGTGTCGTTCTCTAGTGGTGGGAGTCGGTTACGATGTTCGAGCAGAGGGATATGATGTCTATATCAGATTTTTGGGTTCAATTCGATCGGAAGTATTTCCTTTCGGCCATTTAAGCGGAGATGAGGAGAAGATTGTTAGAGGTGAAGTAGGGGGATATGACGGTGGCAGAGTATGAAGAGGAATTTACCTGGTTGGCGAACTTTATGCCCGATGAAGTAAATACAGAGGAAAAACATATATCAAAGTTCTTGGGAGGTTTAGATTGGAAAATTCGTCAAAAATTATTATGAAACCCGACATTACTGACTTTTACCGATGTGATGAATGTGTCGTAAAGCCCTATAATAATTTGTGTATGGGTTCGGACAAAAGAACTTTGATCAAGGACCCATTGTTGAGGCAAGGCAGTTAGATTATGGAGGCAATACATAAATTACTTTTCCTATGTGTATAGGTCATGCTTTGAGTGATTTTGGGAGTGTCGCATGTAAGATTATTATCTCCAAAATTCATGAGTGGGTCGAATTTAGTGAGTGGTTGGCTATTATAACCAGGTTATGTGTATATGATTACCTTGAGGAGGGTAAGGGTGGAACTTAGATGGTATCTTTTGGGAGAATAGATTATTTTGAGACGTGCCAGCAGAGTTATGGTTTTCTGGAGTGCAATTATTGAGCCATGATGAGTAGTAACGGTAAGGCTGTCATTGTGTAGTTTGTCTATAGGTATGTAATTTCCAATTCCCGGTGGTGAACGGGTATATCTTGTAGGGATATTTTGAGATGATGTAATGGGTTTTTACTTATGAGATTTAGGGTTTAGCAGGTTCATGGTTAAGCGAAGAGTTTTAACTCATGGTTATGTGCGCGTTGTGAATGTAATGTCGGTGAGAACTTCGTATTAATTGACGCCTTGTGACTTAGGCATATTATTTAAGTTGTGTGTATCAAAAGTCATAAAATCATTTTCTATATTATATTTTAGGACTATGGAGCCATATAAATTGATTTAAAAATCTTTTTAAAACTTTAGTCTTGAGACCGATCTCCATCCCCGACAGAGATGCACAATAGTGTATTGGGAGGGTTCCTTATTTGGATTTCAGTTACGAGACCTCCCTCGCATGAAAGTAGCGAATTTCGGGAATTGAGAAAAGTTATATCTTCGGACATTTTAAAAAATTATTATTTTTAGTATGTATGATTTAATGGATTAATTTGTTGAAAATTAGCATATCCCTTTTGCGTTATGGTACTGAGATTCGTTCTTGGATTGGTTCCTTGGTTATTTAAAGAATATAATTGTAACGGTGAGTGGATGTTATGTCACAAGTTAAGGCTAGTGGAGTAGGGTAATGATTGCATAATTGTGCATGGTTATAAGGTGTATGGGTGTCCTGATTGTATATTATTTTGAATAATTCACGGTTGGAAGTGAAGAGATAAGAATATCTATCTTAGGTGCAAGATGTGAGCTTTATACTATGTATTTATCCAAAAATTTTAGGATGAAATTTTTATAAGGATGGGAGATTGTAACACCTCGTGTGTTCGAGGACTTAGGAATTAAATTATTTTGGGAGAAATAGAATTATTTAATTGGGAGAATTTATATTTTTATTTTGGGAGTCTCGAATGATGACTTGGAGAGTACGATTGATCCAAGAAAGGCCAAGATAGTAAAAATGACTGCCCGGAAGTTTTATTTGGGTTGCGAAGTATTTTGGATATAGTTTTACTTGAATTAGAGTAAACGAGTCATTTTATGTGTGTATTATCATTTAAAGTTGGGGTTTATGGATTTAAAGACTTAAGAGGCTCGTGAGATAGCCAATCTCATTTGTGAGAAAATAGAAAACCCTAGAAAGAGAGAGAGAGGAAGAAGAGAATGAATAGAAAAGAGGAGAAAAACTTGGAGCCTTGGAGATTCTTGGCTAAAATTCGTGATTTCGAGGGAGATTCAACCCCTACAACTTTGAGGCAAGTGATTAAACTTGCTAAATAATTGTGTGTGAGAGTTATATCATAATGTTGTTTGTGATTTAGTTGATTTGATTTTTTATGTTTAAAGCCTAAAACTTGATGAGTAAATCTTGTATTTAGGGTTATATTTGTGGTTTTGATAATGACAATTGTGGGTATAAAATGTTTTGTTGGGTTTTGATGTTGGGATTTTAATGGAATGTAGTAGGATTGGGTTTTAGGGTTGTAGAATGGATTTTTCAAGGTGTAGAAGGATGGTTTTTGGGTACAAATCTCATGGGATTAAAATTCTGTAGAACCGGACCGGTCCGGGTTGGAAGGTCGAATCAGTTCATATTTCAGGAATCGAGATCGGTTCATTTTTTAGTCGTACCAGATCGGTCCGATCATTAAAGATTTTTGTATAAATTTTAGGAACCAGACTGGTTCATTTTTTAGGACCCCGAACCGGTTCGATCACTATATTTTTTCCATTTCCTATTTTAACACCTTTTCAATTTGTTTATCACTTATGAACCTTCTGAAATAGTGTAGAATACATGTTTATAAGATAACATGGGGGTTCATATTTGGATATAATAAAGGAGCCATTTTGGAAGCTATAATAGAGGTATATATGAGTAAATTATGTTATTTTATTTTATAAAATCCTCTAAGTAATGATGATTCTCTTGAGGTTAGTTTTAGGCTAGTATGGAGGTATATTTTGGAGTTAATCATGTCAAATCCTTTTGTAAATTCTTCGAGTAGTAGGAATTTACTTAACGCTAAATATGGACTGAATGAGAGAGAAAAATAGTGTGTCCTTGGTGTTGTTAAAATGACCGATTATTCATGTCTTAGGTGCAATGGATTAGTAAGTTTCAAGTGAGGGATTGAATAATAAAAGGAATTAGGAAGGCATATGAGAGTGTATCAATTAGTATAATGAGATTTATATACATATGGCCGATTCTTTACTTTTTACATACGGGCGTGAGATAGTGTGTGTGTGTGTGTGTGTATATATATATATATATATATGGGGTGAACGTATATACCTTGTGTGATGGTTTGTATATTTGATGTGGTAGAATGTGTATATATTTGGTGTGTATGATATATATTATGTGCTTCATACGCATCTAATGCTATCAATTGGAGTTGCATAATGGGGGTGAATCTCCCTGACTTGAGGAGCAGGGAGAGTATAGTCCCCAGGTTATGGCGTCCATTATGTATATTGTGTGATTCTTATTAGCAGGGAGACGTAGTGGGTATGCTTCGTTCTCATTTCTGGGGAGGAACTATGGCCGCTTCCCATACGTTGTGATTTAGGTTTTTACCAAGTTCGGTGTGAGCTATTCCGACTATTGGTAACCCAAGGACATGTGAACGATTCCTTGGAAGTTGATAGCATTTAGAGATTATTAGTATACATATTATGTGTGAATGTATGTGTACTTACTGAGAATGATAAATCATGTATAATACGTGCGTGTAATATTATACAAGCTTTATAGATAGTGGGTGATATCTTAATATTATAACTAGAGAAAGTGGGCTACATGATTGAGGCTTAGGAATAGATATAAGAGGATTTATCCCTAGAATGTGTTGGGCAGCTTAGATGAGGTTCATATGCATACGTTAGGTGCATGCTATAGATAAGGGGTGAGGTTGAATCCCAAGAGAGTGCGTTGCCACAATAATTATGATATCTTGTATTAATAATTATTACGCATTTTAATTCACTTGCTAAAACTGTTTTCAAACCTCAGGCTCTGACCCGTTTATATATTCTCTATTTCTATATTTATATATATTTTAGGTGTCCCTCCGCAAGGACGCCAGTGATGCCTATTCTATCTAGGGTCGTTGAAGCTGTAGCAGATGCGAAATATTTCAAGATTTTGTTGTAGCCGCTTCCTATTCTTGTAAATCTAGATTAGGGTCCATTTTGTATATCAGTTACATGTTCTCAAGGGTTGTAAATTTGTAGTTCTTTTATGTTCTTATCTTGGATGTTGTACCCGACAACATATTTAGGTATATCTTTTGTTGTACTCGTGTTTATATTATAATGTTGGTAGTCATTATTGTAGTTATTTGTATGCTTATTAAATTTTTTTGGCATCCGCTTATTTTATTAATGGGTGGTTAGTTAGATTTTTAGTCTGTGCGACGGTGATGCTGAGAATGATCCACTTGAGATTTTTATTTTATCTTGGTATAGGCTTCGCCACCCGTTATTAATTTAAGTGGGGTGTCACAGTCCTATAACTATAAAGAAAATAAAATAAACTACAAGGAATTATAAAACTTTGAAAAGTGTTACCTTAACCAAATCTTTATTATCCAATGTAGTTATCAGATTCAGTCTCATAATTTCAGTCATAGTGTATTTCTCTCTTATCTTCATGCGGTCTAGAATCACATTAGATATATTCAATACAAAGATAAAGTGACTCAATGGTTTGTGTAAAACCTAATCAAACAATAACAAAACATAAAGGGAGTGTAAAACACGTCCTTACAGAGTGCAATTGCAAATATTTAGTGGAATTAATTATAACTAAATGGAAAAATAAAATATATATTACACGATTTAATATGAAATTTTGATATTTTAATTTGGAAGGGAAATTAATTATTAGTACTGGGTATCTAGTATAGTCCATTATCGAAGTCGTAAGACCAAACAATTTGGAAACCCTAATTAGTCTAATCTCACTTCAAAGAAGGGTTTGAGAAATAGGAAAAAACTCTTCATGTTTTTTTTGTGAAGGGGTGTAGACAGAGAAAGTGATTTATACCATATTTCGTCCCGTTTGGATTTCCTAGAGTTTCCACACACATGGCTGACTTTGGGTGGGGGATCATTTAGTAGAAGATTTGATGCATATAGGACATTATAAGAAGGATTTTAAGGGAGAGTAAAATCAAATACACCATATAAGTATCCCCATTTGGATCACGTATAAGATCCGCAAAGTTATTATAATCGGAAGTTTAGAATTATTCTATAGATCTAGTAATTTGTCTTTTCCTTTTTAATGCATGATCAATTGATGTTCATAGGGAGCCAATGTTTTTTACAATACCAATCCCTAATGTTTTTATAGGATGTTAGGTTATGAACCTGGTTACTGGGTTATGTAGTTCGAGTGTAGACTACACATGTGTTATTGGACTTATGTCTATAACTTGAGAAATTATTTTGTAGTAAATAGGTAATGAACTAGTAAAATAGGTAATATTGTTACCCGATGCATATAAAAATTTGAAATTATTGATTTTTAATATGTAATATTGGGTTGAGTTCTAGGGTTAAACTCCTTAAAATATATAAGGATGTTTATTTTGGGGAAAAGGGGATATACTCCCTCTATTATTATAAACACATCGAAAAAATAGCCTTTCCTAGGTGGCTTTTACAAGAGATAAATATTAATGAGAAGAATGGAGAGAATTTTCTAAAAACTAATACACATGCCTAATTGAAGGGATATCTGCAATATTTAATTGAATGAGGCCTCTAGATTTTCAAGGAAGAGCTTAAAAGTTAATGAATATGAGAGGAGTAGAAGAAAAAGAATAAGAAGCCGCCATTGCCAAACTATCTGCAACACCATTGGACTGTCTCCAAATGTCGGTGATCTTATAATCAATCAAGAAAATAACTTAGAGAATAGATTAAAGTGTGGATTTAATGAACCATGAGTTCTATTTCTTGTAGAGAATAGTCTCAACTAAGGGCAATGAATAAGATTCAATCTTAATTTTGGAGTAACCAAGATTAATGTACATCTTCAAACCAGAGTTAAGAGTCAGGCCTCAATTAGAAGAATAGGTTGATGATATAGGAACTCACTGAATCCAATAATGAAATTTCCTTAGTTGTCCCTTAAAACTCATCCAATACCTGATGAATCTGAAGACAATTCACCATCAACATTGAGCTTTACCAAAGATTGAGGAGGTTTGATCCAGATATATATAAGTAAAAGAGGATTTTTAGGGACAATTTTGATGTTGAACCACTAGATATAGAATCTATCTTCTATAGAACACGTGTCTTTTAAAGTATCAATGGATGCCAAATCTGTCATAGCTTTAATTGCACATTCAATGATGTTAATACTCACCATTGGTACATTACCGAAGAATTTATTATTTCTATATTTCTAGATCTCCCAGTTGATGAGCATAGGCAAGGTGGAGTAAATGAAGTTATGATGATCTTTTTACCTCATGTGGATGCACCATGATATGAACACATCTTTTGGGTTTCATAAATTAAGTCCAATACCAAGTCTATGTCCAAAGAATTCACACACCTCTTGAGGTAATGGACTATGCAGAAACTTATGATTGATGGATTCCACCTCTGAGCCACAACATCTAGAGGCCTATGCTATTCTAATTCTAATTTTCTAAATTTTTTAGTCAAGGGGAACAACCTGGTTGGATAATCTCCAAGAAAATAATGAAGTCTTAATTAGATAGTGCTTAAACCATAGGTTTTTCCAACAAATCGAGGTTGTGATATGAGGTCTGTAGACTTCATAGGACGATTTGAATGAGCAATATCCATTGGAAGTCTCAGTCCAGATTACAGTGTTATGAACAATAGATAAATATTGATCTGCAATGTCTTTTATTTTCTTAATCCTTTTTATATTGGAAGAAGATCCAAAACTGGAGAACATGTTCGATTTGTACTTTTGGCTCATGAAATTAGCCCATAATCCTGACTTTTTCTTTAATTTGAAATAAATCTTAATGCTACAGGAAGAAGTTATATCATCTAGCTTTGTGCACTGTAAACCTCCCTCTTCATTGGGGCCACAACAAATATCCCAATTAGTCCATTAATGGGATGAAATTTGAGAACCTCCCCTAGGGAATTTATTGAATAATGTATGGATCCTCTTGATGATTACAATAGGATAATTTAAAGCTTCTATAGTGTAGTGTAAATTGGAATTGAGCTCAGGACATGCTTGATTAATATTAATCTCCCTCCATGTGATAGAAATATGGAGTGCCAAGTTCGTAATTTTCTTCTAATAGCGTTAATAAGGCATGAGAAATGAGTAATCTTTGTTCTCCCTTTTGATATTGGGAAACTAAGATACTTTACAGGAAGAGATTAATGGGAAAGGCCTGAATAATGACCTTATCCATCTTAGGATCCCTTGTGAATTAGCTTTTCGAGTAATTGATTTGTTGGCCTGAACCTTTTTCATAATCTTTAAGAAATTTGAATCAATTTTTTAGATAATTCTTGGGCCCATTAGTAAAAATAATCAAATCATTTGTAAAACTCAAATTAAATATTAGGAACACCCATTAGGATGGGATAAAGGCTTTATCTTATGTGATTGCATTTGGGCATCAATACCCCTTCTTAGAAGCTTAGCAGTGATAATGAAAAGGCTTGAGGACAGAGGATACCCTTACCGTAAACATCTTGTTGATTTGAAGAAACTAGAAAAATTCCCATTAATAAGGATTGAGTACCATATATTGGAAATAGATATCCATATCAAGTCAATGAAACTTTCTCCAAATCCAAATTTCCTTAGAATATTAGCTAAACAGAACTAAGACACTCGATCATAAGCTTTCCCCATGCCAAGCTTGATGATGATGTTAGATCTAAATCACTTTTGACCTACATTCTGAGTAAGCTCTTGGGCAAGAAGAATTTTATCAATGATTTGCCTGCCTTTGGTGAAACCACTTTGGTTTGGGGAGATGATTTTGGGGAGAACAGAAGTAAGTCTTGTATTTAAGATTTTGGATAGGATTTTGGAGGAGAAGTTGCAAAGGCTTATTGGTCTATAATGTTTGCATTTACATGGGTTTGAGATCTTAGGAATAAGGGTTATGGTAGTACTAGTCCAACTCACTGGAAGTTGAGCAACAAAAAAAATAAGATTGTATAGCTTTGATTATAACTTGTTTAATGATTGGCCAATATTTTTTATTGAAAAAACCACCAAGACCATTAGGACCTGGAGATCTATCTTCATTTAGATCTATCACAGCCTTTAAAATCTCTTCTTCCAAAGGAATAGCTTCAAGCATTGTATTATCATCTACATTGATAAATTTTGGAATAACCTCCATGAATGGAGAGTTATATGCCAAAGAGTTTGAGGTAAGATATGATTGGAAATGATTTACAAAAGCATTGTTGATATCTTGCCTATTTTCTAATAAATTATCATCTTGTGAAAGAACTCTATGAATTATAGATTTGCTTCATTTAGCTTTTACCAAACTATGAAAGAATTTGGTATTTCCATCACCTTCTTTGAGCCACTAACAAACTCTATGTAGAAATGAGTAGTGGATTAAGGAAGGTTTTGATGTGGTTAAGGTAATGGTTTGTTGTTCGTTATATCTCGATGACAGACTGAATTGAAAAAAATGTATCGGGAAGGTTCCTTATTTTAATTTCATTTATGATACGTCCCACTCATGAGTCTAGTGAAGGTTGGGCGTAAAAATGATGTTGAGTTGCATAAATTTTTTAAGTATGATAAGAAAAGAACCTTTTGTTGACCTATAGTGTATACGTATGGGACTATGGGATATGTGTTATTTATTGATATCTCGACATGGTACCAGAGGTGGGTTGTATAATGGTATGTGTTGTTGGTGATCTCTAGGTATGGGAATAAAAGTAATTTTTATGTTTATATGTATTGTTTATGATCTATAGGCGTGGGATTAAATATTATTTATATGTTCACTGGGGGTGATTTTTCATCTGTAATTATGGGACTATATGTGGTTTATGTGATTTTACGTAATATTTTGTGCTCTGTACATGTGGGAATAGAGGTGATTTTAGTAATAGAGTTAGAGAATAAGTGGATATTTGTAATTGTATATAATGAGATAATTGTAGAGATGATAGGTACTAGAATATATATTATTAATTATGTACAAAAATGTCATGGTTTTGAGACTAGTAGCTAGGAGATGAAAAGTACAAGACTTATAGATTACGTGGGTGCCATTGTATGTATACTGTTTAGTGTCAACTGACTATGGAATATTCAAGTATGAAGGACATATATTGTCTAGCCAACTTGACAAAAAAATTGTGTGAGCATTTCTATATATGTGGGTCTAGTGTTGGCTAGCTACAATGACACAATATATGCGAGACATAGGTTGTGAGGCTAGAGTAATGGATATTTTTATGTTCATTTTTGTATGTGAGATTCTAGTGTTTGTTTGCTGCAGTGGGTCAGTATGTGCTATTCCTAAGTTGTCAAGCTATAGTAATGGGAATTTAGGTGTATTCCACTGTATGAGTGGGTCTGGTATTTTGTGTCTATAGAGATTATATGTGCAAGACCTAGATTGTCTAATTATATTAATAGGGAAATTATTTGGGGTAAATCATAAGTATGTGTGACATCATGAGAGAGACTGAATAACTAAAGTGATGTAAAATTTTATGCTGGTATGTTTCTAAGTGTAGTACATCATGAGTATATGTGGGGTCATGAGAGATATTGGTTATCTATATTGATGCAGGTTGTAAGAATAGTAAGTTATGTGCACTGGGATGCATCACGTAAATGTGGGTTTATGAGTTATACCTTCTATTTATGGTGATGTGGTTATTTATCTTCATCTGATGATACATGTGGTATATTATTATTTGCGCGGGGCATTGCGGGTGGCCAATTATATATATTGAAATTATTAAGAAAAATAACTTATTAATGATCTATGAAAGTGGAAAGTGGTTAATTTGCTTTTAATGTGTTAATGAGTTATGAAAGTAGATAGTTGTGGAGATTTGTTAGTAATTGGAAAGTTGTGAATAACTGTTATTAAATTGATAGTTGTCAATGTCTATTCTTATGTGAGAAGTTGTTAATATTCTACTATTAATTGTTTAATGATATTTTAAAAGACTCTTATATGATATTTACATCATTTAGTACTTCTGTATGGGTTCATATAATCGTAGTTGGGACCATGTAGCTAGTGTTCTTGTTGTGATCCTGACCTATTATTATCATGGACTAATATTTCTGGTTAGGAGTACACTTTTCGGATTTGTTGAATCTTGGAGTGAATGGTTTGGCATTTGGAGTTTTATTTCATGTATATTATAATTTTATTTTCACCGTTTACTTTTTTAAGACATTTATTTCGATTTCAGTTCTCACTTTTAATTCCACGGTTATTTTTTAGCTTTATTAACTTCTAATTATAGTTATGTTTTATATTCGAGATTTTACCATATTGCCATATTGTCATTAGCCGCATCTTTTTATTATTGGAATTTTTTTAAAATGTCTCATATTTTTGTCACATGATAAGAATGGTATTTTAATTATTCATAAATTTAGATATCCGAATATTTGGACTTGATCAACCTTTATATTAAAATATACAGGTTGTTGTAGTTGGTATTGGATCATATTCTTAAGTCTTGAGGGTTATAGGTCTCAACTATTTTTTCCCATACTGATATTTGATACCAATTACAAATTTGTACTCTTTTTTGGCTTTAGGTTTGACTTGAATTTTTTCCTATCTTTGTAGATGGTGAACACTTAAAGGATTAGTCCTAGAAGTTCCTAATTACAGATCTCATAGGTCAGACGCTATAAGTTCCATTTTTGTTTGGATCTAGGGAGTTGGTGACTATCGTTCGGGAGGCCATAATGGTTGGAATTGAGATGGGAATAAAGATGGCAGAGTCTTAAGGCGTTCAACATGAGGTAGATCCCATATTAGTTTTGGATAATATGAGTGAAAACTTTAGCAAGGATAATCAACTCAAGTTCATAAGGAGATCTTACCCCATAGTGGCTCACAAATAAAGGAGAGACATCTTAAGATGACAGACTCCATGGAGGCGTAGAAGATGTTAGTTATTGTAATACCTTGTATTTTAAAGAAACTAAATAAATTATTAATAAATAATAATTTTAAAATTTTCACATTGTCTAATTTTAAATTTTTTTCGATGTGTAATATATAAGAATGAATCATTTTGTATTATAATTAGTTTAATCCATGAAATTAAATTATATGCCGATAACTCGTAAATTACAAATAACATGTTGTTTTGTTTTTTATGTTGGGAGTTGGTACCCTTGGAATTAACTAGAGCGAGTAAAAAGTCCCGAAGGGGTGGTATTTATTATGTCAATTTGGACCCCAAGGATGGGTATCCCTTTGAAATAAGTTTTGGGTGTAGTTGGATAGCATTCTAGGATTATTTAGAGATCTTACGTAGGCCCATAGGACAACTGTGGGATTTAGGATTTAAAAAATACTTGATCCTAATTAAAAAATCACTTTAACATTCAAAACAAATCTAAGGAAGCAAAGGAGCTTTAGAGGTATCCAAAATAGGAGGCTTTTTAAGAAAACTTGGGGAAGCACCAAGAGTGATCAAGAAAGAGACTTCAATCACTCATATTAAGGAAATTAATATCTTGTATTACTTTGTATTTTATGTAACTTATTAATGAATATTCTCTTCTTCATCTACTTTGGAATTAAACACACGATAGGGGATAACTTGATGTATTAAAAGGTTATAACTTAGTTATTATGAGGATTTTATAGTGAAGATCCAAATGTAATTAAAGGGTTTTACCTTAGTCGATATGATGATTATATGATTAAAACTTGTTTAGATCTATATTACATCTGATTAGGATTGACGAATCATGCATTTAAAATACATTTCAAGGATTTGATAAACTTTTATTTATCAAAGCATGAAATCATTATGAACCCTGGAAACCCTTCTATTAAAATTGATGATTTAAATCCCATTTTAAATATTTAAATGAAGAAGCAACATAGGTTGCTCGAATCATATCTAAAATCAGTTAGAGATGATTTTAAAGCTATTTTAGGATTGATTCAAGGTTAGATATGTTGGGGTTCTGGACTAAAATTCATGGTTCATTAGTGAATTTTAGTATGTCAATTTAATGAGAACCTTCACAAGGAAAGTTTGCATCATGTTATTTACATATTTACATATTAGTTTCTTTTATTCTATATAATATATTATTTGGTGTGTAAAATCATCGATTCTTGTAGAATGCAATTATGTTTCAAAATCTTAGATGGATATGGACTCACCATTGGCACAACTGTAGACCAATATTTTTTATTACGTCTATCTTGATTATAGAAAGTTATAAAATTTTGACTTATTGTGCTAGTAGACTTTGTGTGTATTGAACGGGATTACTTTGAGATAATTATCTATATAGTGACTATATAATATAATTCACATCTCATGGTTATTATGAGTGATTCATATATTGATTAGTACATAATTTCTGGACACATGCATCAATTGTCCATTACATTGACATATTGGGTGAAATTTATTTATGGATCAATCATCTTGGTATATTGGGTAATTATTATTACTGTATGGTGAAAGCTAATTATTAATGTAACTCACCATCATTATAGAGATTGATGATAGCCTTTTGATAGATATTATAAGTTTGGAGTATATGAAACCCAATTGGTGGATTTCATTACCCGACATAGTAAATAAGTTAAGTGGATGGTCTGAGGAAATTTATAAGAGGTCATTAAATATGATTATTAGTAATTTCAATTTGATCGATTGGTATTTGTAATCTTAACATAGGGATATTATTAAGCATCTAAAAACGAGGAGCTCGAAATTATAATTTTGAGATTATAGACTACAGTGAAATTATTAGACCTTAGTGGGGACCCTGTGAAATTAATTTTGAGATTATGATTCCTTATTCTATAGGAAGATAGTCTCTTATGTCTCTTGGGGGTCCCCGTGCTAGCCAATATAAGCAACCCCTTGTCTCCTATTAAGTGTTGGAATTTTATAGATAAGAAAAATACCTAAAAATGAGTGGGGGTCGCGTTCTTTGGTTCCCACGCACAAATGACGTGTATCGGTTTAAAAGAATACCATGAAAGATCTCAAGATTTCTTTCAAAGCTCCCATCATGTAAAAACGATTTCCATCAATTGAAGAGTCCAAAATTATGAACTGGAACTACTAGTTACTCATGCATATAAGAAGAGGCATGATAAATTTCAAGTCACTAGAAGATCATTTGATCCACCTGCTTTAGACATATTTATAAAATAGTGATTCATTAAGCAGACCTAACAACATAGATTAGAACTAGAATTTAATAAAAATGAATAAAAATTTTGATTAAATGTTTAAAAGTTTTCTAATACACATAAATCCTGATGATGCTTAGATTTAACACCACCATATAAGTGATGATGATCTCAAACAGTAGTAACCATGGCAGCCATGGAGATATATATGTATAAGTATATAGAAGGAGGTGAGTATAAGAGGAATAAGATAATGATGTATAGTGGTTCAGCCAATATGGCCTACATCCACTGTTAGTGTGTGATCCACTAAGTATGGGAATTAATGGCCTTGGGTATAATGCACATAAGTTCCCTTTCTCTCTCTACTATGTGTACAAGCAGAGTTTTTTTTTTCTAGGGTTACAATTTTTCGATCCCTTTGTAGGGCTGTAGGTGACAAGTATATATAGGTCTTGTGGGGTGTAGTGTAACCCCCAAGCATGCATGGTGCATGTTAATGATGATCAAGACAATCCCCTGCTGACACCTATAGATGCCACCTGTGATTAATGATGACATAATATTCCCTCACTTGAGGGGGTGATATTATTATAACGGTCTTCCATGTGTCATGTGAGCCTCACGCGCACTGTACCACGCGTCTCCCAAACCACGCGCTGTGATGATGTCACACTCGGCCTATGATATGAGGTCGAGAGAAAAGTTTCCTCTGGCAGTGAGTCTGGTCTAATTTAGGCCTCGTACTGTCGTACCCTCTGAGGGTCGTCTGGACCTGATGAGGGGGTCGACCCCTTGGAGGGTCGTCTGGACCTGATGAGGGGGTCAGCCCCTTAGAGGGTCATCTGGACCTGATGAGGGGTCGGCCCGTTAGAGGGCCGTCTGGACCATGATAATGGGTCGGCCCTTGGAGGGTCGTCTGGGCCTGGTGAGGGGTTGGCCCCTTGGAGGGTCGTCCGGTCCTGATGAGGGGTCGACCCCTTGGAGGGCCGTCAGGACTTGATGAGGGGGGTCAGCCCCTTGGAGGGTCGTCTGGACCTGATGAGGGGTCAACCCTTGGAGGGTCGTCTGGACTTGATGAGAGCTCGGCCCATTGAAAGGTCAAGAGACCATCTCGGGCTCGTCTTGGTGGAGGGCACCATCGGGCTGGCCGAGGGTATATATGGGTATATCAATCACCCCCTAGACCTTAGCCATAGATGTAGTTGAGATGGCTGAGGGATAGTGTTGCTTTTGAGATGAGTGTATGGTCAGTTTGGTGAATGACACATGTTGAGCTGATGTGACACTTAGGTAGATATTCATTGTCGTTCTAGTTTCCTAAGCATGGCGGCTGCACACTTTGCTTGGGACTTTGTGCCCTAATGATGCCCTCCTCGTGGGTTGTGCTCTGCCTTGGTTAATGGGCCCACTCATTAGCAAGGTATTTAAGCGATGTTTGAAATCATTTATTTTCTTCTTCTTCTTCGCGCCTGAACCCTCTCTCTCTCTCTCTCTCTCTCTCTAGCTTCTCAACAACTTCCATAGCTATTTCTGTAACTTTTTTGTACCAAGCTCCATTCAGCCGTTGCTTTTGTCTTCAGGTACTTTTCTTTGCCAGAAACTCCATTTTAAATCTTCACTTACATTTCATGCATTGGGGTTGACGCCCCTTGTAGTGTTTCTAGGATTTTCTTCTGTTTTCTGGTGCCTTCTCCGACAAGTCGAGTTCTTCCCTTTCATGAGTGTTCTTGATCAAAACCTTTTCCTTACTTTGGTTTTGATCCAAAAGTCTAACTTAGTCAACTGTGAGATTGTTTGTAGTTGGCTTAGACAAATTCTTCCAAGTGTAGGGTCTTCCCCTTAATGCTTAGGAGGCTTTACAATTTAGCTGAGGAATTCCCCTCCCTGAGAGAGAAGTTCTTTGTAGAGATCAGACGGGTAGAGGAAGAGGAGGAGAGAAGACGAGGGGCCAACCCTAATTGGGTACGACCCATTTTTCCCATCTTATTATCCACAATATTACCATCTGAGTTCGGTGGGACATCTTGTTGTCCAGCCGAGAGTCATTCATACGTAGGAGAGATGGATGAGAGAGCATCGTCGCCAATAGGCGCTGGTCCTTCTAGAAGGAGAGAGACATATGTTCTAAGCCCAAGTTGAGAGGTCGAGGGGGTAGTCCCTTCCGAGGATATTCCTGTGGCAACTTTATCCCCTCATGCCTTCCAGATGGCCTTTCCTCATGAACCTCTTATAGGTGATGAGGCCGAGGGATAAGGGACTGAGGATGATGGTGAGGACTCAGACGCTGACCAAGTTAACACCTCCCCCGCCTCAGCTTACATTTCCACCGTCAGGGATCGTGACCACCTGCTGTGGAGGCATACGTTTGGTGTGTCCCTCAACATAAGTATGAGGGTCCCCTCTGAGTCTGAGAAAGTCTTTGAGGGTGACGAGGGAGAGATTGCAGTATATGAACAGATGTTTAAGGTCGGTGTTAGGTTCCCTCTGCACCCTTCCATAGTAAACATATTGTCAGCCCTCGACGTTACCCCCTCTCAACTTCCTCCCAACTCCTGGAGGACGATTCTCGGCTATATCTCCTTATGGAAGAATACCTTCACTGACGAGCCTTCAGCCGATGTGTTTTTGGCCTGTTATAATATCACTTCCTCGTCTAAACAGCCTGGGTACTATCATCTAGGGATGAGGAGGTCTGATAAAAAACTTCTCCACGTGGTACAAACCTCTAACCATGAATGGAAGAAGAGATTTTTCTACATATCTGGGGAATGGTAATTTGTTGCCGAGGCTCATCCTTTGGACGATGGTTCAAGAGTTCCAAGGAGATGGTCTAACCCTTCTATGAAGGCTAGGTCAGACCCCGAACTTAGTCTGGATGAAAAGGACATAGTCGAGTATCTGAGAGAATGAGGGAAATAGGGTGACCTTATAAAGTTTGAATATTTGATGACCCCTCGGTTCCTCAAAGAAGTTGGCCTGAGGGTCGTCCCCTTGACAGATCTATGTGAGTTATTATTATTTTTTGCTCGATCTTTGATTTTTTCCAAGTGTTTCATCTTTGCCTCTATATTTTTCTGACGTGTTGTCTCCTATTCAGGTCGTCCTGCAGGTATCTCTGACCATCTTTGGGAAATGACTGCCCCAAGCTTATTGTCTAGTCTAGTGAAGAAGAAAGGCAAGGAGCTTAGCAGCCTCTGAGGAAGACAACACTTGTTGAGCTGACTATTGACAGTCATAAAAGAAAAGAGCCAGAAGTACCCACTAACCCTCGGTTGAATTCAAGGACGAGGGAGAGGGTGGAGTCGTCTGAGGGGACCGATTCCTCTTCCAGCATGGGAGCCTTCTGGTCCCAAAACTTTGCATTTTTGAAGTTTGATCCGTCTTCCCTGATTGCCAATCTGAGGGCGGCCAAAACTTCTATATTCTCTGTCCTCTCGGCCGCCGACTATGATTTCCTGTCGAAGATGCCCCCGACCAAGGTGTATGACTATGGTCTGCACGCTCTGGCTCAGGTATTTGTTTTCATTACACCTCCTTAGTTTGAATTTTTCACCAACTATTTCCTTAGCCTCTCAACAAGTGTCTTTTTCTGTGCAGTCTATTTATGCCTTCACGTCTGCTACCAAGTGGATGACTGAGAACTAATAAAAATTTCATGAAGACGAGAGGGCCATTCAGCACAAGGCTGACCTGTAGACCAAGCTCGAGTCTACAAGGGCCGAGTTGGAGAGTGCCAGGACCAAACATGCAAGGGTCCTCGATGAGCTGGCGAGGCAGCATGATGCAGATCTGAAGGCCAAGGACTTACTTATTAAAGAGAAGGATGAGGCCTTGATCAACCTGGGCGCTCAATTAAAGACTGAGCTATCTGAGGCAGTGAAGAAGATAGAGGCTAATGCTGTGGAGGCCGATAAACTCTCCAATGAGTTTCAACGCTTCGGTCTTGAGTACTTAGAGAGGGGGATTAGGACGGCCTGTCGATGGGTCATCCTTAAGTTCGCTGATGCAGTATCGTCCATCTGCCCCTCTCTTGAGGCAGTTCAACTCGATGATCCCCTCATTGCTGAAGCCTTAGCTCAAGTGGAATCTCAACATGTAGAAGGCACATGCACGTATGAGGCTCGACCTGTCTTAGTCACAGAGGAATCTCCCGTAGATGTTGAGGCCTTGCCTTCTGATGCCATTTAATAGGGTGGCTATTTTTAGCCAATACCCTCTTTATGTATCACATATTTTTATTGAACAAGCCTTTGTAACACTTCGTTTATAATATCATGTTTCTTGCTGTCTTCTATACTTGTCTCTTGTATGACTTGCCTTGTGATATTTTTAAATTAACAATATCACTAACCCCTCCCTCATCTTTCTTGAGGGTGAATGAGGGGTCATCCCCTCCATTGACCATCACCATAGCCGAGGGTGGCCTCCCACCAACTGAATGGTGTTTTAAATTTTAAAGTCCCCCTCGTCTTTCTCGAGGGTAAATGAGGGGTCGTCCCCACCATTTTCCCTCATTATAGACGAGGGTGGTTTTTCACCAACCTAATGGTTTTTCAAATCCCCCCACCATCTTTCTTGAGGGTGAATGAGGGATCGTCCCCTCCATTTACCCTCATCATAGCCGAGGGTGGTTTCCACCAACTTAATGATGTTTTAAATTTTAAGTCCCCCCTCGTTTTTCTTGAGGGTAAATGAGGGGTTGTCCCCACCATTTGCCCTCATTATAGCCGAGGGTGGTTTTTCACCAACCTAATGGTTTTTCAAGTCCCCCTCGTCTTTCTTGAGGGTGAATGAGGGGTCTTCCCCTCCATTGGCGCTCATCATAGCCAAGGGTGGTTTCCCCCAACTTAATGATGTTTTAAATTTTAAGTCCCCCCTCGTCTTTCTTGAGGGTAAATTAGGGGTCGTCCCCACCATTGACCCTCATTATAGCCGAGGGTGGTTTTTCACCAACCTAATGATTTTTCAAGTCCCCCTTCGCCTTTCTTGAGGGTGAATGAGGGGTCGTCCCCTCCATTGACCCTCATCATAGCCGAGGGTGGTTTCCACCAACTTAATGATGTTTTAAATTTTAAATCCCCCTTGTCTTTCTTGAGGGTAAATGAGGGGTCATCCTCACCATTTGCCCTCATTATAGCCGAGGGTGGTTTTTACTAACCTAATGGGTTTTCAAGTCCTCCCTCGTCTTTCTTGAGGGTGAATGAGGGGTCGTCCTCTCCATTAACCCTCATCATAGCCGAGGGTGGTTTCCACCAACTTATTGATGTTTTAAATTCTAAGTCCCCCCTTATATTTCTTGAGGGTAAATGAGGTGTCGTCCCCACCATTTACCTTCATTATAGCCGAGGGTGGTTTTTCACCAACTTAATGGTTTTTCAAGTCCACCCCGTCTTTCTTGAGGGTGAATGAGTGATCGTCCCCTCCATTGACCCTCATCGTAGCCGAGGGTGGTTTCCCTCAACTTAATGATGTTTTAAATTTTAAGTCCCCCTTGTCTTTCTTGAGGGTAAATGAGGGGTCGTCCCCACCATTTGCCCTCATTATAGCCGAGGGTAGTTTTTCACCAATCTAATGGTTTTTCAAGTCCCCCCCGTCTTTCTTGAGGGTGAATGAGGGGTCGTCCCCTCCATTGACCCTCATCACAGCCGAGGGTGGTTTCCACCAACTTAAAGATGTTTTAAATTTTAAGTCCCCCCTCGTCTTTCTTAAGGGTAAATGAGGGGTCGTCCCCATCATTTGCCCTCATTATAGCCGAGGGTAGTTTTTCACCAAACTAATGGTTTTTCAAGTCCCCCCTCCTCTTTCTTGAGGGTGAATGAGGGGTCGTCCCCTCCATTGACCCTCATCATAGCCGAGGGTAGTTTTTCACCAACCCAATGGTTTTTCAAGTCCCCCTCGTCTTTCTTGAGGGTGAATGAAGGGTGGTCCCCTCCATTTACCCTCATCATATCCAAGGGTGGTTTCCACCAACTTAATGATGTTTTATATTTTAAGTTCCCCCTCGTCTTTCTTGAGGTTAAATGAGGGGTCGTCCCCACCATTTGCCCTCATTATAGCCGAGGGTAGTTTTTCGCCAACCTAATGGTTTTTCAAGTCCCCCCTCGTCTTTCTTGAGGGTGAATGAGGGGTCGTCCCCTCCATTGACCCTCATCATAGGCGAGGGTGGTTCTAACGTGTATCACCCCAATCACACTAGGATTAATCAAACACAAAATGAGGGATCAATGTGACATTCTCATTAACATTCCAAGCGCTCTATTAGAGCAACACATTCATTACAACTACGGTCCGATAGGACATTACAACACTACTAATAGTATTTCTTCAAATGATCTGCGTTCCAGGGGTTGGAAAGGGTTCCCCTTCGAGGTTTTCTAGTCTATAGGTTCCAGGAACCACTACATCGATGACCCTATATGGGCCATGCCAATTTGGGTGGAGCTTTTTGAGCTTCTGCCAAGTCTTTTTGAGGACTAAGTCCCCCACTGCAATTGGCCTCTACTTCACCCTCTGGTTGTAAAACCTTGCATTCCTCTGCTGGTAGGCAGCTTGCTTTATCTCGGTATCTTCCCTCCTTTCCTTAATCAGGTCTAAGTCAAGTCTCCTCTCTTCCATATTTCTATGGGGGTCATACATTTGGACCCTGTGAGTAGGAAACCCAATCTCTGTTGGGATGATGTCTTCTGAGCCATAAGCTAGCATGAATGGGGTTTCTCCGGTAGAGGTCTTTGTCGTCGTCCTTTAGGCCCACAGTACAACATATAACTCCTCAACCCATCTTCCCTTTGCCTCCTCAAGTCTCTTCTTGATCCCATCTAGGATTATCCTATTTGTAACTTTCGTTTTCCCACTGGTATGAGGTCGACCTGGGGTAGAGAAGAATTCTTTGATACTCACCCTTTCACAGTACTTCACTAGAGATGTATTCTTGAACTGAGTCTAGTTATCTGAGATAAGGGTGTTTGGGAGACCATATCTGCATATAATATTTTTCCAGATGAACTGAAAGGCTTCTGCTTGGTAATCATGAACATCGTCTCTGCCTCCACCCATTTTGAAAAATAGTCAATTACCACGATGAGGAACCGATAGTTATTGATGGCCCTAGGCAAGGGGACTACTAGGTCGATCCCCCACACTGCAAATGGCCATGGGGATGTAATGGAGGTAAGAGGCTGATGGGGCTGTGAGGGATGGTGGCAAATCTTTGACATTTATCACACTTTTTTACATATGCCGTGAAATCTTTCCCCACGGTCGACCACCAGTACCCCTGGGTGACCACCCTCTTCGCTAAAGATCTGCCTCCAATGTGGCTTGAAAATGACCCCTCGTGCATGTCTTGCAAAATGTGTGGGACTTCAGATGGGTTCACACACCTAAGTAAGGGGAGCAAAAAAAAAACCTTTTTGTACAAGGTGTCTCCGATGACAGTGAATTTCGCAGCTCTGTATCTCAACTTTTTCCTTTCTTGCCTTGCTTCTGGCATTTACCCCTCTTTGATGTATTTGATCAGAGGGTCCATCCATGGATATTCCCTAGAAACATTTAAGCAAGTGCGAAGTGTTCCCTCAGCATCTTCAATAGTTGGTAGAAGAAAAATTTCCACTGGGACCGTCCTCCTGATATCTGTCATAGTTACCGAGGCCAACCTAGAAAGTGCACCATCTCGGCCATTATCGAGCCTAGGTATCCTCTTCAATTTCACTTCTCTGAAGCTCTTTAGTAATGACCTCACCTTTTCAAGGTACTAATCCATTCCCTCATCTTTGTCCTCGTAGGCTCCTAGTATCTAGTTCACTACTAGCCTTGAATCACTATGGACCAAAATGTGGTCGACACTAAGAGACATGGCCAATGAGAGGCCTGCTATCAAGACCTCATATTCAGACTCGTTGTTGGAGGCTTTGAAATTGAACCTTAGGGCGTACTCGATGTCTGTACCATCTGGTGCTGATACTATTAATCCATCCCCACATTCGCTTTCGCAAGAGGACCCGTCGATGAAGAGGCTCCACACTGTCTTTTCCTCTGAGAAATTTCCCTCAGTGAGGGACCCCTGTCTAAAGAGATATCTTCCCTCTTCATTTTCGGCCACTTTTTCTCTAGCTGTGCTCATCTCCGCCTTATCTGCAGGTGTGTCGGTGAGTCTGCTTTGTAAGGTATCTGTCTTCTAGAGGCTCTCATCTTCGGCTTCATCATCTTCCCAAGTAAATTCGGCCAAAAAATTTGCCAATTCTTTCCCCTTAATGGCCATCCTAGGTTGATACACAATGTCAAACTCCCCCATCTCTATATCCCAGTCCATTAATCTACCTGATTTTTTTGGCTTCTGTAGAACTTGCCTAAGAGGAGAGTCAGTGAGGATGACCATTGTATGGGACTGGAAGTATGGCTTCATCTTTCTTAATGCATGCATCAACGCATAGGCTAACTTATCCATCCTTGGGTATCTTTGCTCTGCCCCCTGAAGTGCCTTATTATTGAAATACACTGGCTTCTGTACTCCGTCCTCTTCTCTCACAATGGTTGCGCTGATAGCTGATTCTGAGATGGCTAAGTACACGTGTAGATGTTCACCCTATACTAGTCGTGATAACAACAAGGGAGACCGTAGGTATGACTTTAGTTCCCTTAAAGCCTCATCACACTCCTCACTCCATTCGAAGGACTTTCTGAGAATTTTGAAGAACGGTAAACACTTTTCTGTGGCTCTGGACACGAACCTATTTAGAGAAGTCACTCGCCTCGTGAGCCTCTGAACATCTTTAATAGTTTTGGGGGTCTTCATCTCTATGAGGGCCTTTATCTTTTCAGGGTTGGCCTCGATGCCTCTTTGGTTGACAATGAACCCCAAGAACTTCCCTGCTCCAACCCCGAAGACACACCTGGCTGAGTTGAGCTTCATTTGGTACTTGTACATTTTATTAAAGGTCCTCTCGAGGTCAGCCACATGATCCTCTACCTTCAAACTCTTAGTCAGTATGTCATCTACATAGACCTCCATAGACTTCCCAATTTGGTCTTCAAACATTTTATTTACAAGGCGCTGATACATTGCCCCCGCATTTTTTAGGCCAAAGGGCATGACCCTATAACAGTATGTCCCCTTGTCGGTAATAAAAGCTGTCTTCTTTAATTCTTCAGGGTTCATAAAGATCTGGTTGTACCCTGAATAGGCATCCATGAAGCTTATGAGCTCATGGCCTGCGGTAGCGTCTACCATCTGATCAATGCGGGGGAGAGGGAAGCTGTCTTTGGGACAATACTCATTGAGGTTTGTGAAGTCTACACACATCCTCCATTTCCCGTTGGCTTTTGGGACAATGACTGCATTGGACATCCATTCGGGATAAATGACCTCTCTGATAAACTCTGCATCTTCCAACTTCTTGACCTCATCCCTAATGACCTCATACTTCTCTCGAGAATAAATTCTCCTCTTCTTCCTCACTGGCTTTGCACCCTCTACCACGTTGAGCTTGTGGCTCATAATTTTGGGGTCAATTCCCGACATATCTGCGTGACTCCATGCAAAGACACTCTGTCTTCTCCTTAGCAACTTAATAAGGTCTTCTTTTATGTCTATCTTTAGAGCTTTACCGACTCGGATAGTTTTTTCTGGATCATCCTCATTGATGATGATGGATTCTACCTCTTATGCGACTTCTCCTTTCCTAAGTTTTTCTCATCCCTGGGGTCAAGGGTGTCAATATTGTAAGTGGTTGTTGCCTTCTTGTGTGCCTCTCTTCAACGGAGTTAAAATAACATTCCTGCGCTATCATCTGGTCTCCCTGAACTTCCCCTACCGAATAAGGGGTTGGAAATTTAATCATCTGATGGACCGTAGATGTCATAGCTTTAAACCCCTTGAGGGATACTCGCCCAAGTATAATATTGTAGGCCGAAAAGACATGTTCATCCATCACAAAGAAGCTAACATTCTTGGCAAGCCATCTCGGCCACTCGTCCCCCATCCTGACATCGACCTCATACACTCCAAGGGGATGAACCTTTTCCCCACTGAACCAAATCAATGGGTGATGGTAAGGGGCGAGTCTATCATGGCTGAGACCTAAGGCTTTGAAGCATAGCCAAAATATCACATCTGCATAGATACCCACATATACCAAGATCCTCGGCACCTCGCACCCATGCACCCTGGTAGTGATGACGAGAGGGTCATCATGTGGGGCTATGATGCCTTTGAAGTCCAATCTTGAGAACCCCACTATCAGGGTATCCATATTGACCTTCTTCCTATTTTTTAACTTTGCCTCCAGGGAGGTTGAGTGTACAACTTTGGTCACTGCCTTGGCTTCAGCTATATGGGCCTTCCTGTCTGCGACCTCTGATCCTCCCCCCTTCTAGACCCCCGGAGATCATCCCCACATCGAGAGATATCATATTAAGTCTCTTGACAGGGCCGTGATCATCTCTTGAAGGGAAGTCAGGGTCGTCCTCATCATCAGAAGGGTCGTCCCCCTCTTTTTGGAGGACCTTCTCTATATGCATCACCCCGCTTCTTTCTGGGGTCATCCCCTCGGCCCCTCTAGAGGTAACCTTTGGCAACGTACTTTCTGAGATTACCTTCTTTCAGCATCTTTTCAATATCATCTTTCAGAGCAAAGCATTTGTCTGTCACGTGGCCATGGTCTTGGTGAAATTCACACCACAGGTTTTTCTTCCTCTTATTGGGGGCTGCCCTCAACTTCTCATGCCACTTCACGGACCGATCACTCTTTATCTCATTGAGAATATGTTCATAGCTGACCGTTAGAGGGGTGTAATCAGCAAGCTTGTCATCCGTAGACCTCTTCTTCCCCTCTTTGTTCTTCTTATGGTACTTACCCCCGCTAATGCCTCCTTTTTCATCTTCGTATTTTGCGGCCATCGCCTATTCGGTGTTCATTACCTTTCTTTCCATCGACAGAAATTCAGCCATCGTACTAGGTGGGTCTTCATCAAGCTTCCATAGCAGCTTCCCCTTTTGGAGTCCTCCAGTCAGGGCTGTCATGGCTATGCTCTCCTCATAGTCTTCCACCTCTAACTTTTCTTTGTTGAATCTAGCTATGTAGTCTCTTAGACTCTCGTTCTTCCCCTGCTTAACATAGATCAAGTGTGTGGTCTTCTTCTATGGTCTCACCCCAAACCAAAAGTTATGGATGAACCGGTCTGCCAACTACTTAAAGCTTTTAATGGAATTTTTTGGAAGAGACGTATACCAGACATTTGCAGCCCTAGTCAGAGTGCCAGAAAAGGAACGACACCTCATCTCATCTGAGATAGAGTATATGTCTGCCACCGATTGGTACATCTCAATATGATGGACATGGTTTATATTCCCGTCATACCTTGGGGTGACCACAGGTGGCTTAAACTTTGATGTCATTGGGAAGTTGACTATCTTCGCCACAAAGGGTGAGCCTATGGAGTATCCTCTCTGAAGAGGGTCCCGTCTCTTCAGAATATCACCGATCTTATCCTCCAGTCGCTGGATTGAGTCATTCTAGGGCCTCGTAGGTTCGGCTTGGTTGATGTTATCCCCTGCCGCCTCTTTGAGGTGGACGGAGGGTTCTGCTGTGGTAGGCCTGTGTCGGCTGTTTACTTCCCCCTGACTGTTGTCCCATCCTAGGGGTCGGCCCCCATGGGGTCGGTCATTTTCTTTCTCCCTTCTAGACCTCGCGGAACTCCTTGATCTGGACAATTTTTCCCGAAGGTCATTTACTGGGTCCAGCCTCTCAAAGTCCGACCCCCTACTCAAGCGATCAAAAGCAGAGCCTCTCGGGCGATCGTCAAGATTTTGCCTACCACACTTCCCTCTTCTCTCTTGGAGAGGTCGTACAGTATTGTTGGAGACCTCATACGGCTCTCAGCATTCTATGGGGGCGTCCTCTCCCTCCAGATCATCATACCTATCCTCAGGGCAAGGGTTTCCTTGCCTCCCCAGGCGTAGATATCGGGAGTCAGCAACATCCCTCCGCCGTTGTGGAGGTGGCAAGTCTTTGCGTGGTGCCTGGGGTGGTCCCCTGGCCTCATGCTGCCCTGGAGCCGTTGTCGGAGTAATCATCTCAGGTGAGACCCCTGGTGGTCTTAGTATGTTCTGACTTAGAGCTATGAACTGCTCCTGCATGATCCGTTGGCTTGATGCCAGAGACTTCAAGGCTGCCGCCATATTAGCCATCTCAGATTGAGGTGGTGGTTGACTGGAACTGGGTCCTACTCCACCATCCGGTGGAGAAAGTGGTGGTGGTGGCATCTTTGGTGCCATGTGTTTGAGATAAACTGAAGAAAACACTAGTGAGCTTGAGAACCTTAATGGGTCTCTTTCAATGGTGAAACATCTCCACACCGGGGGAGAAATGGCTCACCACCAGAGTGCCCAATGAGATCAAGATGTACAAAGGAAGAGATGTCTTCTCGTTCCCACAGACGGCGCCAAACTGATGATGCTTAGATTTAACACCACCATATAAGTGATGATGAGCTCAAACAGTAGTAACCATGGCTGCCATGGAGATATATGTGTATAAGTATATAGAAGGAGGTGAGTATAAGAGGAATAAGACAATGATGTATAGTGGTTCAGCAATTATGTCTTACATCCACTATGAGTGTGTGATCCACTAAGTATGGACACTAATGGCCTTGGATACAATGCACATAAGCTCCCTTTCTCTCTTTACTTTGTGTACAAGCAGAGTTTTTTTGCTAGGGTTACAATTTTTCGATCCCTTTCTAGGGTTGTAGGTGACAAGTATATATAGGTCTTGGGGGGTGTAGTGTAACCCCCAAGCATGCATGGTGCATGTGAATGATGATCTAGCCCATCCCCTGCTGACACCTATAGATGCCACCTGTGATTAATGATGACATAATATTCCCTCACGTGAGGGGGTGATATTGTTATAACGGTCTTCCACGTTCCATGTGAGCCTTACGTGCACTGTTCCATGCGTCTCCCAAACCACGCGCTGTGATGATGTCACCCTCAGCCTATGATATGAGGACGAGGGCAAATTTCCCTCTGGTAGTGAGTATGGCCTAATTTAGGCCTCGTACTTTCATACCCTCGGAGGGTCGTCTGGACCTGATGAGGGGGTCGGCCCCTTGGAGGGTCGTTTGGACCTGATGAGGGGGTTGACCCCTTGGAGGGTCATCTGGACCTGATGAGGGGGTCGGCCCCTTGGAGGGTCGTCCAGACCTAATGAGGGGTCGACCCGTTGGAGGGTCATCTGGACCATGATGATGGGTCGGCCCTTGGAGGGTCATCTGGGCCTGGTTAGGGGTTGGCCCCTTGGAGAGTCCTCCGGGCCTGATGAGGGGTCGGCCCCTTGGAGGGCCGTCTAGACCCGATGAGGGGGGTCAGCCCCTTAGAGGGTCATTTGGACCTGATGAGGGGTCGGCCCCTTGGAGGGTCGTCCGGACCTGATGAGAGGTCGGCCCATTGAAAGGTCAAAAGACCATCTTGGGTTCGTCTTGGTGGAGGGCACCCTCGGCCTGGCTGAGGGTATATATGGGTATATCAAATCCTCATATAATAATTTAGGATCCATGGATATGTAGGTTTTGATATGAAATCAATTCAAGAACATACGAATTCATTTGGCCAAAGAAATTTGAAATATGCATGGATTTTGACAGAAAGTTAGGACGTGGTATTTCATTTAGGACTTGAGTTATTTCATAAAGTTTTATAGAGTTTTTTGTAGGAAATTTCGAATCCAATCATACTAAGTTATCGTAGGGATCTAAGTTATGAGATCTAGGATTAATTTCGAGAAAGTGTAAATCCATTAGGATAATTTAGGGAAGTATAACATGTTTGATTAGGGATAGAACCGTATATATATATGTGTGTGTGTGTGTGTGTGTGTGTGTGTGCATGTGCGTGTGCGTGTGCACATGCGTGCTATTTGTGGACATACCACATGTATGTGTTGACTCACGGGAAAAACATCATGGGGTTACGGATGTAAATGGATTCTATGACCATGGAAAACACTCTTGAATGATGAGTAGCTTGAATGGAGGTCGATGCTTTGATTACATTTAGTTGATCGTTATCTCACGAGGTAAAGAAATAGATTACCCGATTCATTAGATGGTTTGGTATGTGACTAAGCTGTGGTGTGATTACCTAGTGATCCTCCCCTTATTTTTTATGTGCACATCTTAAATCTGTCTAGTAAGATACTCCCATGTATTCACCGATAGAGGCACGAGAATGTCCCTAAAGGTTGGTGCCTTTATGTGGTTAATGAGATCTCTCTCTCCTTCCATCTCTCTCTCTCTCTCTCTCTCTCTCTCTCTCTCTCTCTCCATATATATATATATATATATATATATATATATATATATATATATATATATATATATATATATATATATATTATTTGGTCCAACGATGGACATGTATAAAAGGATACCATGTCAAGTTATTGCTATTATGGTGATATTGTGTAAATACAATTATTCGGGTGACGTATAAGGACTATGCTATTTATATCCTTAATATATGGAAAGGGGTATTATTCAGTGGTATCTGTATGAAAGTATGGTTAGCTCACATGTTAGTCTTAGTGTGGGACTTATATGTGTTAGTGGGGATTGGGCATCCCTTTATTCTTAGTGTGACGTGGCTACTTATGTGTTATGAGGTAGTATATGCATACTTCGTATGGTTTATTACTCTTATTGCATTATTAGAGTTGCAATACTATGTTGGATTCTTAATGTGTTTTCATGTAGATGGATTGGTGGTGCTTAATATGTACTTGTATAGTATATTCTTGGATTGCTAGCAAGTGATGGACTAAGTTCTCTGCGCTTTGTATAATATAGAGTTAGACTAGTGTTAGATAATATGTGTCAAATATTGGGTAGTATCTGTGGTGACAATTATATTCAACACAAATAAATAAAAAAAGTTCAATCACTAGAGGAAATAAATAAGATAAAATGCCAATCACACAACACGTATGTATGTGGTTTAGCAAGAATGCCTACGTCCACGGTAATGCAGACAATATTATTTCTATATACTCCGGGGAGCATTTTATAGAGAATACAGTGCGTGCCCTTTGCCCCAGGCTTAGGGTTTGTTATATACATGTTTATCTTGGGGGAGTGGGGGTGTTGGACTCCCCCACATCCATCTTTCTCTCCTGGAATATCTCCCTATGAGATTTTAGGAGAGGACTAAGGCATAACTGAATTTAGTTGAGGTGCGAGGGGTCCGAACTTTGGGCCGTTTTTATTAAGCTACTCGTCAGGGCCCATGATGGAAAATTCGGGTACCACAATTTCCCCTAAAGTTGTTGGGACACAATTTGAGCTCAATAAATTTAAATGATTTTTCATAATGTCTCTTTTGTAAATTATGTAACTCTTTCCAATGTTGGATCTTTTTACTTTGATTTTCGCGGCAGTGTGCTTCGTGTTTTGTGCATCATGATTGAGAACGTTTAAGGAGTCATTTGGAGTGGCATTTCTATATTGTCATTTCGAGATTTTTAGCATTTCCTCACCTTCTGCGAGTTTTAGCCGTTGTGCCCTCCTTTCCAGGTCTTCATTTTCTTTGCTTTCAATATCCCTCATTATCTGGGCTTGTGATCTTGCGTTGTCCAAGCCAAACTTTCATCTCGTAAGTCCCCTTTCCTCTCTCTTTGTGCTTTCTCTGTTGAGTTTTCTTTGAATTTGTAATATAGGGTTTACACATGATGAAGATAGGTAATAGATCAGTGCTCGAGCTTAAGAAGTTTTACAATATCCCTGAATGGGTAGAGATTGAATGCGTCTTTGTCCCTAAGAATGTTAGAGAGATAGAGGGCTCTCATTGCATTCATGTCATGTTGCTTTCCCAAGGAGGTCTTACTTTTCCTCGAAACAATTTGTTTCTGCATTTCTTTGGATATTTCAACATCGTCCCTGCATAGTGCTCGCCCAACGTCTAGAAGATAGTCAATGGTGTCCATAGGATAAATCAACTTTATGGCATTATTTTTGTTATTCCTTCTCTCGAACTAGCTCTGGTCTTCTCTACCTTAAGGCCAGGATTCTTGACAGGGTAATTGTAGTAAATTTACGTAATTCCCATAAGGGCTTTCTTGCTAGGAATTGACAGCTCTCCCCCTAGACTGAGGGGGCGAGGTCTGATAGATTCACTGTTCCCTTTTATGGGGAAGAGTACATAGGTAATCTTTGCTCTGCTCTTTCGATCTTCTTGTTAATGTATGCTTTCTATGATATTATTCTCTCTTCTTTTCAACGAGGATAATGAATTTAGAACCTGATCTTAGTGAGGTTCGAGTTGCTAAGATGATCAAGGCTTGGAACATCAGAGAGCCTTTGGCTGAAGGTGAATATCCTCGGTCAGCCTCTTTTCTCCTGCAGTACAAGAACATTGGGTCCAGTTTCATCGCGCGGCCTATAGATAACATTCATGTCCTAGATATTACTAAAGAAGTTGTTGTTGACCCCATCCAGTTGGACGAGAAAGAAAGTAGTTCCGAAAGTGATATTAGAGGAGGTGCTGAAGGTGGTTCTGGTGAGGCGAGCTCCAGTAGTAAACGTTCTTCTAGTTCAAAAGAGGTTTCTGAGGCTCAAGAGTCTTCAAGTACATCCAGAAGTTCTAGTGAGGAAATGGTTCACCCTAGGAGGAACCTGATCTGCGATGATGATGACGAGGATGATGTGCTTCTCACTCATCGGTCGAAGATGCAAAAATCCAGCAGTGGGGCTATTACTACTGGTTCTCAGTCTGCTGCTCATGAGAAGGAAAAGAAGAGAAAAGAAGAAGAGAAGTTGAGAGATAGAGAGCAAGAGAGAAGAGGAGAGGAAGAAGACTGAGGAGAAAAAGAAGGTGGAGGAGAGGAAAAGGGAAGAGAAGGAGAAGGAGAGAGAGGAGGAGAAGAGAAAAATATAAGCGAGGATGAAGGCTGGGCAAGCTCTAGTGCCTGTGTCTGCTTTGGCAGAGGGGGCCTCGGTTGCCATCTCTCCCCAACTGGTTCCTGTACTACTCGAGAGAGCAATCTGCCTGCTAATCGCCAAAGGGCAATGGGGACTGACCATCTAGCTTTGCAAGCGAGCCAGAGGCTAGACTTGGTAAGTCTGTTTCTTTTCTTTAACACTTGTAAAACTCTATTTGCTACTTTATTTTAATGCTTCCTTTTTACTTGAAGTTTGTGACTGACTTCATCGTGCTCTATCGCTCTCGCGACGAGCTAGTGAATAAGAATACTGAGTTGGAGAAGTAGAATGTTGCTCTGAAGGGGAAGAGCATCAAGCTTGAGGCCAACCTGAAGACTACTGATACTGCACAGATTTCCTCTGATCTTGCCCTTGTTGAAGACAATCGGTCGAGGGAGGCAGCGATCAAGAGTCTTAACGAGCTACAGTAGGCCTATGATTTAGTCTGCTCGAGTAAGCTAGCGGTGGTGGAGGAGCATAAGGTGCTAGTGGAGAAGATGAAGGATAAGGAGTCTGAGGCAGCTACTCTGAAGGAGAGTTCTTATAATAATGGTTGGGTTGCGGCGTATGAAGATGCTGATGTTTAGATTGGCTACATTAGCCGACTGAATTTCAAGAAGGGTTGGAACAAGGCTCTTCTGGATGTTGAGGTGGATATTGATGCACCCTTGTTTAATGAGAATTATCCATGCCCAAATCCTATTGTAGATGAAGCCCCTGCCCCAATCATTGAAGGTGTTTCCCCTGCCTCACAGACTGTTCCTGCTGGTGCTCTTTCTACTCAGGGAACAGTAGTTATTCCCTTTGAGGGTGAAGCTCCTACTGCTACTGATAAGCAAAAGCAGTCGGCTTCCTCCGAACAAGAGGAGGTTGCTATTTAGACTGCTCTTAGTATTGTTTTTGTATTTTTGACTTGTTTGTAATGTTCCTTTCTGATTCTTAATGTACTTTGATCCTTTATGTATGAATGAAATGAAAAGACTTTTTCCCTCAGCATACTGATTCATTTTATCCTTTACTGCTCTTTTATGGTCTGTTGTCGATTGATGTAGATGAATATATACCAGCCACTTCTCAACTGGGAAGAATGATCGGTCCTAATGTGAGTGCTTATGTTCTCCAGACCTTCGTAAGAATTTGCAAATTGCTGCGATCGAGGAATAAGAGTTTCATGGATCAGTCAGAGCCCGTTGCTAAACTTAAAGACATACTTCAGGAAATGGAAGAAGTTGGAGCTTTTGTTCAAAAGGAAGTGAACACTCTGAGATCAAGACTCCTCGATGCTACTAAGATTAACCAAGTCGGATAAGTTCTGTAATAGGAAAATGAGTCCTTGAGGAGGGAAGTGTTGCGCCTAAGGGAGCATGCGTCGAGCACCGCGCCTCACATTTTAAGGGGTTCCTCTTCATCACGAGCTGTCACAGGACCAAGCGATGCTCCTCTGGTTCTGTGAGGTTCTACCCCATCGACTGTTCCGTGAGTTGGTCCAAACCTAAGAACTCCAGCTAGGGAAATGGATGAGCTCCGTGAAGATGTCCGTCGAGCATACGTGATTGCTTCTGGGCTCCAAAGGGATGTCACACGGCTAAGGCATCTATTTAAGAAAGGACCTCGGTGAGTGTGGGCTGATGGTTACGACCAAGGTTGGGCAGATGCTCCGACGAGGCTGACAGAGTTTGAAGAGATCACATTTATTAGGGGATGGTTGAGTGCCCTCAGGGAGATACAAGTTCCAAGGAACTTAGTACTCTGGTACCATCATGAGATCTCCCCTTCAACTTTATGGCCTAACCCTTTCAGGAGGGACGACCAATGGATCCCTATCAATGCTATCCCTAGGAAACTGTTAGAGACAACCGCCAGTGAGGTCGAACATGAATTGGCTCCTCATCCGGACGATGGCCGAAGAGCACAAGTGGTTGACTATCTTGTTCAGAGGCCTCAACCTCATTAGGATTTTACCACCTATAACTCTCTACATATATATAATGAAGTAATGTAATATTGATATTTTGGGCAATCTCGCCGTCTAAACACGGGTTGTACATTCTTGTTATAAATGTGATGAAGTAATATAATATCTATGTTTTAGGCTATCTCGCCGGCTAAACATGTGTTCATCATAAATCTCTCACTTAATTATCTTGGGCCCTTGATGGATGACTAGATTGGTATGGTTGCAATGTTGAGTTAGTGTCCTCCTAGTCTAGTATGCTTATGAGATATCGTTCTTCCTCACTTTACCTTTTAGGTCATGTCGTCACACTTCCTTAGGCCTAAGTGTGGCAATGGCGAGGACACACCTGGCGCTGGATGTTCTATCCTTGCAGTTTTTTTATCCAAACATAGTCTGGTGACCAATTTGTTTTTGGTTTAATTGCCTAAGGATCCCCTCTGGGCTTGATATATTGTCGTGGAAATGCTAGGAGGTTGTTCATGTTTCATAACGAATACCCGAGGAGGGTGATACCCTACTTTTATGCTTTGAGTAAGGTGCCTGTTATTTGGAAAGGCTGTACAAGTTATAAAGTTCTGAATACTTAATAGAATGCAATTGCCAAACATCTTTCATTAATTCACAAGTAAATAAAAAATGAGTTGCCAATTATAAAGATTTGATAAGAGAGCCAAGAAAAAGAAAAAGCAAGAAATATAATTTCTTTAGGTTGGCTGCGTTCCATGCTCGGGGTATCTCTCTGCCCTCCAGCATTTCTAAGTGATAGGCTCCTTATAGATCGTGTCTTGTTATCTTGAATGGTCCTTCCCAGTTCGGCCCTAGCTTTTCGTCTGATGGTTTTACTGCGCTACCAAGGACTTACCTTAGGACATATTTCCTAACCTAGAATGCCCTCAGATTAACCTTCTTGTTATATTGTTTCATGAGCTATTGTTTATATCTCGCTAGCCCTTACTAGGGCTAGGTCTCTGGGTTCGTCAGCTAGATCAAGTTCAGCAAGTAATGCTGTATCGTTCTGGCCTTGGTCGACAAGGGTGGTTCTCATCATTGGTAGACTAGCTTCCAAGGGGATGATTGCTTCCATTCCGTATGTTAGTGCGAATGGGTTTCCCTAGTTGCTCACCGTGGGGTATTGCGGTAAGCCCACAAAATATGCGGTAGCTCACTCACCCATGCACATTTAGCTCATTCTAGTCATTTCTTCAGCCCATCGATCACTATTTTGTTTGAAGCCTCGGCTTGAATGCTGCTCTGGGGGTATGCCACCGAGCTAAAATAGTGCCTGATCCCCTGTTCATTGCTGAAGTTATAGAATGGCCCACTCTCGAACTGTGTTCCGTTGTCAGTGATGAGGGTTCTGGGGATTCCAAAATGGGTAATCATATTTTTCCATATGAATCTCATCATATCTGCATCTCAGATGTTTGCCAGTAATCCGTTGTGACTAACAAATACTTGCAGTTGCCGACGGTGATAGGAAGTGGGCCTACGATGTCCATTCCCCATTGGGCGAAAGGACAGGGACTGGTGAGTGATCTTAGGTCGCTGGCAGGTTGGTGAACCATAGGAGCATGTAGTTGGCATTTTTTCACATTTGCGAGCCAATACTACCGAATCTTTTCGCATATATGGCCACCAGTAGCCTTCCTTCGTAGCTCGAAAAGATAGTGATCTTCCTCCAATATGGCCTCCACAGATTCCTTCGTGGAGCTCGTGTAGAATTTTCTCGACATCCTTTGGGTGAACACATTAAAGGTAAGGGCCGAAGAACGATCTCTTATATAGCTTGCCCTCGGGAGATAAGTGAAAGAGAGCAGCTTTGACTCTTCTCTGGTGAGCGATCTTCCTATCATTTGGAAGTGCGCCATCTTTCAAATAGTCCCTTAAAGGGTCCATCCAACTGGGTTCTGACTCAATCTGGAGCACGTGCTCCACGCTTGGCAGCTCATCGCTCTAGTTAATGCTTGGATGGGCGAGGAAGTCGATGGCGATCGTTCTTTTTAAGTCGGAATTAATTGACGAACTCAGGGCTTCCAGGGCGTCGACATGGCTGTTCTGACCTCTAGGAAACTGCTGGACATTGACTTCCTCAAATCTGGACATTAGCCTCTTTATCAAGGCGAGGTAGGCTTCCATTCTTTCATCTTTTGAATTATAGTCCCCACTTATCTGATTGGAGACCAATTGTGAGTCTCCGAACACCTCTAACTGCTTTGCCCCTAACCTCTGTGCCTTCTGGAGGCCTTCTATTAAAGACTCATACTCTGCCTCATTGTTGGAGGCTTCAAATCCAAGCCTGATTCCCTGTTCGAGGAAGGTATCTTCTGGAGTAACAAGAACAATGCCCACTCCTTCCCCCTTTGAGTTGGAGGATCCATCAATAAATAATCGCCAAACTCCCTCTGTTGCTTGATTCTCTCTTTGCTTTATGGGTTGAAGTTGGTCGAGAGGCTTCTTGCTTATGAACTCGGCTAGGAAATCAGCAAGGACTTGCCATTTAATTGCATTCCTTTGTTGAAATTGGATGTCAAATCGTCCGAGCTCGACCGACCATTTTGTCAGTCTACCCGACAAATCCGTTTTTCGCAGGACTGCTTTAAGGGGGTGTGATGTAAGGACGACGATAGTGTGAGATTCAAAGTAGTGCTTCAACTTCCTCGAAGCTACTATGAGTGCAAAGGTGAGCTTATCTAGTGGTAGGTACCACTGCTCAGCGTCTAATAAGGTCTTGATCGTGTGATAAATGGGGTGCTGGATTCCTGCTTCCTCGCGGACCAGTGCAGAACTGACGGTGTGGCTGGAAACAGCGAGGTATAAGTACAAGGAATCTCTTTCTTGAGGTATGATGAGCAGGGATGGTGAGCTAAGGTAAGCCTTGAGCTCGTCCAATGCTTGTGAGTAATCTTGATTCCATTCTACTATCTTGTTTCCCTTTAAGAGCTGGAAGAATGGTTTGCACTTATCAGAGGAATTCGAGATGAAACGGTTCAAGGCAATGACTATGCCAATGAGCTTCTGTGCGTCCCGTATTGTGCGAGGGGGTTGTACCATATTGATTGCATTGATCTGGTCCCGATTAGCATCGATGCCTGTCTTACTAACCAAGTACCCAAGAAACTTTCCTGACTGGACATCGAAAGAACATGTGCTCGCGTTGAGCTTTATTCGGTATTTCCTGAGGATTTATAAGGTTCTTGATAGGTCTGAGAGGTGGTCTTCTTTGTTCTTACTCTTGACGAGCATATCGTCGATGTATACTTCCATGGTGTCTCCCATTTGGTCTTTGAACATCTTGGTGACCTGCTGCTGGTTGGTTTCCCCTACGTTTTTTAGCCCGAAGGGCATGCCTTTGTAACAGTATAATCCGACGGTGGTGATGAATCATGTCTTGTCCTGGTCTGGTGCATACAGAGGGATCTAATGATACCCCGAATATGCATCCAAAAAACTCATTATTTTGTGAGATGTTGTGGCATCCACCAATTGGTCGATTTTGGGGAGAGGGAAACTGTCCTTAGGGCATGCCCTGTTAAGGTCAGTGAAGTCAATACAGACTGTCCATTTCCCATTACTCATCGAAACTACTATTGGGTTGGATAACCATTTAGGGAATTGAACCTCCCATATGGATCCTGTATCCAATAGTTTTTTAACTTCTTTTTCTACAGCTTTTGCCTTCTCAAGCGCAGTTCTTCGTGCCTTCTGCGTGATAGGTTTGAAAGTGGGGTCGATATGCAACCGATGAAAAATCACATTGGGATCAATTCTAGGTAGCTCGTATGGTTCCCACGAGAAAACATCTACGTTTATTCTCAACAGAATCATCAATTCCTTCTTTTCTTGATCTGTGAGAGAAGCTCCAATCAAGAATATCCTTTCTTTCTTGCTACCATCAACTGTAATTTCCTCTAGGTTTTTGACGACCCGCTCAGAGGGGAAGAGCCTGGTCTCTTCCACTCCGGGTCTTCCGTACCTTAACTGCTATTTTGAAGGTACCAAACCTTCTTGTTCCTCGACCTTCTCTTTGGGATTTTCGGCCTTCTTCTCTAGTCTTGGGCGGATGGCCGCTATGAAGCACCTTTTTGCTATCGCTTGATCACCATGTATCTTCATTACTCTGTAACACCCCGCCTAATTAAATTCCGGGTGGCCAGTCCCATACCAAATTAAAACAGAATATACAGTTGGCTCATTCTTAGCATCACTGTCGAAAATATTTACAAATCAACCAATCACCAATTAAGCTGATGTTAAAAACATTCCAAATTTTAATTCAACAAAATCATTTTTAGTTTACGAATAACACTTCACATTTTATTCTATCACAATAGTAACTGAACATATAACTCAAAAGAATTTAAATGCAATTGGAATAAAAATTCCCACATAATAATCCAACACAGTAATCCTAACAATAATAAAAGTATTAAAATGACACGAGTACAAGACTATATGACCCAGATAGAAAGGAGATAACTGAATTCCTTTGGGCGACATGCCCTAAATAAAAGATCACTACACAATGTGAATCAAATGAAGATAGACGTCTAAGCAATACTCCATAGCTTCATGTCTCATCCTAATCCACTAAGGTTGGCATCCCTGATGCGGAACACCTGATATAGAAGGTACAATAGAAAAGAGAATATGCAAGGAAATGGGTCAGAGCCCGATATAAAATAATTTTGAAAACAGCAAGTATTTAACAAGTGCAATTAAGAATTTATTATGTACATGTTAGTATCCAGACTCTCACTTGATATTCTCACCTCGCATCTAGAGTGCACGCTTAACGTTTCCTATTAACCTCCTAGTTAATGGTTCCTCCAATCTAGTTTCCATAATATGATTCTATCCCATATCATAACACCGTATGTCCCATACCATACGTAGTGTAATCATTCATATACGTTTCTCATTCATATGAGTTAAGCTTTTCAATTCTATAAGAATAAATATTCATTAACTTAATTCAATTCTTTTTCTCTATTTACCGTCATCTACAATATCGCACAGAAGATTAACCAAACCACTCTATATGCATTCATTTAATTCATTATATATATACATATATAATACGGAACCCTTAGACACAACTGCGATGCATGCATTACTCTGCTATCACGTCCTAGTATCGCAGGTCGCCGAATAAGGGACTAAAGGTTCGGTAAGGATTCCTCGAACCACAAACAACAACACATAAATTGGAGGCAAACATAGTTATCGTATCCATGGGTCTAGCACATACCTACGTACCCATAGTCCGCGAACTTATCAACTCCCCGATAACTCTTTCATATGCCTATGTTCTCGAGCAACAAATCAAAATGCCATGGATTCATCAGGATATGACTGCCCTCACGCGCAAACCTCCCGTCGATAGCAAGTAAGCTAGGTATGCCATACACATAAATCATCAATTAATGAAATAGGCATTATCATCTACCTATGGATTTAATATCAACAAGGTAATCACACTACCATAAGATAATTCCCATACGTAGCATTATATCTCTTAAATCCTACGTATTAAAATATTATGACTTTACTTCTTTAATTTAATTATTCCAGAGTCTCACTCATTACTCAAGGATTAAATAGGTTTTTCCTCAATACATTTATTCAGTAAGAAATCACAAATATCCTACTGTTCCATATCATCTTATCTCCCGAATTACTATGAATTAAACTCTCCTTTAATTAGGGTTATAACCGATAGTTTCTAATTTCTTATAAACACCTCTTCTATCACCTAGGATTAAACCTTCTAGTAAACCTAAGGCTGCCCAGGTGATTTATAAAATTTCCCTTACTAGACCTATCCTTAATCCTCATGCATACAATTTAGAATCCAACATATGAATCTAGCAACCGAAATTTCTTCCAAATTTATTATCATAATTCTCATCAATTAAGTTCCACTCACATTAATTCGGTTCTTATCTAGGCTTACTGATCTTCCCTAAGTCCCATTATATCCAGTTAATAATCACTAAAGACTTATAAAAGATTTGGGATAAGATCAAGGATTAAAAAGAAACAGCTTCATAAATTTTGGGGAGGTCGATCGATCGAAGATAGGGGGTCGATCGATCGATCACCCAGATATCAGCCCAAAATTCTGCAATTCTTATACTGCGGGTTTCATAACTTTTGATCATCCCACCCTTTATATTAACAACCCAAATTCCTTGTAATACTTACTACATGATATAGCAACATATGTAAATGACTTCTAATGCTCTAAACATCCTGGAATCATCAAGAGTTTTAATTAAAAGCATATATTTATCCTCTCTTTTTCTAGAAAATTTTAAACGTGATATCTTCAAGATCAAACCAATGATTCTCAGAATTTCTTCAACAACTTAATGATTATTTCTTGGATTACTATCTACCTACAACATGAGTTTGATTCCACTATATTTCCATTTTCCAGAAATCAATCAACAACTCTATCTTTATCTTCCAAACATGAAAATCTCATTTTTTCATCCTAACATGGACAATATACTAACTAGATTGAAAATATCAAATACTTTCCTCTAATGAAGATCTGATCCTTTGGGGTTGTGTCTCACTAATGGTTCTCCCCTTCTCCAGTCAACTTCCGATGGTGGCTGGTGGTGGTGACCTTTGGCCCTTAGTTCTCCTCCTTTCCAAGAAAGCTTCTCTCCTCCCAAGTACCCTTTCACTCTCTCTCAAAAGCTGACCTCTCAATTTTTGTGTAGAAGAGAAAATGAACCTACGTACAACTAATATCCAAATATTTATAATAAGACAAAATCCAAAATCACTATTCACCCCCCCTGTAAAAATGAAAAAAAATGCCCTTTTGGGTGTCTTTTCATTTCTAAATGACCCGAGACCCAAAACCAACATCCAAGTAGACTTTTCTGACTATTTCAACCCTTCCGGATGCAACTACGCGGTCAAAACAACTATAAGGTTGATGTAAAAATAAGTTTCCTTTTTAATTTAATAAATTTGTCTTGACACGTCCCGTACCGCGTCCGACTAAAATCTAAAATTACTGAATTAATAACTCACAGCAGTATCAGTAATATCATATTCATATATTACCTAAATATCTTTAAGTAATATACAAAATCATTCATTTTAATATCCAGAATTCGGATAAAACCCAAATGAATTAATTTATAATAAAATCTAATTAATCCATTAATTTAAAATATAACACATTTTAAAAGTCATTAAAATTATGGGGTATTACATACTCCTCACTCAGTCACATATTCGAGTTTCTGATGGTAGGTCGAGGGGACTGACTTCATCACATGTAGCCACCCTCTGCCGAGGATATCTTGGTATGGCGAGTCAATGTCGACTACTAGAAACTCAATTATCTTGGAGATACTTCCTTCCTTTACTAGTAGGACAATCTTTCCCAATGGAATAGTCACTTTTCCAACGAAGCCAACTAGAGGGACAGTGACTTTCTTCAGGTCGGCGATGCATAACTTCAATTTTCTGAATAGGTCGAGATACATTACCTCGGATGATCTTCCTTGGTCGATGAGCAACTTATCGACGTCGTAGTTGGCTATCCTGAGCGTAATGATCAAGGCGTCATGATGTGAGGTTCTCATTCCCACCAGATCTTAATCTGTGAACACGATATGTTTGTTATAGTCGACGTTATCTACTCGCCGATGCTTTCCTGATTGTGTCTTTACTAGATCGATCCGAAAATCTTGCATCACTACTGTAAGCTTTTTACTTCCATTCGAGCCGAATTTCCTTGAATCTTCTTCACATCAGATGCCCCATGAATTACTACGAATTTATGGATAACATCGTCCTCGAGTACGTTGTCAGGTCTTGCTTCTGCATTAGCATCGACTTTCTCTGCCTTCTTCTCCACAAACTCATTCAGGTGCCCGGACTGGGCCAGTTCTTTGAGGTGGGACTTATGATCTTTGTAGTGATCAGTCTTATGTCCTCCCTCTTTATGAAAAGCGCATCTCAGCGCATTATTTCCCTTTGAGGGATCTCCTCCCATATTTTTGGGACACTTAATAAATGGGTCTTCTTTGATCTTCGTCAGAATCTTATAAATTGGTTCTTTGAAGACAGTGTTGACTACCTAAAATTCTTTCGAAATATCATTCCTGCCTCCGTTCTTGGAGCCATTCTTGCCCCCGTTCTTTCCTTCTTTCTTCTGGTTCTCAGCTTTGTCATTGCGTTTGGCAATGAGCTTAGTTCGACCATTTTCCCCTGTGTTGGGGCGGGTCACATCCTCCACTTTGGTGTACTTCTCGATGCGAGCCATCAGGTTGTCGATGGACATGGCCTCTTTCTTCGTCAGGGATTGGTGCAGAAGGCAAGAGCTGGGTAGCCCAATTTTGAAAGAGGCCACTGCTACCTGCTCCGAGCAGTCCTCAACCTCGTTAAATAACTCCTAGTAGCTCTTCGCGTAGTCCCGGAGGCTCTCTTAAGGCGTCTTTTTCATTGTTAGTAAAGCATCCATCCTTTTGGTATGGGAGCTAATAGTAATGAATTGGGCTCTAAAAAGCTCACCCGGGGACTCAAAACTCCTGATAGACCTATGAGGGAGCCTCTCAAACCATTTTGCGCCACATCATGCAGACTCGAGGAGAAAATCCAGCACATCAGTGCATCCCGGTGGTTCTAGAGAGTCATGACTTGCTTGTACTGCCTAACGTGGTTAATAGGGTCAGTTTTTCCGTCATAGATCTTTAATCTCAAAATAGAAATTTTTTTGGGGGCGTCCTCTTATTCTATCTCCCTTGAGAAAGGGGATTTCATCTGGGTTTTGAGAGCTCGTCTAGAAAGCACCCTGGTCGATCTCGCACTGCGATGTGCTGGGTGTTGGTCCATCTCCCTTCGGACCAAATATCGTATGTTCTCATCGCTGCGAGCTGGGCTAATGTAATGGTGAGCCATTCACTGGTGCTCGAGTGAGTCGTCGCTTGACTCGTGCTTCTCACTCTTTTGGGATCCACATCTAGGGCTCCTTCCTTGGCTACGAGACTTGCTCGCCTGAGGGCTAGGAGTGCGGTATGGACATAACCTAGTGCTGCGATGGAGCTCTTTCTCAATCCTTTCTAGTTTCCTTTTGAGGAGAGCATTCTCAGCCTCTTGCTTGCGAGTGCACTCCCTCTGCTCTTGGAGCCTTGCATCATAAGCATCAATCAATCTAGAGAATTGTGTGGACTTTTCTGGTCCTTGGCTCTCCTCTGAGGCTGGCCTCTCTGGGTGAGCCCCCTGATGTGAATGCTGAACTTCAGATTTGATCCTACGAGGAGCAGGTTGTTCTTGGATATCTCTTTCATGAGGGGCATTACTGTTGTGACCAGACATTTCAATTTTTTTTATTGGTGAGGGCTTTCTCAGGAAATACAAACGTTCCCGCAAACGGCGCCAATTATGGTGACAATTATATTCAACACAAATAAATAAGAAAAGCACAATCACCAGAGGAAATAAAGAAGATAAAATGCCAATCACACAACACAGTATGTACGTGGTTCATCAAGAATGCCTATGTCCATGGTGGGGCAGTCAGTATTATTTCTATATACTCCGAGGAGCATTTTACAGAGAATATAGTGCGTTCCCTTTGCCCCAGGCTTAGGGTTTGTTATATACATGTGTATCTTCGGGGAGTGGGGGTGTTGGACTCCCCCACGTCCATCTTTTTTCTCCTGGAATATCTCCCTACGAGATTTCAGGAGAGGAATAAGTCATAACTGAATTTAGTTGAGGTGCGAGGGGTCCGAACTTTGGGTCATTTTTATTATGCTACTCGTATGGGCCCATGATGGCAAATCCAGGTACCCACAATATCGTATCTAATCTAGTGAGGAGTGGAGATTACGTGGGTATCGGGTAAGGCAGTAGTTAGTCTCAGTGAACGTCTTAATCTATTTGGACATTACATGGGGTGAAAATACTATTCGTGTTATTAGACTCAGTGTATTATTATTTTAATGATATTATATTGTATTAAAAATTATGTAGTATGAAGGTTACTCATATATTCTGGAGGCATAAATACTTATGTTGTTAGTTATGCCTTAAGTAGGATGGGCAAGTATATCGAAGACTACCTTATGACATATGGCGTGATGTATTTTTATGTGAGTGATGGTAGGATAGCATGTGAAGTAAATTACTCGCATTTGATCACTAATGGGATCTAACCCATAAATTAGGCATAAATTACTCGCATTAGTTATTTAACAATTGTTGAAGGATGGATGAGAAGACAAAGTGCAAGGGCAATCTTTTCCAGTTATTACAGTAGCAAAAATGGAATTTATTCTCATTGTATTTACCATATAGTCAAATATTGTATTTTTTGGTTCATTGTTCAAAGACATTTTTATTATAAACTTTAAACAAGGATTTGTATTTTGGAGACTTATTTTATTCATTTATCCAATTGCATTCAGTTTTATTGATCCGAATATTGGAGAGTTATTTCTATTTCTTATTGATTCACGTCTTTTATATACTATCGTGAATGATTTTAGTTTTTCTCAGTTATTCATAATGATTAGAATGATATAAATTCTTTGACATCTCCTATCTTTGATGTTAAGGTTTGACCACCCGATCTATGGAAAATAAGGCGTGTTACACATTAAGATAATCGATGATGCTTTGTAGTGGTGGGATAATGTGACCACTCTTGAGAACATAAATCTTATGACTTATGGGGAATTTATGGTGAAATCTAATGAGAATTATTTCTCATATGCTATTGGTTTAATAAGACGATGGATTTTTTCACTTTGTAATAGTCCCACATAATGTGTATTAGTATGAGGATAACTTTACTAATATATATATATATATATATATATATATATATATATATATATATATATGTTTACACCAAAGGAGGTTAAAACAAAGGAAAAGTAGAAAAAATATTTCTTTAATTTATTGACTTGATTAATTAATAAGGTTATGATAGGGAATCCTTCATACACCACATATGCTCTGGTGTATGTCTTTTTTATGCTTTGGTAGGATCATGTGAACTACCTGAAGAAATTGGGAAATATGGCACAATTAATTGGTGAAGATGTGTCCAAGATGAGAGAAGGTAATGATATGGTCGAGCATAAGGGTCTGAATGATCTATGTAGACAACATGATTAGAAGAAACATAGTAGGTCATGGTCAATAGCAGACCCTCTAACAAGGTGATTGACACATCCCAACCCAGTTACTTATAATTAAGTCTGAAAGTCAAAGTGAGTCAAACCATAATTAATCTAACCAAACCATAAACACGAGTTTTAATTTCAGAGTCATCATTGTAAATCCATATAACTGAAAGCCTTTTTACAACATCAGAGTAGTCATGTCCATACAAACTTTCTTAAAGGATAAGTTAACTTAATTACATCATTTATATTTACACAAATTCATTGTTTCTCCCATTCCTGGATAACCCAACCCGACCACCTAGATTTGGCAGCGAGATCGCGTTACCTGAAAAATGTGAACATAGGAACCGTGAGCAAAATACCCCAGTGAATGCATCACTACTATACTACTGCATAAATTTAAATGCAATAAATCAAGTTCATATAATTATGTATTAACTTATCCGGCTCATTCATAATGAATGACCAAATTTTCCGAATCATGATTCACATATCCTGTCTAAATAGACAATTCTCCCCCATTCCTGGTCGAGGAGTAACCCCTTGTCATTAATAGACAAGTCTCCCACATTCCGGGTCGGGGAGTAACCTCCCATTTTGATAAACCGAAATGAATAATTTCACATTCATAACATTATGATCATATTCGTAATAGTATACAAATACATCATTCCAGTGAGTACACTCACCTTGGGTTGTCAACTATGTATTTATGTTTCCTTCGGGTGGGGCTAAACTGGGTTGATTAGACCTTACACCTTCGGGACTTTTACGTAATTTCTACGGATTTTTCTACACTTTTTCTCCTCATTTTTCCTTCCTAAACTCCCTAATTCTCTTTCCTCAAGGTGAAACCATTTCATGGATGATTTTGTCTGAAGGATAAATCTATTTCAAGGGTATAAGGTCGGCCAAGGCTGCCTCCCAAGCCAACCAATCAAATTAAGCCATTTGGTTTACTAAAAGACAATTTACCACTTAAAGGGAACGGACAGATTTTCCCCTTGATCGTAAATTCGATATAACTCTTTACTCGGGCATCCGTTTGATGCACTGTTTATTTTGTTACAACACTTACTCACATGCCTACAATTATCTAGTTTTTACCTCAAGTCAAATGTAATTTTATAAGGGTCAAAACTAGTCTTAAACAGGGACATTTCTATCGAAAACAACAAAATTTTCCGTTTGTAAATAATTCGACATTTCATGATTTAGGAAAGTAGGATTAGACTAAACATAATCACTTAACATTAGATATACTAATAACACATTCTTCATATCACATAAGGTAAGCATGATTTAAATATAATTTATCATAGTTATATTCGGGTTGTCACAACTTCCCCCCCTTAAAAAATTTCGTCTCCGAAATTTAATATAAAGGTCACTTACCAAACAAATGGGGATACTGTTTCCTCATGCTATCCTCCGTTTCCCAAGTTTCTTCTTTAACTCCATAGCTCATCCACATAACTTTAACTAAGGTAATAGCTTTATTTCTCAATACTTGCTCATGACGATAAATGATTTCCATTGGTTCCTCGATGTACGACAAGTCTTCCTTCAGTTCAATTGGTTGAGTTTTCAACTGATGAGATGGATCCGCCAAATACTTACGAAGCATCGATACATGAAAAACATCATGTAAACGAGACAAGTATGAAGGTAATGCTAATCTATATGCTAGTGCCCGAATTCTTTCCAACACTTCATATGGTCCAATGTATCTTGGACTTAGTTTCACCTTTTTCCCAAATCTCATAACGCCTTTCCATGGTGAAATACGTAGGAATACAAAATCCCCCTTTTGAAATTCCAATGGACGCTTCCTCTTATCTGCACAAAATTTATGCCTTCTTTGCGCTATCTTTATCCGTTCTAGAATCATTTTGATATTTTCAGTTGTCATATCTATCAATTCAGGACCCAAAATTTTCCTTTCACCTACTTCATTCCAGCACAAAGGCGTTCTACATCTCCTCCCATATAAAGCTTCATACGGAGCCATACCAATAGTGGACTGATAACTATTATTATACGAGAATTCCATCAATGGCAAATGATCGTCCCAATTACCCTTGAAGTCAAATACACAAGCTCGTAACATGTCTTCTAATATTTGAATCGTCCTTTCAGATTTTCCATCGGTTTGTGGATGAAATGCAGTGCTGAACTTCAAACTTGTGCCCATGGCATTCTGTAAACGAGGCCAAAACTTAGTAGTGAATGTTGGATCTCTATCTGATACAATTGACACTGGTGCCCCATGTAAACGGATAATCTCATCAACTTACATATATGCATACTTGTCAACAGTGTAGGTGGTCTTAACTGGAAGAAAATGGGCCGACTTCATTAATCGGTCTACAATAACCCAAATAGAATCATGCCCCTTTGGTGACCGGGGTAATTCGGTAACAAAGTCCATCGTTATATGTTCCCACTTCCATTCTAGAATAGGAAATGTCTGTAATAATCCCGCCGTCTTCTGATGCTCCGCCTTTACTTGCTGGCATACTAAACATTTAGCTATGAACTCTGTAATCTCACGTTTCATATTGTTCCACCAATAATACTCTTTCAAATCTTTGTACATTTTGGTACCTCCGGGATGCATAGAGTAAATAGAACTATGTGCCTCTTCTAATATATCCTTCTTTAAGGGTGGGTCATTCGGTACACAAATTCTATTTTTATAACACAATGATTCATCATTCTTAATCTCAAATCACTCTCTCTACCATCCCGAACTTCTTGTTTCTTCTTCTTAAGGAACAGATCATTGATCTGCAAATTTCGTATGCGTTCGGCCAATAAAGGTCTCACCGTGACATATGCTAATAATCCTCCACTTTTTGAAAACTTCAATTCAATACCCATCGATACCAAGTCAAGAATATTTCTATTGATACCAAATTTAATCTGCTGACATGGCTCAATAAAGTGAAGACACGTAGCAGTCTACGTGGCAACAACAAATATTTCTGAGGAATCCATACTACAACGAGGAACACTGCTTCCCCGAGGAACTCATACGCTCCGAGGAACAAGAACTCTCCTAGGAACTCTTGAATACCGAGAAGCTTAGGCGGTCCGAGCAACTCAGGCGGTCTGAGCTGCACCTCGAACAAAGCATTAATAGCTGGATAACCAACAGTTTGACTGTTCATTAAATGCTTATCATCCAGATGCACACGCTAAAGGGGCATTGAATGTATTACCCTTTCATATGTACATCATTTAATGTATTACCCTTTCACATTACAGCGTCAGGGCTATAAATACATTGTACAATCCTCATTATAAGGGGATCAAAATTTCTTGAGAGAACTTGTAATCGAGAATTCCCAAACACTCAGCAATAACATAACAGTGGACGTAGGCCATTCTTATAAGGATGAACCACTTTAAAATTATTTGTCTCATTTATTTATCAGTGATTGAAGAATTAGAGTGATCTATTTTTTTTACATCAACAGATTGGCGACGTCTGTGGGAACGACTGGTAATATCATTTTTCACCAAAAATAATCCATTACAAATGGCTGACATTCCGGAATCCAGCAATCGAAACGCTGGAATCCCTCCAAATCCATCTGCTCTGCCAAATATTCTAGATCTGGCTGGAATAATGATAAATCTAGCTCAGGGCCAGACCGTCATGCAAGAAATAATGCGACAACTCATCCAAACCCTTCATGGCGGTGCACCAACCCATTCAGGACTGCAGAGTATTCAAAGAAACACCCTTGCACCATCCTCACGTACTAGGCGTACCAATTCATATCGCAATGAGGAATCTGAAGATTTTTCTTATCAACCTGGATGAACTTCGTCAGTGCGAGCCACAGATACAGAACAACGTATCACTCTTTCTCCAGAAAGGACTAGTGCGTTAGAGAGGTTAAGAAGGGTATCACCTTTTGATCGATTAAGACTTAGAAGGAGTAGAAGTCCTCCTAAAGTCGTATCGAGGAGTTTTTGATGACCATCAGATTTAAGGGATGGATCTGCCCAGTCGCGACCAGCTGCTCGTCAAGATAGATCCCATGAGTGACCAGCTACTCGTCAAGATAGATCTCAGGAAGCCACTTCAACGCGATCAATTGCTCGAACCAACAGGACCGAGGAAGGAAATGATGCATGGAAAGGCTCTATTCAGAGGCTCGAGGATAGATTAGGGGAAATAGCTAAGGCCAAGAACCCTCTACAACGAACCTTTGTTCGAGGAACACCTTTTGTCCAGTTAATTGTATATTTTCCAACACCATCTAAGTTCAAAGCACCTGTTGTGACTCCCAAGTATGATGGAAAGACTGATCCTGTCCTTCATGTAGAACAATACCAAGCTGCAGCCGACATCTATGTTGTCCCAGATGAGATGAGATGCAGGGCATTCTCGAGAACTCTTACCGGATCTGCTCAAATATGGTATAATAATCTTCCTCGGGGTAAGATCTCAACTTTTCTTCAACTAGCCGAGTTATTCATTGGGAATTTATATTTTGGGGCAAAGCCCGTTAAACGAGTAGCACATTTATTAAGTGTTAGACAAAAGGCTGGTGAGAGTACCAGAGATTATATAACTCATTTTAATAACGAGAAACTGGAAGTCATTGATTATGAGGAGAAGAAAGCGATTACTACCTTGATGAGTGGACTACTACCGAACAAATTGTACTACATTTTGGCCAAAGATCCACCTAGAACCATGTCAGACCTGATGGGAAAAGCGTCCAAGATTATGAATGCCGAGGAGGCTATGGTTGCGAAGAAGAATATGGATGCTAAAGAAACCAAGGTGGAAGGTGATAAAGCTAAGAAGAAAGAGCACAAGAACAATGGTAATGACAAGCATTCAAAAAGTAGGTTGGTATGGGATGTAATGAAGAAATATGATAATTATACTCCTTTGAAGAAGGATTTCAACCATGTTCTAGAAGAAATCAAGAACAACGAGGAACTAAACTGGCCAGAGAAAATGAAGGCAGACCCTGACAAGAGGAACAAAGCAAAGTATGGCGAGTTTCATAAAGATCATGGCCATATGACCAAGAATTGCATAGCTCTTCAGAATGAGATTGAAACACTCATCAGACGAGGAAAGCTGTCAAAGTATGTTGATCGTGGAAACGAAAGATGAAACAACGACTGAGCAAGAGAGAGGTCTAGATATCCTCGTTGAGGAGAGGATAACAAGAAAAAAAACCATGAAGTTGATCTAGAAGACGACCCCGATCTTCCTAAGAGACCAAGGCATCCAGAACGAGAGGTATTTTCGATACGCTTTGGGTCATTTGACTGTAATGTTATTACAAGTGGAGATGCAGGAGGAGGAGACCTTACTGCAGAGAGAAAAGCTTACATCGGTGAGGCTCAAGCTTGCTCGTACATTCAGAAAATAAATCTAGCCGAGGAGGATCACCCGAGAAAGGTGAATAAGGAGAAATTGGTCATCGGTTTTTCAAAGAACGACCTTGCAGGTGTTATATATCCTCATGATGACCCACTAGTGATCAAGATGAGAATGAAGGAGGTTATGATTTCAAGAGTACTGGTCGACAATGGTAGCTCGGCAGACATCATATTCTACTCATGCTTCAATAGTTTAAATCTAAAGTTATCTCAACTGGAGTCTTACCACAGACCCCTCATCGGTTTTGCTGGCGAGAAAGTATTTCCACTTGGGATGATCAAGTTGGATATATTCATTGGTACGTGGCCTGCTTGTCGAACAGAAAGAATACGTTTCTTCATGATGGATAAGAATGTTCAATTATCATACAATATCATCATGGGAAGAGTAGGATTAAAGAATTTCGAGGTTGTACCATCTACAGTGCATCAGTGCCTAAAATTTCCAACAAAATTTGGAGTAGGAGTTGTGAAAGTTGATCAGAAAGTAGCTTGGGAATGCTATTATTCATCCACCGAGAAAGAAGAACTGGAGGAATCAAGGAAAAGACTACTACCTATCAGGTGGATGAAGGTGCAGAAATTGAAACATTGGATCCTAGAGATGAGTCTCAGCTCGTGAAGGGTCAAGTGGTGGAAGCTACTGAAAACATCATTCTGGACGACGAACACCCTGAGCGAACCACTCAAGTAGGTTCATCATTGGAAGCCTCATTAAAATAGGAATTGATAACTTTCCTTAGAAGCAGAAGACAAACTTTTGCATGGAGTCATGAAGATATGCCTGGGATAGACCCAAACTTCTTATGTCACGAACTCAATGTGAATAAGGAGATCAAGCCTCTGAAGCAGAGAAGAAGAGTATTTAGTCCCGAGAAGAATCAAGCTATACTGGAGGAAGTTGAGAAGCTCCAGAAAGCTTGCTTCATTGACGATGTTAAATATACAGATTGGTTAGCCAATGTGGTGATGGTAAAGAAGAAAAATAACAAGTGGAGGATGTGTGTAAACTTCACCGACCTCAACAAAGCATGCTCAAAGGATCACTTTCCATTGCCCCGAATTGATCAGCTGGTGGATGCTACTTCGGGACACGAGTTGCTGAGCTTCATGGATGCTTATTCGGGTTACAATCAGATCAAAATGAAACCTGAAGACAGGGAAAGTACTTCTTTCATTACCCCTAGGGGAACTTATTATTATAATGTTATGCCTTTTGGTTTGAAAAATGCTGGTGCGACATATCAGCGGCTGATGAACAAGGTTTTTTCTAAACAAATTAGTTGCAATATGGAAGTCTATGTTGACGATATGCTGACAAAAAGCAAGAAAGCTGCCGACCATCTAGTTGACTTAAGTCAGACTTTTGATCAACTGGATAAATATCAAATGAAGCTGAACCCGATGAAGTGCATATTTGGAGTACGAGAAGGCATGTTTCTCGGGTACATTGTCAATCAATGAGGCATTGAAGCAAATCCTGAAAAGACCAAAGCTCTATTAGGGCTACGATCTCCAACGACGAAGAAGGAAGTACAGAGTCTCACAGGACCAGTAGGAGCAGTCAATAGATTTGTGTCACGAGCAACTGATAGATGTCCCCCTTTCTTCAAGACACTCAGAAATACTTTTGAGTGGAATGATGAATGTGAGAAAGCTTTTAAAGACTTGAAGAAATACTTGGGAGCACCTCCACTGCTGTCCAGGCCGGTGATGGGAGAAAAATTGTATTTATACCTTGCAGTGTCCGAGAATATAGTTAGCTCGGCGTTGATCAGAGTGGAGAATGGAGTGCAAAAACTAATTTACTACACAAGTAAGGCCTTCCGAGGAGCAGAGATCAGATATCCAAGACTGGAAAAGTTAGCACTGGCGTTGATTGAAGCGAGTAGGAGAATGAGGCCATACTTCCAGGCTCATACCATAGTCGTATATACTGATATGCCATTGAGGCAAGCCCTTCATAAACCATAAAAATCAGGGAGATTGATGTACTGGGCAATAGAGCTCGGTGAATATGATATAGTCTATGAACCCAGATCATCGCTAAAAGGGCAGGCTATTGCAGATTTTATAGCAGAGTTCACCTATCCTGATACCCCCAAGGAGCAAAAGTTGCTCGCTGATCAACCTATGGATGTTACAGGATCAACAAACACAAGCTCAGACCAACTCCGGTTGGTAAAAAGGCAAGTGGATGTTACAAGATCATCAAACTCGAGCTCAGACCAATTTCGATTGGTAAAAGATCAAGAAGAGATGATCGACGAAGAGCAGGAAATATTCGGGGAGGACGAAAGAAAGCAACAAATATTTCACCGAGGAACTCTGACTGATCAGAAATTTGAAGATGAGTTACCTATATGGAGGCTATATGTAGATGGCTCATCTTGCACTACAGGATGTGGTACGGGGATAGTTTTGAGCACTCCAGACGAAGTCGACATGTAATACGCCTTGCGTTTCCAATTCAAAGCTTCCAATAATGAGGCTGAGTATGAGGCCATGATTGCAGGACTTAGTTTAGCGAAAATTATGGAGGTGCAGCAGGTTATTGTTTTCAGTGATTCTCAATTAATTGTAAATCAAATGTTAGGAGTATATGCAGTTAGAGGAGAATTAATGATCAGATATCATGCAAAGGCAAAGGAGCTGGTGTCAGAATTTGCCGCTATTCAGCTGGTTAGAATACCAAGAATGGAGAATGCGAGAGCAGACGCCCTAACTCGACTAGCATCAGCTACTCGCACCAAGCTACGATGAACAATCCCAATTGAAGTGTTGGCTGGTCGGAGTATAGATGAAAATATGACGATGAACTTTATTACCCTTGATTTAGGACCATCTTGGATGGATCCCATCAGGGCATATATTGAAGAGGGAGAATTACCAATTGACAAGCTCGCAGCCAAGAAATTGAAGTTTAAAGCTGCTCGGTATGTATTAACTAACGATATTCTGTATAGACGAGGAATTATGGCAGGTTTACAGAGATGTGTACATCCCTCTGAGGTGAAAGATTTGATTGAAGAGATCCATGAAGGGTCCTGTGGAGCACATGTAGCAGGTCGTACACTTTTACAAAGGGTGATGATGCAGGGATACTACTGGCCGACGATGAGGGCTGATTGTGTAGCCTATGCCAAGAAATGTGACAAGTGCCAACGTTTTTCCTCCATTCGAAGAACTCCACAAGCATTGTTGACACCCATAACTTCCCCTTGGCCATTTTCCATGTGGGGAATTGATTTGGTTGGGCCACTGCCAATGACCCGAGGAAGGTTCAAATACCTCGTCGTCGCAGTTGATTATTTACTAAGTGGGTAGAAGATGAGCCACTCATTGATATGACGTACGAGAAGGTGTACCAATTTGTTTGGAAGAACATCATTTGTCGATATGGTCTTCCTCATGCTTTCATCACAGACCATGAAACACAATTTGATAACGAGGAGTTCGCTGCCTATTGTCATCAGTCAAATATTTTGAAGGTCCACTCAGCACCAGACCATCCTCAAAGCAATGGACGAACTGAAGTGACAAACAGAACACTGCTAAATGGTTTGAAGAAAAGATTGGATGATGCGAAGGCAAACTGGATCAACGAGCTACAATCAGTACTTTGGGCTTACCGAACTACTCCCCAAGTAGCAACATGAGAATCACCATATATGCTGGCGTTTGGAAGTGAAGCTGTTATACCTGCCAAGTTGGGCCTCCCAACACACAGGGTTCTGAATTTCAACTCCCCTGTCAGCGACTTAATGAGAAGACTATATTTAGACATGCTCGAGGAAGTTAGAGAAGAAGCAGCCATTAGAAATGCTGCTTACCAGCAACGAACAACTTTGTTCTACAACAAAAGGGTGAAGAGGTGCGACCTGAAAGAAGGAGATTATGTGCTGAAGAAAGTCATTCAAAAGCACAATAAACTGGAGGCAAACTGGCATGGACCATACCGTGTTACAGAAGTTGTTTGACCAGGAACTTATCGAATAGCAACTTTAGAAGGTGAGGAGTTTAAGATTGCCTGGAATGCAGAGCACCTGCACAAATATTATCAGTGATGAATAAAATGAAGAGATTCTACCGAATTCTTTCTTTTTATTGAAAGTTTTTCGGGGAATACTAGTGCTACACACTAATCGGGGCAAAACTCGGCAAAGCTCAGGCTACTCAAATTTTTTCTTGAAAATGCCAACTAAGGTTGGTCGAGAAACTAATATTCCTCTGGGAAGTAAAGCCACCTATATTCCTCCAGGAAGTAAAGCTACCTATATTCCTCTGGGAAGTAAAGCTACCTATATTCCTCCGGGAAGTAAAGCTACCTATATTCCTCCGGGAAGTAAAGCTACTTATATTCCTCCGGGAAGAAAAAAATTTGTATTCCTCCGGGAAGAAAAAGTTTGTATTCCTACGGGAAGTAAAACTATGTATTTCTCGGGAAATAAAAATATTCTTAAAAATGCCAACTTATGTCGGTTAGGAAGTAAATATATTCTCGAAAATGCCAACTTGAGTTGGTCGGGAAGTAAAATTATTTCAAAAAGACTAACTATGGCTGGTCGGGGATAAAAACCCACTAACTGTATTTGGTTGACAAGGAAAATTTACCGAACTTGGTGGGTCGGAATCATTTAAAAAAATATATACTATGGTTGGTCGGGGATGAAAACCCACTAACTGTAGTTGGTCGACAAGTATAATTTAACGACCTTGGTTGGTCGGAAACATTTTAAACATTTTGATACTCGTAACTTTATTATTAAGTGATCGAGCAACATTTTTTATACTCGTAACTTTATAATTATTACTAAGTTGGTCGAGAAACAAAACATCATTTTTACCAAGTGACTACCACAAATTCACACTACTCGACAATAAGTTGGTCGACAAATTACACAATATTGTTATCTTTTTAACAAATACACATGCACAAATATAAAGTGTTTTACAAGACAATAGCAATTAAGATTGCAAATGAAAATGAAAGTCTTTCATTAAATTCAAAACAAATTACATTGATAATAAAATGAAAGTTACATTGACATTTAAATGTATACTAACTACTACATCAAAATTTCTATTCTACTGGTCTTTTTCCCTCTGCTTTTGACACAGGTTCCTCGCCAGCAGGCGGATCATTTAAAGCCAGAGGAGAATTTATAAAATTGAGATCCTTCAACATCCTGACATTCATCATGGATGGTCGATCTAAGAGGTGCTCGGGACGAGATATATCGGCTTTTGAATGGAGATTGTAGTCACCGAGATACTTTGAAATCAAGCTCCGAGGAATGGCCCGTGCGGGGATCCAACTCATATCCAATTTGTACGGTAGCACAGGTAAGTCGAGTAGCCCGGGATCATGGTAGTCCCACAGGTAATGACCGTGTTCGAGTTGCAGCACACCTAGGGCATTCAACCAGCCCTGCTTGTAGCCCTCATTATTGGCATTCTGGATACGATCGTCCAAATGGTATAGTGCTTCGTTGTATCCAGCCATCCAGGGATGTTTGTGGAACTAATATGTTAGCCTCTCCAGCTGCTCATGGAGATTTTTGACGAAGAGCTATTTGTTCTCCAATATAGATTTCTGCTCAGAGAGTTGCTCTTCCAAGTCCCTGATTTTCTTTGACATTACAGCCAAAGCCTGGTTCTTCGCCATCAGTTGGAAGGCCTGGTTTTATAAGGCAGACTGAGTCCTCTGTTCCTCGACATGAATCCAAGCTGCTCTTGCTCATCCCTGAGGTGCTCTTGCTCGTCCCCGAGAAGATGTGGAAGGGCCAGACCTCTTTAAGGTTTCCAACTTGTCCCTCAAGTTGGCGTTCTCGACCTCTAAGAATGAGAATCCCTCATCGGTCACTGGGATTAAGGCTTTTGAAGAAGAGGCTGCAGACTTCAACTATGATAGCTCTTTCTGTAAGTTGTTGTTCTATTGCTCTAGCAACTCGGAAATTTGTCTGCACTCCTCGAACTCACCCCTCAAGGTTCTCTCCCTCACGTCGTAACCAATAAAAAGCTTCTCGTAGCCCTTATCGGCGATGATCTGCTGGGGTGCCTTGGAGATCCTCGAGGGTGCCTTGGAGATCCTCGATCATATCATAATAGGGCACATTGTTGGCCACTGATCGATCAAGTAGACACTTCAAATATTGATATGCTTCAACTGCCTGTTCTAAAGCATCTTGGCCGAGGATGTCGACGACTTGTGCTGCACTCAGCTCTGTGTGACCAGCCTTAAAGTATTCATTACATTGTCGCGACAGCTTTGTATCATGGGCAGATAGTAATTCCATCCTGGCCAGAAACTAGCAGAGAAAGAAAGAGCAATAATCAATAAGAGGTACAAGTAGAGTATGAATAGAAAATAGACAACAGTATGCAAAAAAGTCCAAGTTTTATTAGATCATAAAATTCAGAGTTACATGTGCTGGGTTACAATTGACAAAAAATAAAATGTAAAGATAAACCCGAACAACTCTACACCTTTTCCTTGTCTCCCAAAACCTTCTCGGGAGGCTGGGACGAGGAAGTAGGTTGCTCGGAGGGAATGGATAGTTGCTCGGGGAGCACTGGAAATTACTCGGAGGATGTAACGATCTGGTGAAATTCCTCGACAGCAGGCTGAATGGCTGGGGGATGATCTCCCATCACCATAGAAGACTCTTCGGAGGCAGCTTCGTCTTCTTCTAAGTCTTCAGGAGTTGGAGGGGGACCAGGGATGTGTTGCTGAAAGAGCTCGGAGTTTTCATCCACTTTCATCTCCTGAAGAGCAGTAACCCATCCATCCCTAAAGTATTTGAGGCTGCCATAGTCCACTTACGACCCCATGGCAGCCAATCCTTTATTCCACCCCTTATCCCATCCAGCGCTGAAGGACTTCTTCATAGCCAGTTTCCTTTTCAACTTTTCCGAGGAAAGCTTCTCGGACAGTAGGTCATCAGCAGCTTTCAGTTTTTTCTCAGCCTCCTCCTTCTGTCGATTTACCTCCCAAAGTTGAGACAACTCCTCTTCAGCAATCCTGAGCTTATCTTCAAGCTCCCCAGCAGTTTTGAGCTTCTCTTAAAGCTCTTTATTTGCCTTCTCCAGGGCATTCATTTTTTTCTCCAACTCTTTAGAGACTTCAACAGCTTGAGCTTTTTCCTGCTCAGTGGAGGAAAGCTTCTTCTCACAGACAGCCTTATCAGTGGCATATTTTTGGCGAGAATCGTCCAAAGACTTAATAGCTTCTTCCAGAGCTCCCTCAACACTGGACGAGGAGCATGAATATTTGATTGCTTCATCCTTCTTCAGAATTATATTAAAGAAGCTCGTCAACTCTGAAAAGAAAACGAAAGCAACTCAGAAACAGAAATGACAAAGGAAATATGAAAAGTTCAAAGTAAGAAGACTTACAGAAGCAAGGTAACGAGTAGCTAACGAAGTGACCATGTCTCGAGTAAGGTTTTCTTCAGTACCTTGGACCTCGGGAATGATCCAGGACTTTATCTAGCTCATGGCAGAGCTCGGGGGAACAAAAGTTGGAACCCCAGTTCTAGTAGCTGGAGGCTGAGTAATGGTGTCAGCCAAATTGACCGAGGATCTTTTCTTCAGCCTCCTCGGGGGAACAGGAATAGATTCAACCAAGGAAGAACCCTTGGTCGGTGATATTACAATAACCTCTCCTGGAGCAGCAGTCCTGCTCGGAGCCACTGCAGGCTTCTCGGTAACCTTCACAACAGCAGCCGAGGAAGGTGCATTCTTCTTCTTTGTCCCCTCCCATAGGACATCAACTTTACTTCTTTTTGCCTCACCAGAACTAGAGGCAGGTTTCTCGAACAGAGTAGGAGGTCTTCTTCTCTTCATCCTTTCGCTTAAAGGGACGTGAGATTCAGGCGAGGAGCTGATGGAAGCTGGTACTGGCTCTGCGTCAGTTATTACTGGACGAGCAGTAAAAGAGGTTGTGTAACTCTTGTACTGCAACAAATATGAGGCTGATCTAATGTGCTCGTTGTCAACACTCTGATGCAGACTCCAGATAAGTTTCAAGTGCCTTATATTAACATCTGCTTCTTTTGGGCACTTTCTTTTACTGTCAACTGCAAATAAATAAATAAACATTGAAATATCAGTGACACATTTTATCAAACACAAAAGAAGCATTATTTCAAAATAAATAAAATGAAATAAGAATAACCTATCCCATTGCCATAGGTAGGGCATCTGGGACCCTATTAAACTTCATCTCCTGATAAAGGAGCATGTTGCCAATTTTTTATGACAACCCCGTGATCAAAATAATCCCTATTGGCATCAGGTAGATTGACTACTAGGGCCCTATTTAAAATTCTAGTTTTTAAATAAAAGGTGTTGTCACCCACTGCCCATCTATAACAAAACATGATTTCTGGAATCCCTATGCAGGTTCCATGAATTTGATTTAACCTATAAACCCCATTAACTATTCTCCATGTGTTGGGGGCTATTCTTGCAGGAACAATGTCAAAGTAATGACAGAATTCCAGACATAAGGGATTGGGTGGAAAAGAAAATCCACACTCAGTAATAAAGAGGCTGGGGAACCAATGTCCCTCAGCCAAACGGAAATAATCAGAAGGCTCAAAAAGCTCTTCCAGAACAACCAAAGAGGGGATAGAAAAGTCAGAGTGAAACTTATCAAGAGATTCAACAGGGTAAACCATGATGAATAAAAGAAATGAAGAAGAAGGAAGAAAATCTTACAGAAAAAGAGTGGATCTGATGACAACGAATGATGGAAGAGATGAATACACATGAGAGAAAGAAACGAAGGAAAACTCGAAGATATAAATTTAAAAAGGTAGAAGATGATGGAAGTGTCTGTGAAGTTTAAATACCTTGCCTTGGGAAATGGTAAAGTAATGATTAAAAAAAGAAACAATTACGCTACCGGCGGCTATAGGAACAAAAAGGGCGCGGCAATCGAAGCGAGAAGAAACGATTATGCTACCGGCAGCTAAAAGGACAAAAAGTACGCAGAGATCGAGGCGGTTATGAAAATTCAAAAAAGTCCGATTCTACGAATTTGGAAAGAGAAATAAATACGAAGGAAGCACTCCTAAAAATTAGGAGGGCCATTTAAAGCTACCATATTCTGAGAAAGAATGTTCCCTACTCCTCAAATTTTGAACTATGAAACATTGGGGGCTTTTGTTGATACCAAATTTAATCTGCTGACATGGCTCAATAAAGTGAAGACACGTAGCAGTCTACATGGCAACAACAAATATTTCCGAGGAATCCACACTACAACGAGGAACACTGCTTCCCCGAGGAACTCATATGCTCCGAGGAACAAGAACTCTCCGAGGAACTCTTGAATACCGAGAAGCTTAGGCGGTTCGAGCAACTCAGGCGGTCCGAGCTGCACCTCGAACAAAGCATTAATAGCTGGATAACCAACAGTTTGACTGTTCATTAAATGCTTATCATTCAGACGCACACGCTAAAGGGGCATTGAATGTATTACCCTTTCATATGTACATCATTTAATATATTACCCTTTCACATTACAGCCTCAGGGCTATAAATACATTGTACAATCCTCATTATAAGGGGACCGAAATTTCTTGAGAGAACTTGTAATCGAGAATTCCCAAACACTCAGCAATAACATAACAGTGGACGTAGGCCATTCTTATAAGGCTGAACCACTTTAAAATTCTTTATCTCATTTATTTATCTGTGATTGAATAATTAGAGTGATCTAATTTTTTACATCAACAATTTCCAACGCGGGCACACCGTATGCAACCAAGAATCCCTGATGATTTTTGACTCAAAGCATCTGCTACTACATTGGCCTTCCCAGGATGATGGTGAATAATATAATCATAGTCTTTAATCAGCTCTATCTAATGCCTTTGTCTTAAATTCAGTTCTTTTTGTGTAAATAAGTATTTCAAACTTTGATGATCTGTAAATATCTCACAGGTTTCTCCATACAAGTAATGTCTCCCCAACTTTAAAGCAAAAACAATGGCTGCTAGCTCCAAATCGTGTGTAGGGTAATTTCGTTCATGCGTCTTTAATTGTCTGGAAGCATATGCTATTACCTTCCCATTCTGCATAAGAACACATCCTAACCCATGAAATGAAGCGTCTGTATAGATCACAAAAGACTCATTCCCACATGGAATAGTAAGTATAGGGGCTGAAACCAACCAATTCTTTAATTATTTAAAACTCCTCTCGCATTCTTCATCCCATACAAACTTCACTTCTTTATGAGTCAACTTTATCAATGGTAAGTCTATTGCTGAAAATACCTTAATGAATCTGGTATAGTAACCTGCCAATCCTAGAAAGCTCCTAATTTCTGTCACATTCTTAGGACTTTCCCATTCAACGATTGCTTCCACCTTCTTTGGATCAACATATATCCCATTGCCCGAGACAATATGCCCTAAAAACACAATTTCATTCAACCAAAACTCACACTTGCTAAGTTTAGCAAATAATTTCTTCTCTCTCAAAATCTGCAATACAAGTCTCAAATGTTTCTCATGTTCCTCCATGCTACGTGAGTAAATCAACACATCATCTATGAATACAATCACAAATGAATCAATGAAATGGTGGAATACCCGATTCATCAAATCCATAAAAACTACTGGAGCATTAGTCAATCCAAATGGCATAACCAAAAACTCATAGTGCCCATATCGAGTCCGAAAAGCTATTTTGGAAATATCACTATCCTTTACTTTCAATTGGTGGTAACCCGATCTGAAGTCAATCTTTGAAAATACTGTGGCCCCCTGTAATTGGTCAAACAACTCATCGATACGAGGTAGAGGGTACTTATTTCTAATGGTCACCTTATTCAACTGCCGATAATCAATACATAATGGCATTGTCCCATCTTTCTTTTTCACAAATAACACTAGGGCTTCCCATGGCGAAACACTAGGCCGAATGAAACCTCTGCTTATCAGATCTTGTAATTGCACTTTTAATTCTTTCAACTCCGCTGGTGCCATTCTATACGGAGCAAGAGAAATTGGACCAGTACCTGGAATTAATTCAATAGAAAACTCTACTTCCCTATCGGGTGGAAATCCTGGCAATTCCTTTGGGAAGACATCATAAAACTCTCTAACCACTGGTATACCTTGAATTTTAACTGTCTCTTTACTAGTATCAATAACATAAGCCAAGTACCCTGTACAACCTTTACTCAATAACTTTATGCTCTTAATTGCTGAGATAAGACAATTAGGGATAACGTTCCTTTCTCCTGTAAACTAGAAATAAGGTTCACCAAGTAGATGAAACGTAACTTGTTTGCGAAAACAGTCAATGGAAGCATGATATGATGATAACCAATCCATCCCCAATATAATATCAAAATCTCGAATGGCTAATGGTATCAAGTCAACATAGAAATCCCGCTCACCCATTCGTAAGACATAATCTTTATAAACATGCTCAACCATAATTACACTTTCCATCGGGGTAGAAATATATAAGGCACAATTGAGAAATGAACATGGTCTACCCAAATATGAAACAATATCTAATGCCACAAATGAATGCGTAGATCTAGGATCCATGAGTGCATATAAATCTTTGTTTGCAACAGAATGTTTACTTGTAACCACTTCAGGTGTAGCATGGGCATCTTGCAATGTCATCGCAAAAATTCATCCTCCTACCTTCGATCCACTTGCTTGTCATGTACCTCTTCCCCTGGTGGCACTTCCTGGAGAGGATCCTTTATGAGGCCCCACACTACTGACTGAAACTGCTTTTGATAACATAGGACAATTCTTTCTCAGATGGCCCTTCTGATGATAGGTAAAACATTCTATATTCAGTAACTTTGGGCAATTTCTTTTTATATGGCCCGATGTACCACAAAAGAAATAAACATTTGGATCTCCTTGTGCTAAAACTCCTGAACCTCTTCCACCACTAGCTTCACCCCTTTGCAAATTACTTCCACCTCTACCCTGTTGGAATTTCTTCCGTCCAAACCTTGAATATTCAGTATTGCTACCCTTTTTATAGTTTAGATCAAATATGCTTCTCTTTACACCTCGTTCTCGATTCCCCCTCGCTTTATTCACGTCCTTTTCTACCAGCAAGGCTTTGTTCACCAAGGCTGAATAATTAACAATCTCTAAAGCTGATAGCCTTGATTTGATAACTAACTCTAGTCCATTGAGAAATTGGCTGCACATATCTTCCTCATTTCGTATAAACCTCGAAGAAAAACCAGATAAGGCTGTAAGTTTAGCTTCATATTCTCTAACTGTTATACTCCCCTGACTCAACATGAAATATTCCATCTCCTTTTATTTTTGATACATTGGGGGAAAATATTTGTCATACATGACGTTAACAAAAGCATCCCATGAGATCAAATTCCCGCCTCCTGGAGTAATCAACAAATGTTTTGTGGCATCCCACCAGTACATAGCTTCTCCTTTCAGCATATACGTCGCCAAGGTCACCCGTTGATTTTCAGGCATCCTCATCACCCCAAAGATAAGTTCAATCTCTTTAACCCAGACTTCTGCCTCTACGGGATCGACTGCTCCTTAGAACGATGGTGGGTTCATCTTAATAAATTTCTCATGTGAAGTACTCCTTTCTTCCCGGTGTATCACCTTCAGCCCTAGCTAATTCTTGTGCCTCCAGTTGTCTGGTCTGTTGTTCTTCCATCCGGGCCACAAATCTAGCTTGCTGCTCTTCCATTAGAGTCATAGCACGTTCCATTTTTTGCATATCTGTCAGTTGTTCTGGCTTAGGTTCCACATTTATCTAAATAGGTTGCTCAACCTCCGCTTCTGCTGGAATATTTGAAGCCTCATCTTCGATTCTCACATTTACATTCCCTCGTTCCATTCTCTTGTATTTGAAATGAATCAAAGATATAACAACATGCAGATATACATATCTTTCCTAACATAATCGTTAGTATCAAATAAAATATATATCTAACATTCACTGCCAAATCTAGACTCTTCTCACTCCAGAACCTCTAAAAACCTAGGCTCTGATACCAAAAGCTGACACACCCCAACCCAGTTACTTATAATTAAGTATGTAAGTCAAAGTGAGTCAAACCATAATTAATCTAACCAAACCATAAACACGAGTTTTAATTTCAGTGTCATCATTGTAAATCCATATAACTGAAAGCCTTTTTACAACATCAGAGTAGTCATGTCCATATAAACTTTCTTGAACGATAATTTAACTTAATTACATCATTTATATATACACAAAATCATTGTTTCTCCCATTCCTGGCTAACCCAAGATGACCACCTAGATTTGGCAGTGAGATCGCATTACCTGAAAAATGTGAACATAGGAACCGTGAGCAAAATACCCATGTGAATGCATCACTACTATACTACTACATAAATTTAAATGCAATAAATGATGTTCATATAATTATGTATTAACTTATCCAGCTCATTCATAATGAATGACCAACTTTTCCGAATCATGATTCACATATCCTGTCTAAATAGACAATTCTCCCCCATTCCTGGTCGAGGAGTAACCCCTTGTCATTAATAGACAAATCTCCCCCATTTCGGGTTGGGGAGTAACCTCCCATTTCGGTAAACCGAAATGAATAATTTCACATTCATAACATTATGATCATATTCGTAATAGTATACAAATACATCATTCCAGTGAGTACACTCACCTTGGGTTGTCAACTATGTATTTATGTTTCCTTTGGGTGGAGCTCAACTGGGTTGATTAGACCTTACACCTTCGGGACTTTTACGTAATTTCTATGGATTTTTCAACACTTTTTCTCCTCACTTTTCCTTCCTAAACTCCCTAATTATCTTTCCTCAAGGTGAAACCATTTCATGGATGATTTTGTCTGAAGGATAAATCTATTTCAAGGGTATAAGGTCGGCCAAGGCTGCCTCCCAAGATAACCAATCAAATTAAGCCATTTGGTTTACTAAAAGACAATTTACCACTTAAGGGGAATGGACATATTTTCCCCTTGATCGTAAATTCAGTATAACTCTTTACTCGGGCATCCATTTGATGCACCGTTTATTTTGTTACAACCCTAACTCACATGCCTACAACTATCTAGTTTTTACCTCAAGTCAATTGTATTTTTATAAGGGTCAGAACTAGTCTTAAACAGGTACATTTCTATCGAAAACAACAAAATTTTGTATTTGTAAATAGTTCAACATTTCATGATTTAGGAAAGTAGGATTAGACTAAACATAATCACTTAACATTAGATATACTAATAACACATTCTTCATATCACATAAGGTAAGCATGATTTAAATATAATTTATCGTAGTTATATTCGGGTTGTCACAGTGATATTGTCCCATATATTTCTTCGGGATGGGTCCGAGGATGTAAAATAAATGAGTTACATCTAGGCAAATATTGCCTTTTAGAGGTGCACGTTATTCATGTAGAAAGAGGGTCACAAATCTATAATGTGCTCAAACATTAGGGCCAACAAGGCCAAATAGTTTCACTCATTGAGAGTCGGGTGCTATTGCACTGCTAGCAATATAGATGGTAGCTTTGGTTATAGCCAAGACATAATTATTTGGGTTTGTTTGGTATTTTATCTTATCTATAATTATGATTTACTTATGTGTTATATTTCTTGATATTTTGAGGTACATGCACGGTGGGATTAGGTGTATAGGCACTTTAGATGTGGCATATCATGTTAGGTGTATGAGCCTTACTTTTGTTCCGTGATGATATACATATGTGTGTTGGAATCACTTCCATTTTGTTGGGTTGGCGTGATTGAGGTTATAATGATGATGTATTTTACATTGTTATGGTAATGCTTTAATGCATTCAAATGAAAAAATTCCTATAGTATGGGGGATAACATAATACCCAGTCATTTTGATTAAGAATTAAATTCCAAATAAGAATAAAAATTGAGAGGATTTATTCTTTCTAAAGGCCTTGACTAGTGTATGAAGACTGGTTTGATTAGACATTTATCCCTCCCCAGTGGTAGCCCATTAATTTCAAGTCTGAGTTATGTTAATGACTTAATCATCATTACTAATAGTTGCAGTAGAAGTGCTAGAATTTTTATGTTGTTCCCAAAGAAATATGAAGAGCGGACTGGGTAGAAGATCAATTATGAGAAATCTCGCTTCACAATGCATAATTCTATTTCCAGAAGAAAAATAAATGGGATCGCTTTTGTGCTTGGCCTCAAATTCAAAGATCATCCTATTTTGTACTTGGGTTCCCCCTATATAATGGTAGAATGAAAATATCTTTTTTTCTCCTATAATTCAGAAAATAAACTCCTCTCCTCTGGAGGAAAATTGATCCTTATTAAACATGTGTTATGCTCAATAGATGTTCACATTCTAGCATCCATTAATCCTCCTAATGCAGTGATAAATCAAATTCACAGTCTCTTATCTAAATTTATTTGGGTTGGTATTGATAAATTAGTCTGGAAACACCAATGGACCAACTGGAAGACTATTTGTAGAGATTAGACATAAGGAGGTTTGGGCATCAAAAATCTTTTTCATGTCTTTAAGGTAGTTTTTCTAAGTTATTGGTGGAAATGGTATGAAAATAAGTCCTTGTGGCCTTCTTACATGAGAATCAAATATAAAAACCATTACTCATTAGCTGGCGATACGTCGTGAATATTGCATATTTGGGACACTTATCTTTGTGCATTCTAGAACTTTTAAATTCTTAATTCCTATATTTCTATACATTAACCAAACAACCTCGGATATGGACATATGTATGTTTTGCAGGGTTTAATTGATATTTTGTAGGTATTGGAACGCTAAAAGTGAGGATCGGTTGCATTTTGGAGAAGTTCCGTCACCGAACGCTAATTTAAGGGTATTTAGATCAATTCATGCTCCATATCCAGCTCATATAATATCCACGCATGCGTAGTTCATTGAGCTAGCATCGTGTGGCCGTAAATGGTGCATCATTTCGAGTTTGAATGAAGAAGATATGGCCATTTTCGTTATGAAGCTTTCCTCCCCTATGAAGTCCAAAGAGCACCAAAAAATAGAGTACCTTTACTTTGGCTAAAAACAGTGGGCTTTTTCCTAGAGGATCGGTCGATCGTTCATGACCTCGCGGTCGACCGGGTATCACAGATATTTGGCAACTTGTTCCTTTTCTTTTTGTTTTCCTTTTCTTTTTTATTTTATTTCCCAACTTACTATATAAGAGAACCTTTTCTCTCTTTTTAAATATCTTACATTTTACAGTAGGTTTAGGCTTTTTATTGGGATCTTTGCCTTACCCCAATTCCTTTGGGTGTTTTACCCATTTTTACGTCTATAAGCTTCATTTCCATTGCCTCTTTCATTGGTTTAATGCTTTCTTTACTTGCTTCCTTTCATTTCCATGCCTAGTTAACATTCATTTCTTGGTATTTATTTCTTTATTAATTAGGTTTACTTTCTTTCTTTCAATTCATGTCATTTACAATGCTTTCTAGCCAATTTAGTCTAGGTTGTGTCGGATTGAACTCACCTATCGGTTGACGGGTTGCTTTGCTTTGATGATGGAGTCTCACGGTCCTATTTCGAGTGGGTTGTCCTAGTTACTACGCTTAGGAGATTAAACGGGGTATATCATGTATGCTCTGTATTTATGACCTTGCATGAATAGTTTTCGGGATATTTGTTGGTGCAAAGTGCGTAGTTTTCGGGATATTTCCGAGATAAATTTCAATAATTGCCTGATCCAATAGACAACTCAATGATGCATGTTCTCAATTTTAAAAGTTATTAGACTTTAGTCCTCAATCATTGATATTATGAATAACTTATTTAATTAAACTTTAATCCCATGAGCACATGCACTTTTCTTATTTTATTGATTTGGTTTAAGATTTTTATAACTCGATAATCTTTTGGTGCATTGTATATACTTACATCGAGTGAGCTTTGGGATTTTCTACATTTGGGAGTGTTTATACACTATTCTTTCCTCTTTGAAAACATTGAATTCATCAGTAATCTCACTATTCTTTCATTGATCTTTCATTAATTGAGTTCATATATGAAATGTGTGACTTGATCATGATTTTCAAAGTTGTTTTGACTCGAGAATTGCATAAACTATATGAAATTATCATAGGACATCTTTGTTATATCACCCATATTATCCTTGACCTCACCTTATATGTTTTTCCTCGTCAACCCCCTTTGAGCCTAAATACAGCCTTTCGTTTCATAACCCAAAATCCCATAACCAACTCTAAATAGGAGTTTTAACCCATACTTATTACCTTCCTTACCTTTGTTTGAAATGTTACCTGGGATTGAATGATGTTGTTGTCACGTGGTTGCAATTTAGGCATGTGAGAGTGTGAAAAGTAAAGAAAATAAAGAAGTGAAAAAGATAAAGTAGAAAACAGAAGAAAACAAAATAAAAAAAAATGGGGAAAAATAAGAAAAGATAAGAAAGAAAAAGTTGTATATTGTGTATATAGTGTTCGAATAAGCTTTGTTTACTCTCTCGATTGTTATATTCAATGCCTTTTATGGAATTTATTTTCCAAATTTTGAAATTCCCCGCATTTTCCAATATCCTGAGTTTTCATCCCTGAACACTTTGAATCCGTACAAGTTTCCTTCGTTACGTACTCTAGCCTAGACTACACTATAACCCTATCAAGTCCTATGTGATCTTTGGGTGAATTTAATTCAAAAGTTGAAATATTCTGATAATCTATGAAAATGCATTTTGCCTCCTTTAATGAGCAATATATTTCATTGAGATTACAATTTTTCATTAGATGTATAGTGTTCTTCATTTGTGACATATGTGTGGCTCACTTTCCATTTACATTTACTCTTTATGCCTGCATGTTCCATGTATTAACTCCCTGTTTTGAGCGAATTCACTTGATGAGTGTAATGCCCGTGAGGATTGGATATATGTTTGTTTTTATTTTTATCCGGTTTATTTAAGTTTTTTTTCCAAATCATACTCTCCATGTTCTTACCGCCCTCCCACTTTTTAAAGTTTCAATTCTATGAGGTGCATTATATAATGTTAATAATACGGACTTCTGTGTGAATTCATTCACAGTGCTAATAATGTGTATGAAATCGTTTTCGCTATGGTTGGGTGTGTGGCATGTGATTGGACATATTTGGAGGAAATCATATGATGTTTGCGAGTTTCATCCCTGAAAACCCTAACGAGATGACACTCGTCCACTAGGGTAACCTAGGGGTTTAACGACTTATTGCACATGCTAAATGCAATCGTGTTCCCTACGAAAGTGGCATTTATAATTTGATGCATATATACATTTTTTTATCACCTTCTTTCGACTGGTTTTATTTGTTTCATCACTAGGGACTAGCAATGTCTTAGTTAGGGAGTGTGATACGTCACGAATATTGCATATTTGCGCCCCTTATCATTGTGCATTCTAGCACTCTATGTTCTTAATTACCATATTTATGCTCGTTAACTAAACAACCTCTGATGTGGTCATATATATGTTTTGCATGGGTTAAATGTGCTTTGGTAGGTATTAGAACGCTAAAAGTGAGGATCAGTTGCATTTCGGAGAAGTTCTGTCATCAAACGCTACTTTAAGGGTATTTTAGTTCAGTCACCCTTCATCTCTAGCTCATGTAATTTCCACAGATGCATAGCTCGTCGAGTTAGCATCGCGTGGCCACAAATGGTGCGTCGTTTCGTGTTCAAATGAAGAAGATATGTCCATTTTCGTTAGGAAGCTTTCCTCCCCTATGAAGACCAAAGAGCACTAGAAAATAGTGTACTATTCGACCGAACCCAGGGAGCTGGTCGATCGCGTATTGGGATTTTTCATTTAGCCGAAGACAGTGGGATTTTTCCTAAAGGACCAGTCAACTGTTCATGACCTTGCGATCGACCGAGTATCGCAGATAATTGGCAACTTCTTATTTTCTTTTCTATTTTATTTCCCAACTTACTATATAAGAGAACCTTTGTTCTCTTTTTCAAATATCTTACATTTTACATTAGGTTTAGGGTTTGAATTGGGATCTTTTCCCTAACCCATTTCCTTTGGGTGTTTTACCGATTTTTATGTATGTAAGCTTCATTTTCTTTGCCTCTTTCATTGGTTTAATTCTTTCTTTACTTGCTTCCTTTCATTTCCATGCCTAGTTAACATTCATTTATTTCTATTTATTTCTTTGTTAATTAGGTTTACTTTCTTGCTTTAAATTCATGTCATTTATAATGCTTTCTAGCTAATTTAGTCTAAGTTGTGTCGAATTGAACTCACCTATGGTTTGACGGGTTGCTTTGCTTTGGTCATGGAGTCTCACGGGTCTATTTCGAGTGGGTTGTGCTAGTTATTATACCTAGGAGATTTAATGAGGTATATCATATATGCTCCATATTTATGACCTTGCGTGCTTAGTTTCTGAGATATTTGTTGACGCCAAAATCTTATTAGACTTGGGGTGTGACAACTCTTTATTTAATTAACTGTCGAAACGAGACTCGATCTTTATAACTCATGAGCCCATGTAACCATTTTATACTAACTAACTCTAGGTGACGCATATCCAACACAACCTATAGTTTTTATTCTCTTTGTTAACGTAGTTTAAATACACTTGCCTAGAATAACCTTTTCCTTTTGTTATCTTTTCGATTTTGTTAGTAATTACCCCTTTTACACTTTTATTTAGAAGTATTAATCCATTTAAATTCTAGCAACTTTTCTTTGTGGATTTGATACTCGGACTGGCCTCTATACTCCCTTAAAAGAGTGTAGTTATAGTTTAAGTTTTTGTATAGAGTTAGTGAGCCAAAAACAAAATGACCTGCACGTAGGTGACTCTCGCACTGCGGCAAAACCTGTCCATCAAATGGCGTCGTTGCCGGGGAGTGTTTTGTTATAGAATGTAATTGTCTTATTATTTCGTGGTATTTTTCTTTTGAATTTGTATTTTTTTTATTTTAACCTTTTTTGTCGGACTGGCACATTTGAGCGTTAAAAAACTCTTGAATTTTTTCGATCATACATCATCTTTTTGGTAATAGCCATCTCGAGCCTTTGTTGGGGCTAGCATGTCTTATTCCAACTTTTCTGATAATCCTAATGATAATTCTCAAAATACCCATAAACATATGACTTTTGGTTAATACTTACAAGCCCAAAAAATTGCAGCATCTAAAATGACATTGGGTGAGTATTACGATAGTCAAAGTTTGGATTACATAAATTTTGGGAATGATCATTTTGATTTTGGGTCGCAAGAACCTTATAATAAGAATTTTGAAACAGATTGCAATAGGTTTCAAAATTCTGATGTTAATGATTTTGATAGTCGTTCCAATGATAATTTTCAAAGTTGTCATTTGCAAGAATCCTCTCCTCGCCCTATGACTTTCGGTGAGGGCTTGCGCATGCTTGAAAATGAGAAAATTGAAAATCGTTATCGGGAAGAAAATCATTGTTGGGAACATGAGTTGGATTTATTATTTGAATCCGACGACATTTTTTCTTCCGATACTTTTCAAGTCGAGGAATGTTTTGAACCAAATGAGGACTTTGTACTTACTTTGAAACAAATAATTATTTACTTGACCCATTGTATGGTAGAGAATGAAAATTAGGAAGAAATGGGCGTAGTATCCATTTGCAATGAACTTGTTTCTTTTTTTATTCTCAAAGAATAAAGTTTCATTGAAAATTATCCTATTTTTTTTTTAAAATTCAATGTTCAAGCGATGAAAACTCATCTCTTGAGATTGAATTTCTTTCTTCCCCATCATTATTCTATACTGTCATGCCGCTGTTAGTACCCGATGAATCAGTTCAAAACTTTATAGTTCCAAACCTTTTCACCAATGAGGAGTACTCGCTCGGGTCGCCTTCCATGAAGGAATCTTTGCTTCCATATGCACCACCTCCCATTCCAATTGAAAAATATTTGGGAGGAAATTTAGGTTTTTTTGGAACCCACATGTACCTCTCTCCCTTATTATCCAAATTACCCATCCTCCCCCAAAAAATTTTAATTGGGGATGTTTCACCTTTTCCACAACCCACATGCCTTCCGTTGTTCAAATGGAATTATTATTTTTCGGGAGGCATGCATGAGAGGGAGGGTCCCTCATGGATCTTTAAAAGACAAATCGTATTTTGGGTGGACCCTACAAAATATCAACTTCTAGTGTATAGTTAATTAGAAGTTAAAATTTTAGGTTGTAAATAGTTAGTTGTTATTTTCTTTATTTTTCTTCTTTATTCTTACTTATAGTCTAGTGTAATTAGTTAAAAATGTTATTCTTTCTTTTTGTTATGCTTTGGTACTAAAATATTTTGTAGAATCTTTGGACTCGTACTTTCTGAAGATCGCTCCATTGTGGGTAATATCGCTATTTTCCTCTCTTTAACTTGGTTCTTAATTTACATTAAGGACAGTGTCAGGTTTTAGTTAGGGGGTGTGGGATATTCTATCCATTCATTGGTAGTTTCTTTGATTTGATTATATGTCATTCCCAAGCTTTCTTTTCTTGTAAAAAATTAAAATTTTCAAAAAGATTTTATTTCTTTTTCTCCTTTGTTGGGCATTTTTCCTTTGTATCCGATGATAAATTTCAATAATTGCCCGATCAGATAGACAACTCAATGATGCATGTTCTCGATTTTGGAAGTTATTAGATTTTAATCCTCAATCATTGATATTATGAATAACTTCACGAATTAAACTGTAATCCCATGAGCACATGCACTTTTCATGTTTTATTGATTTGGTTTAAGATTTTTATAACTCGGTAATCTTTTGTTGCATTGTATATACTTACACTGAGTGAGCTTTGGGATTTTCTTCATTTGTGAGTGTTTATACACTATTCTTTCCTCTTTGAAAAAGCTAAATTCGTCACTAATCGCACTATTCTTTCATTGATCGTTCATATATGAAATGTGTTACTTTATCATGATTTTCAAAGTTGTTTTGACTCGAGAATTACATAAACTTTAGGAAATGATCATAGGCCATCTTTGTTATATCAGTCATATTAGCATTGACCTCACCTTATATGTTTTCCCTCGTCAACCCCCTTGAGCCTAAATATAGCCTTTCGTTTCATAACCCAAAATCCCATAACCAACTATAAATTAGAGTTTTAACCCATACTTATTACCTTCCCTACCTTTGTTTTAAATGTTACTTGAGATTGAATGATGTTGTTATCAGCTAATTGCAATTTAGGAAGGTGAGAGTGTGAAAAGTGTAGAAAAGAAAGAAGTGAAAAAGATTGAAAAAAGAAAAAAAAAATGAGAAAAAGAAGAAAAGAAAAGAAAAGAAAGAGAAAGTTGTATATTGTGTATATAGTGTTCGAATAAGCTTTGTTTACTCTCCCGATTTTTATATTCAATGCCTTTTATGGAAGTTATTTTCCAATTTTTGAAATTTCCCGCATTTTCCATTATCCCGAGTTTTCATCCCCGAACACTTTGATTCCGTACATATTTCCTTCGTTTCGTACCCTAGCCTAACATACATTATAACCCTATCAAGTCCTATGTGATCTTACGTTGAATTTAATTCAAAAGTTGAAATAGTTTGATAATTTGTGAAAATGCATTTCGCCTCCTTTAATGAGCGGTATCTTTCATTGAGATTACAATTTTTCATTAGATATATAGTGTTCTTCATTTGTAACATTAGTGCGGCTTAGTTTCCATTTACATTTACTCTTTATGCCCGCATGTTCCATGTATTAACTCCCTGTTTCCAGTGAATTCACTTGATGAGTGCAATGCCCGTGAGGATTGGATATATACTTGCTTTTATTTTTATCCGATTTATTTAATTTTTTTCCAAATCATACTTTGCATGTCCTCATTGCCCTCCTACTTTTTAAAGTTTCAATTCTATAAGGTGCATTCTATAATGTTAATAATACGGACTTCTGTGTGAATTCATTCACTGTGCTAATAATGTGTATGAAATATTTTTCGCTATTGTTGGGTGTGTTGTATGTGATTGGGCATATTTTGAGGAAATCATATGATGTTTTTGGGTTGCATCCCCTCATAAGACAACACTCGTCCTCTAGGGTAACCGAGGGGTTTGATGGCTTATTGTATATGCTAAATGCAATCGTTTTTTTCCTATGAAAGTGGCATTCATATTTTGATGCATATATACGTTTTTTTATCGCCTTTTGTGGACTGGTTTTATGTGTTTCATCACTAGGGACTAGCAATGTCTTAGTTAGGGGGTGTGATACGTCACGAATATTGCATGTTTGCACCCCTTATCTTTGTGCATTCTAACACTTTTATGTTATTAATTCCTATATTTATGCTCGTTAAACAGACAACCTCGGATTTGGACATATATATGTTTTGTAGGGGTTAATTTGTTCTTTTGTAGGTATTGGAACGCTAACAGTGAGGATCGGTTGCATTTCGAAGAAGTTTAATCACTAGACACTACTTCAAGGGAATTAAGTCAATTCATGCTTCATTTCTATCTCATGTAATTTCCACAGATACGTAGTTAGTTGAGTTAGCATCACGTGGCCGCAAACGGTGCATTATTTCGTGTTCGGATTAAGAAGATATGGCCATTTCTGTTATGAAGTTTTACTCCCCTATGAAGACCAAAGAGCATCAAAAAATAGTGTACCAGTCGACCGTACCCAGGGGCCGGTCGATCGCGTATTGGGATTTTGACTTTGGCCGAAGACAGTGGTATTTTACCTAAAGGACCGGTCGACCGTTCATGACCTCACTGTCGACCGGGTATCGTAGATATTTGGCAACATCTTCCTCTTCTTTTCTATTTTATTTTCCAACTTACTATTTAAGGGAACCTTTGTCTTCTTTTGTAAATATCTTACATTTTATATTAGGTTTAGGATTTTTATTGGGATCTTTTCCCTACCCCATTTTCTTTGGGTGTTTTACCCATTTTTATGTATGCAAGCTTCATTTCCATTGCCTCTTTCATTGGTTTAATGGTTTCTTTACTTGCTTCCTTTCATTTCCATTCCTAGTTAACATTCATTTCTTGTTATTTATTTCTTTGTTAATTAGGTTTACTTTCTTTCTTTCAATTGATGTCATTTATAATGCTTTTTAGCTAATTTAGTCTAGGTTGTGTGGGATTGAACTCACCTATGGTTTGACGGGTTGCTTTGCTTTGGTGATGGAGTCTTACGATTCCATTTCGAGTGGGTTGTCCTAGTTATTACGCCTAGGAGATTTAACGGGGTATATCATGTATGCTCCATATTTACGACCTTGCGTGCGTAATTTCCGGGGTATTTGTTGATGCCAAAATCTTATTAGACTTTTATGCGAATTTTGTGGTATAACAACTCTTGATTTAATTAACTGTCGAAACGAGACTCAATCTTAAAACCTCGTGAGACCATGTAACCATTTTATACTAATTAACTATAGGTGAGGGATATCTAACGCAAACTATAGTTTTTATTCGATTTTTTTAATGTAGTTTAAATACACTCGCCAATAATAACCTTTTCCTTTTGTTTTCTGTTCCATTTTGTTAGTAATTACCTGTAAGTGGGTAGTTTAGATCAGATGGAGGCGTAACTCCCTTTGAGTACAGTAATGATAAGTTAAACAACAACACTATTGATTAACCAAGGGACACACAAACACAACTCAGTCAGGATAGACTCATTTATAACTAATAAATCTATCGTGTATAACTCAGAAGGTAATAACGAACTTAGAAGCAACTTTACTTAGAGGGAGAGAGAAAATGAGAACCCTAGATACACCTTGGTAGGCAGCCAAACACCCTCACCACCCTCAATGATCTCTGTCAAATATTAAAGCTTCATAATAAATGATAATGGTGGGTGAGTAAACTCTCTGGTTCGTAATAAATTTGTCTAGTAATAACTCCTGAATTCTCAACAAGAACCTCATATCTCCCTAGAGGAGGTTGGGGTCCTTAAATAGCCCCCCACACTACCCCTGAGGAAACTCAGTCATTAATACGTGTGAAAGAAATCCCTCATACTTTATGTCACAAACATTAAATACCTAATTCACTAGTTATCTCCACATCATAAGCATTAAATGCAAAGACATGCCTTTTGCCTAACCACTGTGTGTCAGGGGCCTGTCATCACAAAGGTGACTCACCAATTATTTGACAACCCCAAATACCACGGTGGTTTACTCAAGTACAGATCTGACATTTTCTAGTTGATCAGTGACAACAAATAAAGTGGATGTGATATTAAGTAGAGGTTTGTTTGTCTCACAACTCAACGCCCGATGGAACTCAAGGCTGCTCCCCCGAGGTTCCACGGTCAGGGTCCTTTTGCTGTTTTACGAGGTGTATCTAAGATGGTCAAGACAAGACCCAATGGTGCCTCACTTCTCAATCCTCCAAACCAAGTCTCTCAGAAGTTCCCACGGCGAGGTCATTCGATAGAGCATGAAAGCTCTCCTAGGCCCTACCAAGCCTGGTCTCTCGCAAGTACCATTCGACCTCATGAAAAATTAATATACTCATTACATCTCGTTGTAGCTCATAGTCTATATAAAAAAAATATACAACAAGACTAAATTAATCAACAGGACTAAAGGACAAGCCTCTCTCAGTCAGTTTCTTCACTGGAAGGTCCCTCTAGGCTGCCACATTGAGCTGCCTCGCTGAACTGCCATGCTAAGTTGCCACGCGGAGCTTCCACACTGAGATGCCTTAGTCCCAAACACTATTGTAAATGGGGGAAATTATCTCTAATCTCAGGATTATCTTCAAGCCCCCTCTACATTACCCATTCTGCACTTTTATTTAGAAGTATTAATCCATTTAAATTCTATCAACTTGTCTTTGTGGATTCGATACCCGGACTGGTCGCTATACTCCCTTAAAAGAGTGTAGTCATATTTTAGGTTTTTATATAGAGCTGGTGAGCCAAAACCAAAACGGCCGACACATAGGTGACTCTTGCGCCGCGGAGAAACCCAACATATTAGCTAGTTCATCTACTTGAAAGAATATGGTTCAATATAAAGACCTATTTCGTTGGAATTATCTCGCAGTACAAGATCAAAATTTCTAGCATCCTACCAGTTCAGGTAAATTCACTTTCAAATAAGCTTATTCCTTATTTAAAGAGCATGATCTTTATTTTTTGATTGTTAAATCTATCTGGTCCAAATTCATTCCTTGAAAATTTTCTTTTTTCTCTTTGGAGAGCTTTATACATTGCCATTCCTCCTGATGTCAACATTTAAGATTTGAGGATTCACTTAGCTTATAGATGAAAATTCTATCATAATGATGTGGAATCAATTAATCATGTATTACTTAATTTTATAGCTATTAGACAAGTTTGGGAGGGATTTTCTAACATGTTTGGCTTAAATATTAATTTGAATTCCAATAATTCTATAATTATTTTGTGGGTTGTGAAAAAAGTTCATCATAACTTCTTGAAATTATTGATTGTAGTTTTTCCTATTATCTTGTGTTGGGAAATTTGGAAATATAGAAAAAAAGATTTATATGAGGGGATAAATTTTTCTAGATCTTTTCTAATTCATATAGTGATTTATACCATCCAAAATCTGATTGTGCTTATACAGTTTGAATGTTTCCCTACCAATTTTGATTCCCATATTTGACAAGTGTTTCAAATTAAGACTTTCAAGATGATTTTTTTCTACAAATGTGTCTACTGGATTAGGAATTTTGTTCATAGGTTCAAACTTAATGTGGATGGGGCTTGCAAAGGTAATCCTGATATTAGCTCTTGTGGAGGCGTTTTATGGGATCATTGAGGTCTTTTCAAACTCGGGTTTGATAAATTTCTTGGTTATCGTTCCAATCTTTCTGCTTATGTTAAGGACCTCAAACTTGGTTTGAGATTAGGTTTGAAGCATGGTATGTGATGTATTGATATTGAATCAGATTCTCATATTTTTCTTAATATCATAAAGAACATATTGAAATCCCATGGCAAAATTCTTAATATCACAGCAGAGATTGATGATATTCTTAAAATGTTTGAATTTTCTATCACTCACTATTATAGAGATGTTGATTCAGTAGAAGATGAGTGTAACACCACGTATTTCTGAGTAAATTAGAAATTAATTAATTCGCTTATTTTTAAATTGTACGTATGTAATAATTTAATTGAATTGAATATAATATGTTGATTAAAATATTAATCGGGAGAGAAATGAATATTGTTTGTTGAATATAATTATTAAGGGAATAGTGATTAAGTATTTTGCGTCATAACGAGTGATAGGGATGTGACAATGTTATATCTCAATTGGAAGTCGATTGTATAGTATATGAGGTCGAGATAGCAAATGGATGTAGAGTGACTTGGATGGTGATTTCAAGAACACGATTGATTCCAAATGGGTCAAAATAGTCAAAATAGTGTACCTAGGTGTGTTTATTATCCCGAGGAGATTTAGACCAAACCGGCCCAAAATAAGGGCATTTCGATCATTAAGGATTCTATGGTATGCAAATCCAAAAATTTAAGAAGTATATCGGCACATTTGAGCATGAGACTAGGGTTACAACACTTTAGAGAGAGAGGAGGCCATATGAGAGGAAGAGGAAAAGGAAACTAGGCCTTCCCACATCGTTTTACACCACGAACATCGCCCGAATCAATATCGAAGCAGGGGAAGATAAACTCCATCATCAATAAACGAAAATCAGACGTGCTAGATCAAGGTAAGTGTTTATCTTGCACTATTTTAAGCATGTTATAATACCCATGTAGTGTAGGGTTTCAAATTCATGATTTAAATTATTTTTCCTGGAAATTTCGATGGGTGCAATTCATGATTCAGGGTAGAAATGCATGTAGAATAGGTCCCTATATGTAGATAATATGAAATCAGAGAATGCATGATGATTAACTTGAATGAAATCTGGGTATAATGATTCATTTTCTTTAAGAACATCAAAAACTAGGGTTTTATGATTTATAGAGATTAAATCTGTTTCTGAGTAGATTTCGTAATGAATTGATGTGTTATTTTCTTTACAAATTGTAAGAATACTCCTATGCGAAGTTTAGTTGAAGTGGATGGGAGTTTGGGGTGTTTTGTTGGAGGGTTAATGGATAAAAAATGGTGAAACGAAGTTGGGACGAAGCTTCTAATAACCAGGATAGGGAATGGGTCATTGGAACGACTTTAGGTTCTCATTCGAAGGAGGTTGAGAATCACTGTTGTATTGATAATGACATAAGTGGTAATATACCATTGATGATTTTAGTGAAGTTACATCATATTGATTATGGAAATGCCTTGGAATTGGTGCTACGAGTTGGTTTCTATCATGTATCACGATATGACCTGCAATGATAATTTCAAAAAAATAGGTTGATCAATGATAGATGGTACACCTGGGAGACATAGAACATGATGAGTTTCATTACAACTTTTAGAAATGGCACACGCGATGAAGTGTTAGGCATAATTATAGCACCTAAGTATGCTACCTGTATAGTTTTTTTTTTTTATAGAAGATGGATAGAACCCAAATAACTTTTATTATATTAGAGATTGAATAGCCCCATCACAGTGGCTTACAAAGGATATAAATAAAACTTGTAAAAGTAAGAAATCCTTTTCTAGGATAAAGAACCAACTATTAAGACTTGACTCTAACAACTGGAAGCTTCCATTTATCAACTCTAATCATCCCTTTCAGGATCTTTGGGAAGGTATTTATATCATACGAAGAGATTGTTGACTCCACATCTTCCCCATGATTAGCCAAAAAATCAGCAGGTTTATTAACTTCTCTGAATACATGAACAAATGAAATTAAGTATACTTCAAAAAAATTCAAAATATCCTCCACCACATCTTTGATCTTCCATGGGCACCTAACTCTCTTATTTAAAATATTAATCATAACTTTTGAATCAAATTCTACAATAAGAGGATAATCTTTCAAATCATAGTAGTTTTTAGTCCCCTCCAATATAGCATGAGCTTATGCCTCTAGACTTGATTTTATCCCAAAATAAGCACTAAAAGCCCAAATCATGCCCCCTTTGAAGTTTCTTAAAATTCCCCCTCCACCACTAGCACCTGGATTTCCTCTAGAACATCCATCAGTGTTTAGATTTAAGCTTTCAACCGGTGGATTAATCCACTTAATCATCAAAACCATCTTTGGAGGTATGCTAACTGAACTAGCATTATAAATGTTGCAATCAAAAGGCATAATAAAATTACACAGATTATTTATTTTTAGAATAATTAACTAAACATCTAGAGAAGATCCATTATACCTGTTGTCATTCCTTTGAGTCCAATTGAACTAACAAATGATAATTGGGATTATAGTCTAGAACTTACCTAAGACTGAGTTATTGGCATTTAACCACCATTGAATGAGCCTACATTTGATATTAGTTATATTCAGAGGAATCCCAACTACACTACTGATGTGTTTCTAAATATCCGAAGCCAACCCACTATGTGCAAATAGATGATTAAAAGTTTCACCCTTCGATTTAGTGCAGCATGTACATTTTAATGGACCTTTCTACCCAATGCTATATAATTTATCATCAATAGACAACAATCCTTCCATCAACTTTCACATAAAAACTGTAATCTTCATTGGCAGGTCTTTATTCCACATGAATGTTGTAGATCTTGATTGAATATGGTGATCTCTAAGAAAATTCCATGCTGATTGTGTCGAGAACATCCGCGAAGTTGTATCTGTCCAAAAAACTTCATATGTCACCCCATTTTTTCCAATCTTAGTCCCAAAAATTCTTCTGCAAATATTTGGAGGAAACAATTCCACAAGCTTATCTCTGTCCTGCTGGCGGTTACCATCCCACAGATCCTTAACAGACATTAAGTCTCTTCTATCAGTGAATTTATACAAAGGACCCAACTCAGACCAGTTATCCCATATCATACTGATACTACCTTCATTAATCATCCATTTAATGTGCTCCTCGACTTCAGTTCTCACATTTATCATCCTTCTCTAAGTTTGAGATCCACTTCTTCTAGTGCATTTACACGGGTGGGATTTTCTACAATATTTGGCAACCATGAATCTAGCCCATAGAGGAGAATAATTTCTTAACTTCCACCATAATTTCACAGCAAAATCTTTAGCATTATCTTCCAAATTCATTAGACCAACACCCCCTTCCAAAGTAGGATTACAGACCTTCCCCCAGTTACACCATTGATGTCTATGATCCCAAACATTAGAACTCTAAAAGAAATCAGAAAGAATCCGCTCCATGTCTCTAAAAATCTTTTTAATAGGCTCCACATCAGCCATTAAAAATATAGGGATAGAGCATAAGACTGATTTTAGGAGAATCAATTTAGCTCCATAAGATAAGGATCTAGCTTTCTAATACACTAATCTTCAACTAATCTTAGTCACCAAAGGTTCAAACATTATTGATTTTTTTCCCCAGAGAAAATAGGACAACCAAGATATGTAATAGGAGATCTCTTTAGATTAATTCCAATCATATTAGATAATCTTCTACCCTCACCATTACTAAATTTCTTTGATAAAATAATAGCACTCTTTTTCTTATTGATCCATTGACCAGATGTGACACCCCGTCTAATTAAATACCGGGTAGCTACTCCTTTATTCAAATTAATACAAAATGCCAAGTTGGTTCAGTTCATAGCATCACTGTCGAAAATATGTTTAAACATTACTAGCTACCTAATATTTAAAAAGTGAGTTGTTAATTTTAATTAAAACCGATTAACATGCAATAAGTAGATGATGAAATGCTAACATAACCACCACAACATAGTCACAATAGAATAACCATAAAATAATAATGAAACTGGAGGAATACTCCTCACAACAATCCGAGTACTAAAATAAACAAAAATCCAAATCCGCATTACTAAATTAATTACAATGCAAAAATCTGAAATAACTGAATAGATAAAGCATCTCTAAAAGGAAATAGGGCGACATGCCTAACATATGAGAAAATCTAATAATATAGAGGTAAGATCGAAAATGGAGGCATCTACTGTCAAGGTCCTGTAACTTCCACAGCAGCTACAGTACGTCACCTGAATGGAACTCCTATGCTTGGTGTCCTTGTAGCTGGACACCTAAAAGGTTTTACAAAAATAGATTTGAAAGAAAATGGGTCAGAGCCCGATTGTGAAAACAGTTGAAAAATAACAAGTGTTTAATATCATTAAACAGTGAATATAAAATACATGATAGTGTGTGCACTCACATGAGTTCCTCACCTCTCAACTAAATGTGCACTCCTATCGTACCCGTACCCATTCTAATTATTTCCAAACTTAACTAGTCTAATATAAAATCTAACATTTCTATACATTTCACGATTTAATTCTGGCATCTTCATTTAAACAACGTGTCTTACATTTCTTCTCGGTTTCCCATATTAGTAATACTACTTACTAGAGGGTTTTCATTCTTATCTTTACGAAAACGTTGCTATTATTTATACTCACATTTATACATGACAATGCATTTCAATTTACAGTATATTATTCTCATCATAAATATACAATACTAGCACCCCGAGGCTAAGCTACGGTGCCCACATACTCTGCTATCAAATCCCGGTACATCACGTACATTAGGACCACACATTCCGAATCTCTCAGGAATCGTTCTCAACTGATAACAATCACACATAATGGAGGCGAACATAGTTCACATGACATGGGTCATGTACATACCTACGCTCCCATGATCAACAGACTTATTAACTTCTCAATAAGTCCTTCTCTGGCCTATGTCCTCAAGGTACCAATCGAAATCCCCCCCGTAGGCACACATTGATTAGATGGCCCTGATCGAACGCCGACCTCCCATGATAGCAAGTACGGTATGTATATTATACACAGATAACTACATATACTAAGAATTGGCACATCTTATATATCTCAATATATTAATAGAGGCATAGTTCTCATTCTTGTATCATCTTTTAATATCATACACTTATAAGTCCCCGGTTTATATACATTAAAGTTGTCAACCCTTCTCACATCGTAATTAGGCACTCGTTTCCTAATTCATAAGGGTCATTCGATTTACTACAAGGTTCTAAGTTTTACTCCTCAACGTAGCCCAATCTCCCAAATATACTCACTAGTCAATAAGGGAAAGTTATTACTCCATTAAATAAGTCTACGGGACATTTGAAATAAAATTAGGCCAAAAAGGCCATTCTGTCAACTCGTTCGAAGGTCGTTCGAATGAGTGTCATTCAAATGAAAGGATTCGAATAAACTAATAACTCATTAGAAGGGGTACTGTCATCTCGTTATAAGCTCGTTCGAAAGAAGTCGTTCGAACAACCTGGGCAGGTCTTCTAACGAGATGGCAGACTGCGCCCAGAATTTTCCAAATTCGATTTTTCTTCTTTCTCCTCTTCTCTAAATCCACCCTAAGAATATCTAAATATGTTTTTAATGTTTGTAAACTATTTTTAGTCACCCTAGATCATTCCTTAACATGATTTTGGGCCAAATCTTACAATTTAACATGCCAAAATCATAAATCCCCAATTCTTATTCCAAACCCTATGAACTTGAACCCATAATTTTAATTTCATCAAAAGACTCCTCATTAATCCAATTTCAGGTCATCAAAAGTTATGTTTTGTATATTAAATTCGTCCATAATCATTCTACATGCAAATTCCTACCCAAAATCACAAATTTTCACAATAATCCCATTGGGTATTCTTCATCAAAATTTCCAAGACATAAACAGTTTTCTACACTATACATAGAGGAAATATTCAAAGCAAATAACGACATCAAAACACTTGCCTTAGATTTGTTTCTTCTGAGTTGATGCTGGTGAATGATGGTTGATTTCTCCCCTTTCTCTACAGAATTCTCTCAAGGATGGTGATGGTGGTTGGAGGTTTCTTTTGGAACTTCTTCAAACTCTCCCTTTAACTCCCGTAGCCCTCTAACTCACCTAACGCTGATAATGGACTTAGTGGGTTCATTAGTAATATATCATGTAACCCTAAAATTCGTGGGTTTTAATTCCCATATTTTTAAAATTACCAAAATGCCCTTGTAGGTTGCTGATTTGGCCTAAAAGTGCCCCGAGACCCAAACTAAGCCCCCGGCTAGTGTTTTTTGACTATTTCGACTCTTCCGGACACGTTGGCGCACTCAAAATGACCATTCAGTTGATTAAAATATAATTCACTTTTTTAGTTTAAATAATTTCGTTCTCGACGCGACTCACACGCGCGTCCCAGCTAAATTTCCAAATTGTCGTATTTTAGTCTCATGACAACTTTAATAATTTCAGTACTCATGTATTACCATACATACTCATAAATATTAAATTTTAACATCATAATAAAATACCAACTCACATCTCGTTAGTATTTATACCCGGATTAATTCCCAATTAATTCTCATTTAATTCAATTAATCCCTTAAATAAAATTAATAAAATTACGGGGTATTACACCAGAGTCTTCTTCATACTTATTTAAAACCTGCCAAATTCCTTTCAAAGATCTTTTATCCCTAGAAGAAAATAATATAATGTCATCTTCAAATTACAGGTGATTTATTTTGGGACAACCAATAGGGGTTTTAAAACTTCTAAATGATTGTTGAAGCAAGTTAAGATTTATAGAAAGAGTTTCAGCGATAAGAACAAAGAGACCAGGAGATAAAGGATCACCTTGTTTTAACCCCCTTGTAGATTTGAAAAAACCTTTAGATACACCAGTGACAAGAACTGAAAACCAATTGTTTGAAATAACTTTCCATATCATATCAAGCCACCTTTCACAGAAACAAAATTTCCCCATAACTTGAATTAAAAATGGTCAGGAGAGTCTATCATAAACCTTGGTCATTTCCAGCTTCACCACCACATTACCACCAATTTTTTTATTATTGATCATATGAAACATCTCTTGAGCAACAAGAATGTTATCAGTTATGTCCCTTCCTTTAATGAAACCACTCTGATTTTGAGAAATTATATTGGTAAGAATCCTACTAAGTCTTAAAGACAAGATCTTAGATAAAACTTTATTGAAAAATTTTCATAAGCTGATAGATCTGAAATCACTAAAGTTTTGAGGATCTTGTTTTTTGGAATAAGGGTAATAAGAGTAGAAATGACAATTTTAGGAATAGACATACATGCAAAAAAAACTTGAATGGCTTTCACTACATCAGTACCAATTAAATCCCAACAGTGAGTAAAAAAGATACCTGTATATCCATTTATCCCAGGAGAGTTTTCCCCATTCATAGTTTTAATTGTTTGATAGATTTCTTCTTCCTTTGTGAATGCAGCAAGGAATGTATTTTGCTCCTCATTAATTTTAGGTTGGATTCTCTGAATGAAGTCTCCACCACCATTAAATTGCTCCCATCCTTCAAATATACCCTTGAAATGGTCTAGGGATACCCTGGAGATATCTTCCTCACCTTCAACCCATACCCCACTCTCATTTTTAATTCGATAAATGAATAATTTCTTCCTTCTAGTCTTCACAGAATTATGAAAGAATTTGGTATTTTTGTCTCCCTCCTCTAGCCATTTATCGTGAGATTTTTGCCTCTAGTATTGATCCTCAATATCGAGTTTTTGTTCATACAGAGCTGAAGTTCTAGACCATATCTCTCTATTTTCTTCTATAAGGTCCAACTCAAATGCCATTTTAGCAGCCAACAGAGTATCTTCTGCCTCTCTAGTAGATTGAAAGATGTCCCCAAAAGTTTCTCTACTCCAAGCACTTAAGTTCTTCTTCAGATTCTTGAGATTCAAAGCCACACCATATATGGGATTATTTGAGGCATTTGAGTTCTAATGTTGTTTGACCACTTCTTTCAAATAGTCCTTCTTATACCTGAAATTAAGAAACTTAATTGGCCTTTTGATCACATCTGAGGAATTTTTCAAAGTCATAAGTGAAGGGGCATGATCTGACTTAGATTTGTTTAGGTGATTAACATGAATAGAGTTGCATAGGAGAAAAAACTCTTGATTAGGTAAGAACCTGTCAAGTCTACTCCAAATTCTAGCATTCCCTTCTCTCCTATTAAACAAAGTATAAGAAGAGCCTGAGTATCCTAAGTCCTCAAGGCCATTACATTCCTTGAACTCCAAAAATTCCATTGCAGACCCCAAGTCAATCTCATTTCCACCTACCTTTTCCCAAGAACAAGCTACAGTGTTAAAGTCACCACCAGCCACCCATGGATCATCAGAATCCATAGAAGTTAAATGTTGGCAAAGATCCCTTCTTTCAATCTTGGAGCACTTAGCATATACAAAACTTCATTTGATCCTCCCACCAAACTATTGATTAATTACTGTCCCAGTGAGGCATTGCTCCATATCTTCTTTCAGTTGAGTATTTATCCCATCTTTAGTAAATAACCAAATCTTGCTGTTATAGTTGGACTATGCATATCTAAATCCCATCTTTATTCTATACTGCTGAATATCCTCCTTTTGAATTTTTGGCTCTAAAATATCAAGGCTTCTAACTTTATAACTTATAATAAGCCTTTTCAATCTTCTAATACCTCCCTTCTTAGATATCCCCCTTATATTCAAAATAAGACAATTTATCATTGGGATAATTCATCAAGAGAATTTTTTGTATTTGATCTTAACACCATCTTATTTCCAGTTTGAACTCTAGTGGGCGACACAGATACAGACCTCTGTATACTTTTCACAGGAGGTTGATCCCTCAAGGCTGGATTATCTTTCCTAATTTTATTTGCTCTTTTTCTTCTTCACCTGCTAATGACCTCCTCGAATTTATCTTCCAAATGAGCTCCCTCTTCAATGCTAACATTATCCACTTCTTCATTAATTTCCCTCCGCTCTAACATTACATCTTCCGTCTTGTCTTTCTCCAACGCAAAATCTTCTTTGGAACCATCCAGCTCCCCATTAGTTATTTTAGTTAAGTCATAAGACTTAGGGCCTCCCTTGTTAATTTTTTACTCTTGAGCAATGCCACTGTCTACACCACTGCCTTTATTGCCAATAGCTTCTACACCACTGTCTTTATTCACCCGTTGGATATCTACACCACTGTGTTTTTTTCCAATAGCTTCTACTCAATTGTCTTTGTTTTTAAAACTCCTTTGAACCCATTCTTTTGTATTTTCCTTCTTCTTAGAACTATCGTCCCTAGTTATTTTCTTAGGGCCCTCATCACCCGCCTTATTTATTCCTTCTCCATTATTAAAGATACATCCACTGTCATCATGCCCTTTCTTAGCACAATAGTTACAGTATACCGACAGTTCTTCATACACTATATATTTCCAATACCCTATCCCTTTATCACTATTGCCAATCCAAATTCTTGATGGATGTTCTTTAATGAGATCAACTTCAACACAAATTCTAGCAAGACTAGGTATTGATAAGGAGGCAGTGGTTATATCCATCTTTGGAGGCGACCCAATGACATTAGCAATTGAAAAGATACTTTCCTAATTATATAAATGAATTGGGAGTAAAGGCAGATTAATCCAAACTGGAGTAATTATTGATTCAACAATAAGATGAAACTCAGGAGTCCATTTAAAGACGCTCACATGATATTTGTTAATAAACCAAGTTGCATTAAGCCAAACCCTATGGAGGTCTTCCTCATGAAATAACCGGATTAAAACATGTTTATGATCAATAAGACCAATGCTATAAGCATGTTTAAGACCAAAAAAAGCAAAAACTTTACGAATATCATTAATATTAGGTCTCCCATGTGAGAACTTACCCACCAATGTATATTTAAAAGGCACAACAAGTTTCTGCATGTCCTTATCGGAGAAGATTATAGCAGGTTCAACAGGAAAATGGCCTACTTCTTTAAGGGAAATGGAGGAGGAGTTTTGATTCCCTATAACATTAGCGAAAGATTTAGAGGAGCCAAAGGGTTTAGATGGAATCTTATGAGGATGTGAGGGAGTATAAGAGGGTAAGATGGCTGCCTCCACATTGGCGACAGCAGTAGTAGCCATGCAAACCCTAGAGGGAGGGAGGGGGAGAGAGAGAGAGAGATAATGTTTTTTTTATAGTTAGTAATGATTCTGTTGAGGATATTCACTAGGCATGAGTGATGCATGAGTGTTGGGATGCCATTAGAATGATTATGATTTGGGATCATGTAAGCGGTGCTGAGGGTGGTAGCAATAGTTCTTCAGTTGGATGATTGAGACTGTGTGAGCGCTATATTTCACTTGATGAGAGTGATCTCAAAAAACCGAGGTTAGTTATCGTGTGTTGAAATTTTGGAGGCCTAGCTGTAATAGGTTAGTGACTAACAATGAGCGTTGAAAGAATGGAATTTCATTTGGTTCAGGTTATTGTACTAGCCAATGATGGTTATGTAGCATTAGTCCTAAGGAGGGAAGCCTAGCATTGTAGCTTTCCGAAGTAATTGTTTCATATTTCATTAGCCCAATAATGATTGGTGATTCATAACTAGAAACCTTTAGGGTTAATGGAAGAATCTAGGGTTTATGGAAAGTGTAAGACTTTAACAAGATATCGGTAAGAGTTATAGACTTTAAAGGGTACATTACGTGTTCGTACTTCATGTGGATCGATTCATTGTCAAAGTTTGATTATATTCTTTGACATGGAGGTTGCCTGATTCCTTGCATTCCTGGTGTCTTATTGATACAGGTAATGGGAAGTTGCTGATCAGTTGTGATTCGAGTAGCGCTACATAAGCTTAGTAGGGATACGGGTTAGGTTGGTCGTGGCTAATGCGTCGCGGCTTATGAGTGCATGTTTCTTCGGAAACACATTTGTTCTATTTTGAGAGAATATTTATGAATATGCTATAAGATTTCAGTCAGGATATCTTATTTTAAATGAATTTTTTAAAATTACATTTAGAAACAATTTATTTTTGTTTGAAATCAAATCAAACATTTAAATTCAAATTTAAATGGCTTTTGGACATTTTGTGATGAGTTAAATACGTAAAGTATGCAATTTAAAATTAAAGGGAAATATAGTAATATGCATTAGCTTAGGATGCAAGCTAGGATTTGTGAGAAATGTTATATAATGAATATTATGGGTGATTATAAGGAAAGAAAGATGAAAAACAAAGGACAAACATGAAATCAAAAGAGTAAAAAAACGAGTGGAATGATAAGAGCTAATTTGGAGTATTTTAGATCTTCTTTTTGAGTGCATTCGGATGAGATTTTAGAAAAATTCAAAACATATATCTATCCTAAGTTTTCGTTTAGAATCTAAATCTGTAGTCAGATTAGCAGTTTGAATAATGTTCATAGCCAATTTTTTTGGGTATTTAAAATAGGCCTACAATTGTGGATTTTAACTCTCTTGAGTTAGTTTCATTCTCTCGTGGTTAATTTAGTGTTATGCACTTATTTAACCTTGATTGTATAGTTATATACATGCTATGTGTTGCATTTATATGTATTGTATGCTCATATATTATATTCGTTCTTGCACCCATTTTGTATGTGTTATTTTCATGCCATGTAGTTTGGGGTAACGAAACTAGTTGATCTTACGAGCATGTTTGGCTGCAGAAATTGGGTAGAAAACATGTACACTTGATTTATAGGAATTGAATATGATATTTATTTGAATTTATAGAATGATATTATTATTATTATTATTATTATTATTATTATTATTATTATTATTATTATTATTATTATTATTATTATTATTATTATTATTATTATTATTATTATTATTATTATTATTATTACTACTACTATTATTATTATTATTATTATTATTATTATTATTATTATTATTATTATTATTATTATTATTATTATTATTATTATTATAGAATGCATAGGAATTCCTTAGCCAAGCCATCCATTGGACGGGGTGTGCTGTCGGCTATGATTTTGTTTATTATCCAAAGACTAGGCCATGGACCCCAGTTGATGAGCATGCCAAGTTTTACTATGGCATTGATGTCATGTTATGATGGGTCGTGTGACCAAGTTATGTTATTTATTTTGGGGGTCCATTTAATCTTTCCGAGGATAATTAACGGATAGTGGACAGTACTCCATACCGTACTGTGGGAAGTGCGACGGGAATTTTGATACTGGGTCTTGGGTTTTGTAGTGCCGCGGTGAGATCATAGGTGATGATTATATTATTGGGATTTTAGTTTGAGTGTTCATATTTCATACACTCTTGTATTAGATGCATGCACACACGAGTATGTGTAGTTACACTTGGAGCATTTATATGAGCTACTGAGTTTCCAACTCACCCCCACAGTTTTTTGTATTTGAGGTTAATGAGAGATGATATTTACGATATCTTTGGGATTGGGACCGTCAGTAGAGGCTCTGGATATTTATTTTTTAAATTTATTTGTATCATTTTGATTATTGTAAATTGTTTTGTAAAAGGACATTTGAAATTGGATAAAATTGAGAAATTTTATTCAGTCGATTTATTATTTAAGCTTTCGCAAATTTATTCTCAATCTCCCAAGATATTTTTGAGGAAGTGTAGGTTGTGAGTCCCAATGTAGGAACGATCCATGATGAGGAGTTCATTGGTGATGATACTATATGTTGATACCAAAATTAATATGTTGATATGGACGAATAATATGAAGACACGTGTCCATCTACGTGGCACAATAGCAACGAGGACGTAAAATTTCCCCAACCAACTCATGTTCTCTCCGAGAAACGAGGATACACCGAGGAACTTTAGCACTCCGAGGTACTCCAACTCTCCGAGGAACTCCTGAGAAACGAGCAACTAAGGCGGTCCGAGCTGCATCTCGACCGAAGCATTAACTGCCAGATAATCAACAGTTCAACTATTCATTAAATGTTTATCATCTTGACGCACACGCTGCATTAAATCTATTAGCCTTTCATATGTATATCATTTAATGTATCAACCCTCTCATGTACAGCCTAAGGGCTATAAATACCTTGTATCACCCTCATTCAAGAGGACCGGAATTTCTTGGTTAAACTTGTAATCAAGAATTCCCAAACACTTAGCAATAACATAACAGTGGACGTAGGCCATTCATATAAGGTTGAACTACTTTAAAAATCTTTGTCTCATTTTATTTATCTGTGATTGAATAATTAGAGCGATCTAATTTTTTACATCAACAGATTGGCGCCGTCTGTGGGAACGATTGTTATTATCATTTTTCACCAAAAATCATTCATCATCAATGGCGGATAATCCAGAATCTAGAAATCGAAACGCTGGAAATCCTCCAAATCCCTCTACACCTCCAGATTTGGCCGGAATTATGACGAATCTGGCTCAAGGACAAACTGCCATGCAAGACACAATGAGGCAACTCATACAAACCCTTCATGGCAATGCACCTTCACGTTCAGGACAACAAAGTGGTCAGAGGCAAACTTATTTACTTTCTTCACGATCCAGGCGTACTGAGTCATATCGTAATGAGGAGTCTGATGATTTCTCTTATCAACCTGGGTGAACTTCGTCAATAAGGGCTACAGATACTGATAAACATATCACCCTCTCTCCAGAAAGACCCAGTGCCTTAGTAAGACTGAGTAGGGTGTCTCCTTTCAGTCGATTAGGCCCTAGGAGGAATAGGAGTCCACCTAATACCATGTCGAGGAGTTTTCGACAACCATTAGATCTAAGAGAAGGATCAGCACAATCACGACCATTTGCTCGTCAAGATAAATCTCAGGAGGCTACTTCAGAGCGATCTATTGCTCGAACTAACAAGCCCGATGAAGGAAATGATGCGTGGAAAGGCTCCATTCAGCGCTTGGAGGATAGATTGGGAGAAATGGTTAAGGCGAAGAATCCCTTACAACGAACTTTTGTTCAAGGGACACCTTTTGTCCAAGACATTGTGGGTTTTCCTACCCCGTCAAAGTTTAAAGCACCTGTGGTGACCCCCAAATATGATCGAACGACAGATCCTATTCTACACATAGAACAATATTAAGCTGCCGCCGATATATATGCTGTCCCCGACGAGATGAGATGTAGAGCCTTCTCAAGAACTCTTAGTGGAGCTGCCCAGATTTGGTACAACAATCTTCCTCGGGGTAAGATTTCAACTTTCTTTCAGTTGGCTGAGTTGTTCATCGGCAATTTCTATTTTGGAGCAAAGCCAGTAAAACGAGTAGCACATTTGTTAAGTGTTAGACAAAAATCTGGTGAGAGTACTAGAGATTACAAAACTCGTTTCAATAACGAGAAGCTGGAGGTCATAGATTACGAAGAGAAGACATCAATCACCGCTTTGATGAGTGGTTTGTTGCCTAATAAATTGTATTACACTTTGGCGAAAGATCCACCCAAAACTATGTCAGAATTGATGGCAAAAGCGGCCAAAATCATGAATGCCGAGGAAGCTATGGCTGCAAAGAAGAATATAGATAAAGACACCAAGGTGGAAGTCGACAAGTCTAAGAATAAAGAGCATAAGGGCAATGGCGGTGATAAACGCTCCAGAAATAATAAGTCATCATGGGAAGTCTTGAAGAAATACGACAATTATACTCCTTTGAAAATGGGTATTCATCATGTCTTGGAAGAAATTAAGAACAACGAGGAAGTAAAATGGCCAAAGAAACTGAGGTCGGACCCTGATTCTAGGAGTAAGGATAAATATTGCGAGTTTCATAAAGATCATGGTCACATGACCAAAAATTGAATAGCTCTTCAGAACGAGATTGAAACACTCATCCGAAGAGGAAAGCTAGCAAAATATGTTGATCGGGGAGGTGAAAGAAAAAATAATGACCGAGCTAGAGAGAGGTCTAGATCTCCTCGTCGAGCAGAGGAGAAAAAGAAGAGAAACCATGAAGATGATCCAGAGGATGACCCCGATCTTCCCAAGAAACCAAGGCAGCCAGAACGAGAGGTATTTTCCATACGTTTTGGATCATTTGATTGTAATGTTATTATAGGAGGAGATGCAGGAGGAGGAGACCTTACTGCAGAAAGAAAAGCTTACCTCGGAGAGGCGCAAGCTTGCTCGTACATTCAGCGAATAAATTTGGCCGAGGAGGATCGTCCGAGGAAGGTAAACAAAGAGAAGCTAGTTATTGGCTTTTCAAAAAATGACCTGGCAGGTGTCCTTTACCCTCACGATGACTCTTTGGTGATCAAAATGAGGATGAAAGAAGTAGTGATTTCAAGGGTGCTGGTAGACAATGGAAGTTCGGCAGACATCATGTACTATTCATGCTTTGACAGCTTAAATCTGAAATTATCTCAATTAGAACCGTATCAGAGACCCCTCCTGGGTTTTGCTGGCGAGAAATTTTTTCCACTTGGGACGATCAAGTTGGATATATTCATTGGAACATGGCCTGCTTGTAGAACAGAAAGAATATGCTTCTTTGTGATGGATAAGAATGTGCAGTCAGCCTACAACATCATCATGGGAAGAGTTGGTTTAAAGAAGTTTGAAGCAGTTCCATCTACAGTGCATCAATGCTTAAAATTCCCAACAAACTTTAGAGTAGGAGTTGTGAAAGGTGATCAAAAAGTAGCTCGGGAATTCTATTATTCATCTGCCGAGCAAGAGGAGCTTGAGGAAACAAGGAAAAAGACTACTACCTACCAGGTGGAAGAAGATACAGAGATTGAAACTCTCGATCCCAGAGATGAATCCCAACTTGTAAAAGGACAGGTGGTGGAATCTACAGAAAATATTATTCTGGACGACGAACACCCTGAACGAGTAACCCAGATAGGTTCATCGTTGGATGTTTCAATAAAACAGGAGTTGATAATTTTCTTGAGAAATAGGAAGAAAACTTTTGCATGGAGTCATGAAGACATGCCAGGAATAGATCCAAACTTTATATGTCATGAGCTCAATGTGAATAAGTAGATCAAGCCTGTAAAATAGAGAAGAAGAGTATTTAGCCCCGAGAAGAATCAAGCTATTAAAGAGGAGGTCGACAAGCTCCAGAAAGCCCAATTCATTGAAGATGTGAAGTATCCAGACTGGTTGGCAAATGTGGTGATGGTAAAGAAGAAAAATAACAAATGGATAATGTGTGTTGATTTCACTGATCTCAATAAGGCCTGCCCAAAGGATCATTTTCCATTGCCCCGAATTGACCAACTAGTAGATGCTACCTCTGGGCACGAGCTGCTTAGCTTCATGGACGCTTATTCAGGCTACAACCAGATCAAGATGAAACCTGAAGACAGGGAAAGTACTTCTTTTATTACCCCTAGGGGTACTTATTGTTATAATGTTATGCCTTTTGGTTTGAAAAATGCAGGAGCGACATATCAACGGCTGATGAACAAGGTTTTTGCCGAACAAATCAGTTGCAATATGGAAGTCTATGTCGATGATATGCTGACAAAAAGCAAGAAAGTTGTTGATCATCTAGTTGATTTAAGTCAGACTTTTGATCAACTGGATAAATACCAGATGAAGCTCAACCCGACGAAGTGCACCTTTGGAGTACGAGAAGGAATGTTCCTCGGGTACATTCTCAACCAGCGAGGCATTGAGGCAAATACAGAAAAGATCAAAGCTCTTTTAGGGTTGTGATCTCCAATAACAAAGAAAGAAGTGCAGAGTCTTACAGGACGAGTTGCAGCACTCAACAGATTTGTATCTCGAGCAACGGATAGATGCTTACCATTCTTCAAAACACTTCGAAAAACTTTTGAGTGGAAAAGCCTTTCAAGACTTAAAGAAATATCTAGGAACACCTCCACTGTTGTCGAGGCCAATAACGGGAGAAAAGTTGTACTTATACCTGGCAGTATCAGAGCATGCAGTCAGCTCGGCATTGATTAGATCGGAGAATGGAGTCCAGAAGCCAATTTATTACACAAGCAAGGCTTTCCGAGGTACAGAGATCAGGTTCCCAAAGTTAGAAAAATTGGCATTGGCATTAATTGAAGCAAGTAGAAGAATGATGCCATATTTCCAGGCCCATACCATCATCGTGTATACCGACATGCCATTAAGACAAGCCCTTCATAAGCCAGAAAAGTCAGGGAGACTGATGTACTGGGCAATAGAGCTCGGTGAATATGATATTGTGTATGAACCCAGATCATCATTGAAAGGGCAAGCTGTAGCAGATTTTATAGCAGAGTTTACATATCCTGATACCCCTGAGGAACAAAAGATCCTCACTGATCAACCTGTGGATGTTACAGGATCAACAAACATAAGTCCAGACCAACTCCGGTTGGTAAAAGGGCTTGTGGATGTAGAAAGATCATCAAATTCAAACCCAGACCAACTCCGGTTGGTAAAAGGGCGAGAGGAGATAGTTGACGAGGAGCGAAAATTAACAGGGGAGGATGGAAGAGAACAACAGATATTTCACCGAGGAACTCTATTGGATAAGAAATTTGAAGACGAGTTACCTACATGGAGATCATATGTAAATGGGTCATCTTCCACAAGAGGTTGTGGAGCAGGGATTATTTTGAAAACCCCAGACGAGATTGACATAGAATATGCCTTGCGATTTCAATTCAAAACCTCCAATAATGAGGCTGAGTATGAGGCCATGATAGCAGGTCTTAATTTAGCAAAGATCATGGAATCACAACAAGTGATGGTATTCAGTGATTCTCAATTAATTGTGAATCAGATGATGGGAACATATGTGGTTAAAGGAGAATTAATAATCAAGTATCACGCAAAGGTGATGGAATTGTTGGCAGAATTTGACGCCATTCAGTTGATCAGAATACCCAGAATAGAAAATGCACAAGCAAACGCACTGGCCCGACTAGCATCAGCTACTCGTACCGAGCTACGAAGAACGATACCAATTGAAGTACTGGAAAGTCGGAGCATAGATGAATACCTGACGATGAATGTTATTACCCTTGATCTAGGACCATCTTGGATGGATCCCATCAGGGCATATATTGAAGAGGGAGAATTACTAGAGGACAAGCTCGCGGCAACGAAATTGAAGTTGAAAGCTGCTCGGTATGTACTAACTAATGGTGTTTTGTACAGACGAGGAATTATGGTAGGCTTGCAGAGATGTGTACATCCCTCCGAGGTGAAAGAATTGATTGAAGAGATCCATAAAGGGTCATGTGGAGCCCATTTAGCAGGTCGGACACTTTTACAAAGGGTGATGACACAGGGATATTTCTGGCCGACGATGAGGGCTGATTGTATAGCCTACGCCAAGAAATGTGATAAGTGCCAACATTTTTCCTCCATCCGACGAACTCCACAAGCATGGTTAACACCCATAACTTCTCCTTGGCCATTTTCCATGTGGGGAATTGATTTGGTTGGACCACTCCCAACGACCCGAGGAAGATTCAGGTACCTCGTCGTTGCAGTGGATTATTTTACTAAGTGGGTAGAAGCTGAGCCACTTATTGATATGTCGTACGAGAGGGTATACCAGTTTGTTTGGAAGAATATCATCTGTAGATATGGTCTCCCGCATGCCTTCATTAAAGACCATGGAACACAATCCGACAACGAGGAGTTTGCTGCCTATTGTCAACAATCAAACATCCTGAAGACTCATTCAGCACCAGGTCATCCTCAAAGCAATGGGCAGACTGAGGTGACAAACAGAACACTACTAAATGGTTTAAAGAAGAGGCTAAGTGAATCTAAAGCTAACTGGATTAATGAGCTACAATCAGTATTATGGGCTTACCGAACAACTCCCCGAGCAGCGACTGGAGAATCACCATATATGCTGGCATTTGGAAGTGAGGCTGTAATACCTACCGAGTTGGGGCTACCAACACACAGAGTGCTTAATTTCAATTCCTCGGTCAGTGACTCAATGAGAAGACTGGATTTGGATATGCTCGAGGAGGTTAGAGAAGAAGCAGCCATTCGGAATGCTGCTTATCAACAACGAACAGCTTTGTTCTACAACAAGAGGGTGAATAAATGCGATTTAAAAGAAGGAGATTATGTGCTAAAGAAGGTCATTTAGAAGCATAATAAATTGGAAGCAAACTGGGATGGACCTTACCGAGTTATAGAAGTTGTTCGACCAGGAACTTACCGAATAGCAACTCTAGAAGGAGAGGAATTCAAAAATGCTTGGAATGCTGAACACCTTCGCAAGTATTATCAGTAATGTAAAATGCAAAGCAGTTCTATCAATATGAATAAAACGATGATGTTTCACCGTCTTCTCTCCTTTTATTGAAAGTTTTTCGGGGAATACTAGTGTTGTACACTATGTTGCTCGACAGCAAAAAGAAGACGATAGTTCAGACCCACGACCGACTCCGGTTGGTAAAAGGGCGAGAACAAAATATACTCCTTTGGTTAGGAGGCGTACACTTGCGTGATCAACTATGATCGGTAAAAGATCTTGTGGATAAGATAGTTAAAAGAACCAAAATATACTCCTTTGGTTAGGAGGCGTACACTTGCGTGATCAACTATGGTTGGTAAAAGAGCTTGTGGACAAGATAGTTCCAAAGAACCTGATAGTTCGAGCGTGATCAACTTCGGTTGGTAAAATAACGAGAACAAATTATACTCCTTTGGTTAGGAGGCGTACACTTGCGTGATTAACTACAGTTGGTAAAATAGCTTGTGGACAAGATAGTTCGAAAGAATCTGATAGTTCGAGCGTGATCAACTTCGGTTGGTAAAATAGCAAGAACAAATTATACTCCTTTGGTTAGGACGCGTACACTTGCGTGATCAACTTAGGTTGGTAAAAGATCTTGTGGATAAGATAGTTCGAAAGAACCTAACAGTTCAAACCCACGACCAACTTTGGTTGGTAAAAGGGCAAGAACAACATTCTTAAAAATGCCAATTTCGGCTAGTTAAGAAACAAAATATGCCAACTTATGTTGGTTGGAAGGTAAAACTATTCCAGAAAATACAAAATATTCCAAACTAAACCAAGTATGGTTGGTCGGGGATAAAAATCCACTGACTATAGTTGGTCAACAAGGATAAAATTAGTGACCTTGGTTGGTCGGACAACATTTTATGAAAAAATTACCAAGTATGGTTAGTCGGGGATAAAAACTCCCACTAATTATAATTGGTCGACGAGCACAATTTAACAACTTAAAGCAGTTATTTGACTCATTACTTTATTATTAAGTGATCTAGCAACATTTCTGATACTTTATTTTGGTCAATGAACCATACAATATTGTTATGCAAGCACAAATATAAAAAGTATTAGATAAGTACAAAACGATAAGCAATATAGATGTGCGAGCAAAAAATGAAAGTCTTTTATTAAAATAAATTACAAGTTACTTATGTGTGCTAACTATTACATTGAAAATCCTATTCTATTGGTTTTTTCCCCTCAGCCTTTGATACAGGTTCCTCGCCAGCAGGAGGATCATTTAATGTTTGGGGAGAATTGATAAAATTCAAGTCCTTTAACATTCTGACATTCATTACTGAAGGAGTATCCAAGAGATGCTCAGGACGAGATAATTCAATCTCAGAATGAAGACTATAGTCACCAAGGTATTTTGAAATTAAACTCCGAGGAATGGCACGAGCTGGGATCCATTCCATGTCCAGTTTATAAGGCGGTACAGGCAAGTCTAGTAGCCCAGGAGCATGATAATCCCATAAATAGTGGCCTTGTTCGAGCTTCGGCACACCCAGGGCGTTCAAGCATCCCTGCTTATAACCTTCATTATTGGCATTCTCAATGCGAGCATCCAAGTGATAATGGGCCTCATTATAGCCTGCATTCCAAAACTCACGAGGTTGTTTGTGGAATTGTAAAGTTATTCTCTCTAATTGCTCGTGAAGGCTCCTGGCAAAAACGTCCTTATTTTTCAGAGCAGATTCTGTTGATGCAACTTGATCCTCCAGAGTTTGAATTTTCTTGGACATTTCAGACAAAGCCCGATCTTTGGCATTCAGTTGATATGCTTGAGTTTCCATTGTTGACAGAGTACGAGCTTCTTCAATACTACGAGGAGTTCTTGATCCCCGAGCAGCTGGAGTGCTTCGTTCCTCGTTAATATCCTGGGCAGCTCTTCCTCACCCACGAGAACCTCTTCCTCATCCCCGAGCAGTAGCAGAAATACCAGACCTTCTTAAAGTATCCAATTCTTGCCTTAATTTGGCATTCTCAACCTCCAAGAATGAGAACCCTTCGTCGGAGACTGGTACCAAGGCAGTGGAAGATGAAGCTGCAGACTTATACTGTGCCAACTCTGTCTGCAAATTATTGTTCTCTTGTTCCAGCATCTCGACGATTTGTCTGCAGGCTTCAACTTCACCTTTTAGGGTCCTTTCCCTGACATCATACCCAGCAATAAGTTTGTCATAGCCCTTCTCGGCAGAAAGATGTTGATATTTCTTTTCATACCCCTCATGTAACAAGGCATTTGACTCCCTGTACTGATCCTTGAGGTCTTCTAGAGTATATTGAAGCTCCTCGATCATATCATAGTAGGCCACGTTATTGTCCACTGCTCTATCAAGTAAGTCCTTCAAGTACCGATAAGCTTCGATTGCTTGCTCTGAAGCACCATGACCAAGGATATCGACAATTTCGGATGTACTGAGGTTTGTGTGACCAGCTTTATAATACTCATGGCATTACTGCATCAACTTTGTGTCATTAGCAGACAAAAGATCCATCCTGGACAAAAACTAACAGAGAAAGAAAAAGAAGATCAAGACAGAGTGCAGATAAAGAAGAGACAATTATAGGGAAAGAAAGAACTCAAATATTATTAGATCATAAGGCAAAAGTTACAAAGATCTGAGATACAAAGTACAAGTAAGGAGAAAAATAGAAAGATAGTACCGAACAACTTCACACCTTTTCCTTGTCTCCCAAGACTTTCTTGGGAGGCTGGGACGAGGAGCTTGGTTGCTCGGTGGGAACATTGATCTGATTGGTAGAAGCTGGGACTTGCTCTGGAGGAGTAGGCAACGAAGAAATCTCCTCGGTGGCTGTTTGGTTGGGTGTTGGAACAAGGACTTAATCACCCCCTGTCATTGAAGATTCTTCAGACGCAGCCTCGTCTTCATCTTCGTCTTCAATAACTAGAGGAGGACCAGGGAGATGTTGTTGAAATAGCTCAGAGTCCTCGCTCACCTTCAATTGTTGCAAGGCAGCAACCCAACCATCATGGAAGAATTTCAAACTTCCATAATTCACCTGGGTCATCATTGCAGCTACCCCCTATCCCATCCTTTATCCCAACCAGTCCGAAAGGATTTCTTCACAGCCGTTTTTCTCTTCATCTTCTCCGAGGAGAGCTTCTCGGATAGAAGGTCCTCAGAGGCTTTCACCTTGGCCTCCAACTCCTCCTTCTGACGATTTGTTTCGTGCAGAAGTGTCAACTCTTCCTCGGTTGACTTCAGTTTATTCTCCAGCTCCCCAAAGCCTGAAAGTTTCTCGGCATAGTCTTTATTCTCTCTCTCCAAGTCCTTCACCTTATTGCCCAGTTGTACTTTCTCTGCATCAGACGCAGCCAACTTCTTCTCCCATTCAATTTTATCCTCGTCATACTTCTGACGAGATTCACTCATAGATTTAATAGCTTTCTCCAGTGCTCCTTCCACAGTGGACGAGGAGCAAGAAGCTTTGATCGCTTCATCCTTTTTAAGGATTATATTGAAACAGCTCGTCAACTGCAATCAAGAGAGGAAAATGAAATCAGAAATGAATATGGGAAACAACAAAGGAAAATATAAAAACCTTGGAATAGAGATACTTATTGAAGCCAAATGACAAGAAGCCAGAGAAGTAACCACATCCCCAGTAAGGTCCTCTTCAGTACCTTGCACCTCGGGGATGGGTGAAAATTTTGCCAAACTCATCGTAGAGCTCGGGGGAGCAATAATTGGAACACCATCTCCACCAGCTGGGAGCTGGGGAATGGCTCCAGAAATACTAACTGAGGAGGATTTCCTCAATCTCCTCGGTGCTTTTTCAGCAACCTCAACCAAAGAGGAACTTTTAGTTGGTGAGATAGTGATTACCTCAACAGGTGCATCCTTCTGCACAGGAGCCATTGGGGGATTCTCGGCATCCTTCTGAATAGCAATAGAAGGAGCATCATCAATTTTATTTGTCCCCTTTGGGACATTAACCTTGGTTTTCTTCCCATCGCCAGTAGAGCAACTCTCCTCGAAGAGAGTAGGAACTCTTCTCTTGCCCATTTTCTGGCTTAAAGGAATATGAGATTCCGGATCAGAGTCTTCAGGAATTTGCACTGGATCACTGGAGCTAACCATAGGGCGAGCAGTAAAAGACGACATATAGTTCCTGTACTGCAACAAGTATGAGGCAGACCTGATGTGCTCGTCTGCAACTTTCTGATGCAAACTCCAGATATGTTTCAATTGCCTTATGTTAACTTCTGATTCTTTGGGAGTTTTTCTCTTGCAGTCAACTGCAAACAAAAACAAATTGAAATATCAATGATGCATTTATTCAAACATGATGAAATCATAATTTCAAAAATAAAATAAAATGAAAATAACCTATCCCATTGCCATATGGGGGGCATCTGGGACCCTCATATACAGCATCTCCAACCAAAGGGGCAAGTTACTAATTTTTTTATAACTACCCCATGTTCAAAATAATCCCTGTTTGCATCAGGGAGGTTGAATACTAAAGCTCTATTCAAAAATATGGTTTTTAAATAATAAACGTTATCTAAAACAGCCCATCTATAGCAATACATAATCTCAGGAATTCCTATGCGAGTTCTATGAGTTTGATTTAATTTATGCACCCCATTGACTATTCTCCATGTATTGGGGGCTACTTTTGCAGGAACCACATCAAAATGTTGGCAGAATTCTAAGCATAAAGAGTTGGGTGGAAAAGAAAATCCACACTCAGCAATAAAGAGGCTGGGGAACTAATGTCCCTCAGCCAAACGAAAATAATCAAAGGGCTGAGGAAGATTCTCCAGAGTAACCCAAGATGGAATGGAATAATCAGAACGGAATTTTTCAATAGATTCAATAATATAAACCATGGTGAATAAAAGAAGAAGATCTTACAGGAAGAAATGAGATATGTTGACAACGAACGAAAACAAGGATGAACGCACAAGAGAAAGAAAGACTATAGAGAATTCGAAAGCAAGAAAGTTGGAAAAGGTAGAAGACGATATGATTGCTTGGGAAGTTTAAATACCGTCCCTTGGGAAATGGCGAAAGAAAGGATTACAAAAAGAAACTATTGAACTTTCGGCGGCTAAAAGGACAAAAAGGGCACGAAGACCGAAGCGCCTATAAAAATGCAAAATGGCAGATTCTGCGAATTTGGAAGGAAATTCAAATATGAAGAAAAGGCTCCTAAAACCCAGGAAAAGTCATTTAATATCACCATATACCGAGAAAGAATGCTCCATACTCCTCAAAGTTCGAAATATAAAACATTGGGGGCTTCTGTTGATACCAAAATTAATATGCTGATATGGACGAATAATACGAAGACACGTGTCCATCTACGTGGCACAATAGCAACGAGGACGTAAAATTTCCCCGACCAACTCATGTTCTCTCCGAGCAACGAGGATACACCGAGGAACTTTAGCACTCCGAGGTACTCCAAGTCTCCGAGGAACTCCTGAGCAACGAGCAACTAAGGCGGTCCGAGCTGCATCTCGACCGAAGCATTAACTGCCAGATAATCAACAGTTCAACTATTCATTAAATGTTTATCATCTTGACGCACACGCTGCATTAAATGTATTACCCTTTCATATGTATATCATTTAATGTATCAACTCTTTCATGTACAGCCTAAGGGCTATAAATACCTTGTATCACCCTCATTCAAGAGGACCGGAATTTCTTGGTTAAACTTGTAATCAAGAATTCCCAAACACTCAGCAATAACATAACAGTGGACGTAGGCCATTCATATAAGGCTGAACCACTTTAAAAATCTTTGTCTCATTTTATTTATCTGTGATTGAATAATTAGAGCGATCTAATTTTTTACATCAACACTATACTTGGTGAATATCGAACGTCTCAACATTTGTTTAGATATACATGTGAGACATGCTTGAGAGTTAAAAATAAGGACTTAGGATTTGTTGTGAATTGATGAGCAATAATGATTGATGAAATTAAAATGTTTGGGTTCAGACCATAGAGTTGGGGATCCCTAGGGTTATGAACTGTTCGTAGGAAATTGAATTATAAATTGTGATAAACAAAGAATTTTGAGGACGAAATTCCCTAAGGAGGGAAGCTTCTAATACCACACCTTAGAAATAAACATCTTTTATATAAATTAGGTGTTTTATTTGGAGAAATATTTGGACGACATAGGTGCATGAATATGGAGCCAAAATTATACATAAGTGACACGTCGCGCGTACTGATTAAAAAGACAATTTCACGTTACATGGTCTGCATGGATGGACATTTGGTTCCAAATGGTGATAATTAGTATATTGATTAGAGTACAACTTGAATTATTTGAGTAACAAATGAGTTACGGATGCAAGTAAGTGTAAAGTGTCATGTGACGATACGTGACAATACAAAGTAGATCTTTGCGCAATTTTTTTAGCAAACTTCATGGGCGATAAAAAATAATTTGACCGAATATTTGGAGTCCAAAAGGTATATGTATAATAATACCATGGGGAATAACTTGCAAAAGTAGGATAGTTAGGACCGGTCGAACGGCTAGTGGGCCGCCGTCGACCTCGCCTCCCAGAGCTGCCCTTGGCAGGAGCCTTTTTCTTACTATCAAAATACCCCATGGATATAATGATTTGTTGACTTCTGGTCAACCTTGAACCGGATTCGGAAACATGTGTGGATAATAATCTTTCCATTTAAACCATAGGAGCTTGTGTCTTGGTTATAAGAGAGAAAGAAAACCGTAAAGGGGGGAGGGGACATTCACTCTTCATTTTTCCATCAAATTTTAAGTCTCTCTCTCTAGCTTAGGGCCTCCATAGAATAACATCCTTTTGTCCCAGATCTTTATTGTTGGAAATGTAGCCCCCAGTTTTTAAATTTTAACAAAGAAATTTCGATTTCCTTTTAAAGATGCGAAATAAAGATGGCTCAAGTAAACAATTACATAAACCAAATTTTAATTTCTTTCAAATTAAAATTAAGCTAAACACAAAGTGATATTAAATTAAACAAAAATTAATTTTCACTTAATCTACTTAATTCAATCAAGGTCTTAGAAATTTGCCTAACAAAATATGTAATCCATTAATGCAAATTTAGTCCTAACCAAATTTTATAAAATTAAAGTAATGACTTCAATTAAATTAATTTTTACCCAAATTGAATTTGCACTAAAATAACTAAACCAATTTTATCTTTTTACCTAATCATGCATTGAATGTGAATTTGCAAAAGATAAAATAAATAAATAACCACTACGCCACGATGTACGAGGAAAAACCCACAACGGGAAAAAACCTCGAACGACCCTAGCCTCAAATCCACTAAGTATGATTTTACAAGTACAAGACAAAAGAACTTACAACACTCGACTTGACTCCGTCCAAGCACCGACGATTCTTCTTGTACACACCTCTGCCTAGAGAATAACCACGGAGGTCCATTGCAGTCTCGGAATCCACCGATCAGACTTTTAGGAACCCATCAACCACACACAGAGCCTTTCACCGTATAAGAATGCCACAGCCAAAACAATGAACTTCTTCTTTGTGGGATGTAGAAGTAAATCCAAACTTCTCTTCTTTGAGGTGTAGAGATAAACCTCGTGCCAAACACTCCAAACAAAGTATATATATTAAGGAACATGGATAAACTAACAAATGGGTGTAAACAAAAGTGTTTTGGATTTTTTCTTGGAAATAAACACATAAAACTTGAACCTTTTAATTTGTAATTGAAACTCTCCAAAAACTTTCTCTTAGAGATGGAGGAATATGAAAAAGTTGGTTTGAAAAGGTTGGTTCCCTCACTTAGTAATTTTGTCAAAAAGGAGTGGGGAAAAGGTAGTGGTAACACGGAGAAAACTGTAAAAAACTGCCCAAAAATTGTTCCCGCCAATGTCGTTCGCACGACTTTTTCATTCGAATGACTTTACTAACGATGTTCCAGAGGAGAAAAAGGAATCTCGTTAGATATCTCGTTCGAACGTCCTGGCAATCTTGTTCGAACGATCGTTCAAACGAGATGCCAGTTCATTCGAATGATATAGGAATCTCGTTTGAACGACATTCCAGTTCGTTCGAACGACGTTTCAGAAAATGCACTATTCATTTTAAGTCTAAAACTTTTTATGAAAAGTTTTAAAAAATATTTTCTGAGTAAAATAAAGTCATTAAAACTATTTTATAAAAACTTTATAAAATACACCCAATAAATTTCCAAAGCTCCTATATATATATAAAATGCATTCATACCTTAGGAGAATTGGAACAATGTTGTTGACGAAGAAACGAGAAACGCTAACCCGACATATGATGAAGCTTTATCATCTTAGCCTTTACGTCTTCAACTAACACGTCCCAAGGTTGGGTGGATACACTTGAGCACTATCCTATGACTCAAATGTTTTTTTTCAGAATTGAACCAACACTACATTAAGACTCAATCGGAGACTTGTGTCCTTACAAATCTCCCCCTTTGGATATTTCGGGACAAATACCAAACAAAAATCCTAAAGGGCCGTCAAGATCTACTAGACATAAAAAAATGTCCCACCCAAAATAAAAATTACATAGCTTGACTCAAAATCCAAGGATCAATATCTTTTCCGACGATGAAATTTTCCATTTGGAAGAATTCCTGCACACTTAAGCAAACTATCAAACGCATAGGGAATATCAATAATATTAAATGCATAAATAAATATTCCCCCTAAATTAATTCTCCCCTTTATTAAATAAATTACCTACTTAGAAAGACATCTCCCCTTAAGATAAATCTCCCAAACTAATATGCGATTACAATAGGATTAGATACCATTTCTACCCCTATCATTCTCCCCCTTTTTGTTCAGGAATAGACAAATGATAAAAAATTAATTTAAACATGAATCTTAGAGTGATAAGAGCATGGAATCATATGGGCAACAAAATCATAACTAATCCAACAAATAATAACGGATACCAACGAAGATGAAAACAAATTATACCAACGTGATACATAAGATACTAAGCATGTGATATCAACAAAATATGCACAAATATAGATACCAATTATGAATTAGAAGCATAGATGAACTAGAAAGGAAGGCAAAGAAAAAATACCATATATATGTATACATAATGAATACCACTAGCGCACACGCACATATATATAAGTATCGACACCACACATGACACAAAATACAATAAGCTTTTCACACTTGTATGGCAAAAATGTGTCATATGGAAACGGAAGTGTAGGGGTGTGAACTAGTAACAATTAAATTTAGACCCAATCACTTAAAACATGTTCACGGAGTTCTCAATTGATCGCAAACTTCATCACATTTGAATATAACCGCATATGACAATATAAATTGAACTCAATGAACAAACATACACAATGCATACAAGCCTAGAATTTTGATGATTCTACAAACCAATAGAGTCATGATATTAAAAGTACAACTAGGATAAATGGACATTGTGCAAACCGTTGATATACCATCCAAACTCTCTCAATTTAAGCATATAGAGTTTAATATTTTTAATGAATAAAATAACTAAACAAAATAGGCCTTGGCAAATATTTTATTTTAATTCCATTATTCTTTTAGGCCTTTGGACCACGTATTTCTTTTTGGTCCAAGCAAACAGTGGTTTACTCGCAAATAATGATTCCTTTTGGAGCCCTTCCCCGTGCACAAAAAAAAAAAAAAAAATATATATATATATATATATATATATATATATATATATAAATATCATTTTTATATCTCACACAAATCTCATATGCAACGGATTTTAACATGCGCTAGTTCTCCTAGGTCACATAACTTGTAGACAACAATATTGGTAGGCGAACACCTCACATAGCTCAAATATACATGTGAAGTTATAATTTCAAGTGAGCTCGTATATGTGTGAATTGAAGAATATAAAAATTGAATCCATTAAAGAAACACAAAATCCAACTACTCCATGTAAGCATGGTAAAGAACATTTTAAGGATTGACAATCTAAACAAAAAGTTCAAGCCACGTGGGAGCAAAAAAGAAGGGATTCAAACACAAGTATATGCAACATAGAGTGTGTAAAACTAAACTACACACAAACAAAAATCTTTTTGGGTTTTTGAAAAATTATAACCAAAATTAGAAAAAATATGTACTCAAAAGACAAACAAAAATCATTTGTACTTGTCATTAATCTTAAATTACTAAAAAGGTGAAACATAAATGATAGACAAAAATCTTTTTGTATTTTTCATTTAATGCAAACTAAAATGAAAGAACTTTAATACAAAAGATAAAAAACAATCATAATTCTAGCGTGTGATAAAGCATGAAGTTTGGACTAGAATAATGATAAAGAAACATACAATTAGTATGTTATTATATAGCATGAAGCACAAAAGCTAAAGTATGCAAACAACTAACACATTCAACATTTGGATTTAGCAAGAGAGGAAGCATATGAAAGCAAATGAGAATAAAAAATCCTATTTTGTAAAGCTATCAAGTCGAATCTCATAACCCAAACTAATGAAGAATGACGATCACGGGGTGTAGGAATCTTGGCTTCCTTGGTTGCTTTACATTGGGATTTTCTAGGACCTAATTTAAGATCAAATTTTTTTTCCTATGATGACCTTTTCGACCACAATGTGAGCACCTAAAGACTCGGCGAAAAGACTTACCTAAGTAATGATCTATAACATTGTTCCTAGAGGATTCTCCTAAAACATTAGTTTTGGCTTTAATAGAGGAATCGTTACAAGAATTGAAGCCTAAACCACAAGTATTATTTTTAATTTCGACCGTTCCTAATATTTTATCTAATTTCTCCGAACGATACTCCAAATCAAATTTGACTTTACTAAAGTCTTTTAGATTATTTTCTATATCTAAAATGTTAGACTCCAATAAAACATTTCACTCTTCAAATGCAAGAAGATACTTTTTCAAGGATTACATTAAACCTTTAAGGCTATCTCTCTCACCTTCTACCTATTCAAGCTTCTCACGAATGAGCTCTCTCACATGTCCTATGATCTTCCACTAAAACACTCTCATTAATGACCTCGACACGCTCTTTCAAACTAGCTTCTAACTTCAAATTTGTTCTTTCTAATTTAATAGATTCTTCAAATAATTTTTGAAAAGCAAATTGAAGTTCACTCACATTAACCTCTTCATCACTTTCACTGTCTCTCTCTCTCTCTTCTCCACTCTCACTACCATCATCTAGTTGGGATTCATAAATAAAGGCCTTGGAAGTGCCATGTGTTAAAATTTTATTACTAAAGGAGTGCTCACTTTCACTCACATGACTTTCCATAAAAGCCAAAATGTTGGGCTTAGTGGGGGAATCGGGTCCCTCTTCCTTATCACTACAACTAAGGGTTGCATTATATGAAATTGGTTGCTTACCCTCTCTCCTTAGTTTAGTGGGGCACTCTTTTTCCCTATGGCCATACCCTTTACTAACACCTATTCGATTCGTCCCTATTTAAATTTTCATTATAATATTTAGGGATCTTCTTGGCTTTGTCATGCTTAGAATTTTCAAATTTCTTAAAATCATTTTTAAATTTAAGAAATTTTCGAAACTTCCTAGAAAACATAGCCATATATTTCGAGTCACTCTCACTTTCACTCTCTACTACTTATTTTTCCTCCTTTCGAACTTTCAAAGCAACTCCCTTATCCATTTTCTTTTCAGTTTTAGATGGAAACATGTATAGTTCATAGGTTTGTAAATCACTTACGAGCTCTTCTAATTTCATGGAGGCTAAAGTGGGTAAAGAATTTAATACGGTCACCTTAGGAATAAATCTATCAGCTAGGGACCTTAAAATTTTCTTTACTACACGGTTGTCGGATATTTTCTCTCCCAAATTAAAAGATGAATTAACTATATCGGAAAGTCTAGCATAAAATTCATCAAAAGTTTCTTTTTCATTCATTTTGATGGTTGCAAATTGAGTGGTGAGGTTTTGGAGTTTATAAGCTTTTACGACACTAGTCCCTTCATGAGTGAGTTATAAAATATCCAAAGCTTCTTTAGCGGATTCACACATCATAATGCGTCAGAATTCATCTGGTGTGATCATGCTAAAAAGGCATTTAAACCACAATAATTAAAGTTTACAAGTTTAAATTCATTCTCACTCCATCTATCGGTGGGTTTGGGAAGACGTTCATTTTTAACTAAATTTGTAGGCGGCGACCACCCATTAATAACAGACAATCAAACCCTCTCATCTACAGTCCTAAATGCCGAATGCACACGTGCTTTCCAATGTGCGTCATTAGAACCATCGAAAATAGGAATTTTAAAAGCGGGGAAAATTCTATTTTTGTCAAAAATATTTAAAAGGATCTTAAACGCAATAATTTAGTGATCCTGCTCTGATACCACTTGTTGGAAATGTAGACCTCCAATTTTTAAATTTTAACAAAGAAATTTCAATTTATTTTTAAAGATGCGGAATAAAGATGGCTCAATTAAACAATTACGTAAACCAAATTTTAATTTCTTTCAAATTAAAATTAAGTTAAACACAAAGTGGCATTAAATTAAACAAAAATTAATTTTCACTTAAACTAATAAATTCAATCCAATTCCTAGAAATTTTTCGAATAAAATAATTAATCCATTGATGCAAATTAAGGCCAAACCAAATTTTATCAAATTAAAGTAATCACTTGAATTAAATTAATTTTTACCCAAATTGAATTTACACCAAATTAACTAAACCAATTTTATCTTTTTACCTCAGCATGCATCTAATGTGAATTTGCAAAAGATAAAATAAAAAAATAACCACTTCGCCACGATGTATGAGGAAAAACCCATAACGGGAAAAAACCTCGGACGACCCTAGCCTCAAATCTACTAAGTAAGGTTTTACAAGTACACGATAAAAGAACTTACAACACTCGACTTGACTCCGTCCAAGCCCCGATGCTTCTTCTTGTACACACCTCTGCCTTGCGAATAACCATGGTGGTCCACCGTGGTCTTAAAATCCACCGATCGGACTTTTAAGAACCCATCAACACCACACGGTGCCTTTCACCGTATGAGAATCTAGCAGCTAAAATAATGAACTTCTTCTTTGTGGGAAGTATAAGTAAACACAAACTTCTCTTCTTTGAGGTGTAGAGATAAACTCAGTGCCACAAGCAAAGTATATATATTAAGGAACTTTGATAAACTAACAAATGGGTGTAAACAAAAGTGTTTTAGGATTTTTCTTGAAAAATAAACACTTGAAACTTGAAACTTTTCATTTGGAATTGAAACTCTCGCAAATCTCTCTCTTGGAGATGGAGGAAAATGAAAAAGTTAGTTTGAAAAGGTTGGTTCCCGCACTTAGTAATTCTGCCAAAAAGTAGTGGGGAAAAGGTCGTGGGAACATGGAGAGAACTGCAAAAAAACTGCCCAAAAAATATTCCCGCCAATGTCGTTCGAACGAATTTTTCGTTCGAACAACTTTACTAACGATGTTCCAGAGGAGGAAAAGGAATCTCGTTAGAAGTCTCGTTCGAACGACCTGGCAATCTCGTTTGAACGAGATGCCAGTTCGTTCGAACGACATAGGAATCTCGGTTGAACGACATTCCAGTTCGTTCGAACGGCGTGTCAAAAAATGCACTATTCATTTTAAGTCCAAAACTTTTTATGAAAGGTTCTAAAAAATATTTTCTGAGTAAAACAAAGTCATCAAAACCATTTTATAAAAACTTTATAAAATAAACCCAATAAATTTCCGAAGCTCCTATATATATATATATATATATATATATATATATATATATATATATATATATATAATGAATTCATACCTTAGGATCATTGGAACAATGTGGTTGATGAAGAAAGGAGGCACACTAAACCCTGCATATGATGAAGCTTTATAATCTTGGCCGCTACGTCTTCAACTAACATGTCACAGGCTTGGATGGATACACTTGAACACTATCCTATGACTCAAATGTTTTTGTCCGGAATTGAGCCAACACTACATTAAGACTCAATCAAAGACTTGTGTCCTTACATTTATCACACACACACACCACTTCTACCACCTACACCCATCATTAGAAAACCCTAAACCACCTTATCTCACCCTAGAAAAACCTAGACAAATTTTTGGTTGATGAAGATATGATGTTCTTAATATTTATTGGGTATTTTAAGGTGGAGTTTATAGAAGGTTACTTAGGTACTAAAAAGATCTCACATGAGGATGGGAAATGGATTCATGGAGACGAGTCTTGGTGGGCGTTTAGAGACCCCCTTGAGGCCACCATTGGAGGTGCAATGTCCTCCTTCTTCTTCACCATCTCCACCATTGTTAGAGCTTATTGAGGTGGATAAACTAACTTTGATTTATGTATGTTTAGTGTAGTACAAATTTGGCATATTTATTTGCATATATTAATCTAAATATATGTAGGATTGATGTTAGTTTTCATCTAAGTGTTGATTAATAATCTTCTTAGCATTTGTATGAAAATGGTTTTCGAATGGGTGATTAAAAATGAGTTTTTGAAATGTAAAAATTTCAAGAATATGTGTGTTGAGCATTTTATGAAGTAAAATGTGTTAAAATGGTGTTTAAAGGACGAGTAATGTGAATTTATACAATTAAATACACTAGGTTTGTTTAAACCATTTTATGATATTAAAGGGTGATTTTCTATATGAATAATGAAGACAAATATAAGTGTGACACCTTGGCTAATTAAATCGCGGGTGATCAGTCATAAATAAAAGTAAAATAGGTTTCTCAATTGGTTCATTCTTAGCATCATGGTCTAAAACTTTTTAATTACTAATCACCAAAGTGAAATTATACCGGTGCCAAATTTTATCTTTCATTAACCCAAAAACAATACTTATGCAGAAATAATTAAACATTCACACTATATAATGATTCAAACCATCACGCAATATATAAAGGATAAAGTCTTGCCGAGTCAACAATCGGCTAAAATCAAATGCTTCTAAATAAAGCCAAAATAATTCAAAACTGAACATCTGAAATAAAGACAATTGACAACATGTACGAATAGATTACTAAAATTAGACCCTACACTAGATCTGAAAGAATGAATCGTCTATGCAAAGTCCTGCCAGCCTCCACAATGCTGTAGCTACGAGTCCCTGGACGGAATCCTCAAGTCTGGCATCCCTTTGGCTGGACACCTAAAAGTCTTTTGAAAATATTTTGATAGCAAGAGTTCATACTCAAAACGTTTTGAAAATATTTAGCAAGTGATTATCATAGTAAAATGAGTTATTGATTACACATTTTAAGATTCGCGTACACTCTCTTGAGTTACCTCACCCCTCATCTATAGTGCACTCCTAACGTCCCGTACCTAGCCCACCTAGTTGTACTACTCAAGCTAATTGGACTATAGTATTAAGCTGAACTTATCTACGCGACTAAGTTCCCATACCGCCCATATAGTATGTAATAATAACCATATCTCATAACGTATATACTTAGATAACTGCTCACGTCTTGTTAAATTTAAATGATTTATAATTAATTTTTCCCGCTTAATTTACTTGTAGATGTAATCACGGCATCTCGTTATCTACTAGCTCGCATAAGTAGATTATTAATACAATATACATTTCACACACATTATATACTTATAAATTCATTCATTACTAATATGTCCTCTTAACACACATCAATGACTCATGACTGGGATTGGTCCATCGACACCAAGTAAAACGTTTCGATTTTTAATGTCACCTTAACCCCAAGTTCATTTCATGTAGTGGTTTGGAAAATCACCTCGACCCCACTAATGAAATTTTATACATAGATTGGTTCGGAACTCTTTCATCAAGAACCCAACTTACTATTTCCATATATTAGTTCAGAATCCTACCTCGACCCTAATATAGGCAATTATACTTTAGGTATTATCTCCACCTAAGTATCTATATAATTCAGTAGGTATGCACGCAACCTAATAATAGTGCTCATACGTAGTATTTTCTCTTCAATATTCACCGTACTTATTAATTTATGATTTATCTCAGTATCGAATTTTAATTGAGTATTAAAACAACTCTAAGGGCTCTAGTTATCCCTCCATTCATTTCAGTAGTAAATCTATCTATAACCTACTGGTATATTCCTTGGAATGAAATTTACTCTCTCCGTAACTTAAATCCCAAATTTTTGATTCATTACTCGATCGCTCGTCGGTCCATCTCATCAAATCTGGTACTCTCTAAGTCCCTACATAGGTATAATATCATCACTAAGGTTCCTCTAAAGTGTTGGAATTTAAATATAACTCACCCAAAAAAAATCCCAAAATAATCCTGGGTCGATCGATTGACCATGAGCATCGATCGATATTCAAGAGTTGATCGATCGATCGAGCAGTGATGGACGCAATTGTTCTTCTTCATGCGTTTTTCACCATATTCAATTATCTAAATCACATGATAATCCATCCAAAATTGTAACTAACGATACCTAACCATCCCTACATATGCTAGGATGATTTCGAACGAATTATACATTATAAATCCTTCCAATTTAGCCCAAAATAATTCAAATCTTCTAATTATTCAAGAACCCTAATATGACATGTTCTTCCCATGTTTTCAATCATCAACCCAGATTTTAATTCATACTAACAACCATGATTCCTCTCGTTTTAAATCCTCTACATATATAAATCTAACAACATTCTATTTCTACCCAAACATGCAATTAATCAATTCTTTTTCTCCAAGAATATTCATCAAAATCAATTTATTCATAAATCCTACGCATGGATATTATAACTCAAAATAATTTGCAAATAACCACTTGACTTGATTAGATGATGATCTTATTTCAATTTTGCAAAAGATGTTGGGTTTCTTTCTCTTCCAATCTTCCTTCCTCAATCACTTGTGGTGCAAGAACTCCTTGAAATCTCCCATAATTTTCCTTTTTAGCATTGAGAATGATCTGTATTCTCTCTCTAATGGTTTCCATTTGTGTTATGAGGTTTCTAAACCTAACCACACTTTCAATCAGCTGATAAAACACTCCAAAATTCGAAGGTCTTCACATCCCCATATGCCAAAAGACTAAAACACCCCCGTACGGTCACGATTTAGCCCAAAAATTCCCCGGTACCCGACTAGTACCCCCGAGTGTACTTTTGACTAATTGGACCCTTTTGGAATCATCTTTGACCTCTAAATTATCATTTGAGTCACTTAAAAATAATTTTCTATCTCATCCTCAATTTAGTGTACACGTGACACTTGGTTGAGATATAATCAAGTACGTCAATATCACTCGCTATGTCGTACAAATTAACTACAAACATTTACTATTCACACTTAGTAAATTTGAATCATAATATTAATCAATGTCTATCTCCCGATTAATATTTAATAATCACAATTATTATTTAATCCCTTAATAATTATAATTATCATTAAATCGCATTAAATTACTTCTCTCATGCAATTTAAATATTAAATCACATTAAATTACTCCACTCACGTAATTTAATTGAAAACGTATTTTCTATTTAATTACTCAATTAATTAAATTCTAAATATGCCAAAATACGAGGTATTACAATGAGACGGAAAGACTCTTGCTTTAATAAGTATATTAAACTGTGTGAAACACATGAAGAAAGTAAATTGGGTTTAAAGGTTGAAATGTATGAAAGATATGGTTTTCCATAAAGTGTGGTGTAAGGGTAAATAATGGAAGTTAAAGGGTTTAAATGCGTGAATAAAAGTGAAGTGGGTGTTCAGATGCAAAATTTCATAAATAAAGTGTGTATTTCAAGTGTTGAGAAAATGGGACTTTAATATGTAAAAAGTTGTGATTCTACATATTAAAGATGTTAAAATAACAAATAAGAAAGTGGGATAATTGTGATATTGAACAAGTGTTAAAATGGTTAAAAGGTGTTTAAAATGTTAAGTTGGAAACTTAATAATCAATTTTGAGAAAATAACACTAGTTAAAGGACCAAATTACAAGTTTTGCCAATAAAGTGGTAAATTAGTAATTTACTTAAAGTGGAACATTTTTATGGAATAAAAATGTTAAAGAATATCTTTACACTAATGTGTGTGATAATGAATCAAGCCCTAAAGCATGAATGATTTTAGTATAAATCATGTGTGTGTGGATAAGGGACTTAAAGAAGACAATAAACAAGTTTCCAAGTGTTAATGGAAAAATGGACGATTAAGTCCGGGTTTTGGCTTCGGCCTGGTAAAAGTAAGGAAGTAGAATAATGTGGACATGTGTAATGTGTTAAACATATTAGTAAGGACTCGAATGCAACTGGGATTAAGAAATAATGACCCGGAGCCCTTGGGTGGAAGGCCCTAAATCACTGGCCAGAGCATATGGTGCGCATAGCCATTAGTGTGGAGCCCATGCAAGTATGTTGATCGATCATGAAAAGTGAGTTCATGTGAGTACACAATCGTTGTGTGTTTCTCCACCGCGATGCAAAAACCTAAGTTACTACTACACTTGCGAGGCAAGTATAGTGGTACGTCGGGTATCATAAGAAATCCAGAGGGAGAGATTAAATTTTAGATTTTAATTTCTTTAATTACTCCTGGAATAAAAGTGTAAAATAAATAAAAGAAAAGGTGATGGTTGGGAATGGTGACAAAAGAAAAGAATAAGTTACGCTACACAAAAGTAAAGCGAGGATCAGGATCGCATTCCACCACACGAATCGAAACAACTACTAATTAGAGTTAAGGCTCGAAAGACATTTAATCAAGCATTTTCAATTAATCATAAACATCACGCATGAAGGGGTTTTAGCCCAAAAATACTTCATAAAACATTTAATTAAAAATCATCACACGTGGATTAAAATCGGATTGTCGCGATTAACTCTAACGTTGTGTGACAAAGAAAGATAAATGCATAACAACCCAACTTTGAGATGCGTGATTTCAATTAAACTCAATTTTGCACAAAATCTAGCTTTTAGAGCTCAAACCCATTAATGGTGGAACACAACCCCGACCCTATTTATCTAAGGGCAATACATGAATTGAACTAATTAACAACTAGGAAAGCAATAAATAAATGAAATACAACTAAATCTCGATAAGAAATTTAAATGACAACAATGAATTAAGTAATAAACAAAGAAATACAACTATACTAATGGTAGGGGTAATGAAAAGTTCAACTTACAACACCCAAAAGTTGTCACACCAAATGAGGAAGAAGAAGATCTCTCAAAACCCTAACTCTAACCTAAACGAAAATGAAAGATATATCTCCAAATGAGAGAAAGTTGGTATATATACAATCCCATAAAAAATGGCAAACTTGTAAATAAAGAGAAGAAAAAATGTAGACCCAAATCGATTCGGGCCAAATTCGAATCGATTCGGATGGGAGATATTTTGAAGTTTCATAAGGGGCGAATCGATGCGTGCCAAATCCAAATTGGTTCGCAAAGAGAGACCTGCTTCATTGGATTGCAGCGAATCAATTCGCAAAGGGGGCGAATCTATTCACACCTGTAACTTCTTCGTTAGTAATCCAATTCATTCACCTTTTATGGCCATGAGAAGCGTGTTCAGAGGGCTTCAACTTTCGTGATACATTGGGATAGTTTACCAAATTATGAAATGACTAAAGTTCCCTTACACGTGAGGTTGTGTAAGAATCTCCGTCGGAATGCATCCGCACTTAATACTAAGCATCCAAATACCTACAAAATCTCAATTAACCCCTGCAAAGCATGTTAACATAGAAATCTGAGGTTTTCTTGTTAACGAGCATAAATACAGGGATTAAGATATCTAAGGGGGATAATAACGCGTAGGTTAACGAGTGAAATATGCAATATTTGCGTCATATCATATGCTGTAATTGAAGAATGTGAGAAAAGATAAAGGGAATAAGGAACATGTCATGAATTGGGTTGCGTGGTAGAACGTGTTAATACAACCTAATTTAAATGAATAAAATAAATGTTTTGATAAAAGGTGAAATGGATAAGTAAATGTGTAAATCTATTAGTGTCCATAAGTTAAGGTAAAAAGGGTAAATTAAAGAGGGAAACTGGGCAGTGCATGCGTGTATTGAAATGGTAATTTCAATGAAAATACAAAAGTGCCTTTTAATAGAATAAAATTGGATGATTTCATTAAAGGAATTGGTTGGAATAAATGAAGTGATTGGCTTTAAGAAGTTAACGGGTGTGTTAAATAAAGTGGAAATGCTAAAGTACGAATAAAGGAAGTCTTTACTAGATTAAGGTAAATTAATCTAGATAAGTAAGATTCTTCAAAAGTAAAATGATTAATACATTGGTATGTATATTTACCAAAGTTATACGTATGGAGATATATAAATATTTTTGCATGCATGTGGTTGTAGTGTGTGAGTATTCCGTTTTGCCATTCATTTCTATATTGTTTGTATAAATTCCACCAGGCATAGGCTCACATCCCCGCTTCGTTACGATAGGTTGGGAGCGATTTTGCATTTTAGGTCCTTATACAGGTAAGTATATTCTATTTATATTTACATTTGTATCTCTGTTTACTTAGACTTAGGGGTGCTCACCACGAGTCCCTCGCGTAGTTTACCCTGAAACTGGTACCGCATGCTAAACAAATGAAATTTTAATTAAAATAAAACTAGATTAGTGACTTTATTTAGGTTAACCCATTGCACTTCACACCTAACGCTCTGGTGAGATCGGGTTGACTCATGGGTAACCCATAAATTTGGGTTGTGGCATTACAAATGGTATCATAGCTCTAGGTTCAAGGTTCCTTTCGGGTGTGATGCGGTGAGGTCAGACGGTTAAGGTTTGTGTCCTCAACGGTGAAGTCAAAGAGGTTAGCACGACAAGTGAATTAGTGCTAAGTGGCATGCGTTCAAGATAGTTGTATAAAATGTGTTCACGTTCCTGATTAAGTGTGTTAATAATTTACGGGAGTCTATATAAGCCAATAAATGGTGACATCGTGGTTCTTAGTGACGAGTATGTTTAATATAGCCTTTGATGACATAGAGTCTTTGGAGATGTTGATAGAATGAGATGGTGCCCATTGAGTATATGGCATAAATTTGTGTAAATCAACTAAAGAGATTGATAGTTAGAATGTCGTAACTATGTAATGATGAATTGTGATTTCAAATGCATATAGCCCTTAGGTACATCACTTATGAGTGGTAACTATTATGATATGAGTAGGAAAATTCGATCCGCGGGGTAATATAGTGATTTATGGTAAATTCTATAAACATGTAAATTTATGCAGGTCAACACTTTGGGATAGGTACGTTCAGTTTTGGTTAAACAAGATGATATCCTTGTGGGTGAGAGCTTTAGTAGTTGTTGGCTGATGAATGTATCTAGTGAGACATGATTGGAGTTATGTGTCATTTTTGGCAAGAGGTTATGTAAGAGACAATGTTGAGTGTAGTGGCAAGGGAATGAACCATAGGTAGCCCTTCAGAGTAATGATCGAAGAATAATGAAACATTTGATGAATAAGATCTTTACTGACACTGGTATTGTATACCAAGGGATGTACAAATCATAAGTTATGTCATGTATACTACCAAGAAGCCTTAGTCATAGTAGTAATATCACGTAATGATCGTTCTAACTGAATTGGAAGGCTTGAGAATTCCCTGACTGAAATTAAGTGATAGGGTAATGTGTTTATAAGTGAAAATTCCGTGGCAAGTAAGTATTAGGAGCCTTGGTTGTGGACCTGGATTTATTATATCTCGAGTTATGTGTCGGAATTACGAGGTGGGTTAGGTGATCATGATGATATGAGGTAGCCTAGAAGTGAACCTAGATAAACTAGGTGACGTAGTGTTAAGTACTAGTGTATGATGTTCTAGAATAGGACCTCTTACGGCATCACAAGGGTGAGCCTCATCATAGTCAATACTCGACATCCTATTTCCTACAAAATCTTGGATGGTATTAATATATAGTTAGTGATGATAGCGTAGTATCGAGGAAAAGGATCCCTTGTGACGTTCGTGGCATGGGCCTTGATGTCTATAGGTAATACCTGACGTCCCGTATCCTACCAAAAATATATATAAGTGTGTCAATGAATAGATTATCACTTAATGTAATGATTTCATAGTGAGGCAATTTAGTTCTCGTGGTTAAACACTCGTTGTGAATTTAATAATGTCTGCTTGTGAGGTCGACTTTGGGTGAGTAAATCATATAATAATGGGAATCCGTGTTAAAATTCCTTCGAGATGTATACTAAGTTGTATCTAGTGAGAGGTTAATGTGAGTGGCAGTCATTCCCCGGTAATAGTAAATTGTAACAACCCTCACTTTTGAGAGCCTATTTTATATTTATTTACTATGTGTAGTAATTATATAAAATGATGGAATGTGGAGTAAATATTAATTTAATGTGGAAAAGGTTAATATGTACTGAAATGTTGTATAATTACCTTGTGAGTAGGTAAAAGTATCCATGTTGTGATTTATTGTGTCATAAGGTTTAAAATGACATTTTTGTTTAATACGAAACCGGAAGATAAAATAAGTTATGAAATTTCCAAATGATAATTTGGAGGGTGTAGTTAGTCCCGGTAGGTGCGGAACAGTCAAAATAAGTGCCATATTGCATTTTGGTATTTCGGGCACTTTTGACTGGTTACAGCTTAAATGTGTAGTTGCGAGTAATTATATCGCGTATTGATCATTTAAGTGGGCTTCTTAGACTTAAGCCACGTTTTATTTTCCCAACTCTATTCCTATTCTTCCATTACACACTTCTAGCCCTAGAGAGAGTAGAGAGAGGAAGAGAACTTTGGAAAAAAAGAGAGATTTGGAGATTCAAGCTTGGATTGTTGTCTCCACCAAATCAAATCTGAATTTGCAAGATCAAGGCAAGTTATCTACTTGCTACTATATGATTTAAGGAGAATAATTAGTATTGTTAGTCATAAATTGTTATGGTTTGTCATTTTAGGGTTTTGTTAGATTTATGGGTATCATAACTCTTAGAAGTTGATTTGGATGATAAATATTGTAAATGATGGTAGTTAGGTGTATTTGTGGTGTTTTAGTTCCATTAAATGATTTTGGTTTGGTTGGTTTTGGGCTTGGGAAGAAATTTGGAGTTCAAAACTCCATAGCCAAACTTGGCATTTTCGCAGGGGCGAATCGATTCGACCCCTAGGTCGAATCGATTCGCATAGAAGCAGTTTTCCAGGTCTGTGTACCCGAATCGATTCGGGTTAAGGCCGATTCGATTCGGCATTTGCAGAAAGTTGAGTTTTTCTTACGAACCGATTTCCTTTCAGAGCGAGTCAATTCTCCAGGGATAATCAATTCGGCCACTAGGTCGAATCGATTCAGTTCCTGCAGTTTTGAGTTATTTTCTTATTTAATTTTTAACCTTTTTCTTTAGGCTTAGGACCTAGGAACGTTCTTGAATGAAGTAAACTTAGAGTCCTAGAGTATTAGTTGAGTTTGGTTGCCACCCACTACACCAAAATGGGCAAATTGTCACCTTTCAGCCGGCCAGCCTTGTCAAGGTCATTGACCGTGACAAAAAAACACGCGTTTTATGTCACGGTCATTGACCTTGACACGATCGTGACAACTAATTGTCACGGTCATTGATCGTGACAAGGCCATGACAAATTTAATTGTCACGGGCTTGTCACGGTCAATGACCTTGACACGACCGTGACAACTTTTCCAGTAAAAACCCTTTCCCCGTTCTTTTTTCCCTCCCACCGTTCCCTCCCTCTCTCTCTCTCTCTCTCTCTCTCTCTCTCTACTTTCAAGTCCAATTTCTCTCTCTCTCTCTCTCTTCCATTTATATATATATTTGTGTCTATATTTATGTGTGTATGTGTGTATATATATATATGTGTGTATGTGTGTGCGTGTGTGGGGGTGGGGTAGGGTGGGGCGGGGTGGGGCAGGGTGGGGGAGAGGGTGGTGGAGGGGGCAGGGGGTGGGGCGGGGTGGGGCAGGGTGGGGGAGGGGGTGGTGGTGGGGGCAGGGGGTGGGGTGGGGTGCGGTGTGTGTGTGTGTGGTGGTGTGTTTTGGGGGAGGGGGTGGTGGAGGGGGGCAGGGGGTGGGGTAGGGTGGGATGTGTGTGTGTGTTGATCGGGCGGTGAAAGTGTGTTCGTGTGAGGACACAATCGTCGTGTGTTTCGCCGCCGCGATACAAAGAAAACCTAATATACTACTACACTTGACAAGCAAGTACAGTGGTAAGTCGGGTGTCGTAAGAAATCCACAGGGAGTGATTAAATTTTAGATTTTAATTATTTAATTACTTCAGGAATAAAAGTGTAAAATAAATAAATCAAAAGGTGATAGGGTGGTTATGGTGACTAAAGAAAATGAGAAGTTACGCTAAATTAAAGTAAAGCGAGGATCGGGATCGCATCCAACCAAACGGATCGAAACAACTACTAATTAGAATTAAGGCTCAAAAGCAATTTAATCGAGCATTTACAATTAAGCATAAACATCACGCAAGAAGGAATTTAACCCAAAGTTGCGAGATAAAACATTTAACTGAAAAATGGTCACACGCGGATTAAATTCGGATAATCGCTATAAACACTAACGTTGCATGACAAAGAAAGTTAAACGCATAATAATCCGACTTTAATACGCGCGGTTTCAATTAAATGCAATTTTACACGGAACCCTAAATTTCGAGGTCCGAACCCGAAAATGGCGGAAATGCAATCCCGAACCTATTTATCTACGGACTAAGCATGAAATTAACTAAATTAAACTAATTAACTAAGAAAGCAATAAATTAAAGTAAGAAAACCTAATTATAAAGCATGGAAATTATCTAGAAAGCAAGGAAAGAATGAAAACAAGCTATATTAAAGGAGAGGGAAGATGAATAGTACCAATTACAACCCAAATGGATGTCAAACCAAGATGAATTGAAGAAGAACCAAGAAAAAAACCTCCAACCCTAACTAAAACTAACCTAAAAACGTTCTCCCCTGTTTATTACATCAACATTGGCTTATATACCAAGTGGGAATTAATTTAGAAAAGAAAAGAGAAAAGAAATGCAAAATATCTGCTGAAAAACAGGGGGTCGATCGATCTACCATTTGGTCGATCGATCTACCATATAAGACGGGGAAAAAATGGGAAGGGTCGATCGATCTACCCTTTGGTCGATCGATCGACCAAGCCGGGGCAGACTGCATTTTCCCCTGTTTTGGCTTGCATTTCCCCTCCGCTAAAATCGCTGTAACTTCTTCGTTATGAATCAGAATCGCGCACCATTTGCGGCCACGCGAAGCTTGCGAGGAGGGATACAACTTCCATGAAGATGTTGGGCCAGGTTCCCAATCTGTAAAATGACTAAAATGCCCTTGAACGTGCGATTGTGTACGGGAATCGAGCGGAACGCGTCCGAACTTCATACTTAGTACCTAAATACCTACAAAAGCTCAATTAACCCCTGCAAAACATGTTAACATAGAAATCCGAGGTTGTCTGGTTAACGAGCATAAGTATAGGGATTAAGATACCCGAGGGGGATAATAACGCGTAGGTTAACGGGTGAAATACGCAATATTTGCGTCGTATCACACCCCCTAACTTACACATTGCTAGTCCCTAGCAATGAAATAGTATGCAACAAGAAAAACAAGTAAACCAAAAGCAGGAGAAGTACAAAAGTATGGTATAAAAGTAATAAAAAGATAAGGCCACTTTCGCGGGCGATTCGATTGCATTTAGCGTATGCAATAAGCCGTTAAACCCCTAGGTTACCCTAGTGGACGAGTGTCGTCTCGTGAGGGTTTTCAGTAATGGAACCCACAAACATCATAAAGTTTCCTCAAAATATGCCCAATCAAGTAAGACAACTCATCAGTGCGAACAAGATTTCAACATGTTATTAGCATAGCAAACGAATTCGCATGAGAAGTCCGTAGTTATTAACATTATCGAATGCACCTCAATGAATTGAAACTCTAACATGTTGGCGGTGGGGGGGGGGGGGGGGGGGGGGGGCATATGCAAAGTATGATTTGGCGAAAAACTTAAATAATTTGGATACTAAATATCAAAGCATGCATAAATTCAATCCTCATGGGCATTACGCTCAACAAATGAATTCACTATGAAAAGGGAGGTAATACACGGGACATGCGGGCTAAAGAGTAAATGTAAATGGAAACTAGGCCGCACACATGTCACAAAAGAAGAACGCTATATAAAAAAAATGAAAAATTGTAATCTCAATGAAAGATACCGCACACTAAAAGAGGCGAAATGCATTTTCACAGATTATCAAAACTATTATGACTTTAAAATTAAATGCACCCTAAGATCACATAGGACTTGTAATAGGGTTGTAATGTAGGTATGGCTAGGGTGCGAAATGAAGGAATGTATGTACGGATTCAAAGTGTTCGGGATGAAAACTCGGGATAATGGAAAAATGCGGGCAATAAACAAGTTCCAAAACGGCATTAGATATATCATCGGGGAGAGTAATCAAAGCTTATTGAAACACTACAAACACTATAAACAACTTTCTCTTTCTTTTTCTTTTCTCTTTTTCTTCACTTTTTCTCTTTTGTTTTCAACTTTTTGCTTTCTCTTTTTCTTTTCTTTTTCACTACTTTCTTTTCTTTACTTATCAAACTCTCATATGCCTAAATTGCAACCGACATCACAAAAACATCATTCAATCCCAAGTAACATGCCAAACAAAGGTATGGAAAGTGTATGTATGGTTTATAACTCCAATTTAGAGTTGGTTATGGGATTGGGGTTATGAAACGAAAGGCTATATTTAGGCTCAAGTGGGTTGTCTAGGGAACATATAAAAGGTGAGGTCAAGGTCATATGGGTGATAAAACAAAGAAGGCCTATGATCATTTCACAAAGTTTACGCAATTCTCGAGTCAAAACAATATATGAAAATCATGCTCAAGTAACACATTTCAAGTATGGACTCAATTAATGAACGATCAATGAAAGAATAGTGAGATTACCAACGAATTCAACGTTTTCAATGAGAAAAGAATAGTGTATAACACTCACAAACGACGAAAGGTACGAAGCTTACTCGGTGTAAGTATATACAATGCAACAAAAGATTACCGAGTTATAAAAATCTTAAACCAAATCAATATAACAAGAAAAGTGCATATGCTCATGGGATAAAGTTTAATTCATGAAGTTATTCACAATATCAATGATTTAAGGACTAAAGTCTAATAACTTCTAAAATCGAGAACATGCATCATTGAGTTGTCAATTGGATCGGGCAATTATTGAAATTTATCACTGGAAACAAGGCAAAATGCCTAACAAAGGAGAAAAAAGAAAGAAAATATTTTTGAAAATTTTTAAATTTTTCACAAAAAGGCATACTTAGTAACTAAATGTGAGCAAATCAATGGACTACACATGAAATGGATAGAATATCCTACACCCCCTAACTTAAATGTTGCATTGTCCTCAATGTACATTAAGAACACAACACAAAGAGAGGAAAAGAACGATATTACCCAAAATTGGAGCGATCTCCATAAGAGCGAGTCCAAAGGAATCTACAAAACAAGTTAGTACCGAGCATAGCAAAAACAAATAACAAAAAGTTAACTAATTACACTAGACTAAATTAAAAGGAAAGAAAAATAGGAAAGAAAGAAAATTAAAAAGCTAACTATTTACAACCTACTATTTAGACTTCACACTAACTATACACTAGAAGTCTAAATAATTGAGGGTCCACCCAAATAGGTATTTGACTTTGAAAGATCAACGGTGGACCCTCCAAAGTGAACATGCCTCCCGAAAGATATGAATTCCGTTTGAACAATGGAAGGCATGTGGGTGGTGAAAAAAGTGAACCATCGCCAATTTGAAATTTTGGGCGGACGATGGGGGATTTGGATAACAAGGGGGAAAGGTACACTAGAGATCCAAGAAAAGTCGACTCATCTCCCAAAGGTTTTTCAAATGGAATGGGAGATAGTGCACACATCGGGATAACATCCATAGAAAACAAGTCCGGTAAAGAGTCCTCGTCGGCAAAAAGTGTAGAAGTTGTAAAAGTTTCTACCGACTCATAGGAATCAACCGGTAATTCTAATGGTTCGATGACGGAAAACGTATATGGTGATGAAACAAATTCAATCTCAATCGACTCATCGTCGGAAAGAGATTGAATTTCAGAGGAGAAAGATTCACATTCGATGAGAAATTCTCTGAAAAAGTGAGGTGAAACACAAGTTTCCACCTCCTCGTTGTTTTGTGCAAAAGAATTCATCTCATCGCAAAGTGAACCAAGTCTCATTCCAGCTTCATTTAAGCTTTCCAAACCTTGGGAGTAAAGAAGAAAAGTTTCTTCCAAAGTAGGCTTCCTCGGCTCAAGAGCTTCGGACTCCTCATTTGGTTGAAACTCGTCTTCGAAAGTAATGAAATGAGAATCGTCATTGGATTCGAATAATGAATCCAACTCAAGCTCCCAATAACGATTTTCATTTCGATAAATGTTTTCAAGTCTTTCATTTTCAAGAAAATCTTGAAAATGGAAAACTTGAAAACTATCCCCAAAGTAAGAATCATTAGAATAACCGTAATACTTATAATAGAAAGACATGATTACCTCGTTGTTTGTAGATGGAGAATCTAAGCAATAAAGTGAGCAACCGCGAATCAAAGTTTCTTAGCGCTGAAGTATGCAAATCCTGCAAGAAAGGTTAAAAGAAAGAATACAAATAGGAAAGGAAAAATACTACGAAATAATAAAACAATTACTATCTAAAACACACTCCCCGGCAACGGCGCCATTTTGATCGGGCGGTGAAAGTGTGTTCGTGTGAGGACACAATCGTCGTGTGTTTCGCCGCCACGATACAAAGAAAACCTAATATACTACTACACTTGACAAGCAAGTACAGTGGTAAGTCGGGTGTCGTAAGAAATCCACAGGGAGTGATTAAATTTTAGATTTTAATTATTTAATTACTTCAGGAATAAAAGTGTAAAATAAATAAATGAAAAGGTGATAGGGTGGTTATGGTGACTAAAGAAAATGAGAAGTTACGCTAAATTAAAGTAAAGCGAGGATCGGGATCGCATCCAACCAAACGGATCGAAACAACTACTAATTAGAATTGAGGCTCAAAAGCAATTTAATCGAGCATTTACAATTAAGCATAAACATCACGCAAGAAGGAATTTAACCCAAAGTTGCGAGATAAAACATTTAACTGAAAAATGGTCACACGCGGATTAAATTCGGATAATCGCTATAAAAACTAACGTTACATGACAAAGAAAGTTAAACGCATAATAATCCGACTTTAATACGCGCGGTTTCAATTAAATTCAATTTTACACGGAACCCTAAATTTCGAGGTCCGAACCCGAAAATGGCGGAAATGCAATCCCGAACCTATTTATCTACGGACTAAGCATGAAATTAACTAAATTAAACTAATTAACTAAGAAAGCAATAAATTAAAGAAAGAAAACCTAATTATAAAGCATGGAAATTATCTAGAAAGCAAGGAAAGAATGAAAACAAGCTATATTAAAGGAGAGGGAAGATGAATAGTACCAATTACAACCCAAATGGATGTCAAACCAAGATGAATTGAAGAAGAACCAAGAAAAAACCCTCCAAACCTAACTAAAACTAACCTAAAAACGTTCTCCCCTGTTTATTACATCAACATTGGCTTATATACCAAGTGGGAATTAATTTAGAAAAGAAAAGAGAAAAGAAATGCAAAATATCTGCTGAAAAACAGGGGGTCGATCGATCTACCATTTGGTCGATCGATCTACCATATAAGACGGGGCAAAAATGGGAAGGGTCGATCGATCTACCCTTTGGTCGATCGATCGACCAAGCAGGGGCAGACTGCATTTCCCCCTATTTTGGCTTGCATTTCTCCTCCGCTAAAATCGCCGTAACTTCTTCGTTATGAATCGGAATCGCGCACCGTTTGCGGCCACGCGAAGCTTGAGAGGAGGTATACAACTTCCATGAAGATGTTGGGCCAGGTGCCCAATCTGTAAAATGACTAAAATGCCCTTGAATGTGCGATTGTGTACGGGAATCGAGCGGAACGCGTCCGAACTTCATACTTAGTACCTAAATACCTACAAAAGCTCAATTAACCCCTGCAAAACATCTTAACATAGAAATCCGAGGTTGTCTGGTTAACGAGCATAAGTATAGGGATTAAGATACCCGAGGGGGCTAATAACGCGTAGGTTAACGGGTGAAATACGCAATATTTGCGTCGTATCATGTGTGTGTGGTGTGTGGTGGGGGAGGGGGTGGTGGAGGGGGGCAGGGGGTGGGGTAGGGTGGGGTGTGTGTGTGTGTGTGGTGGTGTGTGGTGGTGGAGGGGGTGGTGGAGGGGGGCAGGGGGTGGGGTGGGGTGGGTGTGTGTGTGTGTGTGTGAATAGGTATAATTTTTTCCACTCCCTCTCTAACCCTCCACAATTGATTCTTATGCTAAAATCCTCGCTTACACAATATATATAGGTATAATTCACGGGCTTTAGCTCAACTAGGGTTTTATAGAGTTTTTCTCCTACTACTTGGGAAATGACTATACTAGGGACCAAAGATAAATAAATAAACTTAATTCAAAGTAAATACTAGGAAATCCCAATTTATAACCGCCTAATTTATATCCTTTATTTATTTAATCACGATTCATTCCACTAAATAATCATGATTGCACTCAAATTTAATTATTTATAAATCACTCAAAAGAATGTGTTATTATTATTAAAGTTGATTACGGTATATTATGATTCCCCACGTTATGTTTTCGATACCCTCTTGGTTAAATAAATCTACAATACACTACATAACTAAAAGTTCAATAAAAAAGCCGAGGACTAACATATATACACAACACTAAAAGTAGACATCAATTTTATAAATAATTGATAATAGTTGGATAATAATTGGATAATAAACATCAGGAGGGTGTGAGGGTGGGTGGGGTTTTGAATATTATTTACATTCAAAATAAATAATTGATAATAGTTGGATAATAATTATTTTTATACCTATAGAACAGCTTAGATCGTGTGTGTGTGTGTGTGTGTGTGTATGTGGTCAATACATGAATTTATTTTTGTATTTGAATTATCCCATGATTTTTTTTTTGTATTTGAATTAACCCATTATATGAAACATACTTGAAATTAAATATAGTCCGCATAGATACTAGCATTCTAGTTCTTATACGTACGCATTCAATAACCCTTAGACCCGTTCGAGAGTCATTACCCCTGTAATGAGATCTCTCGAATTGTCCCGTTTGGATAGTTTGAGACTGTATAATTTCTGTATAATATTCTTCTTGGCTTAAAGTTGTTACTTTTGGAGGAAGTTATGCAGTCGTATCTTAATGTTCTCTGAGTACATACTAGATTGACAAGTGTGACTGCTATTTTAATTGACCAATTGAAATAACACTCACACCTGCCAATCTACGTCGTGTACTTGGAGAACTAAAGGGATATGCTGTCAAATTTTTTTCAAATCGTAACAATGTGCATGAGATGTTAAGTATATTACAGAAAAATGCATTCTTGAATGGGATAGGAACACCTACCCTTTAATAGGATGATTAAATGATGGAATAATTAAATAAAACATACTATAAATCTAAGTTTTGGTTACCTTTAATAGGTGTTTAGTTGTGGTAGCTGTGATGGGATATCCGAAATACAAAGAGTGGATGGGTGAGACTAATAGAATGGGGGATGTGTTTCGCAGAGGTGCTAACGAATTTGTGAAATATGCAAAGAGATGTCGTAATGATGAAGAGTTTACGTGTCCGTGTGCTAGGTGTAAGAATGGTAAGGTGTTTGAGTGGAAAACAGTTGAACTAGATTTGTTAAGATCGGGTATGCAAGATAGTTATCGATTTTGGAGTTTTCACGGTGAATTGAAAGTTCCTTTTGTCCCTGAACAACCTTCACAACATCCTTCAACAAGTAGAATAGATGAAGAAGGGGACAACGTAGATCATAATATGTTAGAGGATTTAGTTGATGATGCGTACGGAGTTTATGAAGCTGAGGAGAATGAGGTTACTGATGATGTAGAAGATTCAAGTGCTCGTGAAGATAACACGATAAAACTTGACGATGACTACCAAAGTTTAAAATTTAAGGCGACCCAACCGTTATACTCTGGCTGTGAGAAAGATCAAACAACTTTACATGCCATGGTTGGTTTGCACAGTTTGAAGATGCAGTACGGTTTGTCTGGCAATAGCGTGACGGGAATTCTGAAATGGGTGAAGGGCTTATTACCCAAGGTGAATACACTTCCAAATAGCTATCCTGTTATGAAGAACAGTTTGAAAGGTTTGGTAATGAAGTATAAATTGATTCATGCTTGTGTGTATGACTGCATACTATACCGAAAGGAGTATGAAAATCTCGATCATTGTCCGGTATGCGATGAACCTAGATATGTCCAATCTACTAGTAAGGAAGGCACAAGCTCAAAAGTGCCTCAAAAAGTATTGAAATATTTTCCCGTTGGGCCTAGATTAAAGCGATTTTTCACAGTACCATGGATTGCAGAGGCAATGACTTGGCATGCTAGGGAAGAAGTAGGGGGTAATATCATGCGTCATCCTATTGATTCTACTGCCTGGCGGAGGATGAATTATGAGTATCCCGATTTTGCTCGAGAACAACGCAACATTCGTTTGGCTATATCAACAGATGGTTTCAATCCATTTGGAAATCTAAGCACCAATCAGAGTGTATGGCCAGTGATCCTAGACCCACTCAACCTCCCCCGTTCACAGTGTATGAGACCTGAATTTTCGATGATGGATTTATTGATACCTGGGCCAAAGGCACCAAGTGAAGACATTGATATCTACCTGGCTCCTTTGGTAGAAGAATTAAATGAGTTGTGGGAAGAGGGTGTGCAATCATTTGACTCTTTTAGAAAAGAAGAGTCTACGCTGAAAGCTATGTTGATGTGGGCAATTCATGATTTTCCAGCTTATGGGACATTATTCGAATGTGTAGTACATGGTTATTTGGGGTGTCCTATTTGTGGAGAGGAGACTGAATCTCTTCATCTATCCTCCAGCTAAAAAAATGTATACCATTGCCAAAGGAGGTTTTTACCACCAGCTCATAGTTTCAGATTTGAGAAAGCTTCCAATTTTTTATTGGGCAGAGTTGAACATAGGCTACCGCCGAGACAACTTTCGGGTTCAGAAATTGAAAGTAAATCTTCTGAATGTGGCCCAAATATGCCAGGTAAGAATCCCAAATTTAAGAATGTCAAGCGTAAGAAGACCCCAACTGGGAATGAAACTGAGATAAGAAAGGCAGTACTATAATGTTTAACATTATTTTAGATTATTTTATACATGATTAATTTTGTAATATGTAGTAAATATGAAGCCTGTGAGAACAATAAAAGACGAAAAACAGTGGTACAATTAGACAGCGAATTTAGGCTATGGTTGACACAAGAGATAATTACAATGAAAACAGTTGTTATATAACGTTACATTACACTCAAATTTTACCACTAATATAATTAATTTATCTATATTCTCAGCTCCTAAAGATGGGTGAAGCGACATCAAGGCTTGCTCGTCTAGCCACTGGACCCTTGTTCGTGGCACAAGAGTACAAAAAATATCGATTGAACGGTTACATTTTCGGCGCTAAAGTGTACAAGGAAAGTACAAATGTACAGAACTCGGGAATTTCATACAAGGCTCTTACTTTCTTTCGAGCGAGCGCAAAAGATAAAAACCTCGTTGAAGCTGAAATGACTTACTATGGTGTAATCCAAAATATATTTGAATTGGATTATATAAGCTTTAAAGAGGTTGTATTTTACTTTAAATGGGTAAGAGTTGAGGATAAAAATGCTTGTAAAGTTGATCATGTCACCAATTTGATCATGGTTAACTTGTCCAAGTTGAAGAGCAACGACCACGTGAGCGATGAGCCGTTTGTTTGTGCATTTAAAAAGGTTAAGCAAGTGTTTTACTCGGAGTATATCAACAACGAGCCATGGTCAATTGTCCAACACGCGCCAAGGCGTCTAAATAGTAGTGTGGATGACTTGGCTGCTCCTACCGAATATCAATCCATTTTTTATGATAACCCGAATTTGAAATAATTTTTCAATTTGTAATAAATATTTCAATTTTTATCGAAACATCCATTTTTAATGCTTTTACTTGATCTGCACTTTATCATTTTCACTCTTGTGTAGTGTGCGTGTGTGGAGAGGAGATTAATACATAAATATTCCAACTTCATCTAAGTTTTGTTTATACTAATCCATGAATATACGCTTCTTACCTTTAATAGGTGATTAGTACATAGTTATTTGGGGTGTCCTATTGTGGAGAGGAGACTGAATCTCTTCGTCTATCCGAACACTAAGAAATGCCATAATCCTATGGAGCGATGCTCTGCAAATTCCTCCCAACCGTTATGTAGCCAAACATCACCGGTTGAAGTTGTTAATTCCACTTTCCATACCCCACCACTTTCCATACCCCATTCAAAGGTGGAGTTGACAACTTCAACTGCTGATTTTTGGCTACATAACGGTTCGAAGGAATTTGCAACGCATACCTCCATAGGATTATGGTATTTCTTAGTGTTTAGATATCAAGAGAATTATAATTGACACGATTGCCCGGAGTACATTAGTTGGAAGGAGGTGCCATATGAGCTCAAGTTAGCTGTTTGAGTGACACTACAGGTAATGTATTCATATTTATATGTCAATTTCGATTTCGATTTCAATTATGATTTATATTTATCTATATTTGAGGGGCGGATACTAATTTTACTTTATTTCAATTCAGGGGACAGGGAGTGGCCCTAAGGGTAGGCCACATATGCTCTATACTTATGTGGCTATTCGGACGAGAAGGGAAGGATAAGGAGGTGTTCCCGAGCGTCGCGGTACAAAATCTCTTTTCCATGCAAATAGTTTGTAGATTTGAGATAAAATGATGGTGATGTTGTTTCTTTTTAAATAGTTTCTTATTTGAATATATATGTGCATTATCTTAGTTTGTTCGGATATATGATGTTTGGAACAGGTACAACGTTGCTATAATAGGTACAAATATACTGCTGGGTAGTGGCAGTGGCCATACTGCCCAGCAGTTTTTTTTTAATTCTGCCCAGAATTGTCACGGTCATTGACCGTGACACGTCCGTGACAAAATTGACACGGACGTGTCACGGTCAATGACCGTGACAATTTTTTTAAAAAGGGTCATGGCTTTGTCACGGTTCTAAACCGTGACAAACGTGTCATGGTCATTGACCTTGACACGACCGTGACATAAAACACGAGTTTTTTATCAAGGTCAATGATCGTGACACGACCGTGACAAAAAAAGTTATCTCGCCTCGAAATGTCACGGTCATTGACTTTGACAAGGTGAATTTGTCAAGGTCAATGACCTTGACAAATGGGAAGATTTGGTGTAGTGACCCTAGATCTGAATGGGTTCGTCTGGGGTTTCTTTCCCGGGGTGTTTAAAGTAATGTCAAGGCATTACTTATCTTATTTTAACTTTTAGGAGTTAGGAAGTTAAATGCCCATGCTTGGAGACTTTAAGGGCTTATCGGAGTCGTAAGGACTTTGGGACTTGTAGAATTGTTGTGATTATTTGGAGACCAAATAGGGACTTGTAATTTGAGGAATATTAATGATGATATTCGATGGTAATAGGTTCGAATAAAATGAACCCAACTATTCAGTGATGATAGGTTCAAATAAAATGAACCAAATACATGGATAATGGAAATGGAAATTGGTAATGAAAATTAAAAATGAAAATGAGATTTAAAATGGTAAATGTTAATTTAATTATGCGCACCTCCCTAAATACTATCATAAGGGAAGTTTGTGCGCGAGGTGATGCCCCCTGACAAATTAACGCAGGGTGGATATAGTCCTAGGCCATATGAGCGTTGTTAGGTATATATATTTTTCTGCTATGGGTAGGAGATTCCGGGTGTGGTCTTGACTATCCCGCAGGCATATGGCCGCTTCCTGACGTTGCGTTATGATCCCAGGTTGTCTTATATATGATAGGCCCTGGAAGATGATAGTTATTTAGGGGCACGCCTAGTGGGGAAACTCGGAGGGGCGGTCTTAGAATCGTTATATGTATGAGAATATAACTTTTCTGCATCAAGTGGGACTTGATGGATATTAATGCCATAAAGAGCATGGATACGTGACACAAAGAGCATGTGAATGAGATATGTGCCATAAAGAGAACTAGATAGAAATTGTATTCCTGTTAAGGAATGGAAAGATAAAATGGAAATGATGATAAATGATGGAAGTTTTAACTAATGAAGTGAATTTATATCTTCTTGATTAAACCGAATAAAAGATTGTATTCATGTTAAGGAATGTAAGGACAAAATGGTAATTTAATTAATGAGAAAAGGTTTTTAATTAAAAAATGTTTACTTATAATTCTTTTGTATAAATGATTTACATTTCATAAGTAGTTAAAATGTCTTAAATTGTAATGTAAGTTTAATATGCTAGATATCATGCTAGATTTTCATCCTTATCATTCATGCATAACTGTTCATTTCTATTATGCTTGTTATTCTTTTGGTGATCATATAAAATCGGGCCCTGACCCGTTCATTTTCTATGTTGTGTATGTTATTGCATCCGCTCAGGTGCTCTGCCGCAAGGGCGCAAGCTGTGATTATTCTCATTTCTGTACTTTTGACGGGCTGTAAGATTTTGTGGATATTACAGGACGTTGTATTAGACGCCTTCATTATTCTGTTATAGATATGATCGGGTCTTAACTCGGGCGTGTGGCCCAAACTTTTGTACTTGATTAATGAATGTATTACAAAAGATATTAAACTGTTGTAATGCGTTATATGTAACTATGGACCGATAGTGTATTCGGTCATTTTCTTGTATATTCGTTTTAGATGTATTATGTATACTCTTTTGGAAATTCCACTTGCTTATCAGATTGGGTTGTTTAATTTAATTTTCTTAACTGGTTTTAAAACTAAACTAAATTCTAAACTTTTTGGTAAACTATTTTCTGATTTATTGGGTGGTTTTCCAATATACTCAGTTTATTGTTGTGATGCTGAGAATGATATCCATCCATGATTCCTGTTACATTTGAGTATCGGGCTGGCCACCCCTTATCTCGGATCGCGGGTTGTCATAGATGGTATCAGAGCGTCAGGTTCTAGAGTACTAGGATCTATGTGGACTCGTCACGTTCTACCGTAGCGTTCTTTGATATAGAGCCTTATGTTAGGACTTCTTTGTTGCTTATGTTTGTGATCTTCTGCAAAATATATTGTTTTGAATAGTATTCTGACTTTATTGCTTCTTTATCTTAGATTCCGTCCAAGAGAGGTCGCCCAGCGAGACGTAATAGGGTTGTAGAATAAGAGGTAGGTCATCCACCGCCGCCACAAGGGACCATTAACGCTGCGGATGTATCAAACATAGTGCCTCAAGCAGTTAGTGTCGCCATGATTGCAGTGGTCCAACAATTGCCACAGGTTCAACAACGGGCTCACGATGTTCAAGCTCCTACGGGACCTTCTCCATGGGAAAGAGTTAGAGAGTCCTTTCTAAAGGGAAATCCCCCGGAATTCGAGGGAGGTGCTATTATTATTAGAGCCAATCAATGGAAAAAGGACATGAAACGCCACCTTTGAATGATAGAATGTATCGAGGAGAAGAAATAAGTCCTTTTCACTTTTAAGCTTGTCGGATCTGCGTTACACTGGTGGGAGACGACGACCACACCAGAGCATAGAGACGCAATGACGATCACTGAGTTCTGGGCTTTGTTCGATCGTAAGTATTTTCCTCCCGCAACTCAAAGGGAGATGAGAAGGAAGCTCCAGGACATTGTGCAAGGAGAGAGATCTGTGGCGGAATATGAAGAAGAGTTCACCCGGTTGGCGAGTTTTTTACTAGATGAGGTGACTCCTAAAGATTGGAAGATCTCGAAGTTCGTAGGAGGTCTAAAATAGATAATTCGGTAACACCTGCTGGGTAATCCAGCTTTACAAACTTTTAGTGAGATTATGAATGCAGAATTGCTCTATTTCCAGGAGCATTGATTATATACACAGGGTAGCAAGAAAGCTACTGTTGTGGGGCAAGCAGGAAAGCCTGGAGGGCATGAGATTGGAGGAGGAGTATTTCCCTCATCCCAATCTTCGGGTAGTAAGCAGAAAGAGAGGGACCCTCCACAAGGGGATTCACCTAAGAGGATATATTTTGGAGGGTTTATTGCGAGTGGAAATAACAATAACAGGCACAGTCAGGGTTCTCAACAATAAACAGGTCGGGCTAGTTAGGGAGGTAGATGCCATCCGGGCCAAGGCATTACCCAGTTTAGAAATAACAAGGGTCGAGGTCAAGAGGATATAAAGGGACGGTGCTTCCAATGTTGGGAGGCGGTTCATTATAAGATGGAGTGTCCTCGGTTGATTGGGGGTCGGTTTCCTAGGGCTCCGCATCAGCCATACGTTCAGTTTCTGCCTCAGACACCTAATCCGTATGTTCCTCCGTAGCAGGGACAACTACAGTATGGGTGAGTTTATCAAATTAAGGAGGCTATGCTTCCTCCAGCTCCGCCAGCACCGCCTGCTATTGAGGGTAAGTTTTTTTTAATTCAAGGGTAATTGAGTTGTGTGTTATCTGATACGAGTACTACACACTCATTTATTTCTAGGAGTTTTGCTTAGACTACAGATTGGATAAAATCTGCTGAGAGTACTTTTACTAGTGTTGAGTTTTTATGGGTGATGGTTCGCTTATTTTCCTTATTTGTAAACACATAGGAAATTACTTTTGGTAATTTGTGTCTTGAGACCGATTTACTCGTCCTTGACATGGTCGGGTATAATGTGATATTGAGTGTGGATTGGTTAGAAAGTATCATGCTATTGCTAATTGCTATGGTAAGAGCATAGTGTTTGCCGCTTCAGGGCAAGAGATGTTGCTAGTGGTTATGCCTCGCTTAAAAAGGGGGGTACTAACATATACTTATATTGTATTACGGAGGAGTTTTCTCGGGATGTAGTTGTTCCCTTAGATTTCATTCCGGATGTTAGAGATTTTTATGATGTATTTCGGGAAATATCGGGTTATGCCTTGATAAGAAGGCTATTTAAAAAGGTGTATATATGTTGTGTGGTAAATAATTATAAGACATTACGGAAAGTGAATATCTGATTTGCTGAAATCTTCAATTATTTAAGTAGTAAGTTATAGAAGTAGAATGTTATTAATAGGGTTGAGAGTTAGAATATTTTTGGTCCCGAACATGTGTCTTAGACCTTTATACCTTGATGACCGATATAGCGAGGTAGTAGTGTAACGGGAGAGCTCCTTGTCTGGATTTCACTTCAGCGAGACATCCCACGCATGAAACAGAGCAAATGTTGGAAGTTGAGGAAGGCCTTGGGCACTAAGGATATATTTAGTATTATGTGTACACGACTTAGATAGGATATATGTAAGTAGACCTTATGATTTGTTGGTCATCAGGCCTTTAGGGCATGTGACGTTCGTTTAAGAGGGCTGTTAGGAGTTGACCATGAATAGATTGTGTGTTAGCCTTAAGAGGGATTGTTTCCCTAGTAACGAGTAGTGGGGGATTTCGAGAGTTTTGGTAAATTAGGCCAAAGGAGATGATTCCGCTTGTGGTTAGAGTGTTGCATAGGTAACGTAGCTTTCGGGGAGCTAAAAAGGTGAATTGACTCGCACTCCTCAGCCCATGTTGCTAAGCTCGAGAGTGGATTCAATTGATAAGCCTCTGCCAGGATAGGGAGTAATAATACTAGAGCATATACCTAATGTTTATGAGCCTCATAAGATAAGACTTGTGGGAATTATTATCCCATGTTTGAATTAAAATTCATCGTGGGGTTGATCACCATATGGAGAACGAGGTACTGCTTCCTGGGCAGAAAATTTAGTCTTTTATGTGAGTAATAATTCGTTGCAGGATGTGGTAGGAGGGAAAAGGGTTGTTAAGACCACATATACAAGATGCTGACCGAGGGAACAAAATCCTACTCTATTGGCGCTAAAGGTGGGGTGAGTTTCCCCGGAAGATTTATTTTTCGGGATGAGAAGGACTTAAGAAGGGCAGTAATTGGGGAATCTCACGGTTCTAAGTTTGTGGTACATCCGGGTAACGATAAAATGTGTCAAGATATGCGCCGCCAGTATTGGTGGCCGGGAATGAAGAGGTTGTTGGACTTCATGGGGTGGATTTGATTATAGTTTTCGACCGACACAAGATTTTTTTTCCCGCTTTTGGCAAGTTTTTAAGAGGCCATGGGGACCGAATTGAGGTTAAGCACTTCTTATCATCCTCAAATAGATGGCCAGACCAAAAGAGTAAAACATATATTGGAGGACATGCTCCTTATGTGCATGCTTGACTTCAAGGGTAGTCGGTAACAATGTCTCCCATTAGTTGAATTCGCTTATTATAGTTCGCATAAATTCACTGTTGGGATGGCGCTTTATAAAGCCTTGTATGGTAGGCCTTACGGACCTCCCGCTTGTTGGTTAGAGGGGGAAATAATAGGTTCCTCAGACCTGAAATGATCCGGGATGCTTTTTCAAAAAAAATGATCTCATTGGAATCGCATTCGGATAACCCAAGATCGAGGGAAGAGCTATGTCGATGCGGGGATAAGGCGTGTGGAGATAGAGGTTGGGGACCAAGTGTTGATGCGAGTGTCGCCTATGAAGGGCATTAAGAGTTTTTGGGAGGAGGGGGAAACTTGCACCGCGTTACGTTGGACCTTTTTCCATTATCATTAATGTGGGTCGGGTAACCTATTAACTTAATTTACCGAAACACTTGCAGCAAGTTCATGACGTGTTCCATATCTCCTCTTTAAAGAAGTACAAGAGATGTGATGTTGCCTTTAGGCACATTCCTTTCTAAGATATTGAGTTGCAACCCAACGTTTCTTATGAGGAGCAGCCGATTGCTATTTTAGAGCATGAAGAGTGGTGATTGAGATCGCGGGTAGTACCTTTGGTTAGAGTATTATGTAGTCAGTAAAACGTCGAGGAATCGACATGGGAGAGCGAGGATGACATGCGGGGAAAGTATCCGCATCTCTTCTTGCAAGGTACGCTTGAATTTTGGGGACAAAATTCCCTCATAAGAGGGGGGGGGGGGAGTATGTAACAACCCTCACTTTTGAGAGCCAATTTTATATTTATTTACTATGTGTAATAATTATATAAAATGATGGAATGTGGAGTAAATATTAATTTAATGTGGAAAAGGTTAATATTTACTGAAATGTTGTATAATTACATTTTGAGTAAGTAAAAGTTTCCATGTTGTGATTTATTGTGTCATAAGATTTAAAATGACATTTTGGTTTAATATGAAATCGAAAGTTAAAATAAATTATGAAATTTCCAAATGATAATTTAAGGGTGAAGTTAGTCCTGGTAGGTGCGGGACAGTCAAAATAAGTGCCATATTGCATTTTTGTATTTCGGGCACTTTTGACTGGTTATAGCTTAAATGTGTAGTTGCGAGTAATTATATCGCGTATTGATCATTTAAGTGGGCTTCTTAGACTTAAGCCATGTTTTATTTTTCCCAACTCTATTCCTATTCTTCCATTACACACTACTATCCCTAGAGAGAGTAGAGAGAGGAAGAGAACTTTGGAGAAAAAGAGAGATTTGGAGATTCAAGCTTGGATTGTTGTCTCCACCAAATCAAATCTGAATTTGCAAGATCAAGGCAAGTTATCTACTTGCTACTATGTGATTTAAGGAGAATAATTAGTATTGTTAGTTATGAATTGTTATGGTTTGTCATTTTAGGGTTTTGTTAGATTTATGGGTATCATAACTCTTAGAAGTTGATTTGGATGATATATATTGTAAATGATGGTAGTTAGGTGTATTTGTGGTGTTTTAGTTCCATTAAATGATTTTGGTTTGGTTGGTTTTGGGGTTGGGAAGAAATTTGGAGTTCAAAACTCCATAGCCAAACTTGGCATTTTCGCAGGGGCGAATCGATTCGGCCCCTAGGGCGAATCGATTCGCATAGAAGCAGTTTTCCAGGTCTGTGTAACCGAATTGATTCGGGTTAAGGCCGATTCGATTCGGAATTTGCATAAAGTTGAGTTTCTCTTAAGAACCGATTCCCTTTCAGAGCGAGTCGATTCGCCAGGGCGAATCGATTCGGTTCCTGCAGTTTTGAGTTATTTTCTTATTTAATTTTTAACTTTTTTCTTTAGGCTTAGGACCTAGGAACCTTCTTGAATGAAGTAAACTTAGAGTCCTAGAGTATTAGTTGAGTTTGGTTTCCACCCTAGATCTAAATGGGTTCATCTGGGGTTTCTTTCCCGGGGGTGTTTAAAATAATGCCAAGGCATTACTTCTCTTATTTTAACTTTTAGGAGTTAGGAAGTTAAATGCCCATTCTTGGAGACTTTAGGGGCTTATCGGAGTCATAAGGACTTTGGGACTTGTAGAATTGTTGTGATTATTTGGAGACCAAATCGGGACTTGTAATTTGAGGAATATTAATGATGATATTCGATGGTAATAGGTTCGAATAAAATGAACCCAACTATTCAGTGATGATAGGTTCAAATAAAATGAACCAAATACATGGATAATGGAAATGGAAGTTGGTAATGAAAATTGAAAATTAAAATGAGATTTAAAATGGTAAATGTTAATTTACTTATACACACCTCCCTAAATACTATCATAAGGTAAGTCCGTGCGCGAGGTGATGCCCCCTAACAAATTAACGCAGGGTGGATATAGTCCTAGGCCATATGAGCGTTGTTATGTATATATATTTTTCTGCAATGGGTAGGAGATTTCGGGTGTGGTCTTGACTATCTCGCAGGAATATGGATGCTTCCCGACGTTGCGTTATGATCCCAGGTTGTCTTATATATGATAGGCCCTGGAAGATGATAGTTATTTAGGGGCGCTCCCAGTGGGGAAACTCGGAGGGGCGATCTTATAATAGTTATATGTATGAGAATATAACTTTTCTGCATCAAGTGGGACTTGATGGATATTAATGCCATAAAGAGCATGGATACGTGCCACAAAGAGCATGTGAATGAGATATGTGCCATAAAGAGCACTTGATATAAATGGTATTCATGTTAAGGAATGGAAAGATAAAATGGAAATGATGATTAATGATGGAAGTTTTAATTAATGAAGTGAATTTATATCTTCTTGATTAAACCGAATAAAATATTGTATTCATGTTAAGGAATGTTAGGAGGAAATGGTAATTTTATTAATGAGAAAAGGTTTTTAATTAAACATGTTTACCTATAATTCTTTTGTATTAATGATTTACATTTCATAAGTAGTTAAAATGTCTTAAATTGTAATGTAAGTTTAATATGCCAGATATCATGCTAGATTTTCATCCTTATCATTCATGCATAACTGCTCATTTCTATCATGCTTGTTATTCTTCTGGTGATCATATAAAACCAGGCCCTGACCCGTTCATTTTCTATGTTGTGTATGTTATTGCATCCGCTCAGGTGCTCTGCTGTAAAGGGCGCCCGTTGTGATTATTCTCATTTCAGTACTTCTGACGGGCTGTAAGATTTTGCGGATATTACAGGACGTTGTATTAGACGCCTTCATTATTCTGTTCTAGATATGATCGGGTCTTAACTCGGGCGTGTGGCCCAAAATTTTGTACTAAATTAATGAATGTATTACATAAGATATTAAACTGTTGTAATGCGTTATATGTAACTGTGGACCGACAATGTATTCCGTTATTTTCTTGTATATTTGTTTTAGATGTATTATGTATACTCTTTTGGAAATTCCACTTTCTTGTCAGATTGGGTTGTTTAATGTAATTTTCTTAACTGGTTTTAAAACTAAACTAAATTCTAAACTTTCTGGCAAGTTGTTTTCTGATTTATTGGGTGGTTTTCCCGTATACTCAGTTTATTGTTATGATGCTGAGAATGATATCCATCCATGATTCCTATTACATTTGAGTATCGGGCTCGCCACCCCTTATCTCGGATCGTGGGTTGTCACATAAATCTAAGGTTGTGCACAGTGTGTTACGACGATGATATTGTCTCTTCTCGAAACCTTTAAGAATCATTGTTGTATTGATAATGAAATAAGTGGGAATAAACCACTGATGATTGTAGTGCAATTACATCATATTGATTATGGAAATACGTTGGAATTGGTGCTAAGACTTAGTTTTTGGAATGTATCATGATACGACCTACGAGGATAATTTTAAAAAAATAGGTTAATCAATGCTAAGTGGTACACATGGGAGACTTAAAAATGGAGAGGTTCATTACTACTTTTAAAAAGGGCATGCGGGATGAAGTGTTAGGCATAAGTATAACACCTAAGTGTGATACTTATATAGTTAGTAATGACATTGTTGAGGGAAAATCATTAGGCGTGAGTGATGCTTGAGAGTTGGGATGCCATTAAAATGATTATGATTTGGGATAATGTAAGCGGTACTGAGGGTGGTAGCAATGGTTCATGAGTTGAATGATTGAGACTGAGTGAGTGTTATGTTTAACTTGATGAGAGTGATCTCGAAGAACTGAGGTTAGTTATTGTGTGTTGAAATTTTGGAGGCCTAGCTATGATAGGTCGTTGACTAACAATGAGCGTTAAAAGAATGAAATTTCATTTGGTTCATGTTGTTGTACTAGACAATGATAGTTATGTATCATTAGTCTTAAGGAGGTAAGCCTAGCATTTCATCTTTTTGAAGTGATTGGTTTCGTATTTTGTTCGTCCAATAAGGACGGGTGATTCATAATTAAAAACTGTTAGGGTTAATGTGCCAATGTAGGGTACGTGGCAAGACTAAGACTCTAGTAAGATATCGGTAATATTTATAGACTTCAAAGGGTAAGTTACACATTCGTACATCGTGTGGCTCGGTTTGTTGTCGGAATTTGATTGTTTTCTTTGTCTTGGAGGTCCCCTGATTCCTTGCATTCCTTGTATCTTCTTAATCCCGGTAATGGGAAGTTGTTGATCAATTGTGATTCAAGTAGCACTACATAATCTGAGTAGGGATGAAGGTTAGGTCGGTTGGGGATGATACATCGCAGCTTATAAGTGCATGTATCTTCAAAAACATTTTTGTTCTACACTATTTATGTATATGCATAGTCTCGCTCTGTTGCATATAGTTTTCATATATTACTCTATTGCTTTAGGTTAACATACCTGTTAGTTATCCAGTATAAGTAGTGCGACCGGGTCGTGTGTCCTGAGGTTGTGACTTAAGAATATTATGAATATTGAAATTTGATGAAACATTAGATGGTAGTGTTACACCTCGTTCGAAATTTTGTTGATAAAGCATGTGAAAGCTCGTGTGTAGTTGTGTTGTGATGTCTAGAATGACTCTAGCTCAGCATAAGAATCTCATAAGAGATATTAATTGGGTGGACCTATGTGATAAGGAGGTCGCCTTAACAATCGTTGGCGTATGTAGTTACAAGTGTTGAGGTGGTATCAGCATAGGATAGGTGTGAATTAAGATTTATTTGAGGAAGTGAAGGTTGTGAGTCCTAACGTAAGAATGATCCATGTTGAGGAGTTCATTGGTGATGGTACTATACTAGGTGAATATCGACCTTCTCAAGGTTTGTTTAGATAGACATGTGAGGCATGCTTGAGATTAAACAACAAGAACTTAAGGGTTGTTGTGATTGGATGAAAAATAATGATTGATGAAATTGAAATCTTTGGGTTTAGACCATAGTGTTGAGGATCCCTAAGGTTGTGAACTAGTCGTAGGAAATTGGATTATAAATTGTGATAAACCAAGAATTTCGAGGACTAAATTCCCTAAGGAGGGAAGTTTCTAATACCCCTCCCTAGAAATACACATATTTTATATAAATTAGGTGTTTTATTCAGAGAAATATTTGGAGGAAATAGGTGCATGAATATGGATACAAAATTATACATAAGAGACATGTTGCGCGTAGTGATTAAAAAGAGAATTTCACGTTGCATGGTCCCCATGGATGGACATTTGGGTTCAAATGGTTATAATTAATACACTGATTAGAGTACGACGTGAATTATGTGAGGAACAAATGAGTTACGGATACAAGTAAGTGTAAAGTGTCATGTGACGATAGGTGACACTTCAAAGAAGAACTTTACGCAATTTTTGTAGCGAACCTCGTGGGAGATAAAAATAATTTGATCGAATATTTCGAGTACAATATATATATATATATATATTACCATGGGGGCACAAATTGTGAAAATAAGAGAGTTCTTACACCAAGACCGGCCGACCGAAAAGGTGGGCCGCGGTCGACCGCACCTCCTAAAACTGCCCTCGACAGGAGCCTTTTTCGTGCTGTCAAAATACCACCCCTTAGATCTCATGAGTTTTCAACTTGTGGGGAACCTTGTACCTGATTTGGAAGCATATGCAAGTTAACAATATTTCTTAACATATGAACGCTAACAATATTTCACCACATGGATTCTGATTCTTTAAAGGTCTTAACTCAGAATAGTGGTTCAATTTGAGGAGATTTGATATATTCATCGAGTTCTAACCCAACATTGTTTAAATAGAGGTTCAAAATGTGCTACTATTTATTGTGAATATCCTCTCAAAATTCTTCGGTTGAGATGTCGAACTAAGGTTCAAACATTGGAAGGATGCATTTGTTTATGCATCTATGCAAATCCTATCGAGTTTCGTAAAGATTCTTTCTAAAAAGGAAATAGATAGTTGTAGACCTGGAACAGATCTTAATTTAGACTCTCAAAGGAATTTTGTGAATCTTTCTGATGAAAACTCCATCTACTGACCATTTACTGTTCACATGGCTATAATATTGACATCACTTTCTACCTAAGAAAATTAGATATGATATATCCTGCTGTTGAGTTGTAGTTTTTATCTTATATTGTTTAAGGTTGACTTAATTTGGGTTTTATATGCCCTTGATGGTCTCTAATATTTTAGTTTTGTAAAATGATGATTAAATTGAAAAAATGATATTACCTTTCATGGTTTCAACTTATCATAGTACTTAATGCTTTATGTTTCCCATTCCCTGCTCAAGTTACATGAGTTGAAGCAGGGGGAAACCTAGATGGTCTTGAGGGTGGGTGGCCGCCCACCTAGATTTTTTGGAATTTCTTTCCCTGTATATGCTATTTTTTTTGTTTTTGGACCTTTGGGTAATGTGTCATACTAAACGGCATTTAGTTTATGGTTCAGAGCTATAAATAACTCAACCCACACAGGCTCAGCTCCCCTACATGCATTTTAATTTAAACCTCCAATAAACTAAACTCACACACGCTTATCTCCCTTTTTATCTCCATCCTAAGTTCCTCTTGATTCTAAACTAAACCTAAACTATATCTTCCACCACCAGCACACACGGCAGCACCGCTCCCCTCCACTGCTAAACCCAAACCAGAGTTGTGCTAGCACCTCTCCTCCGCTGCAGTCACTACCCAATTCATCTTCAAACTAGCGCTGCGTATTCAAAGATTCACATCGTACATGACAACATCAACACAACTTTCAAGCATGTAACTTTCTATCTTTTTTTTGTTTAATTTTAAATTCAGTTTTCAACCTATTACCTGATGTGTATTCATTCTGATATATCACTTATAGTATTGAACGATGATAAATGGTAATTGGATTGAAAAATGATTAAATGATAAACATTTTTTAGTTATACAGTTTTTTTCAGTTGATCATTTTTTTATACTGTTACCTGATGTGTATTCATTCTGATATTTCATTTTTTTTAGTTAACATTCATATTTTCAAATATGAATATTTATTTTAAGATGGTTGCTTTAGTAACATATTTGGATGATTGCTTCATATTATCTTAAATCATTGTGGCATTAACTTTCAGTTTTGTTACTGTGATGTTTGACATAGTGATCGTCCGATGTGGGTACTGCACAAATCTGTGCTCCATTAACATGGCAACTGCATTTCAATCACTAACTTCCAGCCAAGATGCTCAGGCTCCCAATCACACCACTCCAGAGTACAAGATAGACCTTGGTGTTTCCTCTTCCAAATTTAACAACTATAATATTGCGATGCAATCCCCAAGCATGAATTCCACTCGATAAATGATTGTGAATCGACCTCTCGAGAAGAGGCAGCGAGTAACTTCTGCATATCACAAGTTCATAAAAGAGGAAATTCAGATAATCAAGGCCAATAATTGATATATCAGCCACAAGGAAGCATTTAGCACTGCTGCCTAAAATTGGGCACATTATCCTAATATTCATTTCGGGTTGCGATTGGAGGCTGGAAACTAAGATATATTTGATGAGGGCACTGAGTCTAATGCCCAGGGCTACACTGCTGAACAAATGATCATCTTGATTACTAATATTTCCTCAGTGACTTCTGTGCTTTCTAAATTGAATAATTTCCAATAGTTCTTAGTTTTTACAATTCTTATAATTGATTTTTTTGTTATGTATTTTGGTTTTAGGATTTTTCTTAAATTCTTGCTATGAAAATAAGCACATTTAGATAATTGTTTCTATGTCTATAAGCAGCAGCAGCAGCAGTAGTAGTAGATCTACTTACATTAATGTATGATTTCCCCTATATTAAATGCTAGCAGTTCACTGATGAAACATGTAGGTCGCATATGTACGTACCATGGTTGGCCCACATGTCACCATTTCTGCCTCCGAGGCTGCTGTTACAGCCCTTTGCGAGTTTGCTTCCGAGGCTGCTGGATACATGTCCGTGACTAATAATATCTTATTTTCCACATTAAAATGAGTGTAGTCAATGACATGTTATTGAAATTATAAAGACATGCTATTTTGCTCAATTTTTTTAATTAAAATGATGGACATGTTATTTTATTTGGTATTACTATTTAATGGACTTAATATATGCTACACTAACATTTCCTTGAATGATATGTCTATCATTTCAATGAGGGTTATTTTGTTGATAGTTTTCTTCATTATACTATTTCAGTTCAGGATGTTTTTGAGTCTGATACCTAACAATATCCATGGCAGCACTGCTTTGGAACCCGAGATAAAAGATTTTGGATAAAAAGCTCAGTTCTTTTTTAGTAATACCTTATCTCCCGAAAAGCCATTGTTCATGGGTGGAAATGGCGGGGCTTCTTCACTCTGGGGGCTGGAGCTGACTGAATGGCGAGCTTGGTAGCCGGATGATTTCTCGGGGCCTTGCATTCTTCATATATTTTATTTAGTTATTTCATCCTATTGTTAGTACTTACATGAATCATTTCACTTTTTTATGCTTATATAAAACATTTCATACAATTTATTATTTGGAAGGAAGAGGTGTATATCTTACAAGTACTCCCCTCGGCTGGTTAAATTTCACATGGTTGGATTAATTTTGGTCTCTATGATAATATTAACTTCAGTTTTTTCATACAATGTATCATTTGTTTTAAGGTAGTGTGAATTGAGAATAGTTGTTTTAATGGAATAAAAAACTACCCGTTGCATGTACTTTTGTTTTACTATTTATTCTTTTTTGGTGTTTCAAATACTCATTTTCCTTTTGGTGTTGTAGGTACTTTTGATTCCAGCGTTTACTATCTTCAACTGAAAGGTATATCACTCTATAAAATATGTTCCAGTTATTTCCATTGTGTGGGAATTTTAAGTCTCTTGCTCTTTTATTACTAGATTACTCGATGTGTGGGAATTTCAGTAAGCTATATATTCTGATTTGGAATTAGGTAATTTGATTTTAATATCGTTAATGATTTTACTACTCTAATTTTAATATCTTTACTAGCTGGCAACAACACTAATCTAATTGAACTGAAATTTCAGATAATTTACTAGATTCGTGTTAATCCCATAGTATGCCAATCTTTCCCAACATTTATTATTTGTATAGGAGGTAGATGGGAATTTTTAGCATTTGGTTCCAACATTTAGAGACAGTGTATTTGCTATATAATTAATAATTAGCTTTGTTTATTTAATATTTGACTACCTATTTCAATTGACTAACTATATTTTATGTTTTGTATCAGGTCGCATTTTGAAAAGGATGGACAATCATTACAGTGGAACATCTGGGACGACCTCAATTGATATATATTTATTTTTTTAAGAAATTTGTTTCATTGAAGCTTTTGTTAGACGAATTTGGGATTTTTTTATATTGTTGGATTTGTTGTTATCCCTTAAGTAGGGTGGATAGTCCAATAAACAAAGGAGACTACGCCCATTTTTTTTTTAAATTTGACACTTTGTTTTTTTGAGACACGATGTGAATTCGATTGATGAATACTGTATATTTTATATTATATGTGAATTTGTTAGATGAATTTAGACTATTGGAATGTTGTTGGACTATTTGTTAGTTGTTAATCAAGGTGAATAGTTCTATAAATAAAAGAGATTATGGTAAATTGTTTTGAAATTACACTTTGTTTTGTTGGGAACAGTATTTTTACCATTTTGCATTTACGAACTTTGAAAAAAAATTCCATTTTGTAATTATGTGCTTTCAAATTTTTTGCCGTTCCTTCAGGCACGGGCATTCCGCTAGTATATATATATAATACCATAGGGGCACAAATTGTGAAAATAAGAGAGTTCTTGCACCAGGATCGGCCGACCGACCAGTGGGTCGCGGTCGACCGCGCCTCCTAAAACTACCCTCGACAGGAGCCTTTTTCGTGCTGTCAAAATACCACCCCTTGGATCTCATGAGTTTTCAACTTGTGGGAAACCTTGTACCTGATTTGGAAGCATATGGGGACAATAATCTATCTATTTAAACCATAGGATCTTTTGTATTGGTTATAAGAGAGAAAGAGAACCGTAAAGGGGGGGCATTCACTCTTCATTTTTCCATCAAATTTTAAGTCTCTCTCTTTAGGTTGGTACCTCTATGGAATAACATCCTTATGCCCCAAATATTTATCATGCTCACCCACAACTTCCACCACCTACACCCACCATTAGAAAGCCCTAAACCACCTTATCTCACCATAGTAAAACTTAGGCATATTTTAAGTTGAAGAAGATATGATGTTCTTGATGTTTATTGGGTATTTGAAGATGGAGTTTGAAGAAGGTTCCTTGGGTACTGAAAAGAGATCACATGAGGATGGGGAATGGATTCATGGAGACAAGCCTTGGTGGCCTTTTAGAGACCCCGTTGAGGCCACCTTTGTAGTTGGGGGGTCCTCAATCGTCTTTACCATCTCCACCATTATTAGGGCTTATTGAGGTGGGTAAACTAACTTCGATTTATGCTTGTTTAGTATTGTATAAATTCACCATATTTATTTACATATCTTAGGCTAAATATATGTAGGAATGATGTTAGTATGCATCTAAGTGTTGATTAATAATAATCTTAGCATTTGTATGAAAGTGGGTTTCAAATGGGTTATTAAAAATGAGTTTTTGAAATGTTGAAATTTCCAGAATATGTGCCTTGAGCATTTTATGAAGTAAAATGTGTTAAAATGGTGTTTAAAGGATGATTAATGTGATTTTGTAATTAAATACATTAGGTTTGTTTAAAACATTTTATGATATTAAAGGGTGATTTTCTATGTGAATAATGAAGAAAAATATGCGAAGGAAGGACTTTTACTTTAATAAGTATTGTAAAGTGAGGGAAACTCATGAAGAAAGTAAAGTGGGTTTATAGGTTGAAATATATGAAAGATATGGCTTTCCATAAAGTGTGGCGTAAAGGTGAATAATGGAAGTTAAAGGGGGTGAAATGTGTGAATAGAAGTAAAGTGGGCATTATGATTCAAAATTTCATAAATAAAGTGTTTATTTCACATGTTAAGAAAATGGGATTTTAATATGTAAAAGTTGGGGTGTTCAAAAAACCGACTGGACCGACGGACCGAACCGAACCGAGCCGAACCGACCCTTTTTTTCGGTCTTTTTTCTTAATCGGTCCGGTCTCGGTTTTTTTTTGGTGGACCGACCTAGTCGGTCCGGTCCACGGTTTACAGTTTCAAAAACCCTGTTAGGACCGACCCGGACTGAATGTATATAAAATAATATATTTTTACATATATATGTATATATATAAGATAAATAAATAGTAAAAGTATATATTTCAATATTTGATTAGTTTAAATTATAGTTTAATCCAATAGTAGGTTTGTTTTAATCGCAAATTTTGATATTTTTTAGTTTTTAATGTTTGAAAAAAATAGACTCGGGTATATTTGTACTATTATAAATGATGTAATTCATTAATGTGAGGACCGACGGGTTAAACCGGACCGACCCTATAAAAAACCGAACCGACTAGGGTCGGTTAATCGACATTATCGGTCCGGTCTCGATTCATTTTTTTAGAGGACCGATCAAGTCGGTCCGGTCCAAAAAAAACCTTAAAACCAAACCGGACCGGACCGCGAACACCCCTATGTAAAAGGGTGTGATTCTACATATTAAAGATGGTAATGTAGCAAGTAATAAAGTGGGGTAATTGTGTTATTGAACAAGTGTTAAAATGGTTACAAGGTGTTTAAAATGTTAATTTCGAAACTTAATAATCTTTTTTGGGAAAATAACACTAGTTAAAGGACCAAATTGCAAGTTTGGCAAATAAAGGGGTAAATTGGTAATTTACTTAAAGTGGAACATTTTTATGTAATAAAAATGTTAAATAATATTTTTACACTAATGTGTGTGAGAATTAATTAAGCCCTAAATCACGTGTGGGTGGATTAGGGACTTAAAGAAGAAAGGAAACAATTTTCCAAGTGTTCATGGAAAAATGGACGGTTAAGTCCGAATTTTGGCTTCGGTCGGGTAATGTAAGGAAATGGAATAATGTGGACATGTGTAAAATGTTAAACACATTAATAAGGACTCAAATGAAATCGGGAATAATAAAGGAGGGCCCGGAGCCCTTGGGTGAAAAGTCCTAAATCACTGGCTAGAGCATATGGTGCGCATAGCCATCAATGTGGAGCTCATGTAAGTATGTAGTAATGGAAGAATCCGAGAAAATATAAAAGGAATAAGGAACATGTCAAGAAATGGATTGCGTGGTAGAACATGTTAATACAACCTAACTTGAATGAATGAAATAAATGTTATGGTAAAAGGTGAAATGGACAAGTAAACGTTTAAATCTATTAATGTCCATAAGTTAAGAAAAAAATGGTAAAGTAAAGAGGGAAAATGGGCGGTTATATAACCTAAGTTGTTGGACCCATAATTTGTATGTATAGAAGGGTTTTCAAATGATAAATAAGAATTTTCTAACATAGTGCATGTGTTTGTTGAAATGGTATTTTTTAATGAAAATACTAAAGTATCTTTTAACGAAATAAAAAAGGGTGATTACGATAAAGAAATGGGTTGGAATAAATCAAGTATAGTGGCTTTAAGTGATGGCCGGGTGTGTTAGAAAAAGTGGAAATGTTAAAGTATGAATAAAGGAAGTCTTTACTAGATTAAGGTAAATTAATTGGGATAAGGAAGATTCTTCGAAAGTAAAACAGTTAATACATTGGTATGTATATTTACCAAAGGTATATGTATGTAGATATATACATATTTTCGCATGCATGTGGTTATAGTGTGAGAGTATTCGTTTCTGCCGTTCATTTCTATGTTGTTTGTATAAATCCCACTTGGCATAGGCTCACATCCCTACTTTGTTATGGAATATTGGGAGTGGTTTCGTATATTGAGGGAGTTATATAGGTAAGTATATTCTATTTATATTTACGTTAGTAGCTTTATTTAATTGGAGTTTGGGTTGCTCCCCAAGGGTCCCTCATGTAGTTTACCTTGAAACTAACATCGCATGCTAAACAAATGAAACGTTAATTAAAATGAAACTTTATTAGTAACATTATTGAGGTTGCTCTATTACACGTGACACCTAATGCTCGGATCATATCAGGTTGACTTACGGGTAACCCATAAATCCGGGTCGGGGCGTTACAAAGCTAAACCTTTTGTGGTTAGTTAGAAATGTATATCTAGTTAGACTGGGTAGCATAGCTATGTAGTATGCATTAGGTTTTCATTATAGATGAAAGGTTAGGAACTCAAGGGAGTGTACTCTAGACTAACATGTGTATCTAATAACTACTTAATAACTCATTCCAGGGATGCATAAATGCAAAGACGCCAAGCTTGATGACTCATTCTAGGAATGCATAGTTGCACCACCTATGGAGGCTTACAGGACTTTGTGTAGACACTTCAGTTATTCATTCCTTGATAGAATTTCATTTTAGTAGTTCATTTGTTCATCTTTCCCCTTTCGACTATTCAGTATTTCAGTTATTTAGTATTTATCATACTTAGTTTTATTTGCTTTAGACTTGTAGTTAGATGTTGTTTTTGAGAACCGATAGTTCATTCGCTATTATTTTTGTATCTAATTATCATGTGAATGATTCAGACTATTTAAATTGTATGGATGGTTTGGTTATTATTTTTATTCTGCGTGTGGTTGTTATAATGAAAGATAAAATTTAACACCGACTTAATTTAACATACGTGGTTAGTAATTTAAAATGTTTTCGACAGTGATGTTAAGAATGAACCAAATGAAATTCCTGGTTATTTTGATAAAGGACTGATCACCTGTGGTTAAAATAGGCTAGGTGTCACATATGGTATCAGAGCATCAGATTCTAGTGTCCTTAGGATCTGTATATCTTACTACGATTTCAACGTAGCATTCTTTGATGTAGTGACCTATTATAGGATTATTGTATTCCTATTTGTACGCACGTTTATATTCTTCGGTTATTATATTTGTATTGACTATAAACTGATACAAATCGATATGGTTTCGGATGCCACACAAGATAAGAAGACCATCTAGAGTAGCGGCGAGGGCTGATGAGAGGGAACCTCATCGATGAGCCCTAGGTATCGCAGCCGTAGCCACAACAGTGAAACATTTTGGTAACAAAGGTGGCTATAATCACGGCACATGAAGTTAACTCGGTGATGAACACAAAGGCACGAAAATTTTCACAAATTCGTCCACAACCACCGATAGCACCTGTTGTTCAAGCCTACCCGAGTCTATCCGATTGGCATAGAGTGAGGGAAGCATTTCATAAGGACCACCCACCAAAGTTTCAGGGTAGTTTGGATGTAGTCATGGTCAGTCAGTGGAAGAAAGACATGAGCATCACCTTTATATTCATGGCCAAAAATAGTTCTTAGCAACATTTAAGTTAGTGGGTGGAGCTTTGTAGTGGTGGGAGTCTGTGACCATAGAAAATGAGAGAGATGTGATAATCATTGGGGAATTTTAGGAGCGATTTGATCGTAAGTATTTTCGATTCTCTATTCAGACAAAGATGCGGTAGAAGTTTCTCAATGTCTCTCAAGGAGATCGAACTGTAGTGGAATATGAGGAGGAGTTCACTCGTTTAGCTAATTTTGTGTGTGAAGGACGAGGTGAATACTGAAAGGAAAAAGATGCAAAAATTCATGGATTGACTTAACTGGAAAATCCGATAGTATTTTCTGGTTAATCCGACGTTGGATCCATGCACGGAGGTTGTTAATGCCTCTCTACTTCATTATCAAGATCAGCTTTTCCACATGAAGGGGACCAAGTGATTAAATGAGTCAAGTCAGACTGGGTATATAGGTGGGAACGATGCCAGTAGAGCACCATAATAAAAGGGGAAGGATTCTCGACAGGGGGATCAGACCAAGATATTTAGATCTAAGGGTTATCGACCTGATGGAGGTTTTAGGAAGGGCTAGCTGGGTCCTCAACAGCAGTAGTAACATTTCGTTCTTCAGGTTGCTAGGGCCAAGAGAATAATAGGGGAGGCCGGTAGGGCCAGAGACAAAAAGGTTTTTCTGGAAGTTATGGAGAGATGGGCCACAGGAAGAGGGATTGCCCAAAGCCAGATAGGAGGAAACTACGGGATAAGGTCTTAGATGTACAATAATTGCAATAAATCTCAGGTCAGTTCTGACGTGAGAGTTACGTTCAGGAACCCGTCGACCAAGCAAAGCAGATATCAAATGGAGGTAAATTTTTATTTTATCCTTATGAGTAAGAGGAAGGATTTTAGGTGACATTGATGAGTCACAATATAAATAATAACACTAAAATTCGCGGGTGATTCGGGCTTAGTGGGTACACTGGAAATATCAACCTTATAATCCATATATAGTTACCGTTGGGTAACGAGACTCTTTGGTGTTTATATTGTGTGATATTGTTTTCTCCTTTTGAGAGTTATGAGAGTAGATCATATTATTATCTTATGTAGTGACTTGTTAGCAAGGTTTTGAGAGATAGTGGACGATTATGGTAAGACTATCGTACTCCCTATTCCAGGATGATATATATTGTTTTACGAGGTATCATCTGAAAGAGGGTCGATTATGTATATATATTGTATTGTATCATAGACTTTAGAGGGTATGGTTGTCTCATTACATTTGATCTTGGTGCGTGGGAACTTTTACTAATGTGATTCAGGGTATTTTGGGTTTATTGTCAAGTGGAGGGTTTAGCTCATTATTGGTTTAGTTCTAACAACTTAGTGATAGTGATGGCACAGTGTTGTATTACTCACTGAGTGATATGGAGTGAACAATTTGATTTATCTGTCAGGAGACGGGAATTAAGGTATCTTAGTTATATGCTTTAGACCCACGAATCTTGATGACTGACAATGCTAGGTAGTAGTGTATCGGGGGGTCCTTCTTTGGATTTTTCTTGCGAGACGTCCCACACATGAACCTTAGCGAACATAGGAAGTTTGGAGATGTGTGGCCTTTAGGACATGGATCTATCACACTAGTTATTGCATGAATGTGTGGTTAAAACTGTGAGTTGAAAGTTATTTTATGATTTAAGGCTAGTAGGATCCTGGTAGTAATTGTGCGGTTATGCACGGTACATAGGGTGTGGGGAGCCCTAGTTGGTTGGATTTTTAGTATCATCAACAGTCAGAAGATGCGAAAATGTATGAGTTGGACATAAGAGTATGTAAATAAGGGAATTAGCATATGGGGATGTTTGACTTTTCCCCAGTTTTGGAAATTCTTTTGTCGTAATAGATATGCCCATCGTAGTTGAAAATGGTTGACAAAATTTTAATGTGTTGTGTAGTCTCCAAGGAGAAATGGTATATAAATGATGGGGTATTTCGGTGTAAGGTGGCTAAAGAAGATTGGTCACTAGATTGAACGGTTGTGTGTAGACCGTCCGACTAAGAGATTCTGTTAGTAAAGATATAATGGTAATAGCATAATGATTTTGATTTTAGGAAGGGATGGATGTTGTGCGAGGTTATATTCGAAACTCTTAGTACCAGACTTATCCGAATTCATAGGACAAAATTCCTTTGTAAGGGGGGAAGTATGAAACACCCAGTATTTTTTAGTAAACTAGAAATTAATTAATTCAGTTGTTTTTAAATTACACATGTGCCGTAATTGAATTGAATTGAATATTATGTGTTGATTAAAATATTAATTGGTGAGAAATGATTAATGTTTGTTGAATATAATTACTAAGGGAATAGTGATTATGTATTTTATGTCATAACGAGTGATAGAGACATGATAATGTTATATGTCAACCGGGACTCGAGTGTAGACTATATGAGGTTGGGATAGGAAATGGGTGTCGAGTGATTGTGATGGTGATTTTAAGGTCACAGTTGATTTCGAATGGGTCAAAATAGTCAGAATAGTGTACCCGAGTGTGCTGATTGGGTTCCGAGGCGATTTTAGACCAACCTGACACCAAATAAGGGTGTTTTGGTCATTAAAGAGTCTAGGGTAGATGGATCTCCGAAAATTTAAGAATTATATCATCCCATTTGAGTGTGAGGATAGGGTTACGATACTTTAGAGATAGAGGAGGACATATGAGAGGAAGAGGAGAAGGAAACTAAGCCTTTCCACATTGCTTTGCACCACGGACATTGCCAGAATAAAGATCGAAGCGAGGGAAGATCAACTCCATCATCAATTAATGAAAATCAGACCTACTAGATCAAGGCAAGTTTTATCTTGCATTATATTAATCATGTTATAATACACATGTTGTGTAGGGTCTCAAATTCATGATTTAAATGTTTTTTCTTGGGACATGGATGGGTGGAATTCATGATTCGGGGTAGGATTGCATGTAGAATATATCCTTATATGTAGATAGTACAAAATCAGAGAACGTGTGAAAATTAACATGAATGAAATATGGGTATAACGATTAAATTGCGTGAGGAACATCAAAAACTAGGGTTTTATGATTTATAGAGATTAAATAGGTTTATGGATAGATTTCGTAATGAATTGATGTGTTATTTTCATGAAAAATTGTTGAAATACTCTCATGTGAAGTTTAATTGAAGTGGATGGTAGTTTGGAAGGTTTAATGGATAAAAGATGGTGAAAAACAAAGTTGGGACAAAGTTGCCAATAACCAGGATCGACGATGGGTCATTCGAATGACGTTAGGTTCTCATTTGAACGAGGTTGATATTTCATTCTAACGACCCTAGTTTTGGTCAAGGAGATAGATCTCTTTGTTATGAACATGTGGCCGCCATTTTCATATTTTTCTAATTTTTTTTATTAGCTATGAATTTTCTATGGACGGGTGTCCGAGATCGAAATCTTTAGTCGAAAATTAAATCAGGGTATAGAATGGTTTATGAACTATACGAGGACTTCGGGAATTTCAATAGACCTATATTCGTGGCTTAGGCTTAGTCGTTATGGGGGTAAAATGAGACTAGGGCCTAAGAAATTTAAAAAATTGTGTTAAGTATCAAAAATTTAAAATTGATTATGGGAAATGTAGATGATAACCCATAATTTATATCAGTAGGTTAGTGACGTTTTAACTTCTGAAATTTCTTAAAGGGGTAATAGGGACCCTTCGGGTAGTGAGTGATACTCGAAAATACGAATATAATACTATGTGTGAATCGTTACCACATTGAGTATTCAAGTGGTTTAAATACTATATATATATATATATATATATATATATATATATATATATATATATATATATAGAGAGAGAGAGAGAGAGAGAGAGAGAGAGGTTGTGTGAATACCTATTATGTTCTTTGTTATATGTGTGAACATACCTACACTGCCTGCAATCATGAGAGGTTCCGTGCAGAGGGCGATCCTACCTTGGCTATTCCAACGAGGTTTGGATTTGTGCCCCAGAATATAGAACTTAGGGCGGCTCACTATATGTGTGTATTAGTGGGACTGGTAGGTCATTTCGGTACGTTAGGTATGTACGTACCACAAAGGCTTAGAACTAAGTTCGCCTCCATTGTCTCCTCCATTGTGTGTTTTTTATTTATGATTCAAGGAGATATTCCGAACTGGAAGTCGTGAATTTGGTATGAGAGGTATATGGACTTGATAACAGAGTATGCATGCATCGCGGTGGTCATTCCGGAGGAAGCAATAATTGTATATACTATAGTGTGATAAATATTAAGAATGCAAAATATTAATTATCGATGGGTAGTCTCAAACAATTTTCAATATTTTAATCAACTAGAGTCCAAAGCATATAAAACCCAATTTTATTTAAACCCTAGCATGCATCTATGTGTCCAAACAATTAAAATTAAATCATGTGATACAATAATTCAGGAAAAATCCCCGAAGGGCAAAACCTTTATTTCTAGAACTTTGACAAGTTTACACGACCATTGACTTCATACAACTAAATAATCGCCTAGAAGTGTAACACACAGTGTATTAGTCAAACCTTCAAAGCATTGTCTAGAAATCAACAATGTTCACATGTAGATATACCACGAGGACACACAGTCTTCAATAATGAATCAAAACACAGAAGATCCTTAATGACACGTAGTCACGAACTTCGTAGAGAGTCACTCCACAATAGCACGCAACTCTCGGTTGTAGAGATCTCCCCGCAAAGGTTTACCAATAACAAAGTATGTTCTTTGGGTTCCAAAATAACTCACATAAAGATATCGGGATTTGTGAATTCAAAACAAAAAGGGATTAAACCCTAAAAGAAGAAGCCAAATTGATTCTGCAGTTTCACAGTTTTCTGTCTTTCAAAAAATGTGGACTTCTTAAAGAAAACGAAACCATTTAATATGCTTTTATAGGAAAAACTAATTCGACAAAACTCGCTCGAACCAGATACGAAGTCGTTCGAACCAGATGCGATGTCATTCGAACCAGATGCAATGTTTTTTCTCATTTGTCCTTTTAGTAAATATATCACCTTAAAAACTCCAAAAATATATTTTTTGGAAAAAAACATTTAAAGCTCCACTCCAACACTTAGAATTTTTTTTGTGAAAATATCCTAATACTCTAAGTGCATTATTAAGGTACTCTAAAATGTAACCATACAAAAGTTAACCTTACGGAGGCTGTTTGTTGAAGAACCTTGATTATTCGGATCCATCTTGATGTGAATGTGATTTTGAACTTCTTCGATGGTGTCAAGGTATATGACATACAAATTGATAATGGACAAAAATGTCCTTGCAAATCTCCCCTATGTCTATGCCGATACAAAATAAAAACATTTGAATTATCAATCAAAATATGACCTATACAAATATACCCTACCATGAACCCAAAAGTAAAAAGGTAAATGACAAGTCTTCAAACTTTTTTAATCTTCAACAAACTTCAAACATTCTTTCTCATCATCAAGGTGTGCAATCCAAAATCTTCAATTTTACCTACACACATGAGACAAAGAAAAAACCTCATGACGTGTCGAGATTGAAATGATATAAACATAAAACATGTGCGCATAATCAAATCTCCCCATACTTAAACTCCCCCATGATATCATAATTCGTTCTCCCCCTTTTTATTTGTCCTAAATGGACAAGGAAAAGATTAAACCAAATAAATCAAGTCGGGGTGTCACGATAAACAAGGCAAACAAATATGACAAACAGGCTCAATACAGTATATGCTCAAAACACTACACAAACTATTTTTTTATTTTTCAATTTTTTATACAAAAGTGTTAGAAACACACACCATGAATTCATACTTACATAACCAAATCGTGGAAACGGTATGAATGGGTGTGAAAAGATTCGATAGGAAATAAAACTCAATCACGTCATATATGCACGATGCGTATTGTGTATTCCTAACGAATGATCATCAAAATCGTCCTTAGGTGTAAAAGTGTTGAATTTAGATGACATCGTCTTAAATCAAAATCAACAAATCAAAGTCTACATGATTTTCACACCAATAACATCTAAAAACATTTTAATGCCTTTTAAGACTTTTTAAGGACGTGCAAAGCCGTTTTAATTCTCTGACCAAACACCCTCATATATATTTTCTTTTCGAGGCAATCTAAATTCTCAAACATTGGAGAACTGGTGAATAAACCTAATGGCCCCTTTTTGGTATAAATTTCTTTTTATTTCCTTTAAATTTTTTCAGGATCTTTTAAACCTCATTGGACCCCGAATAATTAAAATACCTCTATTTTCTAGGCCCAATTAAACGGTGGCTTAATCGTGAAGGATATATGTGTACCTTTCGTAGCCCTTCACCGTTTTTAAAATTCACACAAACTCACGGTAAATGGTTAAAACATGCACAACTTTTATTATCTTATTTTATAGCATTTGGTTTGTTTTAATAAAATTGATATGAAAACACATAACCAATATGTGATTCGACAAGAACCATATTCAAGAAAATTCGTGATTATGTGCATCAAAGAAAATAATGAGTCAATAATGTAGGTAATAACACTTAATTACATCTTAATGACTCCAAACATTATAAATCACATGAATAACATCACTTATTGTCTCAAAACACTACAAACAAAGTCACATGGATATGGAATGAAGTTGTGATTCGGTCATCCTAAATGATCATTCATAAAAGGTGCAAAACTGAATACAAAAATCTTATTGTATTTTTCAAAAATTTTATCAAAATAAAATAATTTTGTATTTTTAAAAATAAAAAATCTAATACAAAAAGTACACATGTCATAACACTAGCAAACATAAATCATGAAACACAACTAGAGTATGACAAACATGAAAATATAATCATCTATATGATACGTCAAGAGAAGAATCATATTAAAGCAAACGGGAATCAACTTGTCTAAAATCTAGTACATCTAAAAATGATTTCCTAACCCAAATAGTTGTGAAACATCGTGTGGGTGTTTTGGGAATCACGAGAACACTAGACATAAACTTCCTAAGACCTCTTCTAAGATAAAAATAGAAATGCCTTTGGTGCCTTTTCCTATCACAATGTGAACAAATGTAAACCGGTGGAACGACACCTATGCATTGACCTTTTCTAACATCCTTGGGAATGCTTGACACTATAAAACAAATAATGGTCTTGGATTTAGCAACATAACCATTCGAACACGATGAGCCATTACCACTACTACATAAACTACGCGAGTCTTTTAAATCATTTTTCAACTACAAAATTTTTTGCTCAAGCAAAGAATTAGACTCTTCCAATTTTGGGGATTCATTTTTCACATTATCAATCAATCCTAAAAGATTATCTTCCTCCCACTTAATTAAAACAAATTTATACCTAAGAGTCTTTTCACATGTCGTAAAATCATCGATTAATTTTTTATCCTCAATGGCTCAAGCGGGAACCCTATTATTCTTTACGTCCTCCAATTCTTTTTCTAAAAATATGACTCTATCACCACTCTCCTTTTTGGAAACTTTTAAAGAATCAAATTCAATACACAAATTACCAAAGTGCTCATGACAAATATCTTTTGGAGTTTGAAACGTTTACAAATATTAAAACTTATTTTTAAAAAGAGAATTTTCTTCTTCAAAAATTTTAATTATTTTGCAAAGTGTCAAATTCAAAAGAGTTAATTTTTTCGCACAGTCGTGAACATTATCAAACTCTTCTCGACTAACAATTTCAACAGTATGATAATCCATCGAGAAAACAAATCAAGAGAGGAACACAAATAACCACCCAAAAAAATTGCACAACAGGATCTACACAGTAAATTAGTGCAACAACTCTGATACCAATTTGAGAATGAAAAATTTTAATTCCCGATGGGTGGTTTCAAATAATTTTTAATCTTTTAATCAATTAGAGTGAAAAGCATATAAAACCCAATTTTATTTAAACCCTAGCACGCATATACGTATCCAAAAAAATAAATTAAATCATGCGACACAATAATTCAGGAAATATCCTCGAAGGGCAAAACCTTTATTTCTAGAACTTGACAAATTTACAAGACCAATGACTTACATACAACCTAGTAATCGCCCACAAGTGTAACACACGGGGTGTTCGTTAAACATTCAAAGCATCATCTAGAAATCAACAATGTTCAAACGCAGCTATACTACAAGGACATGCAGTCTTCAGCAAAGAATCAACATGCAGAAGATCCTCAATGACACTCAGTCATAAACGTTGTAGAGACTCACTCCACAATAGCACACAACTCTCAGTTGTAGAGATATCCCCACAAAGGATGAAGAATAGTAAAGTTTGTTCTTTGGGTTTCAAAATAACTCACATAAAGATATCGGGATTTTGTGACTTGAAAATAAAAAAGGGATTAAACCCTAAATGAAGAAGCCAAAGGGATTATGCAGTTTCACTGTTTTCTATCTTTCAAAAACTGTGGACTTATTAAAGAAAACGAAACCATTTAATGAGATTTTATAGAAAAAAAAGTCGGGAAAACTCGTTTGAACCAAATGCGATGTCGTTCCAACCATATGTAATGTCGTTCGAACCAAATGATTAAAAAATATATTTTTCTCGTTTATCCTTTCAGCAAATGTACCACCTTAAAAACTCCGAAAATATATTTTTTGAAAAAACAATTTAAAGATCCCCTCCACACTTAGAAAATATTTTGCAAAAAATATCCCAATACTCTAAGTGCATTATTAAGGTACTCTACAACGTAACCTTGCGGAGGTTGTTTGTTGAAGAACCTTGATTATCCGGATCCATCTTGATGTGAATGTGATCTTGAACTTCTTCGACGGTGTAGCGGTATATGATATACAAATTGATAAGGGACAAAAATATCCTTACAAATATATATAACTATGATTATTCTACTTGTGTGTTATAAAAGAAACGATAGATAGTGTATATCTAAAAGCAAATCAAGTGTGAAGATCTTAATTAATGGGGTTATAATAATGTGTGGTTATTCTACTTATATGATAGTAGGAAAGATAGATAGTGTGTATCCAAAAGTAACTTAAGTATGGGAAAGTGAATAACGGGTTCAATAATAATGTGCAATTGATTTTAGTAATTGAGTTTTTGGTGGCATATCGTATGGGTGGTATTGGGAAGCTAAACCTTTTGTGGTTAGTTAGATATGTATATCTAGTTAGACTAGGTAGATAGCTAGGTAGGATGCGTTAGGTGTGCACTATAGATGAGAGGCGAGGAGCTCAAGGGAGTGCGCGCTAGACTAATGTGTGTATTTGATAAATATTTTCAAAAGGTTTTTGGCCTCTCACCCGTGTCAAAGTAATTTTCTAAACATTTTTAGGTGTCCAGTCAAAAGGATGCAAAACTTGATGACTCATTCTAGGGATGCATTGCTACAGTACTTGTGGAGGCTTGCAGGACTTTGTGTAGACACTTTAGTTATTCATTCTTAGATAGAATTTCATTTCTGTATTTCATTTGTGCATGTTTCCCCTTCAGTCTATTCAGTATTTTAGTTATCCAATATTTATCATACTTAGTTTTATTTGCCTTTGACTTGTAGTTGGATGTTGTTTTGAGAACTGGTGGTTTATGCAGTATTATTTGCTTAACTAATTATCGTGTGAATGATTCACACTATTTAAATTGTGTTGATGGTTTGGTTATTGTTTTTATTCTGCGTGTGGTTGTTATAATGAAAGATAAAATTTGGCACGAGTTTAATTTAAAATAGGTGGTTAGTAATTTAAAAAAGTTTTGACAGTGATGCTAAACATGAACCAAATGATAATCCTTCTTATTTTAATAAACGACTGATCACCTGTGGTTAAAATAGGTGGGATTTCCGAATGATCTTGCTAATTATGGGATCATCCTTGTTGATCAAGAAAGTTTTGACGCTTTTCAAACTCCTCCTCCCATTACTAGAGGATATCTAAACCTTAATAAATGTGGTTTTCCTCAAATTAGGTTAAGTTTATAGTCTTTTTATGTATAAAGGATCTTGTTATAACATCCTTAGTTTCTTTTCATTCATTTATTCTTATAATGGGCTTATCATAAAGGCCCATATTTATTGATTTCCTCATTCAAGTCATTGGGCTCAACTCTCGTTTGATTTTAGGTGTAGCTTTGGGTTTTTCTGCCAATGGAGAGGTTGTTTCTCCCTTATTAATAAATAAAATTCGTGGGGATTTTTCCCTCTTCCCTAAAAAAATGGGCATTTATTTAATTAGGGTACATTGTGGGAATTCGATGGAAACCCTAGGGCCATAAAAGTCTTTTGGTTTAAATTAGGAACCAAGTTAGGGTTTTTAGGATTGTTGATCCCATGTGTATGAGGAGTGGTTAATAAGATTAATATAGAGATAAAGGGATAACTAAGTCAATGGAGCCATGTGATTGCGGGTATACTCTAGTACGATTGCAGATAGAAGCTCGTAACCACAAGGAAGGGTTGTCCGACTGCAGTCATAGAGGCTTATGTACCAATCACGGGGCATTCTACGTTGGGCTTGTAAATATTAATTATGCATGAGTTTTGGATTTGGTTGCTCACATTTTCTTCCAAAAAAAAACCTAGAATACATATATAAACTTCATCACTGACTTTATAAACTTTAAACGTCAATTAATGCAACATAATAAGCTTGGATTTGGAGCCTTTGAGCATAGATTTTGTTGAAACACTAAGAGAATATAATGTTTATCTTGAGAAGTAGATAAAAAATCAAGTTCATAATTCATAAACTAACTAAAATGAAAGAATCATCTATTTTTCTCCTTATGTTCTTTCTAAATTACATGTTAATTAAATTATGATTAAAAATTGATTAAAACTAATTACAGACTTAATTAGGGGAAGATGAACCTAATTATCTTACTATTATGCAAAGAGAATTTATCTATGCATATATTATTGTATGTGATCAAATGCAAAAAGTAGTGCGTGTAAAGACGCTAATCGTTGTTTTCGTTTCGCCAACTCAATACAAAAACCTAAGTTACTACTACACTTGCGAGGCAAGAACAATGGTAAGTCGGGTATCGAGAATCCACAGGGACAAATTGTTAGAATTTAAGTGATTTAATACTCCTAAAATAAAAGTGTAAAAGATGATTACAAACTAAAAGGAAAAGTTAAACTAGGCAATGTGTTGAAACTAGATTATGAAAGCGAGTAAAACTATAGGCTGCGTCGAATATCCCTCACCCGAGTTAATTAGTATAAAATGGTCACATGGGTCGACGAGTTATTACAAATGCATCTCGTTTCGACAGTTAATTAAATCAAGGGTTGTTACGCCCTAAATCGTCATAAAAGCCTAATAAGATTTTGGCGTCAACAAATATCCCGAAAATTACGCGCGAAAGGTCGTAAGCACGGGACATACATGATATGCCCCGTCAAATATCCTAGGCGTAATAACTAGGACAACGTACCCAAAATAGACCCGTAGACTCCATCACCAAAGCAAAGCAACGCGTCAACCCGAGTGAGTTCAATTCAAACACAACCTAGTTTAAATTACCTAGAAAGCATGTTAAAAACGCGGTAAATGGAAAGAGGTAAATAAATGCAGTAAAATTACACTACAAAGCAAGTGATCAAAGAATGTAAATAAAGCATGAAAACCTAAATTAGAAAGCTTGTAAATTAACTAGAAAGCGAGAAATGAAGAAATACAAACTATATTAATGGAGGGGATGATGAATAGTCAACATTCAAGCCCAATAGTGTGTCAATCGAAGAGGAAATGAAGAAGAACCAAGCAAACCACCCAAACCCTAACTATTCTATCTTCTAAAACTCTCTAAAAACGTTCACCTCTGTTTATTACATCAAAATTGGCTTATATACCAAGTGGGAATTATATTAGAAAAGAAAAGAGAAAAGAAAAGCAAAATATCTGCTGAAAAATAGGGGGTCGATCGATCTACCATTTGGTCGATCGATCGACCATATAAGACGGGGAAAAAATGGGAAGGGTTGATCGATCTACCATTTGGTCGATCGATCGATCAACCAGGGGCAGACTGCATTTTCCCCTATTTTGGCTTGCATTTCTTCTCCACTGAAATTGCCGTAACTTCTTCGTTATGAATCGGAATCGCGCACCATTTGCGGCCACGCGAAGCTTGCGAGGAAGGCTACAACTTACATGAAGATGTTGGGCCAGGTGCCCGATCTATAAAATGACTAAAATGCCCTTGAACGTGCGATTGCGTACGGAACTTCACCGGAATGCATCCGAACTTCATACTTAGTACCTAAATACCTACAAAAGCCCAATTATACCTCATATAGCATGTTAACAATATAAACCGAGGTTGTCTGGTTAACGGTCTTAAATATAGAGATTAAGGCACCCGAGGGGGATAAAATGCGTAGGTTCGACGGATGAAATACGCGATATTTGCGTATTATCACACCCCCTAACTTACACATTGCTAGTCCCTAGCAATGAAATAGGATGCAACAAGAACAACAAGTAAACCAAAAGCAGGAGATAGTACAAAAGTATGGTATAAAAGAAATAAGAAGATAAGGCCACTTTCGCGGGTGATTCGATTGCATTTAGCGTATGCAATAAGCCGTTAAACCCCTAGGTCACCCTATTGGACGAGTGTCGTCTCGTGAGGGTTTTCAGAGATGTTACCCACAAACATCACATGGTTTCCTCAAAATATGCCCAAACCAACATGCGACAAGCCCAACAATAACAAAAGGGATTTCATACACATTATTATCACATTGAATGAATTCAAACAAAAGTCCAAATCATTAACATTATAGAATGCACCTCATAGAATTTAAACCTTAAAATGTGGGAGGGGAGCGAGCACATGCAAAGTGTGATTTGGCGAAAAACTTAAATAAACCGGATAAACATTAAAGCAAGCATATATTCAATCCTCACGGGCATTACACTCATCAAGCGAATTCACTCAAAACAGTGAGGTAACACACGGAACATGAGGGCATAAGGGGTAAATGTAAATGGAAACTAGGCCGCACACATGTCACAAATGAAGAACGCTATATAGGAAATAAAAACTTGTAATCTCAATGAAAGATACCGCACACTAAAAGAGGCGAAATGCATTTTCACAGATTATGACAACTATTATGACTTTTAAATTACATCAACCTAAGATCACATAGGACTTTAATAGGGTTATAATGTAGGTATGGCTAAGGTACGAAACGAAGGAATATATGTACGAATTTAAAGTGTTCGGAATGAAAACTCAGGATAATGGGATAATGCGGGCAATATCAAAATCGGAAAACAAGTTCCAAAAAGGCATTAGATATATCATCGGGGAGAGTAATCAAAGCTTATTAAACTATATACAACATATACAAACTTCTCTTTCTTTTTCTTTTTCTTTTCTTCTTTTTCTCATTTTCTCTTTTGTTTTCTTTTGCTTTTTGCTTTCTCTTTTTCTTCACTTTTTTCACTATTTTCTTTTCTTTACTTATCAAACTCTCATATGCCTAAATTGGACCTGGCATCATAACAACATCATTCAATCCCAAGTAACATTCCAAACAAAGGTATGGAAAGTGTATGTATGGGCTAAAACTCCAATTTAGAGTTAGTTATGGTAATGGGGTTATGAAACGAAAGGCTAATATTTAGGCTCAAAGGGGTTAACGAGGGTAAACATATAAGGGTGAGGTCAAGGCTAATATGGGTGATATATCAAAGAGGGCCTATGATCATTTCACAAAGTTTACGCAATTCTCGAGTCAAAACAATACATGAAAATCATGCTCAAGTAACACATTTCAAGTATGAACTTAATTAATGAACGGTCAAATGAAAGAATAGTGAGATTAACAACGAATTCAACATTTTCAATGAGAAAAGAATAGTGTATACACTCACAAACGATGAAAGGTATAAAGCTTACTCGGTGTAAGTATATACAATGCAACAAAAGATTACCGAGTTATAAAAATCTTAAACCAAATCAATATAACCATAAAAGTGCATGTGCTCATGGGATTAAAGTTTAATTCATGAAGTTATTTATAATATCAATAATTGAGACTAAAGTCTAATAACTTCTAAAATCAAGAACATGCATCATTGGGTTGTCTATTGGATCGGGAAATTATTGAAATTTATCATCGGAAACAAAGGCAAAATGCCCAAAAAAGGAGAAAAAATAAAGAAAATCTTTTTAAAATTTTTGAATTTTTCTAAGAAAAGCATACTAAGTAACTAACATGTGAGCAAAAACATGGAATAAAATTAGAAATGGATAGAATATCCCACACCCCCTAACTTAAAACTTGACATTGTCCTCAATGTAAATTAAGAACCAAGTCAAAGAGAGGAAAAGAGTGATACCCAAAATTGGAGCGATCCCCATAAGAACAAGTCCAAAGAATCTACAAAACAAGTTAGTACCGAGCATAGAAAAAACAAATAACAAAGAGTTAACTAATTACACTAAATTAAATTAAAAAGGAAAGAAAAATAAAAAGAAAGAAAGAATAAAAAGCTAACTATATACAACCTACTATTTAGGCTCCACACTAACTATACACTAGAAGTCTAAATAGCTGAGGGTCCACTATAAGAACGATTTGACTTTGGATGATAACTGGTGTACCCTCACATACAAGCATGCCTTCCGAAAAATATGAATTCCGTTTTAACAACGGAAGTCATGTGTAAGGCGGAAGAAATGAACCATCGCCAATTAAAAGTTTTGGTGGGACGATGGGGGGTTTGGATTGCACGGGTGACAAAAACAAGTGGGGACCGAGAAAAGACGAATATCCTCCCAAGGATTTTGAAGTTGGAATGGGAGGCGGCGCACACAAAGGCAAAGATGCGATCGTGGAGGGCGACTCTAGCAAGTACTCCTCATCGGCGATAGGGTTTAAAACATTAAAGTTTGAAACCGAATCATCGGGTACTTGTTCCAGTGGGGTAATAGAGAATGAAAACGGGGATAAAAGAAATTCAAACTCATGAGATGAATCATCATCGCATGAAGTTGGAATTACAAATGAAATAATATCATTTTCAATGAAATGTTCTTCTTTGGGGGCCAAAGAAGAAATCATTTCATTGCAAATAGATATTACATCCTTTTCATCCTCACTTTCAATATCTATTACGAGATGGGTAAAGTCTAGAATGGCTTGTTCTAAAGTAGGTACAAGTACCTCATTTGGTTCAAAACATTCCTCGACTTCAAAAGTCTCGGAAGCAAAATCGTCGTCGGACTCAAATAATAAATCCAACTCATGTTCCCATGAACAATTTTCTTCCCGATAACGATTTTCAATTTTCTCATTCTCATACATACGCAAACCTTCACCGAATGTCATAGGTCGAGGTGCCGATGCATTAGAATGGGAACTTTGAAAATTGCCATCGGACTTAAACAAAAACTCATTATTATAGGAATTTTGAAAACTATTGCAATTCATTTCAAATTTCCTATTATAAGGAGGTAAAGGCCCAAAATCATTATCATCATCATCAAAATTCCGATAACCTAAGTTTTGACTTTCGTTATACTCGCCCAAAGTCATATTTGAATTTGTTATACTTTGGGATTCTAAGTATTCACCAAAAGTCATAGGTTTGCGAGAATTTTGAGAATTATGACAATGATTACCAAAAGAATTGGAATAAGACATGCTTACCCAAAAAATGGCTCGAAGTGGCGGATTCCATGAAGTAAGTGCGCGCGGGAAAAATTCGAGCGTTTTCAAGTGCTCAAATGTGGAAGTCCTGCAAAAAGTTAGCAAATAATACAAATAGAAAGAAAATACTATGAAATACTAAATCAAATAAATTCTAAAAGAAACTCATCCCCGGCAACGGCGCCATTTTGATCAAGTGCGAAAAGTAGCGCGTGTAAAGACGCTAATCGTTGTTTTCGTTTCGCCAACTCAATACAAAAACCTAAGTTACTACTACACTTGCGAGGCAAGCACAGCGGTAAGTCGGGTATCGAGAATCCACAGGGACAAGTTGTTAGAATTTAAGTGATTTAATACTCCTAAAATAAAAGTGAAAAAGATGATTACAAACTAAAAGGAAAAGTTAATCTAGGCAATGTGTTGAAACTAGATTATGAAAGCGAGTAAAACTATAGGTTACGTCGAATATCCCTCACCCGAGTTAATTAGTATAAAATGGTCACATGGGTCGATGAGTTATTACAAATGCATCTCATTTCGACATTTAATTAAATCAAGGGTTGTTACGCCCTAAATCGTCATAAAAGCCTAATAAGATTTTGGCGTCAATAAATATCTCAGAAATTACGCGCGAAAGGTCGTAAGCACGGGACATACATGATATGCCCCGTCAAATCTCCTAGGCGTAATAACTAGGACAACGTACCCGAAATAGAACCGTAGACTCCATCACCAAAGCAAAGCAATGCGTCAACCCGAGTGAGTTCAATTCAAACACAACCTAATTTAAATTACCTAGAAAGCATGTTAAAAACGCGGTAAATGGAAAGAGGTAAATAAATGCGATAAAATTACACTACAAAGCAAGTAATCAAATCATGTAAATAAATCAAGAAAACCTAAATTAGAAAGCTTGTAAATTAACTAGAAAGAAAGAAATGAAGAAATACAAACTATATTAATGGAGGGGATGATGAATAGTCAACATTCAAGCCCAAAAGTGTGTCAATCCAAGAGGAAATGAAGAAGAACCAAGAAAATCACCCAAACCCTAACTATTCTATCTTCTAAAGCTCTCTAAAAATGTTCACCTCTGTTTATTACATCAACATTGGCTTATATACCAAGTGGGAATTAAATTAGAAAAGAAAAGAGAAAAGAAAAGCAAAATATCTGCTGAAAAACAGGGGGTCGATCGATCTACCATTTGGTCGATCGATCGACCATATAAGATGGGGCAAAAATGGGAAGGGTCGATCGATCTACCATTTGGTCGATCGATCGATCAAGCAGGGGCATACTGCATTTTCCCCTGTTTTGGCTTGCATTTCTTCTCCGCTAAAATCGCCGTAACTTCTTTGTTATGAATCGGAATCGTGCACCGTTTGCGGCCACGCGAAGCTTGTGAGGAGGCATACAATTTCCATGAAGATGTTGGGCCAGGTGCCTAATCTATAAAATGACTAAAATGACCTTGAACATGCGATTGCATACGGAACATCACCGGAGTGCATCCGAACTTCATACTTAGTACCTAAATACCTACAAAAGCCCAATTATACCTCATATAGCATGTTAATAATATAAACCGAGGTTTTCTGGTTAACGGGCTTAAATATAGAGATTAAGGCACCCGAGGGGGCTAAAATGCGTAGGTTCGACGAATGAAATACGCGATATTTGCGTATTATCAGTATGATTGTTAGAATTTGACTATGGTTAGAATATGTTAGTATTGTTTGAATAGATTTAACATGCCAACTAGGAAATAACATCTTATATGATATATTGTTTATATAAATTTAAAGATTATGAATTGTGAATGGAGGATGTAACTTATTCCTTAAAATTATTATATTTCTTCATCTTTATCTTAAAACTAGGTGTAAGCCCGTGCGATGCGCGGGCAATGTACAATGCACGTTTCTTCATGTGCATTGTGTGAACGTGATAGCACCTGTCAATACACAATTTAGTGTAGATGCTTATGACTACACTTATACAAATGGAAAACATTACATGAACATTGTAAAAAAAATATAATAAAATAAATTATCATTAAACGTATTTTTTTAATTTAAGTGATACCTTTAACTCTTTAGTAATTCTTTTAATTTCTCTCTAGATTTTCATAAACCCGACTAAAATTTCTTTGGAATCAAGATGCATAACAACTTTCATCTTAAAAAGAAATAACTTAATATACAGAACTCATTTTTCATGGATTCATTTTGTATCGAGATCGAGAAAAGTACTTAAGTTAGTCTTAACATATATGATCAACAAAAAATTTATATGTTTTTGAACCTTTATACCAAGTTTGTGTTTTGCTCATTCTCATAAACCCAGCTAAAATTTCTTTGGAATCAAGATGCATGACAAAAGACTTACATCTTAAAAGGAAATAACTTAACATACATAACTCATTTTTCATGGTTGCATTATGTATTAAGATAAAAGTAGTTAAATTAGTCTTGACATATATGGTGAACAACAATTTTTCAAGTTTTTGAACCTTTACGCCAAGTTTTTTTTTGCTCATCTGTCACTATTATTTTCGTTTGCTTTCACCGAGTGTAAAACTCATCCACCAACTACTCTAGATGCAGCAACAAATAAATTGTTATATAGTCATTAAAATAAATGGAGTATGGGAAAATACATCATTCTTCCACATTAGTGTGCCCAAACAATCAATAGATTTAAGCCATATCCTAAGACCACGTACAAAATTAATATCTTGTGAGAGGCAACACAATCCTTAAATCAAATGCCACTATCCAATTTATGGAATCCCCTCACCCCTCTCCCACAAATAAAAGTGAGGTCCGACTCAAACAAAAAATCTAAAATAAAAGCGGTAGAAGTTAACAAAGCCCCCTACAAATTATATCTCATAGAAGTAGAACACTTAATAGAATATATAAAATATATAAGATGAGGAATTGAATAAAGAAAACAATAATTTTCTTATAAATCAAACTACAGTAATTATAATATCTTCAAACTGTAGAGTTTAAAAATAAAGAAAAAATACATTTGGTAGAAATAAGGTAAATAGTTTAGACTTGTCAAACATACGGGGTTCACTATATTATAAAAACCCAATCAAATAAATCAAGAGAATTACTTAAAAATCCTAAATAAGATTGAAATGGAAAATAAACATAAATCTTATACATACAAAAATTATTATCAAATTCCCAAAACTTAAAGCTTATAAGGAAAAACACACTTGTATCAAGAAACCTTATTTTTTATTTTTTATTTTTAATCCTCAAAATGTTCTCTCATCAATGATATCAACTACTTCGCTAATGAACGTAGAGGTAATAAGTGACAAAATTACAAATAAAACCTTTTTTAGGAATATTATCGAGCTCAATAGAAGTCAGTGAAAATTATGAAACTATTTCTAATACGCATTGCACCACAGAAACAAAGATAAATAAGTACCATCGTTTCCCAAACTCTAGTTAGTGAGCTCCATGATAGCGCTGACTATGTCTTTGTTATGAGTTTTGATAGACATAATAGCCTTTCATCTTGACACTCCATATTGAGTCATCACCAAGGTTCGACCTAACTTTCATCAACCTCTTATTCTCCCTCATCTGCTTGAGCTGCGGCAGAAATTGTTGGAGATTTTTAAAATAAGAGAGTAAGAGTTTTTTGGGTGTAAAAGCCTTAAGAGCTTGTCCCACATTGGAAGTGTGAGGAAGAGGTGGGAAGCTAACCCAAATATAAAAGGGGATAGTGTCCCACATTGGAAAATGTACAAAGCTAAGTGTCACCACTAAGCTATAAAAGGGGTGGGCAACCTTTGAGTCCCACATTGGAAAAATGTTAAGAATTTGTACACTTAATAAGTAAAAATGGAAGATGAAGAGTTAATTCATCTAGGATTTAAGAGGCTATTCAAGAGACCTCAATACGGTGCGAAGCACCGTACGCACACGCACACGCGCGCGCGTGCGGGTGCGGGGCAGTGGGCTGTAGAGGCGCTAGTGGCGCACTTTGCACTTCGCACGCCGCGTGTCCACAGTGGTAGTGGGTTTCCGAGATTCGTCCGGGTCGGATCGCGGTAGCTCGGGCGCGGTCACTTTTTGGTTGACCCGTGCAAAACCGATTCGGTATTATTATACCTATTCGGAAAGGACTTAAGACTGTTGGTAATTAACAGTCATACCTGTTCGAAAATGACTTAATTCAACAGTCATGACTCTTGAAGACAAAGCCTTTCATTTTCTATAAATAAAGGCTGCCTAAAAACGGAATTAAATTGATAACAAAAACCAGTTTCAGATTTCCAGACCCTGCTATTACTCTCTTACAATTTTCAGGAGATACAAATTCTCTTATTCTATTTTGTGAACATAAACAGAATAAGAACTTGATTGACTGTTATTCGCTACTACATCCAAGGGCTGTCTTCAAATATACAAGTTGCAGACAGTGTAATTGCTTCATTGTATCTTGAGTACGGATTTGCTGATTCCCGTTTGTATACCGAAATTCTTCGTGTGGGGCAAATACTGTATTTAGGAAAGTGACATCACGCCTTGAAGTTTTATAGTGACTATTCATAAATCACATTGTTGTATTGAAGTTGACATTTTTGAGATATATAAAGAGTTCCATTTCTGTATTTGCATTCATAATTTCCAACAATCTAAATACAGTATTTTGGAAATGGCCGACTCTTCCAAGTCACTTCGACAAATAACAGAAAGCTTTGTCAAGTTGGACCATTTTGATGGTAGTAATTTTCTGCGTTGGCAGAAAAAGGTTCATTTTCTTCTAACAACATTGAAGATTGTATATGTCTTGTCACAACCGAAACCAAATGAAGATGAAGATGAAACCGTGGAACAGACTAGGAAACGCACAAAATGGGAGACCGATGATTACTTGTGTCGTGGTCACATTCTTAATGCACTTGCTGATAATTTGTTCGACTTGTACCAAAATGTTGGGACTGCAAAAACTTTGTGGGAAACATTGGAGACCAAATATCTAACGGAAGACGCTACAAGTAAGAAGTTCCTTATCGGTCAGTTTCTAAGCTTTAAAATGCATGATAATAGGCCTGTGCTAGAACAATTTCATGACATCCAACGCATCATAAATCATTGCAAACTGAAAAAATTAAATATGGATGATAATGTAATTGTTGTTGCCATAATTGAAAAACTTCCTCCTTCTTGGAAAGACTATAAGAAAGAACTCAAACACAAAAAGGAGGATCTTTCACTTGAAGAATTAGAGACTCATTTAAGAATTGAACAAGAGTCTCGAATTCTAGATGGTAAAGAGGAACAAGAAAATTCTGTTTCTAAGGTCCATGTGGTGGAGGAAGGAAAGGAGCAAAAATATGGCAATCATGGAAAAAATAACAAGCGGAAGAATTTTTCAAATAATTCTAAAGCAAACAAAAAGAAGAAAGGAAATTGTTTTCATTGCAACAAACCAGGTCACTTCAAGAAGGATTGTCGTGAGTTCAAGAAACTAAAGGAAAAAGGAGGGACATCAGACACAAAGCAAAAATTTGTTGCTATGATATCCGAGGCTAATATGCTTGGAGAAGACAACTCTTGGTGGGTTGATTCTGGTGCCACAAGGCATGTTTGTAAGGACAAGAACTTGTTCTCTGCCTATGAAACAGTGGAAGGAGATGTTCTCTATATGGGAAATTCATCTACAGCTGCGATTAAAGGTAAAGGGACAGTGGATCTCGAATTCACTTCCGGGAAAATCCTTAGCCTCACCAATGTTTTTCATGTTCCTGATGTTAGAAAAAATTTAGTTTCTGGAAGTCTTCTTAACAAATTTGGCTTTAAGCTTGTATTTGAGTCAGAAAAATTTATTCTGACTAAGAATGGTACCTTTGTAGGCAAAGGATATTTGTATGAGGGCATGTTTAAGCTCAATATCAATGAAAAGGATTCTTCTACTTATATCGTTGATTGTCTTTCATTATGGCATAGTCGTTTAGGACATGTTAATACAAAGAAAATGCATTTCATGGTTAATTTAAATTTAACTCCTAAATATGAGAATGATATGAATGAAAAGTGTAAAATATGCATGCAAACAAAAATAACAAGATTGCCTTTTCCTAAAATAGAAAAAACTACATCTTTGTTGCAATTAGTACATAGTGATGTTTGTGATTTGCATGGAACGCCTACTAGAGGTGGTAGTAAATATTTTGCTACATTTATTGATGAATTTTCAAAATATTGTTACTTATATCTTTTAAACTCTAAGGATGATATGCTTAATAGATTTAAGACATATAAAAATGAAGTTGAAAATCAATGTGATTCTAAAATAAAATGTCTTAGATCTGATAGAGGTGGTGAATATCACTTTCCTTAATTTTGTGAAGATATGGGAATTATACATGAAGTTACTGCACCTTATACACCACAACAAAATGGAGTAGCAGAAAGAAAAAATAGGACACTAACTGAAATGGTTAATGCTATGCTTTCTTATTCTGGTTTAAGTAAAGGGTTTTGGGGAGAAGCACTTTTAACTGCATGTCATATTCTGAATAGAATACCTGTTAAAGATAATAAGAAAACTCCTTACGAATTATGGAAGAATAGAAAACCTAATTTAGGTTATCTTAAAGTTTGGGGTTGTAGAGCTATTGTAAGACTACCTGAAACTAAGAGAAAGAAATTAGGAAGCAAAGGTGTTGAGTGTATTTTCATAGGTTATGCAGTACATAGTAAAGCCTATAGATTTTTGGTTAGTGAACCTAATGATTCTGTTGAGGTAAATACAATAATTGAATCGAGAGATGCAATTTTTTATGAACAAAGGTTTTCTTCTATTCCTAGAATTAATAATGAAAAAGAAGTAAGCACTCCTTCACAGTTACCTGAAACTCCACTAGTAGAACAAGAAGAGATTAGAAAAAGTAAAAGACCTAGGAAAGAAAAAAGCTTTGGTCCCGAATTTGTAGTCTATCTTGTTGAAGGAACTAGAGACACATCTTGTAATCAATATGCTTTGACTCTTAGCGTTGAAACAGACCCACAAACTTATAGTGAGGCAATTAAGTCTGTAGATTCAGCATTTTGGAAAGAAGCTATAAATGATGAAATGGATTCAATTTTGGGAAATAAAACTTGGAAATTAGTAGACTTACCTCCAGGATCTAAACCCATTAAGTGTAGATGGATCTTTAAAAAGAAAATGAAAATATATGGAACAATTGATAAATTCAAGGCTAGATTGGTTGCTAAAGGTTTTACACAAAAAGAAGGAATTGATTATTTTGATACCTATGCACCTGTTGCTAGAACCGCCACTATTAGAATTTTAATTGCATTAGCATCTATATATAATTTTGAGATTCATCAAATGGATCTGAAAACTACCTTTTTAAATGGTGACTTAGAAGAAGAAATTTACATGGAATAACCTGAAGGGTTTGTTATGCCTGGACAAGAAAATAAAGTATGTAAACTTATTAAGTCCTTATATGGCCTAAAACAAGCACCTAAACAATGGCATGAAAAATTTGATAAAGTCATTATTTCTTATGGTTTTAAAATTCATGAATCTGATAAGTGTGTTTATAGTAAATTTGCTAATGGTAAAGGTGTGATCATTTGTTTATATGTAGATGACATGTTAATTTTTGGTACTGATTTAGAAAGCATTAATAATACTAAGAGTTTTTTGTCTTCTAAATTTGATATGAAAGATATGGGTGTAGCTGATGTCATATTAGGAATGAGAATAATAAGGAAAGATAAAAATATAATTCTCACTCAATCTCATTATGTTGAGAAAATTTTAAAGAAATTTAATCAGTTTGATTGCACACCTGTTAGTACACCTTTTGAACCACAGCTAAAGATGATCCCTAATAATGGTAGAGCTATTTCACAATTGGAATATGCACGAGTAATTGGTAGTTTAATGTATGCGATGACATGTACTCGACCTGATATTGCTTATGTTGTTGGTAAATTAAGTAGATATACTAGTAATCCAAGTTTATTGCATTGGCATGCTGTCAATAGAATATTAAAATATTTGAAAGGAACTATGGACTATGGTATATACTATAGTGGATATCCTTCAGTATTGGAAGGCTTTTCTGATGCCAGTTGGATAACTGAGCGGGAGGATCATTCCTCAACAAGTGGATGGATTTTCACTCTTGGTGGAGGAGCTGTTTCTTGGGGATCAAAGAAACAAACTTGTATAGCTGACTCTACTATGGCAGCTGAGTTTGTAGCATTAGATGCAACTAGTAAAGAGGCAGAATGGATAAGGAATTCATTAATTGAAATTCCAGTTTGGCCAAAACCAATGCCTTCAATATCTATACATTGTGATAGTGAGTCTACACTTTCCAGAGCTTATAGTAAAGTGTATAATGGAAAGTCTAGACATATTGGCCTAAGACATAGTTATGTCAGACAAATGATTATAGATAGTGTAATCACAGTGGATTATGTAAAATCAAGTCAAAATTTAGCTGATCCTTTTACAAAAGGTCTTGCAAGAGGACTGGTGTCTAAGCCATCAATAGGGATGGGACTAAAGCCCATTAATAATAATCACTCTTGATGGAAACTCAACTTGAAACTTGATATATTCAAGTCTCAAGTTCAATGATTAAAGTACATCATACGACGTGATTGTAAGCACTATGAAATTTAACATCCCAAGGATAAGTGCTTAGAACATGTAATGAATAATGAAAGAGGATGGGTTTAACCTTAATAGATTTATGGTGTTTTAAGTTACATGGACACCTATGATAATCTACCTATATGAGTGTGGAAGTGGTGCCGCTTCCTATGAGAACTGGGCTTGACTCTAAATCACTCATGAAATCAAGGTACAGACACAAGGCCTAATTCATGTGTCGGCTTATATGGATAATCAGTGACTAAAAGATTTGTGTGTGAAGACAAATCCGGATAATCAATATAGATTGATAGTTCAAAGACAAGTCTACTATACTTTCATGGTTAACCTTGACGAACCTTCACAGGGTATTGGTTCAAGTCGTGAGACACCAATGCTTATACACAATCTTACAGACAATCAAAGATTTACAAAACTTATTTTGAAAATGGTGGAGGAATGTTGGAGATTTTTAAAATAAGAGAGTAAGATCTTTTTGGGTGTAAAAGCCTTAAGAGCTTGTCCCACATTGGAAGTGTGAGGAAGGGGTGGGAAGCTAACCCAAATAGAAAAGGGGATAGTGTCCCACATTGGAAAATGTACAAAGCTAAGTGTCACCACTAAGCTATAAAAGGGGTGGGCAACCTTTGAGTCCCACATTGGAAAAATGTTAAGAATGTGTACACTTAATAAGTACAAATGGAAGATGAAGAGTTAATTCATCTAGCATTTAAGAGGCTATTCAAGAGACCTCAATACGGTGCGAAGCACCGTACGCACACGCACACGCGCGCGCGTGCGGGTGCGGGGCAGTGGGCTGTAGAGGCGCTAGTGGCGCACTTTGCACTTCGCACGCCGCGTGTCCGCAGTGGTAGCGGGTTGCCAGGATTCGTCCAGGTCGGATCGCGGTAGCTCGGGCGCGGTCACTTTTTGGTTGACCCGTGCAAAACCGATTCGGTATTGTTATACCTGTTCGGAAAGGACTTAAGACTGTTGGTAATTAACAGTCATACCTGTTCGTAAATGACTTAATTCAACAGTCATGACTCTTGAAGACAAAGCCTTTCATTTTCTATAAATAAAGGCTGCCTAAAAACGGAATTAAATTGATAACAAAAACCAGTTTCAGATTTCCAGACCCTGCTATTACTCTCTTACAATTTTCAGGAGATACAAATTCTCTTATTCTGTTTTGTGCACATAAACAGAATAAGAACTTGATTGACTGTTCTTCGCTGCTACATCCAAGTGCTGTCTTCAAATATACAAGTTGCAGACAGTGCAATTGCTTCATTGTATCTTGAGTACGGATTTGCCGATTCCCGTTTGTATACCAAAATTCTTCGTGTGGGGCAAATACTGTATTTAGGAAAGTGACATCACGCCTTGAAGTTTTATAGTGACTATTCAGAAATCACATTGTTGTATTGAAGTTGACATTTTTGAGATATATAAAGAGTTCCATTTCTGTATTTGCATTCATAATTTCCAACAGAAATCTCAGGCCTTGACATCACGGATCCCAGATCTGGCATCTTGAACTGTTGGGCAACCTGTGTCGCTCTATCTCTTCGAAGAATAGTATATTTTTTGGTCCCTTGATGGTGACCCTACTAACACCTATAACCCAGCTTCAACATCACCTTGCGACTCTTCTTCTCACTTTTGTTCTGTTTAGAACTCGCATTGGCACCTTGAACACCATCTTCTTTGTCATCATCAAATACTATCTTTTTCTCACCCACTTCCTTCCATTCAACATATAAGGAGAGTTCATAATAGAGATAGTGGAGATAAAAAGTTATAAGATAGACCCTTTAAGAATGAAGAGGCATTTCGATTTGAAGGGGTTTATGTAATTACTTATTTAAGGGGAGATGAAGGTGAGATTGAAAAAATGATGTTTGAGTGGAAATGTGAGGAAATCATAGATATTTCCACGTGGATAGGTTTCTTAAAAAGGACATTTAATGCTTGTAGAGAGTTTTAGAATAATACAGGCATCAGTTTATCCAAAGCCATTTCTCATATCCTCAATGATTTTAATTCTATCGCTCACACCAATTCTTCTCCCAACTGGCAAAAAATTTTGGGACAATTTTCTATGATCAATATTGAGCTATTTAACATCGTCGAACACATTAATAAGGTTCCCAAGGATTTTATTGTACATCCAAAGAATGTTAATGGGGATAATGCTACAAGCTTACGAATATCCGAAGACCAACGCTAGATTACTTCTTCACTTCTAATGCATCTGCTAGATGTGTTAACTGTAACTGAAAATGCACAGACTTTTATTAATTCATCTGTCATGTATATGAAGAGCACTCCTCCACCATAATCAATCATTAATCGTCAAAGAACTTTGTTACATCACGCTTCTAGAGCATAACTTATGGGAAGAGCAACGGATTCTCCTGGTGCTACCGGTTCCACTCCCTTTGATAATACGGCGACATCTCCATTGTCATATGCAAACTCACCTAGGTTTGGTACAAACATAATGAACACACCCTCTCCTTAGCAACAATCATAGCAGCAATAACAATAGCAGTAGCAGATTCAACAAAGGCGGAAAATGATGCAGTTACGTCAGCATTAACAACAAATCCTTTCTCAACAGCAGTTTAGGCAATCTTCGACGACCGGACTTGGGCAGAACTAGTTGTCGCAGCTTCATAATTTGTAGAGTTAGGGTCATAAAATGAAATTCTCTATGCAATTAGGGGTTCAGCAATATCAGAGTAGGCAGCTACCTTCTGGTTCAATTTAGTACGGCATTGGTCAAGGTCAACTCAGCCAAGGAAATCAGATGAATTGTCATTTGAACTAGTTTTCTAGCCCTGTTGATAGTCCATTATTTAATGTTGCTCAGACTACACTGAATACCAATATAATTTCAAACATGTCAGCTATGATGCATCCCAATCACTATTGCCACGAATGCAGTTTGGAATATTTGGTGGTAATCGAAATCTTGCCTCTCAAAATTTGAATGATCAAATGTTTAACACGAGATCAACCAATTCTTGCACTATGATACCTATTCAACAGCAGCAATAACCATAGAAACATGGTTCGCAAGGTGCATTTGGAAACATGCAGCATCAAAATGCACATAGTTTACAGCCTGGTATGGCACCCCTTCAAAACACACAACAACAATCATCCAAATTTTCAACAACAATAGACAAAAAAACCAACAGTGATGTGATATGGCCCTAGTCCCACAATTTAATGTTACTTTAGTTTATGTATCAATATCATCATATATATGTGTGTGAATCAGTTCTGTTGTAGGGTTGTGGTAATTTATTTGGTAGAATTTTAGCCAAATATATATATATATAATTATGTTATTTGAGATCAACTTTTTGGGATTTTTAATACTTGAATATAGTAGATATGAGGAGTCAAGTATCAACATGTTACATGTTCATAATAAAAAATACACAATAGTTAATTTTAAAGAAGTAAGTTTTATGAATTAATATGAAACTTGAAAGAAAATACATTAATAAGGGACTTGATTTTGATTGAGACATTTTCTAAAAAATATGACATGCATCATTAAGAATTTAAATTTAAAATTATTTCAACTTATCCCAATAACCTTGCAAATTCTACACATACATAAACCTAATCATACATATAGATAAACAACACACATAGAAGAAGAAAAAATATTTAAAGGTAATTTTTTTAGATAATCATACCTGTGCAGGAATTTCGCAAATAATTACGGTCAATGATTTCTTCAACCGAAATGAAAGCGGGAATATCTACAAAATATAAGTATGATCATGTGAGTGTAATCCATTTGTTAGACTTTAGATCTGGATCAATTAATATGAATGAAGCTCTACAACAATTTATCTCTATTTTTACCTCTAGGATATAAAATTTCGATTGAAGGTGAATGAAAAGAACTTTGATTTTATTTTGATAGGTAAAAATGGAGATGGCCGTATGTGATGATACATGAATTAATATACACGGTTGTATTATATGTTATATGGAAGGTGAGAAGGTGGAGTATAATGGTTCGGTTGGGAAGTTGAGCAGGCTTGGAGATAGAAGGTTGTGTTTTGGCTTGAGCGAGTGGAGAGAAATCGGTTTCGTAGAGGAGCTGCCTACGTGGACATATATGTTTAGGTATATATAGGTAAACAAAAAGCACATGAATAATGGAGGCTAAAATTCAGGATGCCACGTGGATAGCCTAGATAAATAGGATCCTTTAAAGTTTTGTATTGCATTTTATAGTATATAAAGGATATGCTTCTTATTAGAGAGGCATCATTTAAAAAAAATAGATGAATGTATGAACTCATGCATAATGATACAGGGATATGTTGATGAAGATTAGATACTTAATTAATCCTTATGTAAATAGTAATAATGAAGTTTTAAAAATTAAAAGAGGATGATCTTCGTGTATTAAGTTGTATGTTGTTGTCGATTGGATTTCAGTTATATGTTGTTATCGTAGGGTTTCATGATATTCTAGGGTTACACACTTTAGAGGTTTAATACGTAAATTATGGTTGGGCTATGTAGGTTGTCATTTGGAGTTAACTTGAGACTTTAATGTGTAAAATAAAATATTAATAAATAATATTAAGATAAGGAATGTCGAGTTATTAGCAGAGGTTAAGAAAAATTATGTTTTTGTAAATGTAATTGGATTAAATGTTAATTAGATAAACGAAGAGGATATTCATGGAGGATATTTTATGTTTTTTTAATTAAAATTATCTATTGGTGGGTTTAGTACATTGAAGTTTGGCTATAGGTTGATGGTTACCTAGTTTCAGTGTAATTTGCACATGTGTGATTGGGGCTTATGTTTGTGACTTGAAAAATTATTATATAGTAAAGAGAGAATGTCATAAGTTGAGATACATCACAATGTGAATATATTGAATTTTAATATATAATATTGGGTTGAGTTAAGGGTTGGAATCCCCAAAATGTAGAAGTATTAGTAATAGACTCTATAACAACGAGTAGTAAATTATGGGAGTTTTTAAGGTGATTGAGGTAATGGCTTTATGTCATTTAGCTCGATGAATAATTAATCTACACGGATGTGTATCAGGATATTTTATTGTTTGGGTTTTATTTGTAAGATGTCACACACACGAGTCTAGTGATGGTACAAGATGTTCAGTTGTGTTAATGCTTTAAGTATGAAAAGTAAATATCCTTTTGTTGACCTGTAGAGTATTTACTAGGTCCAAGACTAAGGGATATGTGTTCTTTCATGATATCTAGGTATATGACTAGAGGTGAATTGTATATTGGTATATGTTTTTAGTGATCACAAGGTATAGAACTAGAAGTGGACTGTATGTTGATATGTGTTTTGGTGATCTCTAAGCATGTGAGTAGAGATGATTTATGTATTGGTCCGTGTTAATTTTGTGATCTCTAGATATATGACTACAGGTGGTTTATGTGATTATATATATATTATTTTGTGTTCTTAGGTATGGGTCTAGGGAAGCTTTATGTGTTGTACTATGAGTAAAAGAGTAAGAGAATAAATTAATATTTCTAATTTCATATGACGAGGCAATTGTGATTAAGATTATTGTTGTCAAATTTTAAATGATAAAATTATCGCAAATTCATGGACTATTGAAATATATCAGGTTTGTGTATGGGTCGAATCCACAGAGATTTGGTCAATTTTTATAAACTATTGACTTTCCAAGTAGACAAATGAGTGTAAAGATATTATATAGAGATAAAACAATAATAAAAGAGTGAACACAAATTATGTAACAAGTATGGATATATTACTAGGATTTTAGACCCGCTTACCCCTTTTACAAACTTATGATTATTTAGTCAAACTCACAATTCCCTTTTATAACTTAAAATTGTACCCACTCTTGTCGTGTAAATTTCAGATGATGAAAACGCGAAAGTTTAAATAAATATTTTTATATCCTTTTTAGATGTCAGAAATCCATATTCCATTAAACAGTATCACTTCTAAGCATTAAAATGTCAAACATAAGCATGGACTATGAAAAAATTTAACATAAGCATAATCCATCAGATGTAAGTACATAAAATCAAAAGATGTGAATAATAAATAATTTTAAAGGTTTAAAACATCACTCTCGTGACTATTTTAAATGAGTACTGAATTTTTAAAACATTTTTTTGGAGAAAATGGGGAATTTAAGAGAATTGAACTAATTAAAACATACACAAAATAATTGTGACACCCCGCCTAATAAAATACCGGCTGATCAATCATCTACCAAATTAAAACAGGAGTCTCATATGGTTCATTCTTAGCATCACTGTCGAAAACCAATTTAATTACTAATAACCTATTAGGTTGGCATCAAAATTTTATTTAACTAATCTTTTTAAACAAACCATTCAATTAAACCAATCACAGCAGTTTATAAATATGAAAATTGAAATGAAATAAAATAACCAAACACTCGGTTTAACATAATACAAACAAATCAAATGCCGCACTAAAATGCGGTAAAAGAATAAATAATTACATTTTAGCTATCGTCCCGGAGGTTTCTATGATACCTCCTATCAAGATCTCAAGGATAGAAGAGTCTACAAGAAACCTGCATGCATCCACAGCTGCTACAGAAAACGTCTGACTCAAAGGAATCATCATCCAGGCATTCATGTGTCTGGACACCTATATAAATACATATATATAGCAAAATAGGGGAAAATAGATAAACGGGTCAGAGCCCGAGTTGTGAAAATATTTTGCAAGTGTATAAATGCTATATTTTTAAAATATGACTCATCCCATTCTTAAATTGGTATCGCACTCCCATGAGATACCCCTCACTCCTCTTGTAATAGTGCACACCTATTACATACCGACTTAAACAACCTAGTTAAGCTACCCTGCCTAACTAATCCGCTTCACCTAATCTCTGAAAATCCCTATAAACCCGATTACTAAGGGCTAAACTTCTCCCCATTCTCAACACTGCGCTACATTCGTGTGTGGGGTATCTCGCGAAGTGAAATCCAAACAAGGAACCACCCCGATACACTACTACCTAACGATGTTGATTGTCGAGATCCATCAGGCCCTCATCATATAAGGTATATATAAACTTATATATATATATATATATATATATATATATATATATATATATATATATATATATATATATATATATATATATATATACATACACATGTATATTTAATTACATATGATTCTCACTTTAATATACAAATCAAATTTTAAGTCCGGATAAAATCTCCAAGAATGAGAATAGATCCTTATTCATTTAACTCTTTACACTAGTTAAAGATATATGATATATTGTCCTTATATACAGGCAATATAATATCAACAGTAAGTATAATAACCACCCCACTGAGCTATAACTCAAGGATGCAGTCTCATAGTGCCTATCTGAATTCGGGTTTACTCACTCAACCATGGTATCAGGCCAGACTCACTCTTGCTCATGGTAAAAACACACAACGGTGGAGGCGATCATATTCCCTCTGCAAGTGGAGTACACACATCGCACTCGTATATGGGACGATATGACTTGGGGATATACTCTCCTCGCTCCTCAAGCCAGGGGATTCACCCACATCGCGTAACCTCCCTGGATCGTACTAGAGAAAATATATAATCTGGTTGTTCCAACCCTATGCCAAAGGAAAGCCCTTGGAACTAGCCTCTAAGATATAAATATACCAGTCACACATGGATATATATATGTATTTGTATCATACTATATATATTATATTCACATCATATATATAATCTATATCACTCCTCAAATATCTATATATCAGGTTATAATTGCCAATCTCATATAGCGATAGCCAATAACCTTGAATATTCCCATTCGTAATAGTATATAAGCACTCATACACTTAAAATACTAAACCCAAAAGTATTCCCTCACTGGATATATAACTCGTACTTGAATCACTTTTAAGGATTTATATGTCCTCTGAATATACCAATTCATACTAATTAAATAAGTATAATCTCAAATTATCTTAGTCCCATATGTATTGCATTTCATATGACATTAGTCGTCAATAGATGTATCGGATAACCGCTCAGTCATCTTCACCCTATATATCCAAAGTCCATCATGGTCTCCTCATAGGATTTACTCAAACACAATCGACATAATTATCCTAACCACATAAATATTCTTACATACTCTTGCCGAATTATTTTCTCGAATGTCTCTCATCCTAAACATTCATTAGTTTCGCACCCCGGATTGTACCCTTAACTAACACAAGGATTGTATGCAGCTCCTCAAGTCCTTTAGGTCATAACCCTCTACAATCCACTAATTTAGAAGGACCCTAAATTTAAAGCCCAAAAAGTAAAAGGGATAGAAAACTCCAAATTCTTGGGTAGAAAATAGAGTACCGGTCGATCGATCCCTGACCCCCGATCGATTGTGAGATGGAATTATGTCTAACGAGACAACCATTAGCCTTTTTTTCCTTGACCGATCACACCAGTTCTTGTGAAATTCAGTTCTCCAAAATGCCAAAATAACAACCCAACCTCCATTTGTTTGGTTTCTAATCCCAACCAACAACACTCCAATCATCTAATCATTGATTTCTAACTAATACATCAATTATTTGGAGGATTAAACCAATTTTCTTAGGTTTCAATCCTAAAACCATTTAAGCCCTAGTTTGATCATTTCTCCCATTTCTAACCATTTTACACTTCATTATCATGGGTTTAACACTATAAATCATTAAGTGTTTATGCTACATCAAATTGCAAACTTAAGCCCAAATTTATTTTACGGGTCCTAACCCAAAATTATATAGTTTACCAACTATAATATGAGATATACTCACTAAATTAAATAAAGGAAGTAAACACTTGCCTCATGGATAAAATCCGACGACCTCGAGTCGAATCCCGTGGAGTTTGGCCCGAAATCTCCTTCTCTCTCTTCCTTTTCCTTCTTCGTTTATTTTATCTCTTTTCTTTCTTTCTCCCACTCTCTCGTGCCTTTTATAGGAGAGAAATAAGGGTTTATCCCTTATAATCCAAAAAATGACTCGTTTACTCAATTGCGAGTCCCTCTTGGTCCAAAAACTCCCAGAACCCAAACACTACTCCCGGATACTCAATTCGAACTATCTCGGCCATTCCGAAACCAGCCGCACACTCAAAATATCCATCTGAGTCAATTAACTAAATTTCACTAATTAAACCCAACGCATCTCAATACGGAGTTTCCAATTAAAATATTATCCTTTATCGCTTTACCCAACATCGACATATAATAAAATAATCCAACTCATTTATTTAATCCCAAAATTAAATGAGACACACATCGTTAAACATCTAACCCTCATAAACTCCAAAAATTATTATTCACGAAAATTCCTCAAATTTCCAAATTACACCCATTTATGTAATTTAGACATCCATAAAAGTGTAGGGTATTACATTATCCCCCCCCCCCCTTACAACGTAATTTCATCCCCGAAATTTGGATACGACTGGTACTACCAACCTCAGATTTCTACTCACTCTTCATTCTGCAAACAAAGGTCGAAGTTACTAATCGAAACTGTACCCTACCATATACTCATTCTCGGTACCCACCCATCTCAAGGCTTATACTCTAACACACTAGCTTAACATATTTATATGCTACGACAGTACCTCGATCGTAAAGTTGATTTTGATGTCACATCGTACCTTGTTCTTTTATAAGTGCATATAAAGAGAACGAGCCTATAACCGCCTCTCCAACATCTTGAAAAGCCGATACTCTCGCTTACACTCTAAGCATCCGTTCATCTTCAAAATGACATCCAATTTCCCTAAAAAATAAACTTCACCAGCGCTTAACCATCCCCGTCAGTCTCTTCGCTTATCTTAGGTGTACTAACTCTTGTTGCACCTATACTATTGGGTTGTCGCGTGCCTCCTACGACGTTCAATCCATCATAATCCAAATGCAAATCCATATATAACTGCTCCATAGCATATTCTCTAGATTTATATACTACACCCCTTCTATTTTGGATGATATATAAAGCCAACTTACCAAGGTGCCCATACACCTTATCCGTGTTGGTCTGCACAACCACTGTAAATGTCACAGACATAACACTATCTTTAAAAATGGGCCTCACTTTCTTGGCCTGGTATTCCTAACCCGAATACTTCAAAATCCAATCTTCCTGTACCTAGAAATGCAATCCTTCAGAAATTCAACCCACCAATCTTCTTATGGTTAACTCACAACTATCTCCTTACATCGGTGCCACTAGTCCTTCTAACCTCACTTCCCAATAATTCTAAGATCGATGTGTTCCCTACACACGTAAAAGAGTATTATACTAACTATATCCCTAGTTCCCAAGACCTTTCTCAATTTTTGACATTTTCTCGATTTCATGCGTGGGATGTCTCGCAAAGCGAAATCCAAACAAGGAAGCCTCCTGTTACACTAATTCCTCGCATCTTCGGTCATTGAGATATAATGGCCTAAGGAACACCAGTGGGACATTCTAAAATCTTACCTCACTAACCTACTAACACTCTTCTACTACTATGTCTTTACAATTTGGCAAAAAGGAAAGTCTAGCTAATCGGGGTGCCTACTCTCTGCAAAGGTGTTACGAACATTCTACCGAAAATATACTTCCTCTGAATTAGCCTTCTCTTCAAGTCCAGGTTATAAGCCTCAAATAAATTTCTCTAATTCCTGCCTCACCCATATACTTAAGGGAGAGAACCATTTCAGTGCTTTTTTCATAGCACTTCCATCTTTATAAGCATACAATCATCACACGGCTCTCAGTTTATAGTATATTATCCACACTAAGTAACTTATCATCAAAACCAACATCCTTGCATCCTCTAACATCTCTCCATTCCCGACGTCGTTAAGGTTCATGCGTGGAGTGTCTCGCAAGCAAAATCTAAACAAGGAACCCCTTTGATACACTACTACTTAACTTTATCGATCGTGGAGGTCCATTACCTTCAAATATGCAACTGGGATACTCCCATCCCTCTTATCAACAAGATGTGGTCTGAACTCCTACTTCTTTTAAGCAGCCATACCATAAGCGCTAGTACTAACACTAAGTCATTTGCACAATCAGCAACGAGCTTAAACTCATAGCTCAACTATAAAGAATGCATACCTTAAATCATATATAAGGTTGCCACTTACTCAAAGCATGATAATGAAACATCTACTCATCGAAGTCTCATCCAAACATATTATAATGGAGAGCTCAATCTGTATCCAGATGAGATATTGCAACAATAACCTATTCCACCCTGAAACCATGGATACAATAGTCCTGCAATCATTAGCCTGCTATTGCTCCGATAATACAATGACATTACTCTTATAATAGTACCATACTCGTATAATACATACAAAATGAGATGTGAAAACCAGATACAATTTCAAAATAGGACCCTCTACCACGGAAAAACATATAGATATACCCTATATAATGTTATCGATAATAGTAGTAAACTCGAATCACGCACACAAAGTACTGTGACTCAGTCTTGCCACACGGAATATACTTCCTTCATCCGATATGAAACTCATAACAAATAACCTTGCCTATCTCCCCGATCACTCCATTTGGTTTTTAGGCATAGTACACTTTCCTTAACCGAACCAAATCTACTTTAATAAATCCTCCATTCAAGCACCCCAATTTTATCCTTTAAGTCCTACCGGGCAAGGACCATCCGTGATTCAACACTCTACATCACCCTATTCCCCATCTCTGGCCCTCCTGGTCTTGTTCAGGTTATCAGTATTTCGGACTCTATCGCCTCGACCTGATAATCACCTCCGTAGTCCCCTTAACTTCTTCGTCAAAAGGAAACTCCACCACCGGCCTCAACAACCTTGTTTCAAAGAATTCCCCAGGTGGATGTCCACCAATGGGGTTCCACAAGCACAAATTCTCCATAAGTGTTAAAAACACTTACTAGTGAACCTATCATTTTTTAGAAGGGCTCCCTCTTCATTGTACCTACCTTAATTTGGTATAAAGTTCACTTATCCTTGTAACTCCTCCTTCACTATTGGTCTCTGACCGATCCTTGTGTCAATATCCCAGAAACTACATTCCTTTTATTCCTGAAAACCAAAGTAACTAACGGTTAAAACCATCTGTAAGATCCCTCTATGAGCAAAACATCCTGCTCCCCCGAATATGGGAACCACCATTCCCACCATTTCAACATTTCTCGAACGAGTGAAAAAATTTCCTCGCATTTCCACCTTGTCGTAATTCCATACCCTTCTCTAAGACAAAGCTTTTGAGCCTTCTACTTCCGTCGAATCACGTTACACTGACTCCGTATAATTTAACTTCAACGTATAGTCCTTATCGAAGACCTTTCAAACCTTTTCCCTAGTTTAACTTCACCGGGTAATTCAGCTTTAGCACCACTCTCTCTCACTATAGTGGTAATTGGATACTTATAACTACTATACTTTAGTGGTCATTGTAGGAATCCACGAAAATGATACAAAGGGAGTGACCTTTACTGCGGTCCTCGTCCTCAACTTCAACTTATATCTCCAACTAAGACACACCTCTTGCTGACCTTGAAATGACCCTCCTGTGGTCGCTCTTCATCGACCAACACATAAATCTCAAACGGGAGCGCAAAAAATTTAATATAATCTTATATAATGCCAGGAGAACAAAATCTCATAAGAGGAATCAACAATCTTAATCATAAGGCTCTATATCAAATTGAGAGCAACACTGAAAGCGTAGTATGTCCGCACAGATTTCGAAGTACACTAGAACCTGATGTTCTGATACCATCTGTGACACCCCTCCTAATAAAATATCGGGTGATCAATCCTATACCAAATTAAAACAGGAGTCTCATATGGTTCATTCTCAGCATCACTGTCAAAAACAAATTTAATTACTAATAACCTATTAAGCTAGCATCAAAATTTGATTGAACTAATCTTTTTAAACAAACCATTCAATTAAACCAATCACAACAATTTATAAATACAAAAACTGAAATGAAATAAAATAATCGAACACTCGGTTTAACATCATACAACCAAATTGAATGCCGCACTAAAAGGTGGCAAAAGAATAAATAAATACATTTGGGATATCGGCCTGGAGGTTTCTACAATACCTCCTATCTAGATCTCAAGGATAGAAGCATCTACAAGAAAATTGCATGCATCCATAGCTGCTGCACTAAACGTATGACTTAAATTAATCATCATCCAGGTGTCCCTATATCTAGACACCTATATAAATACATATATACAGAAAAAGAGAGGGAAATAGATAAACGGGTCAGGGCCCGAGTTATGAAAATATTTTACAAGTGCATAAATGATATATTATTAAAATATGATGTATCCCATACTTAAATTGGTATCACACTCCTATGAGATACCCCTCACCCGTCTTCTAATAGTGAACACTTATCACATACCTATTTAAACAACCTAGTTAAGCTACCCTGCCTAACTAATCCGTTTCACCTAATCTATGAAAATACCTATAAACTCGAATACTAAAGGCTAAACTTCTCCCCATTCTCAACACTGTGCTACGTTCATGTGTGGGGTGTTTCGTGAAGAGAAATCCAAACAAGGAATCCCCCCTGATACACTTCTACCTGGCAATGTTGATCGTCGAGATCCATTAGGACCTCATGACATAACTAATATATAAATGCATATATATATATATATACACACACACACACACACACACACACACACACACACACATAATTCTCACTTTAATATACAAATCACAATTTATGTTCGGATAAAATCTCCCGGAATGAGAATAGATCCTTATTCATTTTACTCTTTACACTAGTTAAAGATATATGATATATTGTCCTCGCATATAGGCAATATACTATACACAACAAGTATAATAACCATCCCATCGAGCTATAACTCAGTGATGCAGTCTCATAGTGCCTATCCGAATCCGGGTTTACTCACTCAACCACGGTACCAAGCGAGACTCACTCATGGTCTGGGTAAAAACACACAACGGTGGAGGCGATCATATTCCCACTACAAGTGGAGTACACACATCACACTCGTACGCGAGATGAGATGACCTGGGGATATACTCTCCCTGCTCCTCAAACCACGAGATTTACCCACATCGTACAACCTCCCTGGATTGTACCAGATAAAATATATAATCTGGCTGTTCCAACCCAACGCCAAAGTAAAGCCCGTGGAACAAGCCTCTAAGATACAAATATACCAATCACACACAAATATATATATGTATTCGAATCATATTATATATATTGTATTCACACCGTATATATAATCTATTTAACTCCTCAAATATCTATTTATAAGGCTATAATTGCCAATCTTATTCCCATTCGTAATAGTATATAAGCACTTATACACTTAAAATACTAAACCCAAAAGTATTCCCTCACTGGATATATAACTCGTACCTTAATCACTTTTAAGGATTTATATGTCCTCTGAATACACCAATTCGTACTAATTAAATAAGTATAATCTCAACTTATCTTAGTCCCATATGTATCGCATTTCATATGACAATATTCGTCAATAGATGTATCGGATAACCGCTCAGTCATCTTCAACCTATATCTCCAAAGTCCATCCTGGTCTCCTCGTAGGATTTACTTAAACACAATCGACATAATTATCCTAACCGCATAAATATGCTTGCGCACTCTTAACTAACCTAAGGATTGTATGCAGCTCCTCATGTCCTTTAGGTCACAATCCTCTATAATCCATTAATTTAGAAGGCCCCTAAATTTAAAACCCAAAAAGTCGAAGGGATAGAAAACTTCGAATTATTGGGAAGAAAACAGAGTACCGGTCGATCGGTGCCTGACCCCCGGTCGATCGCGAGTTGGAATTATGCCTAACCAGCAAACTAGTAGCCCCTTTTTCCTTGACCCGATCTACCGTTCCTAGGGCCGCGGTCGATCGGTCACACTAGTTCTTGTGAAATTCAGTTCTCCAAAATGCCAAATAACAACCCAACCTCCATTTTTTATGGTTTCTAATCCCAACCAACAACATTCCAATCATATAATCATTGATTTCTAACCAACACGTCAATTATTTGGAGTATTAAACCAATTTTCTTAGATTTGAATCCTAAAACCATTTAAGCCCTAGTTTTATCATTTCTAACCATTTTACACTTCATTATCATGGGTTTAACACTATAAATCATTAAGAGTTTATGCTACATTAAATTGCAAACTTAAACCCAAATTTCCCTATTTTTTTTTTACGGTTCCTAACCCAAAATTATATAGTTTACCAACTATAATATGAGATATACACACTAAATTAAATAAAGCAAGTAAACTCTTGCCTCATGGATAAAATTCGGTGACATCGAGTCGAATCCCGCGGAGTTTGGCCCGAAATATGCTTCTCTATCTTTCTTTTCCTTCTTCCTTTCTTTTCTCTCTTTTCTTTCTTTCTCCCACTCTCTCGTGCCTTTTAGAGGAGAGAAATAAGGGTTTATCCCTTATAAGCCCAAAAATGACTCGTTTACTCAATTGCGAGTCCCTATTGGTCCAAAAATTCCAGAAACCCAAACACTACTCCAGGATACTGTATTGTAACTATCTCGACCATTCTGAAACCAACTGCACAGTCGAAACCTCCATCTGAGTCACTTGACTAAATTTCATTAATTAAACCCAACACGTCTCAATACGGGTTTTCCAATTAAAATATTATCCTTGTCGCTTTACCCAACAGAGACATGCAATAAAATAATCCAACTCATTTACTTAATCCCAAAAGTAAATGCGACACACATCGGTAAACATCTAACCCTCATAAATTCCCAAAATTATTATTCACGAAAATTTCTCAAATTTCCAAATTACACCCATTTATGTAATTTAGACATCCATAAAAGTGTTGGGTATTACAATAATCATGGTAAATTTCACCTCATTCTAGCAATTTAAATTAAATTAGCATCGAAATTAAAACACAAAATTACAAGATGAAATACCGATTCTCATTAATAATAATCAACTTCAGAATTAAAGTCCCCATATTTGAATGTCGATACGATAAAGTCCGTTCCAGATTTGTACACAAATTATTTTAGGAGCACCAAAAATAAAAAATACAAAGATTTGCTATTTTTGGTGCCCTTAAAAATTACACTTTAAAAAATCCTCCCCTATACAAGTTTCTCTTCCTAAATGTGTCGGTTGCAAACATAATATGTGTATCCTCAAATTTAAAAATGGACTCTTCATTTATATCCCCACACTTTGTTTGTATAAGACAAAGAGGAAAGAGGGACAAACCAACCTATGGATACACAAATAGACACTCAGATTAAAAAATACAATGTGGACTATTGGTTTGAAAACACGGGTCTCAAAATCGGGAAAGATAAGGGTACCAAACAAAAGGATTAAAAGCATAAAAAGACAAATTCAAAAAAAAAAGAAAAAAAAAAGAATAATGGGAGAAGGGAGAATTCTTATATGAGTGGAAATAAATAGTTATGGGAGAGAAATAATAAAAAAGGAAAAGAGAAATGGTGGACTTAATAAAGAAAGAAAAGTAAAAAAGTCATAAATAGAATAAGATAAAAAAAATTAAAAATAATAAAAAGGAATAGGGAGGAGAGATATGTCGAGTCAAGAAATAAACAAAGGAATGAGAGAATTGTTTTTTAATAAAAGAATAGATAGGACAACAAAATGAATAAAAAGGCAGAAGCACATGACAAAATCATGGAAGAAAAGAGACATTGTAGTGGAGAAACAAGATAAAACAAAAGAATAAAAAATAATTAAAAAAAGAAAAAGACAACCAAAACCAAAACCACAAAACATACCACAACTTAGGACAACTCAACAAAAAAGGGGAGAAGGTGGTACACGTGTGAAAATGGCAAAGATAAGGGGACCACACACTAGGAGAGGCACGCGCGAGTGGGACTGGGTAGACGCGCACTTGGGCGACGCACTAAAGAATAGGGGACATGCCGTGGGCGACGCGCTGAAGAATATGGGACATGTCGTGGGAGACGTGCAATGGATGCACGAGTGGGAAACTTCTAGCCAGACGCGCCTTGGATTAAAAATTACATGGGTTGGGAGGGACTCGACCCCTTGACCTATATCTTAGCCAAAATATGCCATTCCCATTGAGCCAAACAAGGCTTCTGATTTAATAATGGCAAAAATAATATTTATCCCCTAAATAAAACCAGGTTTCCATAATTACATTTAAAACCCCAGATGCCATAACTTTCACAAATGACCTTGGATCGATGCACCCCAATAACTGTAGTGACCCACATTAGGCCCAATAATATTTTAATAGTGCTCGGGTCACGGGGATTACCTTCGGGATTTGGCCTGGGACTTTGACTTTGACTTTCCACATTTATTATTTCTTCGTTTGAGCTCCGATTCAAATGTCGTTGTACCCAGGCGTACCTTGATTCAAGGCCTACAATTTTTGTGATAGTCTAAGCTTAAGATTGGTCACCTGAAGTTACCATTTCCCCCTAAAGGTGCATAAGTGACATTTTCTTTCCAAATTGCATCCAGACTTCGCCGCTTGCATTCTAAACCTATCAATACAGAAAATAAACATTGCACAAGCGACTATTAATGAATATTTAAGGTAATGATTATAAATGAGCATGGGGTTCAAAATTTCATTATTAACCTGAATTATGTTTGATTTTATATTTTTCTTTTAAATAACAAAAAATGACTCTAAAAACTCTTTATTATGATGCAACGGGACTAACAAGTCCAAGATTTGGGTATAAATAATACAAAATAATGGTGCCAATAACTATTACCTACATATTATAGGCACTATTGGTTATATTAATAATATTATATAATGGTGTGATGGTTTTAAGATTAGTATGTGGGAGATGAAAGGTTCTAGTATTTTTAGTGATTATGTTTGCATCATTGTACGTCTGGGATGTAGTGTCATTTATCTATTGAGTATGTGTGTGTAGATGACCTATACTGCTAACTTGATTGAATTTTTGTGTGAACACTATGTTATGTGCATGCCTGGTGTTGGTTGGCTATGGTGAGTCTGTTTATGCAAAACCTAGCCATAAGGATATAGTAGTGGAGATTTGTATGTACATTCTTGTATATACTAGTCTAGTGTTAGCTAGCTCTATTGAATCCGTGTAGAACCTAGACTATTAGGTTATAGCATCAAGAATTTATTTTCCCCCATCATATGTGTGACTAGTGTTGGTTGTATATAGTTATGGTATGTGTGGGATCTAGATTGTCAGACTATGGTGACATAAAAATTATTTTAATTACGTCATGAGTATGTGAGATGTTGTGAGAGCGATTGGTTGGCTATAATGATGTAATTATTTTTATTGGTATGTTAGTACGGGTGGTACATCACGAGTATGTGACGGGTCATGAACAATTATTTTTATCTATATTGATGTAGGTTATGGTAATGGTATAGTTATATACACTAGGACACATCCCTTATATATAGGGTTACGAGTTAGACTAAATGACAATAATGATTTGGTTGTTTATATATGTATGATGATTATAAACACCCCATTATGTTCCCTAATGATGACAACAACTTGTTGTAACCTACCCAGGTCCAAATAAAGACCAAACCTCAAGGTAACCTAGAAATACCTCACGAAAATGCCCAACGAAAATTCTCAAAAACAAATCATCCAAGCATAGCCTAACCGGCTCAGAATAAATCGAAAATCAAGGAAAATTTCTCTTGATCGATTAATCCTTATGATCATAATATATAAATGATCGGTCCTATGAAAGGACAAATAAGACACGTGCGCTGGCAGTGTGCATATAAAAAGAGGCCATCCCTACCATTTTAGCAAATATTAACTCTGGTTTTAAATGCTAGCTTTTTACCCATAATTATTTCACTCTAAAAAGACCCCAGAATTCTCTCCTTGTACCTTCAAAACCCCTTCCAAACATAGATCTAAAGTGAAAACCCAAGGTCCTAACTTATTTCTCTTTATATAAACCCAAAATAGGCAAAAAGACTAATTTTATATCTTTATTATATTCTTTTCTTACAAAGGTAATTTATATTATTATGGCCTTTGATCCACACCAAAAGAGGTTGATTTCAAGATGAAATGTTTCTAAAATGAAAAGGAGCATGGGTAGCGTTATAGATACGATTCTTCTCACTATTTTATTTTAAGTATTGATATAAAAAGGTTTTGTTGTGATGCAAAACCACTCAAATTTCTTATTCTCTTCTCCTCTTTCTTCCTTTAGGTGTTAGTTTCTCTAAAGATCGTGTACGAACTATGTTGACTTTGATTACACCTATGATGGATACACAAGCTTATTAGAGAAGCCCGATCTCTAAATCTCAAGCCAAATCTTATACACAATAATTCATTTTTACCTTTAATATTGTAAAAAATCAAAAACCAAACAAAAAGCTTCAAAACCATAATATATTCTATTATATGTTAGAGGATCACAACTTTTATAACCTTTCGTCTGCCCAAACTTTTGTAGCAACTAATGTTATAAATTTTTGAGAGTCTATATATTCTCTGACAAGACAATTGATATTTTATGATTATAATAAATTTTTAAAGATATACAAAATCAAAGATAATGAACAAATTAATTATACATAAGAAGTCGTACTTGTATTTCTTTTCAAACATCCACCTTGCACGTTTTTTAGAATGTTGCGCCAATTAGAATATGATACTTGGATATGATCATGGACCCATTTACCAAGTCGGGCCATGAATCGACATTTATTACAACCTTCTACTTGATTATGTTTATTTATCTTAACTACAATTATTGAGTTAATAGATAACCCATTTGAGCCCTCACATGGGTCGAAGATATCAACTTCATTTGAAATTATTCTAATATTTTAATTCATGTTAGATATATGATGCATGCTAATAAAATTGGATTCCCGTATTACATGGAGAACAAATATATCAATGTATTTGGAATATATGTACAATATCATTTTACAAATAAGACATGATTATATTCATGATTAATATCAATTTAGAAATGAAACTAAGTCATATTCAACTTTAAATGGAGATAAGATAGCTCACAAGCAACAAAAACACGAAAACATGTCTAAAATTCTTATACATGATAAGTTAAAATTAAAGTAGTAAATATTAATAAAAAATCATAAAAGTCAGTTACAGCTTTAACTATAAGTCTTGAAGCAAATTCTTCAAATTTGAATTATATTCAAGAATAGATTAATATATTGAAATAACCTCATGTTTGTCAACGCTCGTTAATATCCACGGTGCATGTAAAATGATAGACGAACCATTGTCTTTAAAATCCTCTGAGTAGAACACATGATATGATTTAGATGCAAGAATTAATGGATATTTGCTTGTCATATCCTTACTCTTTAGCTCACTTACATTTACAATCATCATATTCAAGTTTGAAACGATTAACATTGTCCTCGGGTCTCAACCAATCTCTAATAATAACCAAACAATTTTAAAAGATCTATAATCCAACTCAAATATTTCAAGAACAGTGCCAACATATGTTATCTATCCTTCATTGTAATTCATATATTTTTCATTTAAGTTGAACTTCGTGATGACCCTCATTGACACGCCTCCATTTTAGGTTACCCCTAAGTCGTCATACTCACGTATGAAAATTTTAAATCCATTCATCCGATACCTATTATATGATTGAACAACATATAATGGCCGCATTTTTTAGCTGGCAAATTGTGGTACCACTCAATCAATCTCGCTTTTAATAACCACAGAAAAGGTTACTAATCTTTTCTCTATATATGGAAAATTTTACTATGTATTATAATTAAGAACATACCTCGTTAATCAACCATGGGATAAAACGCTCACTTTTTTCCTTTAGGGTAGCCTTTTTTCAATTACAGCTAGATGTAGATTCTTGATAAAAATCATATTTTCTACACTAATTCAAATGCACACACTTAGGCATCCTACTTCCTACTCCAATATACACATAAAGTATTTTCCAACTAAAAATAAATAGTATTGATACACTTACTTCTTCCATTCATCCACTTCACATGATTGTTGCAACACCCATCTACATGCTTGTGATAAAAGACCCCCTCCTCTGCATTCATCACATTTATCTTCGATGAGAAAATCTTCATGAGTAAATTTGGAACTTCCTTCACTAAGTGTTGGCATGTACTCCATGCAATAGAGAGTCGATTCTTCTATTATATATTTCTCTACAATTCTACCTTCAATATACCTCTTATTATTATCATACTTCTTGTAATGTGTTATCAACCTACACATAAAAAATATATTAATTACAAAAAACAAAAATTTTGTCAAAAATAAAAAGTTTCGCAAATCATTTATTATTTAATTAGTTATTGTAAGAATACATCTTCATATATCATATCATCCCATAGATCAACATTTCATATGCTAAGTGTATAATGAGGTGGATGGTAATAACAAAAAATCCAAGTGAAAAATATTCCTCCAAAACATATAAAGCCTCAAACAATTATCAAGTCCTTATTTTTTGGATAAGCCGTCTCAATAATCAATAATAATAAATATTGCATAATTACATGATAGTCATGTGACATGAGTCCCTTCAATCCAAGTGGTTGTAAAATCATATAATTAATTAAGAATGGAAAAATATCTTAGAAGCTTTATCTTTTTAAAGTATGAAACGTTTTTTACTCAAAGCATATTCAACCATTAGTTTTATAGTTTTTCCTGAACTTTCATTTGTTGTCATTCACATCTTCTTCTTGATCCCCTTGGTATCCATATTTGTTCGTGCCTTTTTGTTATCTTTGGTTTTGTATTTTACATCTAGAATGGTGGATGAAAGAGGATCGATGACGTTCTTATCGATGTGCATAACATTTAGATTATGACAAACCATACTCTCTTTCCAATAGGGCATTTCAAATAAAAATAGATATTTGATACCATGGATTAGTAACATCTCTAACCACATCCTTACCCCTTTTACATTTTCTTTTTACTCCTAAAATATGTTTACAAATTCTCATATTGATGGATTTTACCTTCTTCTCAACCTCTGAACTAGATAACCTTCATGGAACTTTATGATGTTTAACTTTGTTAATGAAATCATGTTTTTTCGCATTGAACTTGTGATCTTAAGGAAGGAATCTTGAATGACCACATTAACATATTTTCCTACTACTTTTAAGTCGTTCATAGTCTACTTCTTCCTCATAAACTAGGAAAACTTAAAATCATGAATCACGTAGCCCGATAAAGTTTCGTATGCAGTATAATCATGGACCGCCCATAACAACATTTCTCTCAAAGTAAAACTAGTTTTCGTATAAGAGTCATACATAGCTACAACTTCAATCCATAATGAGAGTGTGCTACAGCGGAATAATGCGACTTCTCAAATAAATCCGATTTTAATTAACCCAAATTTTAGTTAAACCCTAACACATGCATCTAGGTGATTTGATAACATAAAACCAATAATCATGCAAAGGAAACCAATTTCAGGAAAAATCCCCGAAGGGAAAAACCTTCAATTTAACTATAATTGTATATCGCAGCTTGCACTATTATAACGAAATAGATTTTGACACGTGAACACCCGCAGGTGTCGATTAGTGTCGTCAACAATGAATTATGTGCAGCAATCCATAAGAACCATAGTCCTATCTTCAGCCCATGAATACCGCAACACTCCCTATGAACCTCAGTCCAAATCAACAAAGAATCTTCACGCAGCAAGATACTCAATGACATGCAGACATATGATTTAGATTTACCCTCTACAAGAGCGATATCAACAAGATCTTATTTTACGTTCCAAAACAATTCACTAAAGGATTGGCATATTTTATGAATTGTAAAAACAAAGGGTTAAACCTCTAAAGTGAGAAGACAAATTCGTATTGTTGTTTGCAGAAAATGTAGACAGTTTTTGCACAAGTTTTCTTATAAAAAACGGAGTTGGAGAGTCCTATTTATAAAAGACTTAAGGCAGCGGCTCGTTCCAATGAGATTGGATGTCGTTCGAAAGAGATCCAATGTCGTTTGATATATTGCGCGACAAGCCATGTCGTTCGAACGAAAGTAAAATAAAATATTTTTTTTCTTTTTCTGGATAAATTCACCGCCTTAAAAACTCCGAAAATTATATTTTTGACGAAAAACATTAAAAACTCCGCTCCAACACTTAGAAAATATTTTGTGAAAAATATCCCAATATCCTAAGTGAAATTCTAAGGTATTTAAACACAACCTTACCAAAATTAATCTCGCGGCGACTTCTTTGATGAAGAACTTTGATATTCGGGTCCATCTTGATGCTTGAATGATCTTTAATATTTCTTCGACGGTTGTAGCGGTATATGACATACTCTAATGTAAACAGGATTTACAAAATATGTCCTTACAAATATCCGTCTATGTCTATGCCGAAAAAAAATAAAAAATAATCTTAATTATCAAATCAAAATGCCTATACAAATCTAATACCCTCTCATTAACCAAAAGTGAAAAGGTACTTGAAATGCAAGACAATCTGTTCTTCAAAAATCTTCATCAATCTTCAAATATCAAAGCTTTTCTCATCGGTGTGCAACATAATGATCTTCACTTTTGCACCTACACACATGAGATAAAGTAAATACCTTAGTGACGTATCGAGTTTGAAATGCTATAAATATATCAATCAATATAATCAAATCTCCCCCATAATGCAAACTCCCCCATAATGTGTTCTCCCCCTTTTTCATTTGTCCGAAATAGACAAGGAAAAGAATAAACAAACAAAACATGGAGTGTCACGACAAACAACAAAAATATGGATCAAACTACGTGCATATAGCGGAAATACTCAAAGGATCCACAAACTATTTTTTATTTTTTATTTTTTTCAAACAAAACAATTTACAAAAATCACAGAATGAATAACATTAAGACAACCAAATCATGGATATGGAATGAATGGGTGTGAACAAATTCAATAGGCAATAAAACTCAATCAAACATATGTGAACGATGCATAAGTGTATGTAACACCCCATAATTTTGAGGGTTTAATATTTAATTATTTTTGGGAGTTATAAAAATATTTAAATTGGAGAAACTTAAATTCATGAGTTGGAGAATTTAATTGAGTGAGCCGAATTATTTATAATTAGCGACTTTTAAGTTAATGGTTCAAAATCTCATGTGTCGCATTTTGAGCTCGAAATTTGGTGATGTCGAAAAGTATTTTGGATGGCAATTCTGAGTGCGCGGTTGTGTCCGGATGGGTCGATATAGTCAGAAAAGAGTACCCGGGGGTAGTAATTGGGTCTCGGGGTATTTTTGGGCATAGCCGGGCCCATACGGGGTGAATTGGGCCACTTTAATTAAGCCCATTAGGTGAAAAACGGGATTTAAGGGTTTTTAACCTAATTGGGAGATTAAGGAATGGCAGCCACCCTAACTCTAAACCTAGGGTTTGAGAGGGGATTTGGGGGAAAACAAATCAAGAGCAAATTGGAGGTTATTGGAGCCAAATTAAGGGACATCAACAACGGATCAGACCATACGAATAATTCTAGGCAAGTAGTTAACTGCTGCGATTTCTAAATTGATGATAATCAATTCACATCATAGTGATGCATAAACCAAAATTCGTTTTGGGGATAAATGGGTACAAAATGGGGTTTTTGTTCATGAAACTATTGAATGAGATTCATAGTATAAATTGATGTGTTGAACATATCTGAGTATAGATATTTAATTGGAATATGAATTCAGAATATAAATTGGGGAAAATCTGGATTTGGAATTTGGTTTGTAGAATAAGATTGATGAATTTTAATGGAAAACCCATTTCGAAAATTGTGAGATAAGTTGAGAAATTTATATACTAGAGGGTGCATATGATGTATAGGATCAAAGTTTCTATGTTTATGTGATAGGATGACTTGATCAGGGGTAGAAATTAAGGTTTACAAACCTTGAATTTTCATTAATGGAGTAATGCAGTGGGGAAGAAGAGCTGCCCAGGTTGATCGATCGATCGATCGGGGGCCATCGATCGATCGACGGTCACAGGAACTTGACAGTTCGGCCAGTTTGTTAATTAAGAGGATTTTATTTAATATTTAATGCCTTGATTTTATTTAGTGATAAATTCATATGGACACATATTTCCTTAACAATTATAGGGTGATATAATTGGGATTAGGAGGGTGTGAACGGTATGACATGAGATGAACGAATTTGGAGAAATAATTCATAATTATTGATATTGGGCCGCGGAATAATATTCGGGTATGCTAATAATTATAGGTAAATATAATTGGGGAAATTATGGAGATGAATGTGTGACACAATGTGGGCGAATATGTGAGAATGAAATTTTGAGATGTAAAATGGACCAAGTGAGCGAGTCCGGGTATGTTGGTTAAGTGAAACCAAAGTATTAAATTAATTATTGAGAGAGGGTAATTAATTTGGAGTCAGAATATAGACTCGGAAAATATTAAGGTATGGGCCAAGTGAGCGAGTCAGGGGATAATGGTTGTGTGACAACAAAGTTATTAAATTAATAAGGGTGATAATAATTTTTATTAGAGTCGGACCACAGACTCGAATTTGTGTTGATTAATTAATGTGTAAATTAATTAAATAAGGGTCAGATTGTAGACTCGAGTAATTATTAAATTAATGGGTGTAGTCATTAATTTAATAAGAGTCGGATTGTAGACTCGGGTTATTATTAAATTAATGGGTGTAGTAATTAATTTAATAAGAGTTGGATTGTAGACTTGGGTAATTGTTAAATTAATGGGTGTAATAATTAATTTAATAATAGTCAGATTGTAGACTCGGGTAGAATTAAATTAATAGGTGTGATAATTAATTTAATTAGAGTCGGATTTTAGACTCGGGAGAGTATTAAACTAATATGTATGTTAATTAATTTAATTAGAGTCGGTCGATAGACTCGGGGAGGTATTAAATTAATATGTGTGTTAATTAATTTAATTAGAGTCGGACGATAGACTCGGGGAGGTATTAAATTAATGGGGGTGTTAATTAATTTAATTAGAGTCGGGCCATAGACTCGGGGGAAGTATTATATTAACTGAGTCAGGAGTTAATTATATTAGAGTCGGACCATAGACTCGGGATGGTGATAAATTATAAAGTGAGGAAATTTATTATGTTGAGTCGGGCACAGACTCAGTAAATTACGGGCAGTGTACGGGATTTTGAGTACACGGTAAAGCCGGAGTTTATGTTATATATATATATATACGGTATAGTGATAGTATATATATATATATATATATACGTGTGTACGTGTGTACATTGTGTGTGATATTTAATTTACAGGGAGTGTACGGGATTTTTGGGTACACGGCAAAGCCGGGTTTATATTATATATATATACGGTGTAGTGATAGTATATATATATTTGTATATATTGTGTATGATATTAAATATCAGTGAGTAGATATTTATCAAATTTATATACTCTAGTGCTATCAAGGGAGGTTGCGCGATGTGGGTGAATCCCCTAGCTTGAGGAGTAGGGTGAGTATATCCCCAGGTCATAGCGTCCGGTATATATGGGTGAGGGATTTATCTCACTTTCAGGGAAGGAATATGATCACCTCCACTACGTTTATATTTTGGGCCAAGTTGGTGAGCGATTCTAACTTGGGGAACTAGGTTTTGTGAGCACACCTAGTGAGATAGCATTTTAGAGGGAATCATCCGGCGAGGGCATACTCAAAGGGATGTATATTCGTATGTTTTATGTGTGGATGTTGTGGTAAAGGTACGTATATAATGGTAGTAAATATTATATATGGGTAATAATGCAGTGTGTGATGTACTTACTTTATATAACTTGTGACACAGTTATATGCTACTATTTAAGAGGAATTAATTAAGTTAATTGTGAGATAACTTATAATTCAAGAAATATTTATATTCGGGTTAGAGTAGTATGGCAAGGGAAGGTTATACCAGGACTAGTTGGACGGGGTAGTACAACTAGGCGGGGTTAAGGTAACCGGTAGGTGTGCACAATAGTGGAGGGGTGAGAATGTCCTCAAGGGAGTGCGACACTAACTTAAATATGAAGAGCATTCATGCATTTTAAATTACTGCAGTTAATTCACTTGCTAAATGTTTTCAAAAATATTTTGGGTTCTAACCCCTGCTATAAAACTATTTTCAAAACCTTTTAGGTGTCCATCCACAGGGACGCCAGGATTGATATTCTATTCCAGGGACACGGAGCTACGACATATGTGGATGCTAGCAGGAGTTTGGATTAGACGCATAATTCATTCATTCCTAGAGTAGGAATCTTGTATCAGTCTCAGTTTTATTTAGGGCTTGTAGCCTAGACTTCTCGGTACAGTTTTCAGGTGTAATTCATTCAGGTGTTGAATATTTGTATTGGATTATTTATTTGGTGGCCGGTGATTTATTCGGCAAGTTTTGTAATTATGATTCTGTTTACTTTCATTCAGTTGTGTGAATGGTTTATATTTTAATTCCGCATGTACTGTTTTGTTTAACTAAAAAGTTAAAATTGGCACCAGTTTTTGGAATACTAGGTGGTTAGTAAGTTTTAAAAAAGTTTTCGACGGTGATGCTAAGGATGATCCAACTGGGATTCCTATTTTAATTTGGTATATGACTGATCACCCAGTATTTTATTAGGCGGGGTGTCACAGATGGTATCAGAGCATCAGGTTCTAGTGTCCTTAGGATCTGTGCGGCTTTTCACGTTTCGGCTTAGCAATCTTTGATATAGAGCCCTATTATAGGATTGTTGTATTCTCATACGTATGTGCATATATGTTCTTCTGCGAAATTTATATTTGAGAGTGAACTCTTACAAATTCGATTCTGATTCCAGATGACTCCTAGGAGAGAGAGAGAGAGCAATTAGGGAAGTAGGGGGAGATGAGACAAGGGAGGCTCTTCAGGAGCAAGATTTTTCGCAGCTATGGCCAGAGATGATTTTAACAGCAGAGGTAACTGAAATAGTGGCTGTTGATACCAAATTTAATCTGCTAACATGGACCAATCATATGAAGACACGTGGCTATCTACATGGCAACAATAAGCACTTCCGAGATGATCACACGCTCCGAGGAACCATGTTACTCCGAGGAACTCATACGCTCCGAGGAACAGACCTCTTCGAGGAACTCTTTAGCACCGAGAAGCTCAAGCGGTCCGAGCTGCACCTCGAAGCAGGATACCAACAGTTTAACTGCTCATTAAATGCTTATCATTCAGACGCACACGCAAAAAGGGCATTAAATGTATTACCCTTACATATGTATATCATTTAATGTATTACCCTTTCACATTACAACCTCAGGGTTATAAATACATTGTACAATCCTCATTGTAAGGGACCCCGAATCCATACCGGAATTTCTTGAGAGAACTTGTAATCGAGAATTTCTAAACACTCAGCAATAACACAACAGTGGACGTAGGCCATTCTTATAAGGCTGAACCACTTTAAAATCTTTTGTCTCATTTATTTATCTGTGATTGAATTATTAGAGTGATATAATTTTTTACATCAACAAATTGGCGCCATCTGTTAGAAATGACTGATAATATCGTTTTTCATTAAAAATAATCCATTACCAATGGTTGATATTCCTGAATCCAGCAATCGAAACGATGGAACCCCTCCAAATCCATCTGCTCCACCAATTATTCCAAATCTGACTAGAATAATGGCAAATCTGGCTCAGGGCCAGACCGTCATGCAAGAAACAATGCGACAACTCATCCAAACCCTCCATGGCGGTGCATCAGCCCATTCCGGACCACGAAGCATTCAAAGAAATACCTGTGCACCTTCTTCGCGTACTAGGCATACTAATTCATATCTCAATGAGGAATCTGAAAATTTTTCTTATCAACCTGGACGAACTTCGTCAGTGCGAGCCACAGATACTAAACAACGTGTCACCCTCTCCCCAGAAAGGACCAGCGCATTGGAAAGATTAAGTAGGGTTTCTCCTTTCAACCGATTAGTCCCTAGGAGGAACAGAAGTCCTCTTAATGCAGCGTCGAGGAGCTTTCGATGACCATCAGATTTAAAGGAAGGATCTGCCCAGTCACGACCAGCTGCTCGTCAAGATAGATCCTATGAACGACCAACTGCTCGTCAAGATAAATCCCAGGAAGCCACTTCAACGCGATCAGTTTCTCGAACCAATAGGCCCGAGGAAGGAAATGATGCATGGAAAGGATCTATTAAGAGGCTGGAGGATAGATTGGGGGAAATGGCTAAGGCCAAGAACCCTCTACAACGAACCTTTATTCGAGGAACACCTTTTGTCCAGGATATTATTGATTTTCCAACACCATCAAAGTTCAAAGCACCTGTTGTGACTCCCAAGTATGATGGGAAGACTGACCCTGTCCTTCATATAGAACAATACCAAGCTGCAGCCGACATCTATGTTGTCCTAGATGAGATCAGATGCAGAGCATTCTTGGGAACATTTACCGGATCTGCTCAAATATGGTATAATAATATTCCTCGGGGTAAGATTTCTACTTTTCTTCAACTGGCCGAGTTATTCATTGGGAATTTTTGCTTTGGAGCAAACCCAGTTAAACGAGTAGCACATTTGTTAAGTGTTAGACAAAAAGCTGGTGAGTGTACCAGAGATTATATAACTCATTTTAATAACGAGAAACTCAAAGTCATTGATTATGAGGAGAAGACAGCGATTACTTCTTTGATGAGTGGACTACTGCCAAATAAGTTGTACTACACTTTGGCCAAAGATCCACCTCGAACCATGTCGGACCTGATGGGAAAAGCATCCGAGATTATGAATGCCGAGGAGGCTATGTCTGCGAAGAAGAATATGGATGCCAAAGAAACCAAGGTGGAAGGTGATAAAGCTAAGAAGAAAGAACATAAGAACAATGGTGGTGACAAACAATCCAAAAATAGGTCGTCATGGGAGGTCTTGAGGAAATTTGATAATTACACACCTTTGAAGGCAAATATCAACCACGTCCTTGAAGAAATTAAGAACAGCGAGGAGTTAAACCGGCCAAAGAAAATGAAGGCAGACCCTGGCCAAAGAAAATGAAGGCAGACCCTGACACGAGGAATAGGGAAAAATATTGCGAGTTCCACAAGGATCATGGCCATATGACCAAAAATTGCATAGCTCTTCAGAATGAGATTGAAACACTCATCCGACGAGGAAAGCTAGCAAAGTATGTTGATCGTGGAGGCGAAAGAAGAAATAACGACCGAACTAGAGAGAGGTCTAGATCTCCTCGTCGAGCAGAGGAGAACAAGAAGAGAAACCATGAAGTTGATCCAGAGGACGACCCCCGATCTTCCCAAGAAACCAAGGCAACTAGAACGAGAGGTATTTTCAATACGCTTTGGGTCATTTGATTGTAATGTTATTACAGGAGGAGATGCAGGAGGAGGAGACCTTACTGCAGAAAGAAAATCTTACCTCGGTGAGGCTCAAGCTTGCTCGTACATTCAGCGAATAAATCTAGCTGAGGAAGATCGCCCGAGAAAGGTGAACAAGGAGAAATTGGTCATCAGTTTTTCAAAAAATGACCTTGCAGGTGTTTTATATCCTCACGATGATCCACTAGTGATCAAGATGAGAATGAAGGAGGTAATGATTTCAAGAGTGCTGGTCGACAATGGTAGCTCGGCAGACATTATGTTCTACTCGTGTTTCGATAGTTTAAATCTAAAGCTATCTCAAATGGAGCCTTACCACAGACCCCTCATCGGTTTTGCTGGCGAGAAAGTATTTACACTTGGGACGATCAAGTTGGATATATTCATTGGTACGTGGCCTGCTTGTCGGACAGAAAGAATATGTTTATTCGTGATGGATAAGAATGTCCAATCATCGTACAATATCATCATGGGAAGAGTAGGATTAAAGAAGTTCAAGGCTGTACCATCTACAGTGCATCAGTGCCTAAATTTTCCAACAAACTTTGGAGTAGGAGTTGTGAAAGGTGATCAGAAAGTAGCTCGGGAATGCTATTATTCATCCGCCGAGCAAGAAGAACTGGAAGAATCAAAGAAAAAGACTACTACCTATCGAGTGGATGAAGGTGTAGAAATTGAAACATTGGATCCTCGAGATGAGTCGCAACTCGTGAAGGTTCAAGTGGTGGAAGCTACTGAAAATATCATTCTGGACGACGAGCACCCTGAGCGAACTACTCAAATAAGTTCATCGTTGGAAGCCTCATTAAAATAGGAATTGATAACTTTCCTTAGAAGAAGAAGGCAAACTTTTGCGTGGAGTCATGAAGGTATGCCTGGGATAGACCCAAATTTCTTATGTCACGAGCTCAATGTGAATAAGGAGATCAAGCCTGTGAAGCAGAGAAGAAGAGTATTCAGTCCCGAGAAGAATCAAGCTATACAGGAGGAAGTCGAGAAGCCCCAAAAAGCTTGTTTCATTGAAGATGTTAAATATCCAGATTGGTTAGCTAATGTGGTGATGGTAAAGAAGAATAATAACAAGTGGAGGATGTGTGTAGACTTCACCGACCTCAACAAAGCATGCCCAAAGGATCACTTTCCATTTCCCCGAATTGATCAATTGGTGGATGATACCTCGAGACATGAGTTGCTGAGCTTCATGGATGCTTATTCTGGTTACAATCAGATCAAAATGAAACCTGAAGATAGGGAGAGTACTTCTTTCATTACCCCTAGGGGAACTTATTATTGTAATGTTATGCCTTTTGGTTTGAAAAATGTAGGTGCCACATATCAAAGGCTGATGAACAAGGTCTTTGCTGAACAAATCAGTGACAATATAGAAGTCTATGTTGACGATATGCTGACAAAAAGCAAGAAAGCTGCCGATCATCTAGTTAATTTAAATCAGACTTTTGATCAACTGGATAAATATCAAATGAAGTTGAATCCGATGAAGTGCATATTCGGAGTACGAGAAGTTATGTTTCTCGGGTACATTGTCAATCAACGAGGCATTGAAACAAATCCTGAAAAGATCAAAGCTCTATTAAGGCTGCGATCTCTAACAACGAAGAAGGAAGTACAAAGTCTTACAGGACGAGTAGCAGCACTCAATAGATTTGTGTCACGAGCAACTGATAGATGTCTCCCATTCTTCAAGACACTCAGAAAGACTTTTGAGTGGAATGATGAATGTGAGAAGGCTTTTCAAGACTTGAAGAAATACTTGGGAGCACCTCCACTGTTGTCCAGGCCGGTGATAGGAGAAAAATTGTATTTGTACCTTGCAGTGTCCGAGAATGCAGTTAGCTCGGCGTTGATCAGAGTGGAAAATGGAGTACAAAAGCCAATTTACTACACAAGAAGGCCTTCCGAGGAGCATAGATCAGATATCCAAGGCTGGAGAAATTGGCACTGGCGCTGATTGAGGCGAGTAGGAGAATGAGGCCATACTTCTAGGCTCATACTATAGTAGTATATAACGATGTGCCATTGAGACAAGCCCTTCATAAGCCAGAAAAATTAGGGAGATAGATGTACTTGGCAATAGAGCTCGGTGAATATGATATAATTTATGAACCCAGATCATCATTAAAAGGGCAGGCTGTAGCAGATTTTATAGCGGAGTTCACCTATCCTGATACCACCGAGGAGCAAAAGTTTCTCGCTGATCAACCTGTGGATGTTACAGGATCAACAAACATAAGCTCATACCAATTCCAATTGGTAAAAGAGCATGTGTATGTTACAGGATGTGACGCAGAGATAGCTGTGAGGACTCCGAATGAGGAACGAGAGTTGCTCGCTGATCAACCTGTGGATGTTACAGGATAAACAAACACTAGCTCAGACCAACTCGGGTTGGTAAAAGGGCAAGTGGATGTTACAGGATCATTGAATTCGATCTCAAACCAACTCCGGTTGGTAAAAGGGCAAGAATAAATGATCGACGAAGAGCAAGAAAAATCCGAGGAGGATAAGAAGCAGCAAATATTTCACCGAGGAACTCTGACTGATCAAAAATTTGAAGACGAGTTACCTATATCGAGGCTATATGTAGATGGCTCATCTTGCACTGCAGGATGTGGCGCGGGGATAGTTTTGAGCACTCCGGATGAGGTCGACATGGAATACGCCTTGCGTTTCCAATTCAAAGCTTCCAACAATGAGGCTGAATATGAGGCCATGATTGCAGGGCTTAATTTGGCAAAAATTATGGAGGCGCAATAGGTTATGATCTTCAGTGACTCTCAATTGATCGTAAACCAAATAATGGGAGTATATGCAGTTAGAGGAGAATTAATGATCAGATATCATGCAAAGGTAAAGGAGCTGGTGTCAGAATTTGTCGCTATTCAGCTTGTCAGAATACCAATAATGGAGAATGCGAGAGCAGACGCCCTAGCTCGACTAGCATCAGCTACTCGCAGCGATCTACGACGAATAATCCCAATTGAAGTGTTAGCTGGTCGGAGCATAGATGAAGATCTGACGATGAAATTTATTACCCTTGAATTAGGATCATCTTGGATGGATCCCATCAGGGCATATATTGAGGAGGGAGAATTACCAATTGACAAGCTCGCGGCCAAAAAATTGAAGTTTAAAGGTGCTCGGTACGTAGTAACTAATGGTATTTTGTATAGGCGAGGAATTATGGTAGGTTTGCAGAGGTGTGTACATCCCTCCGAGGTGAAAAAATTGATTGAAGAGATCCATGAAGGGTCTTGTGGAGCACATGTAGCAAGTCGGACACTTTTACAAAGGGTGATGACGCAAGGATACTACTGGTCGACGATGAGGGCTAATTGTATAACCTACGCCAAGAAGTGTGACAAGTGCCAGCATTTTTCCTCCATCCGAAGAACTCCGCAAGCATTGTTGACACCCATAACTTCCCCTTGGCCATTTGCCATGTGGGGAATTGATTTGGTTGGGCCACTGCCAATGACTCGAGGAAGGTTCAAATACCTCGTCGTCGCAGTGGACTATTTTACTAAGTGGGTAGAAGCCGAGCCACTCATTAACATGACATACGAGAAGGTGTACCAATTTGTTTGGAAGAACATCATTTGCCGATATGGTCTTCCTCATGCCTTCATCACAGACCATGGAACATAATTTGATAATGAGGAGTTTGCTTCCTATTGTCATCAATCAAATATTTTGAAGGTCCACTCAGTACTAGGCCATCCTCAAAGAAATGGAAAAACTGAAGTGACAAACAGAATGCTGCTAAATGGCTTGAAGAAAAGATTGGATAATGCAAAAGCAAACTGGATCAACGAGTTACAATCAGTACTTTGGGCTTACCGAACTACCCCTCGAGTAGCAACTGGAGAATCACCATACATGCTGGCGTTTGGAAGTGAAGTCGTCATACCTGCCGAGTTGGGCCTCCCAACACACAGGGTACTAAATTTCAATTCCCCTGTCAGCGACTTAATGAGAAGGCTGGATTTAAACATGCTCGAGGAAGTCAGAGAAGAAGCAGCCATCAGAAATGCTGCATACCAACAACGAACAGCTCTATTCTACAATAAGAGGGTAATGAAGTGCGACCTGAAAGAAGGAGACTATGTGCTGAAGAAAGTAATCCAAAATCACAACAAACTGGAGGCAAATTGGCATGGACCATACCGAGTTACAGAAGTTGTTCGACCAGGAACTTACCGGATAGCAACTCTAGAGGGGGAGGAGTTTAAGAATGCATGGAACGCAGAGCACCTGTGCAAGTATTATCAGTGATGTATATGTAACACAGTTCCATCAGTATGAATAAAATGAAGATATTCTGCTAAAGTCTCTCCTTTTATTGAAGATTTTTCGGGGAATACTAGTGCTACACACTACTCGGCAAAGCTCAGACCACTCAGCAAAATATTCCTAAAAATGCCAACATGTTTGGTTAGGAAGCAAAATATTCCTAAAAATGCCAACCTGTTTGGCTAGGAAACAAAATATTCCTAAAAATGCCAACCTGTTTGGCTAGGAAACAAAATATTCCTAAAAATGCCAACCTCGGTTGGTTAGGAAACTCTATATTCCTAAAAATGCCAACCTCGGTTGGTTAGGAAACAAAATATTCCTAAAAATGCTGACCTCGGCTGGTTAGGAAACAAAATATTCCAAAAAACGCCAACTTCGGTTGGTTGGGAAACAAAATATTCCTAAAAATGCCAACTTCGATTGGTTAGGAAACCAAATATTCCTAAAAATGCCAACCTGTTTGGCTAGGAAACAAAATATTCCTAAAAATGCCAACTTCGGTTGGTTAAGAAACCAAATATTCCTAAAAATGCCAACCTGTTTATCTAGGAAACAAAATATTCCTAAAAATGCCAACTTCGGTTGGTTAGGAAATAAAATATTCCTAAAAATGCCAACCTGTTTGGCTAGGAAACAAAATATTCCTAAAAATACCAACCTGTTTGGCTAGTAAACAAAATATTCTCGCAAATGCCAACTTATGTTGGTCGGGAGGTACATATATTCTCGAAAATATCAACTTATGTTGGTTGAGAGGTAAGATTATTCCAAAAAGTGCAAAAGTTGCTAACTATGGCTGGTCGGGGATAAAAACCCACCAACTGTAGTTGGTCGACAAAGAAAATTTATCGACCTTGGTTGGTCGGAAACATTTAAGAGAAAAATTTACTAACTATGGTTGGTCGGGGATAAAAACCTACTAACTATAGTTAGTCGACATGGAGAATTTAACGACCTTGGTTGGATGGAAACATTTTAAACATTTTTTATAATCGTGACTTTATCATTAAGTAATCGAGCAACATTATTGATACTTTTAACTTTTTAATTATTACTGAGTTGGTCGACAAAGAACACAACATCATTATATTTTTAATAGATATGCACAAATATAAAGTGTTTGATAACTACAAGACAATAGCAATCAAGATTTGCAAACAAAAATGAAAGTCTTTCATTGAATTCAAAATAAATTACATTGATAATAAAATGAAAAGTACATTGATATTGAAATGTATACTAACTATTACATCAAAAATTCCTATTCTACTGGTCTCTTCCTCTCTGCTTTTGACACAGGTTCCTCACCAGTAGTTGGATCATTTAAAGACAGAGGAGAATTGATGAAGTTGAGATCCTTTAACATCCTGACATTCATCATGGATGGTCGATCTACGAGATGCTCGGGACGAGATACCTCGATTTGAGAATGTAAATTGTAGTCATCGAGATACTTTGAAATTAATCTCCGAGGAATGGCTCTATCAGGGATCCAACCCATGTCCAAATTGTATGGAGGCACAGGTAGGTCGAGTAGCCTGGGATCATAATAGTCCCACAGATAATGACTTTGTTCGAGCTTCAACACACCTAAGGCATTCAGCCAGCCTTACTTATAGCCCTCATTGTTGGCATTCTGGATACGATCGTCCAAGTGGTATAGTGCTTCGTTGTATCCAGCCATCCAGATTTCCCTGGGCTGTTTGTAGAACTGATATGTTAGCCTCTCCATCTGCTCGTGGAGATTCTTGATGAAAAACTCCTTATTCTCCAAGACTGACTTCTGCGCAGAGAGCTGTTTTTCCAGGTCCCTAATCTTCTTTGACATATCAGACAACGCCTGGTTCTTCGCCATTAATTGGAAAGCCTGGTTCTCTAAGGAATACTGAGTCCTCTGTTCCTCGACAAGAACCCGAGCTGCTCTTTCTCATCCCCTAGGAGCTCTTGCTCGACCATGAGAAGATGTAGAGGGTACAGAGCTCTTCAAAGTCTCCAACTCGTCCCTTAACTTGGCGTTCTCAACCTCTAAGAACGAAAATCCCTCGTCGGTCACTGGGATTAAGGCACTAGAAGTGGAAGTTGCATACTTCAATTGTGACAGCTCCTTTTGCAGGTTGTTGTTTTCCTTTTCTAGCAACTCAGAAATCTGTCTACATTCTTCGACCTTACCTCTCAAGGTTCTCTCCCTCACATCGTACCCAGTAAAAAGCTTCTTGTAGCCCTTGTCGGCAATGATCTGTTGGTACTTCTTCTCGTACCCCTCATCCAATAGGGCAGTGGATTCTTTGTATTGAAGCTGAAGGTCTTCGAGGGTTATTTGAAGATCCTCGATCATTTCATAATAGGCAACGTTATTGGCTACAGCCCGATCAAGCAGACACTTCAGATATTGATATGCTTACACTGCCTGTTCTGAAGCTTCCTGGCCGAGGATGTCGACAACTTGTGCTGCACTCAGGTCTGTGTGACCAGCCTTGAAGTATTCATTACATTGTCGCAACAACTTTGTATCATGGGCAGATAGCAGTTCCATCCTGGCCAGAAACTAGCAGAGAAAGAAGAGCAATCATCAATAAGAAGAATAAGCAAAGTATGAATAGAAAATAGACAACAGTATGCAAAAATTTCAAGTTTTATTAGATCATAGTTCAGAGTTACATATTCTGGGTTACATTTGATAAAGAGAAAGAAAATAAAGATAAACACGAAAAATTCTACACCTTCTCCTTATCTCCCAAAACCTTCTCGGGAGGCTGGGATGAAGATGTAGGTTGCTCGGAGGGAACGGATAGTTGCTCGGGCAGCACTGGCAATTGCTTGGAGGAACTGACGATCTGCTGAAGTTCCTCGGTAGCAGGCGGAATGGATGGGGGATGATCTCCCATCACCATAAAAGACTCTTCTGAGGCAGCTTCGTCCTCTTCAAGATTTTTTAGGGTTGGAGGGGGACCAGGAATATGTTGCTGGAAGATCTCAGAAGATTCGTCAACTTTCATTTCCTGGAGAGAAGCAACCCAACCATCCCTAAAGTACTTTAGGCTGCCATAATCCACTTGCGATACCATGGCAACCAACCCCTTATTCCACTCCTTGTCCCAGCCAGCACTGAAGGACTTCTTCATAGCCATTTTCCTCTTGGTCTTCTCCTAGGCAAGCTTTTCGGACAGCAAGTCATCAACAGCTTTCAGTTTTTGCTTAGCTTCCTCCTTCTGCCGACCTACTTCCCGAAGTTAAGCCAACTCCTCCTCGGCAGCCTTGAGTTTATCTTCAAACTCTCCTGCAGTTTTGAGCTTCTCTTCAAGCTCCTTATTTGCCTTCTCCAAGGCATTTATTCTCTTCTCCAACTCCTTGGAGGCATTAACAACTCGAGCTTTCTCCTGCTCGTTGGAGGCAAGCTTCTTCTCCCAAATAGCCTTATCAGTGGCATACTTCTGGCGAGAGTCTTCCAAAGACTTGATAGCCTCTTCCATAGCTCCCTCCACACTGGATGAGGAGCATGAAGATTTAATTACTTCATCCTTTTTCAGGATTATGTTGAAGCAGCTCGTCAACTGTAAACAGAAAAAGAAAGAAAGTTAGAAACAGAAATGACAAAGGAAATATGAAAAATTCAAAGTAAAGAGACTTACAGAAGTAAGGTGACGAGCAGCTAGCGAGGTGACCATATCCCGAGTAAGGTTTTCTTCAGTACCTTGGACCTCGGGAATGATCTAGGATTTTACCAAGATCATGGCAGAGCTCGGGGGAACAAAAGTTGGAACCCCAGTTCCAGCAACTGGGGGCTGAGTGACGGTATCAACCAAATTGATCGAGGAGCTTTTCTTCAGCCGCCTCGGGGGAATAGGAATGGATTCAACCAAGTAATAACCCTTGGTCGGTGATATCACAATCACCTCTCCAGGAGCAGCAGACCTGCTCGGAGCCACTGCGGGCTTCTCAGCAACCTTCACAACTGCAGCAGTTGAGGACGGTGCATCATTCTTCTTCGTCCCCTCCCTTGGGACATCAATCCTACTCCTTTTTGCTTCCCCATAACCGGAGGCAATTTTCTCAAACAGGGTAGGAGGTCTTCTCTTCTTCATCCTTTCACTTAAAGGAATATAGGATTCAGGCGATGAGCTGGTGGAAGCTGGTACTGGCTCTGATTCACTTATCACTGGACGAGCAGTGAAAGAAGTGGTGTAGCTCTTGTACTGGAGTAGATACGAAGCCGACCTAATGTGCTCATCGGCAACACTCTGATGCAGACTCCAGATAAGTTTCAGATGTCTTATATTAACATCTGCTTCCTTTGGACACTTTCTTTTGTTATCAACTGTAAATAAACGAACATTGAGATATAAGTGGCACATTTTATCAAATATAAAAGAAACATGATTTCAAAATAAATAAAAAGAAATAAAAATAACCTATCCCATTGCCATAAGGAGGGCATCTGGGACCCTGGTAAACCTCATCTCCAGTTAATGGAGGGTGTTGCCAATTTTTTATGACAACCCCGTGTTCAAAATAATCCCTATTGGCATCAGGGAGATTGACTACTAAGGCTCTATTTAAAAATCTAGTTTTTAAATAAAAAATATTATCATTAACTGCCCATCTATAGCAGTCAATGATTTGTGGAATTCCTATTCGAGTTCCATGGATTTGATTTAACCTATGCACCCCATTAACTATTCTCCATGTGTTGGGGGCTATTCTTACATGAACAACGTCAAAGTATTGACAGAATTCCAAACACAAGGGATTGGGTGGGAAAGAAAATCCACACTCAGCCATAAAGAGGCTGGGGAACCAATGTCCCTCAGCCAAACGGAAGTAATCAGAAGGCTCAGAAATCTCTTCCAAAACAACCCAGGAGGGAATGAAAAAATCAGAGCGAAAATTTTCAAGAGACTCAACAGGGTAAACCATGATGATGAATAAAAGAAATGAAGAAGAAAGAAGAAGATCTTACAGAAAAAGAGTAGAGCTGTTGACAACGAACGATGGAAGAGATGAACGCACAAGAGAGTAGAAGACAATGAAAAACTCGAAGATACAAATTTGAAAAGTAGAAGACGATGGGAGTATCTGTGAAGCTTAAATACCTTGCCTTGGGAAATGGTGAAGTAATGATTACAAAAAAGGATGATTACGTTACCGGCGGCTAAAAAGATGAAAACTGGCACGGGAATCAGAGTGGGCAACAGCGGCTAAAAAGATGAAAAGTGACGCGGGAATCGAAGCACGCAGAAAAGTCCAAAAAAGCATGATTCTACGAATTGGGAAGGAGAAATAAATACAAGGGAAATGCTCCTAAAAATCAGGAAGCCTATTTAAAGCTACCATATTCCGAGAAATAATGTTCCATACTCCTCAAATTTCGAACTATGAAACATTGGGGGCTTCTGTTGATACCAAATTTAATCTGCTGACATGGACCAATCATATAAAGACACGTGGCTATCTACATGGCAACAACAAGCACTTCCAAGATGATCACACGCTCCGAGGAACCATGTTACTCCGAGGAAATCATACGCTCCGAGGAATAAACCTCTCCGAGGAACTCTTTAGCACCGAGAAGCTCAAACGGTCTGAGCTGCACCTCGAAGCAGAATACCAACACTTTAACTGCTCATTAAATGCTTGTCATTCAGACGCACACGCAAAAAGGGCATTAAATGTATTACCCTTTCATATGTATATCATTTAATGTATTGCCCTTTCATATTACAACCTCAGGGTTATAAATACATTGTACAATCCTCATTGTAAGGAACCCCGAATCGATACCGGAATTTCTTGAGAGAACTTGTAATCGAGAATTCCTAAACACTTAGCAATAACACAACAGTGGACGTAGGCCATTATTATAAGGCTGAACCACTTTAAAATCTTTTGTCTCATTTATTTATCTGTGATTGAATTATTAGAGTGATCTAATTTTTTACATCAATAGTGGCATAGGCAGTTGAAGCGACAGTGGTCGTAACGGCAGGGTACTTTCCACGGGATCAACCACAAGTGTTAGTGGCACCGGATGATCAGACTCACACGGATTCGTCGACATGGAAGCAAGAGAGAGAGGTTATTTTTAGTGGAAACCCACCAGAGTTGCGAGGGTGTTTAGATGTAGTGCTAGCGTGTTAAGGAAGAGAGATATCCAGCGTCACCTATGCATGGGAGTTTGCAATGAGGTGCAGAAGGAAATGCTAACCTCTTTTAGTTTAGTGGTAGCAGCGCTACAGTGGTGGGAGTCGATCACCATAGTGAGTAAAGGGACACCCTAGCTATTGCAGAGTTTTGGGTGCGGTTCGACCGTAAGTATTTTCCTCCAGCGGTTGAGACCAAAACGAGGAGAAAATTTTATGAGGTGACTCCAGGGGACCGTTAAGTGGCCGATTATGAGGAAGAATACACTCGTTGGAAAATTTTTTATATCCAATGAGGTAAGCAATGAAGAGATAAAGAAAGTAAAGGTTTGTAGATGGGCTCGTCTAGAGAATCAGACGACATTTAATAGGTAAATACGCATTAGTAACTTGTACTGATGTCGTTAACGTAGCACTCCGGCACTATCAGGAATATTGCTTCCACGCGAAGGGAAGCGGGAGGGGAGTGAGAATTAGCTAGTCGGATAAGGCAGGAGGGAACAATACCAGTGGGGTATCCCAATAACAGACTAGGGGAGATCAGGGGCAGGATTTTCGGGAGAGAAATCATGCTAAATGATTTAGAATTGGAGGCTATCAACAGGATGGCCAGGAATTTCAACCAGGTCGACATGGAAGGGACCAGTGGAAGGGTCAATGTATTAGAAGGTGTTTCGTCTGTGGGGAAAGAGAGACACTTGAAGAGAGATTGTCTTAAGAGAGGCAGGGAGCAACTACAGGACGAGATCCTGGATATACAGCCACAAAAGCAAGTCATGGGTGTATTCGGGCAGGGAGAAGCTGCTCCGGAAACCGAAGACCAGCCGTTGCAGCTGGAGTATAGAGGTAATTATTTTTACCCTAGGGGCATGGGGTATATTTTTGAGTGACAAAGAGGATGTCACAATATAAGACTCATTTTTCACTAAAGTTCGCAGGTGAGTCGAACTTAGTGGGTGCGTTGGTGGTAGCAGCCATTGCATGTGGATAAACTTTCCGTAATGTAGCGGAGTTCCTTGGTGTTCTTCACGGGAGAATGGAGGTGTACACTAAGTGATTGTTTGAATTATGCGAAGAATTACTACTTTCGAGAATTATGGGAGTAGGTTTGATAATATTTCCTAAAGATCGGCTGGATAGCGATGGAATTTAACTATTGTTGATAGTGGTGTAAAATTTTAGTGTTCGCGACACCACGGTAGGATTGGTACTAGGTATCACCGGAGAGGGCGTATAGCCTGTATATATGTGGATGTATGTATGTTGTATTGCGTGGTGCAATAGCACATAGTGAGGTTTTGTGTTCTCACATTTTATCCCGGTAAGTGGGGATGTTTACTAAAGTGAATCAGGGTGGTTAAATTGATTTTCGAGCAAAGAGAGATAGCTCGGGATTTATTTTGCACAAGGACTAGTGATAGTAAGAGCGCGGTATTTTATGTTGTCTATGGTAGCATAAGGGTAAGCGTATATACTTTTGTGTTGAGAGGCAGGTATTTATGGGGAGATGTTTGGACGTTAGCGCATGGGTTGGGTACCCGGGCAGTAAATATATGTATATATATATATATATATATATATATATATGTGTGTGTGTGTGTGTGTGTGTGTGTGTGTGTGTGTGTGTGTGATATGACTACGGGTTCGAAGTTATATTACGGATTACGACTAGCATAGTCGGGTAACTTTCGTGCGGTAGAGCGCGGGGATAGGGTGTATGGGCACCCGGGTTAATTAAGGCAAATTTTGTGGGGTTAAGCGCAGGTATAGGGTGTATGGGCGCCCTAGAAAATTTTAAATGCATACTTGTGTAACGTATGGTCAAAAGCAAATGGGATAGATATAGCAAGCTTAGAGGCACATGACTAGAGAATAATAAGTGGGGCTTGGAACATTATGCTCATCTTAATTTCGAGGACGAAATTCCTTTGTAAGGGGGGAAGTATGTAACACCCTGTAATTTTGAGGGTTTAATATTTAATTATTTTTGGGAGTTATAAAAATATTTAAATTGGAGAAACTTAAATTCATGAGTTGGAGAATTTAATTGAGTGAGCCGAATTATTTATAATTGGCAACTTTTGAGTTAATGGTTAAAAATCTCGTGTGTCGCATTTTGAGGTCGAAATTTGGTGATGTCAAAAAGTATTTCGGATGGCAATTCCGAGTGAGAGGTTGCGTCCGGATGGGTCGAGATAGTCAGAATAGAGTACCCGGGGGTAATAATTGGGTCTCGGGGTATATTTGGACATAGCCGGGCCCATACGGGGTGAGTTGGGCCACTTTAATTAAGCCCATTAGGTTAAAAACGGGATTTAAGGGTTTTTAACCTAATTGGGAGATTAAGGAATGGCAGACAACCTAACTCTAAACCTAGGGTTTGAGAGGGGATTTGGGGGAAAACAAATCAAGAGCAAATTGGAGGTTATTGGAGCCAAATTAAGGGACATCAACAACGGATCAGACCCTACGAATAATTCCAGGAAAGTGGTTAACTGCTGTGATTTCTAAATTGATGATAATCAATTCATATCATAGTGATGTGTAAACCAAAATTCTTTTTGGGGATAAATGGGTACAAAATGAGTTTTTTGTTCATGAAACTATTGAATGAGATTCATAGTATAAATTGTTGTGTTGAACATATCTGAGTATAGATATTTAATTGGAATATGAATTCAGAATATAAATTGGTGAAAATCTGGATTTGGAATTTGGTTTGTAGAACAAGATTGATGAATTTTAATGGAAAACCCATTTCGAAAATTGTGAGATAAGTTGAGAAATTTATATACTAGAGGGTGTATATGATGTATATGATCAAAGTTCCTATGTTTATGTGATGGGATGACTTGATCAGGGGTTGAAATTAAGGTTTACAAACCTTGAATTTTCGTTAATGGAGTAATGCAACGGGGAAGAAGAGATACCCAGGGATGATCGATCGATCGATCGAGGGCCATCGATCGATCGACGGTCACAGGAACTTGACAGTTCGGCTAGTTTGTTAATTAAGAGGATTTCATTTAATATTTAATCCCTTTATTTTATTTAGTGATAAATTCATATGGACACATATTTCCTTAACAATTATAGGGTGATATAATTGGGTTTAGGAGGGTGTGAACGGTATGACATGAGATGAACGAATTTGGATAAATAATTCATAACTATTGATATTGGGCCGCGGAATAATATTCGGGTATTCTAATAATTATAGGTAAATATAATTGGGGAAATTATGGAGATGAATGTGTGACACATTGTGGGCGAATATGTGAGAATGAAATTTTGAGATGTAAAATGGACCAAGTGAGAGAGTATGGGTATGTTGGTTAAGTGAAACCAAAGTATTAAATTAATTATTGAGAGAGGGTAATTAATTTGGAGTCAGAATATAGACTCGGAAAATATTAAGCTATGGGCCAAGTGAGCGAGTCCGAGGATAATGGTTGTGTGACACCAAAGTTATTAAATTAATAAGGGTGATAATAAATTTTATTTGAGTCGGACCACAGACTCGAATTTTTGTTGATTAATTAATGTGTAAATTAATTAATAAGGGTCGGATTGTAGACTCGGGTAATTATTAAATTAATGGGTGTAGTCATTAATTTAATAAGAGTCGGATTGTAGACTTGGGTAATTATTAAATTAATGGGTGTAGTAATTAATTTAATAAGAGTCGGATTGTAGACTTGGGTAATTATTAAATTAATGGGTGTAATAATTAATTTAATAAGAGTCAGATTGTAGACTCGAGTAGAATTAAATTAATAGGTGTGATAATTAATTTAATTAGAGTCGGATTTTATACTCGGGAGAGTATTAAACTAATATGTATGTTAATTAATTTAATTAGAGTCGGTTTATAGACTCGGAGAGCTATTAAATTAATATGTGTGCTAATTAATTTAATTAGAGTCGGACGATAGACTTGGGGAGGTATTAAATTAATGGGGGTGTTAATTAATTTAATTAGAGTCGGGCCATAGACTCGGGGGAAGTATTATATTAACCGAGGCAGGAGTTAATTATATTAGAGTCGGACCATAGACTCGGGATGGTGATAAATTATTAAGTGAGGAAATTTATTATGTTGAGTCGGGCCACAAACTCGGAAAATTACAGGCAATGTACGGGATTTTGAGTATACTGTAAAGCCGGAGTTTATGTTATATATATATATATATATATATATACATGTGTACATTGTGTGTGATATTTAATTTACAAGCAGTGTACGGGATTTTTGGGTTCACGGTAAAGCTGGGTTTATATTATATATATATGGTGTAGTGATAGTATATATATACCTGTATATATTGTGTATGATATTAAATATCAGTGAGTAGATATTTATCAAATTTATATACTCTAGTGCTATGAAGGAAGGTTGCGCGATGTGGGTGAATCCCCGAGCTTGAGGAGTAGGGTGAGTATATCCCCAGGTCATAGCGTCCGGTATATATGGGTGAGGGATTTATCTCACTTTCAGGGAAGGAATATGACCGCCTCCACTACGTTTATATTTTGGGCCAAGTTGTTGAGCGATTCTAACTTGGGGAACTAGGTTTTGTGAGCACACCTAGTGAGATAGCATTTTAGAGGGAATCATCCGGCGAGGGCATACTGAAAGGGATGTATATTCGTATGTTATATGTGTGGATGTTGTGGTAAAGGTACATATATAATGGTAGTAAATATTATATACGGGTAATAATGCTATGTGTGATGTACTTACTTTATATAACTTGTGACACAGTTATATGCTACTATTTAAGAGGAATTAATTAAGTTAATTGTGAGATAACTTATAATTCAAGAAATTTTTATACTCGGGTTAGAGTAGTATGGCAAGGGAAGGTTATACCAGGACTAGTTGGACGGGGTAGGACAACTAGGCAGGGTTAAGATAACCGGTAGGTGTGCACAATAGTGGAGGGGTGAGAATGTCCTCAAGGGAGTGTGACACTAACTTAAATAAGAAGCGCATTCATGCATTTTAAATTACTGCAGTTAATTCACTTGCTAAATATTTTCTAAAATGTTTTGGATTCTAACCCTTGTTATAAAACTATTTTCAAACCCTTTTAGGTGTCCTGCGACAGGGACGCCATGATTGATATTCTATTACAGGGACTCGGAGCTGCGACATATGTGGATGCTAGCAGGAGTTTGGATTAGACGCATCATTCATTAATTACTAGAGTAGGAATCTTATATCAGTATCAGTATCAGTTTTATTTAGGGCTTGTAGCCTAGACTTCTCGGTACAGTTTTCAGGTGTAATTCATTCAGGTGTTGAATATTTGTATTGGATTATTTATTTAGTGGCCGGTGATTTATTCGGCAAGTTGTGTAATTATGATTCAGTTTACTTTCATTCAGTTGTGTGAATGGTTTATATTTTAATTCCGCATGTACTGTTTTGTTTAATTAAAAAGTTAAAATTGGCACCAGTTTTTGGAATACTAGGTGGTTAGTAAGTTTTAAAAAGTTTTCGAAAATGATGCTAAGGATGATCCAACTAGGATTCCTGTTTTAATTTGGTATAGGACTGATCACCCGGTATTTTATTCGGCGGGGTGTCACAGTGTACTCCTATCGAATGAATATAAAAAATATCCTTAGGTGTAAAATTGTTGAATTTAGATGATATCGACTAAATCAAATCAACAAATCAAATCCTAAGTGATTTTCACACCAATAACGTTCAAAACTATTTAGTGCCATTTCGAGAACTTTTCAAAGGACGTGCAAGCCCATTGATACATATCCATCCAAAACTCTCTCATAAATAATAATATTTTTATTTTTCTAATGAGGTTCTAAATTTTCAACTTAGAGAAAACCTATTGGCACAAATTTGGGCATATTTCGTCTTTTTATTGCCTTAATTTTTTTGTGCGGGCTCTTTTCAAATGGTGGCTTTCACAATGTGATTATTATTCACTCGCAGCCTTTTCTCGCGCACTCATTATGTTTTTAAATTTAAACAAATCCCTTACGGGCAATGCTTTTTACATGCACTGCATTTATTATTCTCATATTATTACACTTGGTTCATTTTAAGGACATGATTGAGATGAAAACACTCGACCAACATGTGATAGACAAGAACAATAATCAAACAAATTCGTGCATGTGTGAAACAAAGGAAATAATGAGTCAAACATGTAGGAAGTATCAACTTATAACATCTCAATGAGTCCAAACATTGTAAAGAACATGGATGAAATGATATATTGTCTCAAAATACTATCAAACTGTCACATGGATAAATGGAATGAAATTGTGACTTGGTCATCCTAAATGTCCATTCATATATGGTGCAAACAAAATACAAAACTCTTTTTGATTTTTTCAAATTAAAAAAAAAACATCTTTTGGTATTTTCCCCAAAACAATTCAAAAACAAAAGCCATAAATACAAACAAGGTACACACTAGCAATAGACATAATATCGGTATGAGCGTCATCCTATGATAGAAAATAGCAAATCACACAACGAGTCATCAATCTAAGAGGGTGTGATTAAACCAACAATGCAGTATTAGTAATTAAACATAAATACCAAAAGTAACTGCATATAAACTGATAGAGGCAACCCAGCAGTACAAAAAACATAAGCATATGAACCCAGAGAAAACTAAACAGGTCGTTCAAATGAAACTCAATGTCGTTCGAACGACAGCTTCGCGCGACATGAGATCTCACTTGAAAGAGAAAATAGAAATCCCCAACCCAGTCCAAACTGTTAAACAGTGTTGTGAAGTGAAAAAAAAAATCCAAAAAAAATACCTAAAAGGTGCTCACAGATCCAAAATAGTTCTAATATTGTAGTTAAACTAATAAAACATTGTAAACTACAACAAAGTGAGTCATAAAACTAGTAAGAGTATATTATGGAGCACAATTAGTGTATGAAAAATAACCAGCACCATCAACAAAAAGATCTGACATGGGGTGAATCACGTGCAAGCAGACGAGAGTCGGGAACAATTAGACCATATGCTTCTAAATCTAATTTCCTAACCCAAATCGATGTGTAACGAGGTGGAGAGGGGGTAGTAACTGGTATTACTCTCTCTTTAAACTTCCTAGGAGTGTTGTGAAGTTTATAACATAAACGCCTAAGGTGAACTTTTCGACCGCAATGAGTAGACGTGTATATGTGGTTATGAACGTTACCCAAAGGTGGCTCTCTCCTCAAATTCCTAGGTGGATCTTCCCTAAAAATCCTAGGTGTCTCTCTTCTAACATCCCTAGGAGGATTTCTCCTAACATCCCTAGGAGGCTCTCTCACACGTGTGGGGATGTCTTTTGGAATGGGTGCAACCTGCTTTTTAAAACCAATCCCACCCATATCCTTTTAATTTCGACAGTGCCCAAAATCTTATCAAGTTTTTCAGACCTAAACTCCAAATAAAATTTAACTTTACTTGAATCTCTCAAACTTTTCTCAAGTTCACCCATCTTATATTTAAGTAACCGCCTAGAATCCTCAAACTGGAGAAGATCCTTTTTCATAGCCTCCATCACCCCTCGAAGACTATCTCTCTTCCCCTCGACGTACTCAAGATTCTCACTTAAAATTTTCCACGTGCCCTAAGATCTTTGTGACACCCCGCCTAATTAAATATCGGTTGATCATTCCTTTATTAAATTAAACTGATGTGATCGGTTGGTTCATTCTTAGCATCACTGTCGAAAAATAATTTTTCTTTATTAATTACCTAATAAATAATTAAGCTAAGTGTCCAAACTTTTCCCATTTAATTAGGCCCAATTAATCCATTAATAAAGTTTCCATTATTTAAAATATAAGCTACTCACATTCCAGAAGAATAAAATAAATACTGGACACCAATCATATACTCAAATCAATAGGACTGGATAAAACTTTCTAGCTCAAAGCCACAACCCAACAAACCATAATATCCTCAAATGTAAAAGAAATAAAATATAAAAAGAACTGAGTACAATATTCTAATAAATGAAGGGGAAAGGGTGAAACATGTCCCAAATGGAATATCTGAATAGAGTAGAGAGAAATGGTAGAAGCGTCTAAGTGCAAAGGCCTGTGACTCCTACAACCACTGCAGCTCGCTAAACGATCCACGCATCTAAGTCTGATGGCAACCCTGTGGTTGGGCACCTGATATAATATATATATATATATATATATATATATATATATATATATATATATATATATATATATATATATATATATATAGCAAAAGAGAGAAATATAGAAAGAAACGGGTCAGTGCCCAAGTTGTAAAAATATTTATTTTAGCAATTATTTAAAACTGTAATGAAGCAAGTATTATGTGCATGTTAGTTTCGAACTCTCACATGAGATTCTCACCTCTCCACTATTGTGGACGCCTAACGTACATCTAACCCCACCTAGTTATCTATATCACTCCCAACTAGGCCATAACCTTATACTTATAACTATATCCCGTAGGAGTATCCCGTATCGCCCATACAATATGTTATTAAATTGTTATCCCACATAACTAAATTTCGTTATATTCCCCGTTCGAATGGAAAAACTTTTATTCACTGAAATCATTATATTTCTCATTATTATGATATCAACTAATTTCACATAGTAGAATTTTCCCCAAGTATATATATATATAGTCACAACATCCCTATATAAATATACTAGTCATGCACCCCTTGGTTACGACCACTTGACGCAAAGCAATTACTAATATTACTGTATCTACTTGTTTCACAAAATAAAATTATCCAAAAGCACATATATACATAGTCACAACATCCCTACATATATATATATATATATATATATATAACCATGCACTCTTAGGTTAAGACCACTTGGCGCAAATGCATACTCTGCTATCATATCCTGGTGCATCGCTCGCTACATATGGACAATTGGATCGGCGTCTCTCATGAACTATGAATCTCATAACACAAATATTGGAGGCAAGCATACTCACCATCCAAATGGGTCACACACATACCTACGCTCCCATTCAGTCATCGAAACTATCATACGTCTCTGATTGAAAGACCCCAATTTTTAAAATCTTACAAAAAGTAATTTCCTTTTTAAAGATGCGGAAGCGAGATGGTTCAATTAAACACACACAAACACCAAATTTTAATTTCTTTCAAATTAACATTAAACCAAGTGAAATTAGATTAATCAACAAATACATATTTCACTTAAACAACTTAATTCAATCCAAATCCTAGAAATTTGCCTAAGTCGTATTTTCAATATTACCAAAATAGGCCAAACCAATTTTACCAAATTAAACGATGACTTGAATTAAATTAACATATACCCAATTTCAAATTAGCACCAATATAAGTAAGTAGTGATTTAAACCAAATTTTATCTTTTTACCTAAGCATGCATCTAAGGTGAATTTTGCAAAAGATAAAATGAACCAATAAATCACTACATCGCGATGTATGAGGAAAAATCCACAACGGGAAAAAACCTCGGATGACCCTAGCCTTAAGTCCACTAAGTATGGTTTTAAAATTACAAGACATATGCCTTACTTCCTCAACTTGGCTCCTTTCAATCCTTGACGCGTCTTCTTGAAAACACCTATGCCTAGTCGATAACACCGAAACTCCATCGGAACCTTGGAATTCACCAATGAGACTTTAGGAACACCGTCAACCACATATGGTGCCTTTCACCATGTGAGAATGCCGCGGCAAAAAAATGAACTTCTTATTTGAGGAATATAGAAGCAAACCCAAATGAACTCTTCAACACAGTAGAGTAAACCCGGTGCCAAACACTCCAAGCAAGATATTTATATGGAAACATGGAATAAACAATATGGGTGTAAACCAAAAGTTTTTTAGGATGATTTTCTTGGAAAGCAAAACACTTAAACCATGAACCTTTTCATAAAAAAGTTTAATTCTTAAAACTCTCTCTAGGAGATGGAAGAATATGAAAAAGTTAGTTTGAAAAAGATGGTTCTCGCACTAGATAAGTCTGTCAAAAGTTAGTGGGGGGAAAGTGGGAAAACTGTCAAAAACTGCCAAAATAACTGTTCCCACCAAATCTCGTTCGAACGATATTTTTGTTCGAATGAAGTCTCATTCGAATGACCCTTTTAACGAAGTTCCAGTGGATGAAATGTAAATTCGTTAGTAAACTCGTCAGAATTCTCGTTCGAACAACATTCTCATTCGAATGAAAATTCGAACGATATCCCAGTGGCCTAACAGGGAACTCGTTGGCAAACCTCGTTCGAACGAAATTCTCATTTGAACGAAAAACTCGTTCGAACAAAAATTTCGAACGAAAAAACAGAAAGCTTAAAAATTCGATTTTAGCCCAGAAACTTTATATTAAAGTTTTAAATAAACCTTCTAAAAATAACCATCAGTTTAAAATAAAAATCACCCAATTAAAATTGTTCCAAGCACCTATATAAATATGTAATGCATTCATACCTTAGGAGTAAACGAAACACATGTTGTTTATGTAGAAACAAGGCACAAGAAACTCATGTTGTTGACGTAGAAACAAGGCACAACAAACTCGGCATTTGATGAAGCTTTAATCTTTCCCGCTACATCTTCAACTAACACGTCATAGGCTTGAATGGATAAATTAGAACACTATCCTATGACTGAAACGTTTTTGTCTGGAATTGAGCCAACAGTACATTAAGACTCAATCGGAGACTTCTGTTCTTACACAGATAGCATGTATCCAAGTTCATATGCTTTGGGTACAAGTTAAATATCCACCAATTGGGTAACCCCGGATAAGACTGTCCACTACGCGAAACCTCCACCCGATTGCAAGCAGCGTAGGTATGTTATACACACAACTACAATCATATAATAGGCATTCTCACATCCTATTAAAATTTATTAGGTATTCACCCAACCCATAAATATATTTTCCATATGAAGTATTCTCCCATTACTACTTAAAATATTATTATTTCGATTATTCTCTCTCTCGAAATTTCCACGGTTAAACTCACTTTTCCAAAATATACAAGGTAGGAATCTACGAATATCCCTTAGCAATTCTGCACTATACTAAAATCATCAAATGATAGTTTTCCTCACTTAAAATAACTCTGCAAATTGAATTGGACTAAAATTGGATTTTCCATATTTTGGACTTGGCGTTTGAACTAGGACTGATCTCGTTCGAACGATTCATCGTGTCATTTGAATTATCATGCTTCTCGTTCAAACCATACTCCATCTCGTTCGAACGAGATGGAGCTTTTCCCAGTTTAGACCTGACCTGCTAATGCTTCGTCTTCCTTAGAAATTGAGTCCTAAAACCTCTAAATTCTTCAACCCAATCACCAAAACAGCAACTTAATTGATCTCCTAACATGCGTAGATGATTTCTAGCAACCTAGAATCATTGAATCTTTACAATACATAAATTAAATATGATATCCCCAAATTAAACCATTAAAACCCTAGTTCTTCAACTTTCAATTTAAGACCAATTAAAAACCAGATTCATTTCTCAATCACAACATAAAATTTTGGGATTATTATTCTGCATACATAGGGATTCAATTCTTCATCAAGATAACTTTTAATCTATGGATCAAATTCTCTAAATTCACCCAATTCAATTCTAAATCATGTATTTGATTCCTATGCTAGCATGAGCACAATTATTGCTAATAGAAAGCAAGTAATAAACACTTGACTCGATTTTGATGGTCTAATCCGCTAATGAAATTCATATGGTTGTGTTACTTGCTCTTCGATCTACACGTTGGTGGGATTTGTGGTGTGAGGGATTGAGTCTTGCACCAAGAATACCTATGGATCTCTTCTTCTTCATCTGTGGTTCTCCCCCCCCCCCCCCCCCCCTCTCTCTCTCTCTCTCTCTTAGGTTTAGAAACTGACAGACTCCCTCTCACCCACGTACACTCATCTTTAATTATCTTGTTGTTGTCCATAATAATTCCCCAAAAATTCAAAAGATAAAAGTACCCCTACGGGGTGCCGATTAGGCCTGAAAATATGTCGGAGTCCAATTAAAACACCCTGGTAGAGTTTTATGACTATCTCGACCCTTCCGGACTCAATGGTATGCTCTAAATGGTCATAGGAGTTACTTAAAAATAATTTACTTCTTTAATCCATTAAATTAGTCCCGACACTGCTCACGCTCATGTCCCGTCATAAATTACCAAACTGTCGTATTTCACATTCTCGACAATTTACAAAATTCTATAATTTCATATTAAAAAACCACACAGTAAGATTCAATAATTCTCATCAATAACTATTAACTATTGACACGCTAGTTAATAATTTTTTAATCCGAATTAATTAATTACAAATGGATTTCTCACCTTTTATTTTAATTAATCCAACAATAATAAATAAATCCCATAATTATTTAAAATCATAAAAAATACGTGGTGTTACATACTCCCCCCTTAAAATAGAATTTTTTACCGAAATTCGAAAAAAGTATACTAGGTACAAACGACGTTGTATATATATATTGTGTCTCCCATCATTGCGATCCCAAGTAAACTACTCCATACCACCCATATAGCACACTATTCAATACCCTTAATAAAGAACACCCTACATGTGTTCGTTTTAAACTCCAAGTTACCCTGTCATGTAGGTTCTTGCCCAATTCTTACCGTTTAAGTTTCCTTACTTAAACTCAATTTTAGATATTCCTATCTAGCCATCTACTATTCGCACCATAGTAGGTTAATCTTTCTTTAGATACATATGATCTCGTCTCTCAACATCGCACATAAATAGGTTATTTTCACTTATATATATTTCGCAGACATATATATGATAATTATTAACTCATATCTGATCTTCTCAATAGTACCTGATCCCCTACCTTTAATTAACAAGCAGGAGAACAACAAGACTTACTGTGCCATACTTCCACTTGCACCATGCCCAAAAATGAACTTATATGAGTGATTGTACACAAAACACACTAGTGGAAGGGACTACTCTTGTCCTCCCTTGAGATTCAAGGGTATACATATAATTTATTCTCCAACATTTGACTAGTCTGCTTGTACTTCCCATTCGACGGTGGATGATAGGTCATACTCAATCACGACTTGGTACCCAAAGCCTCATGAACTCTTTTCCAAAATTTAAGGACAAAGATCTTCTCTCCCAATCAGACACGATATCCAACAGTACCCCATATAAACTCACTATCTAGATTAATAAGATCTACACATACTGTCCCATAGTACGACCAGTCCTAACTGGCATAACGTGAGCTACCTCGGTCAGCCCATCCATTATCACCCATATAGGATCGTACCCCCCTTCTCGATAAAATCCTTCGAAATATTCTCCCATTATTACTTCATAATCGCTAATGGTAGGAGAAACCTCTACTGGTTTTGGGTTGTCCACCCTTTTCCAAAGGACAAGTGACCCATTGTTAGAATGACTTTAGCCATATTTCTCTGCATTAAATCTCATCACTACTATCATTTATTAACATGATTCATCATATGTTCTCTCAAATGTACCTCTAACCGTGATCCATGTGGCTTTGCCTCATCGCGTGTCACAGGTCCTTCCCAATTCTAATAATCAGTTTCTCGTGAAACATACACCTCTGACAAATCTTAAGGGATACACTCTGATTCTTCTAGCTAAATGTTGTCGAATTCACTTGACAATCAAAATATAATTCTTAATACCATACCATTATCGTGAGCGTACAATCAAGTCCTGATATCTCCACTTCTATCTTCATTTACCTTATCCCATACGTCCCGAAAAATGAAAAAACAAGATTCAGTTACCTAGGGCGCTCATACACCCTATGCCTTACGCATTTTTGCATAACTAAAATATATTCTCACATTATAGTGGATTTATCCACTCTCAATTATATTCTCATAAATGTACAATTACTAAGGTACGAATCCCACATACTATCATCCAAACGTCTCTCTAACTCCCGATGTTCCGTAGTTTCATGCGTGGGATGTCTTGCAAAGAGAAATCTAAACAAGGACCCCCATAATACACTACAGCCTAACATTATTGGTTGTTGAGATCCGTAAGGTCCTCAGTCCATAACATGTACCTTCCCATAATCTCTGTATGTTGACATGCTAATCTACATATGTCCTTTAACATGAAATATGGTGCTCTCACTATCCTAAGTTTTCGGTGCTATATATATGACGAGATATATTTTGCTGCTGGATAAAGAACATAATGTATTTTGAGTCACATCAGTAAATAAATTCCTACACATCGAGGTCATATATAACTAGACGACATACTCACTAGAGTCTACGATATCATGAAATTTTCATATATATATATAGGCGTATCCCTATTTCAGGTGGCACCACACATTAGTAATTTTACTCACTCGGAGTATCCAGCACGATAGTCTTATCACTCAATCTACTATCGTTCAAACATTCAGTAATTATCACTACACATTACCATAATAAACTCTATTTTTCCAACTCAGTCAATAGTAAATTATAACGATAAAATATGCTTTTAGGGACCACCCGGCTCACTCACGGGCGACATCAAAAGGCCCCGCTACCCATGATAAATATGTTTATAACAAGACTATTAAACTAACGTACCCACTAAGCTTGACTCACACGTGAACTTTAGTGTTAATAATTCATATATGTATTGTTACACACCTATGTTACTTCACCTAATCCTTTTCTCATAAGGATAAAACAAAACTTCATCAGGCTCACCTGATCGTGGGGTCCCAACACGTAGCTGCTAACAAGACCCATGAGCATTTGCGATCTTTATACATCTAGTATTTCACCCAATAGTTGCCCCCTCCTCGTGGTGGGAAAAATATTATGTTCTTTGCCTTACACGCCCATCATTGAATTGACTTAAATCTCAAGACCTCAATTATGGCCTTACTGGACACCCTATTTCCTCCTGAGCCTAATGACCCTGAGGATTAATATTCTATTGTTACTGAGGATTCCACTTGTCTTTCCAAAACCCACCAAACCCACCACTCTCGGGTTATAACTTTTTTGGACCAATTCCTCCTCTGAAAATCGCATTACTCCAATTGTTATGCCTAACTGGCATGGTTTACCCTTCTCAAATCTTATTGGTCTCATTTCTAAATGTGAACACATTCAACACTAGTAGTCTCACTCTCTACACATAGGGAAACTTCTCGAGCCATTTCCCGTTGCTGGTCTTACTAACCATTTTGAAATGTCTTTCCCTCGTACTGGCATTCTTAGCTCCCAATTGTTCTCCCGCTGCCCTTTTAGCTATGCAGGCATTTCGAAACTATTGTTGTCCTCTACAGACTTGATTTACTTCATCATCACTTGGTAGGAGGTTAATCAATCAAAAATATCTAAATGAGTTCCCTATTGGGCATACTCTCATGTGGTGTTTTCACTAACACTGTCAAGTTCAGTTTTTCTTTTCGGCTAAATTCTCTAACTATCCTAACTCACTTCTTCTGGTAGTGCTGAAATAACTTACAGATGTATAAACTTGGTGACATTAACATCATTTATTCTAGCTGGACTTCTCATCCAACCTCGTATTCTACACACGGTACATCATCAACTATAAACCCTTTTATATTTTATGCCCCTTTTCCGGTACGAAGTGTTGTATGCAATTCAAACTTTCTCTCACGATTGGTCTGTAGCCTCCCCACTGTGCTAAGTTTCAAAATTCGACTTGTCTCTCGGTCATAACATCGAATAAAAGACCTCATAGTCAAATCGTACTCAAATTTATCTTTAATTCTCAAACACACTTCTTTATATGTGGTGATTGCTTTAATCACTTTATGTAACTACTACCAATTTTAATTCTGAGTGTTGCTGCACTCCACTCTACTCAATTGCCTTTAGACTTTATGCTTCCATTAGCCTATCACACTTTCTCTCTTTCTTCTCTGCATCTTCACCGATGATTTTTCGAAAGGTTCCCTCTGATTTCCCCCTTGTCGACTACGCTAGATGATCCTAAAATTTCTCCACCATTACCTACGACTGTGGATGGGGAACCCTTTTGTTCTCGAGTGATGATTCTATTATCACTTGCTTAAATAATACTTATCATGACTTTTGTCACGTCCACAATTCCCAAATTACTCTATGTCTTATGTCGGGCTTCTTCTCCTGTCATTCTTCTTTTGGCCCTCGTTGGTCGTCCTATAATGTTCGGTGCTTTATGTATAACTGATTTTGCATAATGAGTCACATTAATTATAATTCATAGCAGAAGAACGTAAGTCGAATACGTAAGGGAAGACAACAATCCTATAATAAGTCTCCACATTAAAGAACGATGCTCTGAAATGTACAAAGCCATACAGATCCTAAGGACACTAGATCTTAATGCTCTGATACCACCTATGACACCCCACCTAATTAAATACCAGGTGATCAATCCTTTATTAAATTAAACTGAAGTGACCGATTAGTTCATTCTTATCATTACTGTCGAAAAATAATTTTTCTTTATTAATCACCTAATGAATAATTAAGCTAAGCGTCAAAAACTTTTCCCATTTAATTATACCCAATTAATCCATTAATAAATTTTACATTCTTTAAAATATAAGCTACTCACATTCCACAAGAATAAAATAAATATTGGACACAAATCAAATACTGAAATCAATCGGACTGGATAAAACATTCTAGCTCAAAGTCACAATCCAACAAACGTTATGATCCTTAAGTGTAACAGAAACAAAACACTAAAAAGAACTGAGTACAATCTTCTAATAAATGACAAGGAAAGGGTGAAACATACCCAAATACAATATTTGAATAGAGTAGAGAGAAATGATAGAAGCGTCTAAGTGCAAAGGCCTTCAACTCCCACAACCGTTGTTGCTCGCTAAACGATCCATGCATCTAAGTATGATGGAAACCCTGTGGTCGGGCACCTGATATAACATATATATATATATATATATATATATATATATATATATATATATATAGAGATAGAGAGAGAGAGAGAGAGAGAGAGAAAGATTGCAAGAAACGAGTCTGAGCATGAGTTGTAAAAATATTTATTTTAGCAAGTATTATGTGCATGTTAGTTTCGAACTCTCACATGAGATTCTCACCTTTCCACTATTGTGCACTCCTAACCTACATCTAACCCCACCTAGTTATCTATATCACTCCCAACTAGTCCATAACCTTATACTTCTAACTATATCCTTAATAAATGTCCCGTATCGCTCATACAATACGTTATTAAATAGTTATCGCACATAACTAAATTTTGTTATATTACCCGTTCGAATGGGTAAACTTTTATTCACTAAAATCATTCAATTTCTCATTATTATATCTACTATTTTCACATACTAGAATTTTCCCCAAGTATATATATATATATATATATATATATATAGTCCCAACATCCCTATATATATACTAGTCATGCACCCCCTTGGTTACAACAACTTGGCATAAAGCATTTACTAATATTACCGTATCTACTAGTTTCACAAAGTAAAAATATCCACAAGCACATATATACATAGTCACAACATCCCTATACATATATATAATAATCATGCACCCTTAGGTTAAGACCACTTACAGAAAATGCATACTCTGCTATCATGTCTTGGTGCATCGCTCGCTGTATATGGACGATTGGTTTATCATCTCTCACGAACCATGAATCTCATAACCCAAATATTGGAGGCGAGCATACTCACTAGCCAAATGGGTCACGCACATACCTACGCTCCCATTTAGCCGTCGAAACTATCATACGTCACAGATAGCACGTATTTAAGATCATATGCTTTGGGTACAAGTCAAATATCCCCCCATTGGGTCACCTAGGATAAGACTGTCCATTGTGCGAAACCTCCTCCCGATAGCAAGCAGCGTAGGTATGGTATACACACATATACAATGATGTAATAATCATTTTCACATCCTATTAAAATATATTAGGTATTCACCCAACCCATATATATATATTCAATACATAGTATTCTCTAATTACTACTTATAATATTATTATTTCGATTATTCCCTCCCTCGAAATTTCCACGGTTAATTCACTTTTCCAAAATATATAAGGTATGACTCTAGGAATATCCCCCAGCAATTTTACAGTATACTAAAATCATCAAATGATAGTTTTCCTCAATCAAAATAACTATGAAAATCGAATTGGACCAAAATTGTATTTTCTAGATTTTGGACATGTCGTTCGAACCAGAACTGTTGTCGTTCGAACGATTCACCATGTCGTTGAACGATCATGCTTCTCATTCGAACCATACTCCATGTCGTTCAAACGATATGGAGTTTTTCCCAGTTCAAACTAGACCTGCTACAGCTTCATCTTCCTCAGAAATTCACTCCTAAAACCTCTAAATTCTTCAACCCAATCACCAAAATAGCAACTTAATTGATCTCGTAAAATGCTTAGATGATTTCTAGCAACCTAGAATCATTGAATCTTTACAATACATAAATTAAATATGAAATCCGCAAATTGAACCATTAAAACCCTAGCTCTTCAACTTTTAATTTAAGACCCATTAAAACCCCGATTCGTTTCTCAATCACAATATATAACTTTGGGATTGTTATTCTACATACATAGGGATTCAATTCTTCATCAAGATAACTTTGAATCTATGGATCAAATTTTCTAAATTCACATAATTTAATTCTAAATCATGTATTTGATTCCTATGCTAACTTGAGCACAATTATTACAAATAGAATACGAATAATAAACACTTGCCTCAATTTTGATGGTCTGATCCGCTCATGAAATTCATATGGTTGTGTTCCTTGCTCTTCGATCTACACGTTGGTGGGATTTGTGGTGTGAGGGCTTGAGTCTTGCACTAAGAACACCTATGGAGCTCTTCTTCTTCCTCTGTGGTTCTCCCTCTCTCTCTCTCTTAGGTTTAGAAACTGACAGACTCCCTCTCACCTACCTACACTCATCTTTAATTATCTAATTTTCGTCCATAATAATTCCCCAAAAATTCAAAAGACAAAAGTACCCCTACAGGGTGCCAGTTAGGCTTAAAAATATTCCGAAGTCCAATTAAAACACCCAGGTAGAGTATTCTGACTATCTCGGCCCTTCCAGAATCAATGGCACACTCAAAATGGTCATACGAGTTACTTAAAAATAATTTACTTTTTCAATCCACTAAATTTGTCCCGACACTACTCACGTGCGCGTCCCGTCATAAAATACCAAACTGTCGTATTTCACATTCTCGATAATTTATAAAATTCTATAATTCCATATTACATAACCACGCGGTAATATTCAATAATTCTCATCAATAAGTATTAACCGTTGGCACACTAGTTAATAATTATTTTAATCCAGATTAATTAATTAACAAATTGATTTCTCACCTTTTAATTTAATTAATCCAACAATAATAAATATATCCCATAATTATTTAAAATCATCAAAAATAAGGGGTACTACAATCTTCAACTAAAACATCATTTTTTAAGGCACGCTCTTTCAATTAATATTTTAATTCGAATTTTTTTTTCTTTATTTTCAAAGCTTCAACATAAAGTTCATTAAAAGCCATTTGCAAGTTACGATAATCTACACTTCCATCATCACTCACCCTCACTTTCATTGGATACACTACCAGTGGCTATGGAAGAAGTATCATCATCATTCTCATGAGTATCCACACAGTTGGGAAGGACACATTTACTTGCATAAATTTTTTCTTCACTTGGGTCACTCTCACTAACGGTGGCAACATAAGCAATTGGTTTATTAAAACACTCCCTAACTTTGGTGGGGCACTCATCTATGCTATGGCCAATCCCCTCACAACAAAGACATCTCTCAGATTCTTTCTTTTTAATGAAAGTTTTGAAAGCAGATTTCAACTGATATTTTCAAATAGTTTCGTCAGACAAGTGACATCTAAAATCGTCAAATCCCCTAAAAGGAATATTTAGAAAAATCGGAATTTCAAAATTAGATTTGGAAAAATCAGGATCAAAACACAATGACTTAGTGCAACAACCAATTTGAGAGTGTGCTACAGCGAAATAATGCGACTTCTCAAATAAATTCAATTTTAATTAACCCAAATTTTAGTTAAACCCTAACACGTGCATCTAGTGATTTGATAACATAAAATCAATAAGCATGCAAAGGAAACCAATTTCAGGAAAAATCGTCGAAGGGAAAAACCTTTTATTTCACTATAATTGTAAATCGCAACTTACACAATTACAATGAAATCGATTTTGACACATGAATAGCCGCAGGTGTCGATCGGTGTCATTAGCAATGAATTATGAATAGTAATCCCTAGGAATAACAGTCCTATCTTCAGCCCACGAATACCATAGCACTCCCTATGAACCTCAAATTAAATTAGCAAAGGATCTTCACGCAGTAAGATCCTCAATTCTGACTTACCATACGGATAAACGATCTGTTTGCGTCCGATGATTCCTTGTCCAAAGGACCGACGAGTGCTTTCGAGACTCCCGGACCAGGGAGCAGTCCAAAGGACTTTCAAAGTTCTCTGAAATACCTTTCCAATGGTTTTCCCCATGCGCGATTCGGATCAACGATTTGCGTTCTACGACCGATTTTCCAAAGGAACCTGAAAGAGACTGCCAAACGGCATGTCCAAACCCTACCTATCGAAAGTGTGCCCAAACACACCTGCCGATTGGTAGGACCATGGACATATCGATCGGTAATGCCCTGGGCCTATAAAAAGGAGGTCCTAACCTCATTTCAAAGGACCCGAGATCTGAAATCTATCACTCTCAATAAGTTCAGAAAATCTCTCTCGAAGTCAGCCTGATTTCCACATCCTAATCCCTTTCCAACCTTCACCTTTCATCATATTTTTCATCCAACTTGGTGAATTAAGTACCCTCCATCATCACCCTAAGTGCAAGGTCTTATCTACAACATTCAAGATCAAGATCAAGATCTTAAAGAAAGTCCAACTTTCTCAACTCTCTCTTTGAATTCTCCCAAATTCGCATTAATTTGTTTTATTACGTAGTACTTTTATTCTCTCATCTCGCACATCCTAATATACTTTTTATCTGGTATTATTGCACATATCTTATTTTCATATAAATAAAACCCAAAAGAAACAAGAAAAAGAGGGTTTGCTCATAAATTCCAGGCGAGAATTCTCACACTTTTCTCACAACTAAAACACTTTTTTACACACACGCACATATAAGAGAAGTCCCCGATTGGGTTTATGGGATAAACCCCACCCCTCGTTTTGCATACGAACTACGTGGACTTTGATTCCTCTATAGGCTACGTAGGCATCTCGGGGTAAAACCCTAGACTCGAGTCCTTTTCCTACTTTTTATATTTTTCCTAGATTCTTTAAACATTAACTCTCTATATACATATATTTGTTCTTAGTGGAGTATTATCCCTCATGTGTTATCATTCCCTTATAATGATCGACGCTGGGATAATCGCGTAAATCCTATTTTCTAATATTTCTTGTAGGAACATTCATATGGATGACTCGCTTTATCTCTTCCATGATACAAGTTGATGATTCCTATCTCCGCTACATATACACATGAACACATATCAAGGGAAATAAAGGAAAATAACAAGAACCCATGAGAGACCGTAAGGGCGGAATGGGTGCTTAACACCTTCCCATTTCATAACTTAGCCTCCAGACCCTTTTTGAATCATTTTTTATTTTGTATGTATCAGTATGTCTTTGGATGCTGTCCTCCGGGATGGCTCCCTTTTCTTTTGTCTATTTTATGTAAAATAGAATGGTGACTCCATCTCTCTACATTTTTCACCTCATCACCGACGCCGACCGAAGCGCTCTCGAAAAGGATGCGCGAAACCAAGATCCTCCCGAGAAGAAGAATACCCCCACTCTTCTTTCATCTCTCTCCTACCGCGAGGATCAAAGGGGATGACCACACGCGCGATAAGCCATGTTGTTTATGAATGACAGTAAAACAAAATATTTTTCTTTTTCTTGTTCTGGATAAATGCACCGCCTCAAAAACTCCAAAAATTATAGTTTTTATGAAAAACATTAAAAAGTTTTCTCCAACACTTAGAAAATATTTTGTGAAAATATCCCAATATCCCAAGTGAAATGCTAAGGTATTTAAACACAACCTTACAAAAATTAATCTCGCGGAGACTTCTTTGATGAAAAACTTTCATATTCGGATCTATCTTGATGCTTGAATGATTTTGAATAATTCTTCGATGGTTGCGGCACTATACGATATACTCTAATGTAAATAGGACTTATAAAATATTTCCTTACGTATAATTAATTTAACTTATCTAGCAAAGGTTTTCAGTAAACGTCAATGTTTTTGCTCGGTGAATTTATCCTAGATACCAAAATTCGCTTCATTAAAAACTCCATTTTCATTCACAAAGATAGTCCCATATTAAGAGTATCGACAATGATATGTCAACAGCTGTTGTTGAAGCTGATATTTCCATGTGGATTAAAGTTATCTGTGGATATACTAATACAAAAATTACATTTTGTTGTTGTAATTTCTGGCCACGTTATATCACCAATATTCCAAATAAACAAATCATCAGGATGACTCATGGTATTTGTGATACATTACACTCTAGTGTGAAAACTCATACTATTCTTAATCCATGGTATGGTGAATAATCTATTCACCTTGGAATTAGGGGTAAATGTCTAATTGTCTTTAGATGTACTTTACCCCCATTTATTCCCAACTTCTTTGATTATCTTGTTTGTGGTTGGATATTTATATGATACTGTATTTCCTTTCGATAAAAACTCTTATAACATCTCAAAATTTTATGTAATACTATTATCTAACAAAGTATATCCTATCTTTAAATTATTCAATTTGACAAGGAAATATAGTGTCTATGTTTCTCAGGATTTAACGGGTACAACGGTTCACTTGACTTACCATATAACTTTTTTTTATTTCAATTTATCATTAGTCTCATTACAACTGCCAGTACCACAATTATTACATTTTCACTTTATAAATGATTAACTTCATGATTAAACTTTTCGAATACGTCGTGAATAAGCTCCACCATTATAGGATCATCGGGGCATGGTCAATGCTTTCAAAACATTCAATTGGTTCCTTTTCTTTTCTTTTAATGAGTTCCTTCTCTTCAAGAAATGCCAAAACATGTATGACTTGGATATTCCATAACCAAGCAAATGAAAACATACATCTTGAACCTCTATCAATTTTCCTTTTTGAAATTTTATGCATTGGAATGAAGAATTGGCTTGGCTGCCACCATTCTTCATCACAAAATCAATAAATATAGCAACCCCATTAAAATATTTTTCACTTCGACCTTCACATTCCTTTATCCACTCTTTTCTAACTTCCAATGCCATTTTTTATGTTGAGCTGCATTAGTAGAAAGTTAATATACATTATTTAATATCTATATACCCAAAATATGAAAGATCTACTTGTGAATATACCCAAACTATTAAATATCTATGGTGCGTTCCCTTCTATTTGAAGTGTTTGTAAATAAATGATGACATCATTACCATTCTTAGATGTTTATAAATAAAAAAATGGTCCTGAAACCTAATTTATGATGACCAAATTATCTCAAATGCTTCATTTAATAGTCTTGGTTTTATCATTAAAATAATGTGTGAAATAGCTAATTGGTTATTTTAATATAATCAATATCGAAATAAACTAATTTAGTATTAGGATGTATAATTAAAAAGGGGGTAAGTCTGAGTATGATATCCAAGAACAATAAAGAAATAATTATGTATCATCGTGTCCATATGCATGATGGATAAAATATTTCATATTTCTGGAATGCATTAAAAAAATATTGTAAGAAATGGGACAGAACGTCGTGTCAGTGTTGTACACTAGGAGTACTTATATTTTCCATCACCATTGTATGTTTCTTTCACCATTTAACATCTTACTTTAGATTATCAATTTTAAGAGGCAAAGCATAGAATGACACAAAAGATTCAATCATATCTCAATTACAAAAGAGTCATATCCTAAATCCTAGAACATATTAAGGGTGCTAAAATTATATGAACCAATATAATTACAATAAAATCAATAATTTTAACATATTCATAAGTAACAGCCATTTCCACAACCCTGGAATCCACACGCTTTCTTAAGTACTAGAAAAAGAAAAAAAAATGTATAAGAAAGGTACTAGCTTGCAAAAATACCAATTGTTTCATTGACATAAAAATTAATAGTGGAGATTAAATTTTTAGCGTGTATTCTGTCATTTACAAAAGGCAAGTAGTAAATTCGATGGCTGATAATAATTAAACAATCATTGAATCCAACATCAAGCTATAAAACTACACATAAGGGTATGCTAAACATATAAGAACCCCTAAGCACCATGTACATATTATTACCCAACATCAATTTTCCTTTTACTTGATTATTATACAAAACATTATATTTACACACACATACAAATATATATACACACACACATAGAGAGAGATTGGTAATACCAATTTGAGAAGAAAAAGTATTGAGCCTTGATCCTTTCTAAGAAAAATCAGAAGAATTTTTAAAGATGACTATACAAACTTGACTATAGATTTATACACACATAACTACAGGTTTACACACATATCCAACATTTATAGATGACTATACAGACATGACTATAGATTTATACATACATAACTAAATATTTACTCACATGAACATCCAACAAACACACATATATATACATCTGTGTATGTGTGTGTGTGTGTGTATATGTGTATATATATATATATATATATATATATATATATATATATATATATAGAGAGAGAGAGAGAGAGAGAGAGAGAGAGAGAGAGAGAGAGAGAGAGAAAACTACACTTGTATAAGAAGAATTAGATGAACAAAATGGAGAAATAGGTTTTTCTACAGATTGAAAAAAAAGTTAACCATTGAAATTGATCCCCTAACATATAACCATTTAAATTAATCCACGAACATTGGAATTGTAAAAGAACATTGAAATTTATCCAATGTGAGAAGAAATAGGAAGGAAACACATTTAAATACGCACTAATTCATGCCACAATATGTATATAGGAGAATTGTCACCTACATCATGCTTTATACACCATTCATACATCACACCTAGTCGTAGGCCTTTAAAAACTTTTTCTTCAATTTTTTTTATTTTTCCTTCAAATTAACCTTCCAATAAACCCATGTTCAACAAATCAAGTCAAAATAAACATTCTAGCTATTTTTAAAAAATTCACAAAACACTCCTCAAAATACCTTATTTATTAGTGTCTGTGCCGCCATATTTTATGAATTTTTTAAAAATAGCTACAAAATGTATTTTCACCTAATTTTTTGAATAAGTTTTTATTGGAAGGTCAATTTGGAGAGAAAAGTTACAAATTTGAAAAAAACTATTTCTAAGGGCCTAGAACTAGGTGTGATGTATGGCATGATGTCATGATGTATGTGAGCCTTACCTCTCTCTCTCTCTCTCTCTCTCTCTCTATATATATATATATATATATATATATATATATATATATATAATGTGAGACAAAGATCTAGAGATCTAGAGAGAGGTCTTTTGTAAACCATCCATAATGAGTGAAAATAACTTAGTTTTGTTCTTAAAAAAAAACTCAATCATGAAAATAAATTAAATGCAGTCCAAATTCATTATCGAAAATCACTACCTTACTAAGATTAGCATATATTTTTAGTATTTGAGGTGAAAGGTGGTGGTATACTCTATATAAGCATAGAGCTTATTCATTGATTCATTTTATCAAGCAACATGTGGGCATATAGGTAATGTTTTATTATGCATATCTAAGTTAAACCTCAGAACAACCCAATAAGTTATTTCAAATCAACCAACAAAGAATTTTTCTCTAACCTTGTTAATTTTCTTGGACCAATGAAAAAGCAAGTTGCAGTTGTTTTGATATGACTCAGTTTTTAAGAGTTGTAAATTTAAAATGTTTTACTATCAAAGATCCAAGAAATGATAATCATGGGAATTTCAACAAGTTGTAGAAGACAATATATATTGTATAGGGTCCATCTATTTTACAAAATATAGATATTAGAATAATCTCCTCTACAAATACACACCTATAATATAAATAAAGCTTGGTTTATTTGTTAATAAAAATAACAAACCTAAAAAGGCCACCCTCAAGATGGATCCAATATTCTATTTGGGGAGGAGAGAGTGTGAGTGCAAAATCATTTTTTTCTTTTTTGATTTACTGAGACTTGATCCGCTCTTAGAAGAATCATAGTAACATTTATAGATGACTATGTACACATGACTATAGATATATACACACATAACTATAGATGTACACACACATCCAACATTAATAGATGATTATACACACATGACTACAAATTTACAGATCTATACGCACATAACTATAGAATTTCACACACATAACTAAAGGTTTATAGATACGTAACTATATTTATATAGACATATATACAACACACCCATGCACCCCCCCACCCCCCCCCCCACCCCCCCCCCCCCCCCCCCACACACACATATATATATATATATATGTGTGTGTGTGTGTGTGTGTACAGAGATAGAGAGGGACAGAGGGAGGTAGGGAGGGAGGAAGGGAGAGTTATACATGTATGAGAAGAATCATATGAATGAAATGGAGAACCAGATTTCTCTTCAAATTCAAAAAAATATAAACATTGAAATTTATCTTCACACACAAAAATATAACTAGATATTGTGTGTTATACCTCTCTGTGAAGAAGAAGAAGAAGAAGATGAAGTGGAAAATCCGAGCCCTAGTTTGGTGAGGATGAAGTGAAAAAAGGAAACCCTAACACTGAAGTTGATCCATTAACATTGATATGCATCCAATTTTGTTAGGTTTGAAATTTTGTCATTAGTCGAGGGAGGGAGAACTGAGATGAAAGACGAAGAGGGAAAATTATGTTACACTGTGTTTATACTTTTTAGGTACTAAGTTACACTTTGAGGTTTGGGGAATAATAAAACCACAAATATAGAAACGATTTTGAATGTTTGCAAATTTTATATGTCAAAAACATTAATTTTTTAAGTATTATAAACACTTAAAAAATAAATATTACATTAGTTGCAAAATTTCATTGTGTAGTTGTTTACGTACAAAATATGCATAACAGAGGCCCCGAACAAAGTACCCTGGTACCAAGATATAAATAAGTTTCTTCAAAAGGGAAAATATCATTTTGGATCAACCAAGAAGGACAAGATGGCACTCTGATGGTGGGATACTTTATTTATCATATGCGCAAGACATTTATAAAGAATACATCTTAATGGCACCCTCTTGCGATGTCTTGACAAAAGAGAATAAGAAAGTATTAGGGAACCTCACATTAATGGGCACATGATATTAAAAAAATATTGTTCACCAAGGGTATTACTGGAGCGCACTTCAACATGATTGAAACAAATTTGTCCAAAGGTGTCTAAAATTCTAATGACTTGCAAAATTTACAACATTTAGCTCCAAGGAAATTATATAAGATGCCATCACCATAAAAATTTCAACTTAGGGAATTTATATCATCGGGAAAATAATTCCAAAAGCATCCAATCTCCATGAATTCATCCTGGTAGGCATCAATTTTTTCACCAAGTGGTTCAAAGTTGAATATTTAGTTGTGTTGAATGCCAAGAAAGTAGGCCAATTTATAAAGAAAAATATCATCTGAAGATATGGAGTACCTTTTGAGATGATATCCAAAAATTGAATTCATTTCGAGGCAGAGGTTCCAGAGAAAACTTTAAAATACGTAATTTAAAGACATAAGTCATCTCTATACCGCCCCCAAAATAAAAACACCATATATTCGGCAACAAAAATTTGAAAGTGATACTAATCAAAATGATTAAAGGATGCCAAGATTGGGGTGAGCAAATTCCATATGAATTGTGGGGATATCAAAGATCTTTCAAAAGACCTACTAGAGCCAAGTCATTCTTGCATATATATGGGATGGAATCAAAGTTGTCAATCAAGATGAAATTCCCCTCACTAAAAGTTCTATTACAAAACCAAATCTTTGAGGTTCACTGGGTAAAGAGCACATATAAAGATCTAGCATTATTCGACATACAATGATTACTAGGACGTTATCACATAGAAGGATACTGCAACACCTACCCTCACTACTTTGACCGTACCCATGTGATTCGGTGAATTTATATGACCTCAGTGGATATTTAGACCTTATGAGATGAATTATAGTAAAATTTAGGTAATATGGTGGCCCTAGTGCTATTAGTTGGAATTATATTGGGGGGCTTATTGTCAATTTTCAAAAAGTTTAGTATCGTTCGAATGACATCTAAAGTTGGTCAAACGATATTCAAATCTCGTTCTAACGGTCTTATAATGACCTTCGAACGAAGCACCTTTGTATTGGAATGACCACCCTTGTTAAAACCTCGTTCGAAGTACGTTCGAATGAGATGTCGTTCTCATTTGAATGAGATGTTGTTTGGTTCAAATGTAATGGTAGTCCTCATTCGAATGAGATCCATTCTCATTCAAACTAGATTTGAAATTTTAGTTTCTACATATTTGAAAAGTGCAGTTAAAACCTAGACCGTTGGATTAAGACATGTGCTATGCTCCCACGGTAGCAAATCAATTCGTGGATAAAGCTTTGGGCATTTTTAAAAATTTACCTCTAAGGGTTTTGGGGTATTTAAGTGTGAGTTTGGCCATTCTAGGGAAATTTCAATGATAATTTCCTCTATCTCTCTAGCTCTTAAGAGCTTCTCAACCATTAAACACCATACACCACCCTAGAACCACCACCCCTCCACCCTATCACCACCATATTTACCTCATATTCCTCTATATTTAAGCCCATAAAACCTTCCTACACCATTTATATGTCAAGGTGTGAATTTATGGAGTTATTGTTCGAGGTTTTTCAAGAAGAAAAGTAGAATATTAATGGAGTTTGAAGGGGGTGTTGCTTAGAGATTTCATGGAGACAATCTTAGTGGAGATAGGAAACCTCTTTAAGACCACCTTAGGAGGTGGGAGGTTGACATCTTCTTCCATATTTCATCCACCATTGTTGAAACTTCTTTTGAGGTGTAAAAACTCTACTCTTACTTAATAAATCTATTTTTCATAGTATTGGTCTCATAGTTAGAGTTTGTAAGAATAGAATGCATGAATGATTTAAGAAGGTACTTATCATGGTTTTGTGTAAAATGTCTTATAAAGGATTTCAAATGTGTTGAGTAGAATGAAATATTTCAATAAAACTTGGTGTTAAACATTTTATGGAATAAAATATTTTGAAATAATATTTATCTTGGTAAAGATTTTTTATGAACAAATGTTTCCAAGTTTTCTTGTAAAATTTGGGGTTTTCATGAAGATAGGAATTTATTCAAGTCTAAAAGAAACATAAATGCCTATTGGTCCTAAAAATCATGTTTTGCAAATATTATGAAATTTCTTGAATAAATCACATGTTAAACTCAGTTTCTTGGTTTTTTGGACTTTAAGTCTCCTCTTCCCATGTATATAAACTTGTAGTATTTTGATGATGAGTATAAAAAATAACTTTAGTAAAGACTTAGTAAGTCTTAGCATGAAATATATAAAATAGAAATTTCAGCCCTTAAAGTGTGTTAATTAGTGTGAAAAATGTTATGAGTGTATATTTTCAAGACTATATGTGATGGCAATGAAAAATAGGGCTTTCTTTGTAAAGTAGTTTTAAAAATGCCAAATGATTTCTTTGAAAAATAAAGTAATAAAATAAATAGATTTCTAACTTGAGAAGTATGTTACTCCAAAGTGCTGAATAAGTGTAACTTAATAATGTATTTGAGAAATAACACTTGTGAAAATGGAGGAAAAGACAAGTTTGAAGACAAATGAGTAAAATGGTAATATTACATAAAGTGGAATATGTTTATGAAATAAAAATATTAGAAAACATGTTATACAAAATGGTCCAAAATGAAAATGAATTTTGGGATAAAATCGGCGTAAGTGTATAAAGGACACGAAAGGGTGGCTTTTAAAGAGTAACACGAGGTGGGGTAAGATCCCCAGGTTTTGGCTTTGGTCGGTAAAAGTGGAGTAATTTGGACATTAAGTAAATGTTAAAACACATTAATATAGACTCGAATGAGACATGGAAAAGAATTAAGAAGGTCCTAGAGCGCCAGGGTGAAAGACCCAAGAACACTGGCCAGAGCATATGGTAGCATAGCCAACGGTATGGAGCCCGTTAAAGTATGCAGTTATTTGGAGGATTCTGTTAAAGACAACCTAACTTAAATGAAATGAATACATGTTCCGGTTGAAAGATAACATGGATAACTGATGTGAGAACTGGATAATGTCCATGAAATAAAGGAATGGTAAAGTGAAATGATTAAGATGGTAATTATTCATCCTAAAGAGGTTTAACCCATAATTAACAAAAGTATATGTTTATAAAAGGTTTTCAACCAAAAATAAGTATTTTCTAATACGGTGTGTACGTGTGTTGAAAGATAATTTTCAAGGAAAATACTAAGGTAAATTTGGTGTAAGGAAATGAAATTTTTTTGAATAAAGAAGTGCCTCTTACTAAAAAAAATGGTATTTTTCAAGGTATTTAACCGGGTGCATTAAATCAGGAAATAAATGTCAAGTCAAATAAGAAGGGGGTATTTTATAAGATTAAGGTTAATTAATAAGAACAAGTAATGTTTTGGGAATAAAATGATTTCAAGCATTAATGTATATGTACGTATATATACATATCCGAAATAATTGCATGTACACGTAGGTAAACATCTTATAGTCTTTTTTTTGCCATTTGATTTTATATTGCATTGTTGTATTTTTCCACTGCTCATTCGACTTATTCCCCCATCTTTGTTATGGAAGATTGTGTGCATTCCCTTATTTTAAGGTCGTTACACATGTAAGTATCCTTTTCATTTCACATTAGTAGCTCTGTGTGCTTGGATTTCGGGGACGCTTCCCACGGATCCCTCACATAGTTTAATTAAAATTGGAATTGTGTTATATAGAAGTGACAAGTTAATTAAAAAAAACTGTACTAGTAACATTATTTAGGTTACCTCATTGTACTTCGCACCTAATATTCAGGTCGGACTAGGCTGACCACGCATAACCCATAAATTGGGGCGGGACGTTAAAGATACAATAAACGAATCGCAGGGACATTTCAAAAGAAAGTCAAAGACTAATGAATCAAAGGAGGAAACCTAGTCTGAAAGGAGGTTATGAAATCCATAAGGGATTCCCAAGGAAATTTTTTTCCTAACTACATAGTGCCATACGTGGTGAGAAAGATCTTGTCAGGAGGCACAACTCTCCTAGTTGATCTCGACGTTACAGAATTCTCCAAACTGACTAACTTAGATTGTCTCATAAAGTTCTATATGTGAAAAAACAAAGTCATTGAGTCTCTAATAAGAACTAAGTACGACCTAATCCTCCATAAATTAGAAAAAATTCCTCAAAAATCATCACTAAGTTTATTTTACCGCATAATGGAGGTATGTAGTCAACCCTTAAGGGTTCGGTCGACCAAACCACACCCCTCCAGGGGTGATGCCTTTCTATTTTATTCTATCTCATCTTTTAGGTTCCTAAAACCCTGTTATAGAGTCATTAGAATGGCAAAAAAAAGATTTTAGGCTATTAGGGGAACTTAGTGTTCATTAAAGTAAATAGTTTCATTACAAAACATACATTTAACATCATTAGGAAAATAACTATGTACATAAAGATACTCAAAAGGAATTACCACCCACGCTGTCAAACGTTTCTGATCCATCTACCTTTGAGGTACTCACATGTCGAAATGAATTTGTCTCTCCATCTGGTCGGCTCTCATATGTCCAAATAAATTTTCACCCCTATCTTGTAGTAAGGCTATTTCTCAAACTTCCTTAGCCCAATAATATAACGAAGGAACATATCCCTTAAGACTACTGCATCTTTAACATTTTTCCTTACCCAAAGATGGTAATTCTCAGATAAATGCATCATTATACCTCTGGAAGAAACAAGAGGAATGAAAAGGAACAATGGAATATCACTTCTCTAGAAGTAAACAATTATGCTTACTAGGTACGGGGAAAGATGATCAATCGGATGCAACAAGCCTGGAGGAGGAGTAATTTCTTGAATTTTTTCATAATGACACATCACCCACTATGGAAAATAGAAATATGTGAAGCACAAAGCACATAAACGGATGTAGGGGAATAGTCGCATAAATAGACGAGGCTCTAAAATCGATTTCTAAGGGAAATAATGATGAAAGTTGAAGTGACAAGGATTAAAAAACTTGTAAAACCACTCTCCTTGAATCTTCCTAAAGTGGATATATGTCTTACAAAAATTGAAATCAGATGGTTGATCGGGAGAAGACATAAGGTCCCCGATCAATCTCAATCTCTCCAAAATCCACATATACAAAAACAATGGGATTCATAAAAGATAAGGCATTCATGAGAATGGTAAGTGGAAAAAACATTAATTATCTCACGAAAATTAATGGTATTGGTTTTTTCTATTCCTTCATCTACAAAACTATGTCCACCAAATGCATGTCAATGCAAGTGGTACACGTGATAAGAAATTATAAGATCCTAGATCGAAAGCTAAAGAATCTCTTCATCCTTCCATTTGCCTAATGACTAAGATGTCATACATAAATAAGGCAATGACCACTATAAGGTTGACCCCATATTCAGTAAGAAATTCATGAACGTTGAATTGGTCCACTTCTAACAACTCAGCAAGAAAATAGATTCCTCTTAGTGCAGATGCGACTTCGTTATTGGTTGGTCTTTATTGTACCCTATCAAGAAATAATAAATATCAAAGTTCATGCAAATTTCCTCTAAATCAAAATGAAAATGGTGATGCTATTGTAACACCCCATATTTTTATTATGATAAATAATTATGGGATTAATTATTACTGTTGGATTAATTAAATTAAAAATGTGAGAAAATTGATTATTAATTAATCCGAATTAAAAATAAATATTAATTAGCATGCCAAGGGTTAATAATTATTTTTGAGAATTGTGGAATATTACTGTGTGAATAGGTAATGCGATAGGTAAATTTTATAAATTTTTGAGAGTGGGAAATACGATAGTTTGGTACATTAAGTCAGGATGCACGTGTGAGTTGTGTCGGGACTAATTTAATGGATTAAAGAAGTAAATTATTTTTAAGTAACTCGTATGGTAATTTCGATCACGCCATTGAGTTCGAACGAGTCTAGATTGTCAGAAAACTCTACCTGGGTATTTTATTTGGACTCCGGGATGTTTTTAGGCCTAACCGGCACCCCGTAGGGGTATTTTTATCCTTTGAATTTTTGGGGAAATATTATGGACGAAAATTAGGAAATTAAATATAGATGTACAATGGTTAGAGGGGATTTATCAGTTCTAAACCTACGAGATAAAGAAGAGAGGGGCACAGAGGAAGTAAGAAGAAGCCATAGGAGTTCTTGGTGCATAACTCAAGAACACATACGAAAAATCCCACCAAAGTGTAGATCGTGAGGCGAGGAACACACCTATACCAACATCACCAGGATATCAGACCTTCGAAATTGAGGCAAATGTTTAATCCTTGCAAAATTGTAGCAACAATCATGTTCATGTTAGTATAGAAATATAATACTCGTTTATGGTTCATAAACTTTGATGAAATTGGAGAATTAAGGACATAAATTAAAAATCTATAATCTAAATAGGATGAATTCCTCATGTATGTAGGTTAGAGATCACGAATTGATGATTAATCATGATGGACGAACCTAGTTTTTATGTTCTTGTAAAGAAAGTTGAAGAACTAGGGTATATTTTGTTAATTTGGGACTTTTCAGAATTTATTAAGGTTTATGCATGATTAAATGATTCTAGGATGTTAGAAATCATCCCTATAAGTTAGATTAATGTTTGGAGGTGATTGTTGGAAGTTAATAAAAAATATGTAGAGGTTTTAGGTTAGAAAAAGTTGGAAAATACAGCAGTTAGCAGAATGGAGAAGATGATGTCTTGTTCGAATGAGATGCAGGGTCGTTCAAACGACCGGCTGATTCGTTCGAACAAAACCATTTCTGGTTCGAACGACAGGTCCCAGAAAATCCAGAAATTCCTATATTTACCCCAAATTGTGTTACGCGGCTAGTTGATTGAGGAAAACTGCCATTTACTGATATTATCTTAGTGCAGAGTTATTTGGGAAGCATTCTAGGATAATACCTTAAGGATTCGATAGGTGAATTAACCTTGGAACTTTTGAAAGTGTGAATAATCGAGTTAATTGCATAATAGGTAGTAATGAAAAGTATGCTACGTGTGGAAAAACAAGTATGGGTTGGGTGAATACCTAAATTTTGATAGGGCTTAGGGGATGCCTATAATTATATGATTATTATTATTTTGTGTAGAGCATACCTACGCTGCTTGCTATCGGGAGGAGGTTAATGCGCAGTGTACACTCTTATCCTGGATGACCCAATGGGGGCGATATTTGACTTGTACCCAGAGCATATGAACTTGGATACATGCTATCTGAGATGTAGGATAGTTTGATGGCTGAATGGGAGCATAGGTATGTGCATGACCCATTTGGCTGGTGAGTATGCTCGCCTCCAATAATTGAGCAATGAGATTTATGGTTCGTGAAAGACGTCGATCCAATTATCCTTTACGCAGTGAGCGATGCATCGGGACACGATATCAGAGTATGCATTGTGCCAAGTGGTCCTAAGCAAGGGGCGCAGGATTTGTATATATATGTATAGGGAGGATATGACTATATGTATATATGTATATAGATTTGTGAATAATTCTAATGTGTGAAATTAGCAAACTTATAAATATTAGTAAGCAAAGTATTTGCAGTGGATAAAAGAATTCCTATCAGAATAGTGAATGTAATATACGGTTAATTGGAATAAATGATCTTAATTGCGTATTGTATGGGCAATACGAGTTACTCCTTTGAGATATATTTAGAAGTATAAGTCTGTAATCCAGTTGGGAACATTATGGATAACTAGGTTAAGATAAACGTACGTTAGGCATGAACAATAGTGGAGAGGTGCGAATCTCATGTGAGAGCTCGAAACTATCATGCACATAATAATTGCATTATTGTACTTTTAAATACTTGCTAAAATAAATAATTTTTACAAATCGGGCTCGGACCCGTTTCTTGCCATTCCTCTCTCTCTCTCTCTCTCTCTCTCTCTCTCTCTATATATATATATATATATATATATATATATCAGGTGCCTAGCCATAGGGTTACTAGACTTATACGCGTGGATCATTTAGCAAGCTACAACAATTGTGGGAGTTGCAGGTCTTTACACTTCGACGCTTCAATCATTTCTTTCCACCCTATTCAGTTATTCCATTTAGGGCATGTTTCACCCCTTTCTCACGCATTTATTAGATATTTTACCCATTTCATTTTAGTATTTTAGTTATATTACACTTGAGGATATTATGGTTTGGTGGTTTGTGACTTTGAACTGGAAAGTTTTATCCAGTCCAATTTATTTCAGTATTTGATTAATGTTCAGTATTTATTTTATTCTTGTGGAATGTGAGTAGCTCATATTTTAAAGAATGGAAATTCATTAATGGATTAATTGGGTACAGTTAAATGGGAAAATGTTTTGACACTTAGCTTAATTATTTATTAGGTGATTAATAATATTAAATGTTTTCGACAGTGATGCTAAGAATGAACCCACCGAACATTTTGTTTTAATTTTAATAAAGAACTGATCACCCGTTATTTATTTAGGCGGGGTGTCATAGCTATGGGTACCAAATAGAATAATATCCAACAAAAGGCCCAATCAACCGTGATATTTCTCCATGACAATAAGGAACTAGACCATAAAGGCAGACCAATAGTTAAAGATATGAATGAAGGATCCTCCTAGTGATTAAGAATGCCTTGATAGTCAATATGTGGGAGATCCATCTCAAGATGCTAAGTGATGAAAATAATGTTATATCTTGACTATGAGAAAGAAGAGTAGAATGTCTAAGCTTCGAGGCCAAACTTTACCTACATTTATAAGGAGAAGTGGTGGATGAATCAATCCTCCTAAAAAGTCCCTTAGACCGATCAATCCTCAAGTCAATTATAGAATATTCAGATTGTCCCTACATTACCACAAATCTGAAATCTATCTTAAAATACCCATTACAAGAACAAAATTATAATAGATGTGAAATTTTGGGAATAAGATTTTGGCCATTTTTGGACATTATGTTTATCTTTTGTATATATACTTCATGTGAATATCATTATTAGCATGAAATAATGAATAACGTATAAAACAAAAAATGAATATCATTTCTCAAGATACAAATATATTTTCATACATAATTATTTTCGGAATAAATGGACAACTCCTTTAAACCCTGAAAATAAGAAAATACATAAAAAAAGAAAAAAAAATGAAAAGAGAGCCCGAGATACAATAAAAGAAGAGTCTTTATCCTCCTCATCATCATCGCTGGAATCAAATATATGTGACACCCCGCCTAATTAAATACCGGGCGATCACTCCTTTATTAAATTAAAATCAAGGTGAACAGTTGGTTCATTCTTAGCATCACTGTCGTGAAAATAATTTTTTCCAAATTAACACCCTACTTAATTAAGCTAAGAGTCAAAACCATTTTTCAACATATCTAACCAAATTGTATTTTTAAATAAAAACTTATTTATTTAATTATTAATCACATTTTCAATAAGTAAGAATCATACAACAATTATCCTGGAACATAATCCAATTACTTTAAACATTCAACATCCAAAATCCCAACATTTAAAACTAAATGTAAAATATACATGCTGAATAAATCCCAAAGTAACAGTACTAAAAATAACTGAAATACAAATGTCCCAACAAAACAGATAAATAGTGGAAAGGGTGACACATACCCAATAACTGAGAATCATAGGAGTGGAATCAAATAAATGAAATCGTTTGAGCAAGTGGCCTGCAACTCCCACCTAAGATGCATCATGTTCCTTCCAAGAGATCCTAAGCAAGACGCCCCTGTGGCTGGGCACCTGTAGTACATACATATATATACAGGAGAGAGATAGAGAGAGAGAAACGGGTCAGAGCCCGATAGTGTATATGATTTAAAAATTGTTTAGCAAGTATTTAAATTGATACATGCCAATGCAACAACATATTAGTGCGACACTCTCTTCAGAAATTCTCGCCTCTCTTCTAATGTGCACTCCTATCGTACTAACCCTCCTAATGCTTTTTCTCATCATATATCACGCTATCTTTCCCCAATGATTTAACTTATCTTAGGTTATTCGCGGGATTCAAAATTTAACGATACAATTGTTTGGAAAGAATATTTCAATTAATAACCAAAGTTCTCATTTTAACTTTATTAATCAATAAAGTTTTCCAGTGTCATATTATACTTTCTCAAAACAAGTATTTACAATTTGAGTCATCAACCATGTCCTACATATCAATTCACAGTAGGTAGTTCCAAATTCCAGAATTTCATATATATATTAACTACTCGTAAAATATATATATATATATCATAACAGCACCACAAATAAAAAACTATGGTGCGGGCATACTCTACTATCCAAACCCTGTATCACTCATTTTAAGGGGAATACAAATTAGGAATCACTCTCGAATTGTATTAACAAATACACAAACAATATTGAGGCGAAATATAGATTCCAAGTCTCTAAGACGTCAGTACATACCCTCACGTCTCTTAGGACCGTCTGAACTATCGATTCGATAGCCTATACCAAGGATATCTAGCTTCTAGGGTACAAGTCAATATCCCCCATAAAGGTCCCATCGAGATAAGACTGTCCCAGCGCGATAACCTCAGGGATAGCAAGTAGCGCGGGCATGATTTTCACACATAGATAGCATATGTATACACAATCATATAACTATACTAATATTACCATGTCAATATTGGGTATATTCTCAAATCCCATAGTTACGACTTTTATCCATATTATCATATTTTAGTAAACACTTATAACGGTTTGTTTCTAACCTTGTTTCGGTATTATTCCAACGTACCATACAACTCTCATGGCTTTATTCTCCAATTTATAAAATTCAGTAGGTATACACATTTGTCCCAAAGTAACTCTCTTACGTGTCTCTCTCTTTAAATCATAAATTTATCGATCCTTATGTAATTATCCCAAAATACAATCTTTGCCCGACATCAAGTGTCCCAAAATTTATTCACATGTCCTACTGGTCTTCCCTATCTCCCAAAACATTTTATTAAGGATGCCCATGAATTATTTCACATTAAATTTAACTTAACTAATTTAGAAAGGGAAATGGGAGTCTGCCAGGAGGGGTCGATCGATCGAACCTTCGATCGATCGAAGCTCTAGGCTCGATCGATCGATCAAGGAGGTATTACGATTCCTGCAAAATTGCAGTTACGGGTTCTAACACATTTCTTCATCCAAATCCATATTTTTCAATCCCAAACGTCTCAAAAATTGTACTACCAACATTATATCATCCTACTAGGTATTTCCAACGTGAAGCATGAGGAATTCTATCATTATACATGGATTAACCAACCAAAAATTATTATAATTATCAAGAACCCTAGAATTCTCTTAAACATGGCTCTAACAAGTATTTACAGAAATTTCCTTCTTGTAAACATCATAAATTTCGTGGGTAATTCCTTTACATGGCAAGGGTTTGCAGAATTTTCAATTTATTCATCACTACATGCAATTTCCTAACTCATATCTTAGGTTTCTTCCATAAAAACTCATTCTAATTACTCCTACACTAATATGAAAGATGCACCAACGAAATAAGCAAGATAAACACTTGCCTGGGATTTTTGACGTTCTGGTTTGCGGATGATTTTGGTGTGGTTGCGTTCCCCGTCGCGCGATCTACGCGTTGGTGGTGACGGCAGTGCAATCGGAGGTGTTCTTGGCCTAGAACTCCTTGGAGAGCTTCTCCTCTTCCTCTCCAATGGCCGTCATTAGTATTTCATTGTGTTAACCCTAAAATATGACACTTTCCATCTGATATAACCCTATAAAATCCGTAGGTTTAATTAGCCAAAATTGCAAAATGTCCAAAACGCCCTCCCGGGGTACTAATTAGACCTAAAAACGCCCCGAGACCCGAACTAAACCCCCGGGTACACTTTTCTGACTATCTCGACCCTTCCGGACGCGTTGGCGCACTCAAAACGACCATACCAATAACTTATAAAATATTCACTTTTATTAATCCACATTTAGTCCCAACACGACACAGGCGCGTCCTGACTTAAGGGTCCGTTTGGTTCTTTATTCTGAAAACTTGATTTAAATGCTGTTTTTAAATACAGTCTTAAAATTCAGTTTTTTGTGTTTAAAATTATTGGTGTGCGTTTGGTAAACTTGTTTTTAAATACATTTTTTTAAAAATTTGACAAAATTAGCAAACATATATATTTATATCATACATGTGTGTGTGTGTGTATAAACATACATAAAACTTGTATACATACATAATATATGAATGTATATATACATACATGCATACATACATACATTATATATATGTACATTTAATACATGTACATTTGATATCATGTATTTTTAGGCATATTTAAATATAGATGTATATCAAATGTACACGTACATTTAATACATGTACATTTGATATACATGTATTTTTAAATATACCTAAAAATACATAATATCAAATGTACATGTATGTCAAATGTACACGTACATTTAATACATGTACATTTGATATACATGTATTTTTAAATATACCTAAAAATACATGATATCAAATGTACATGTATTAAATGTACATGTATGTATGTATGTATGTATGTATGTATGTATGTATGCATGCATGTATACATTCATATATCATGTATGTACGAAAGTTTTATATATATATAGGGAGAGGTTCACAAGTGAACCTAAAAGATGAATTTTTTAATGAACCTTAACAAAATAACACCTAACAACTCATTACTTTTAATTTCTATGTTGTAATTGGTCTGCGCCAGCAGCAACGAACACGCGTGTTGATCCATTCCCATCTCCCTCACCCCCCGCCCCCCGGCACCACCACCATCACCATGGCAGCCCTTATAGGAGGGCTGCCATGGGGTGGGGGGTTGGGGGGGCACTTGGGTGAGTGGGTGGGGGTGGGGGTGTTGGGGATCAATCGACACACGTGTCCGTTGCCGCTGGCGCGGACCAATTACAACATAGGAATTAAAATTAATTAATTGTTAAGTATTTTTTGTTAAGGTTCATTAAAAAGTTCATCTTTTAGGTTCACTTGTGAACCTCTCCCTATATATATATATATATATATATATATATATATATATATATATATATATATATATATATATATATATATATATATATATATATATATATATAATGATATTGCATATATAATTCACTATAAAATTATATACATACATGAATTGAAAATATTTTTAATAAATATGTTCTATATGTATATTTTATAGTATTTCATATATTAATAATACATGTATAAAACTATATATAAGTATCATGTATCTATTGATAATATTATTAAATTTTATATTATTCCATACGTAATTTTGTGAACATGAACATGTATATTTTTTATTTATAAGAATTACACACATATTAATGTATTATGTATGTATATTATATATTAAGTTATAACTCCTTTAAAATATTAAGAATGAATAGTTTTGAGTTGAAAAATAAAAAATCGAAGTTATAAAACACCCTAAACCTGTTTTCTGAAAAACTTGATTATAACACAGAAATATTATAATTATGTGTTTAAAAATAGGTTGTCAAATTGAGATTTTCATCAGAATTGTATTTAAACACAAAAACAGAATTATAGTTGCAAACCAAACAGGCCCTAAATTTTCACAATTGTCATTTTATTCACACGTGACAACATTATAAAAATAAATCTCATATATTACTATACTCATCCAGTAACATGCAACAAATAATATATTCCCAATAATTACTAACTCTTATCACGCTAGTAAATATTTAAAACAACATTTCGGATTAAAATTAAATTAATTTATCTCAATTAAATTTAATAAATCCTTAAATTTAAAAGCCATGAAAATACGGGGTATTACATACTTCCCCCCTAATAACGGAATTTCGTCCCGAAATTCGGAAAATAAGGCCTACCAGGTAGCACAGTTCTGGATATCCTTATCAGTACGGAAACTATCTATTTTGCGCTCAATCACTATAGCTTTTTCCTCACAGCAACATTGTTTTACATTCTTATTGGAGACACTTCACATTGTGCTCCCACCCGAAAACATTCGCATAGGTCACGCCTGTACATTATACTTTCCTTATCTCACTATCATTAGGAGGCCGCACCTCACTACATGACAAACTACTCGTATTTATTCATACACAAAAATCCCATTCTGAGAAGATCATACGAACATTTGACCACTCCTGACTGCCTAAAACAGTCGTGGAATTTCACCATAGATATCGGATATTTTCTCGACCGATCAAAAATTCTGATTATCTACTCTCCTCTAAACATACAGAAGGAGAATAGTCGAGGTTCTTCCATAACAAAACCTTAATAAGTACCTCGTACGCGACAAACAGGTACGAGTGCTTCTACAGAGCATACTTGAAATCATCGTACAAAGATTCCAAAATTTCCTTCACGTGGTTCCACTAATCTTTAATCACCATGCGCTTATTCCCTGGCTAAGGGTGATACATCCTACTCGAAACGAAATCTTATCTCCGATGGTTCCTGAAATCCCATTTCAAAGGTGGGATTCACCAATCTCATCCTGATTCAAAAATTTATACTGCGTCGGACCATGCACTGGCGCGATCCTTCCTTTCAAAGGAAGTCTGGGGCATACTAGTTAATATTGTAAGCCAGCCCAAAGGAATATCAATCACTTCCTTCTCGGCGACTTAATTCACATGTTCGGAATAAACCCTTGATCTTTTTTTGAGGATGGCAACTCATCCAAGAACTTTACCGGATTTACCGACCTCTTCCAAGTTCAGGAATTTTTTATAAACACAAAATTCTTTAGTTGATTCTCCTCTTTCAACCAAACCTTACCTATGGGCGGTGCATGTAGAGACTACTCACTACGTCTCGCTAAACATCAATTCTTCCCTTGAAATGTCTCACATTAAGTGACACGTAATACTCCCCTTCCTTCCTTGGAGTATGCCGAAAGTTCCGACCCGTGCTCTTCTCTCCACGAAGCGCACTTCTAGATCTCTTATACTATACTAACATCATTACTCTTTGTATGCGCAAGTCGCTCTCACATTTGACTAATAACAACTTCGCTCTGGGTGTGCTTCATAACAATTAAATTCTACTCTATTCATGGAATACCAATTCTTGAATGGCTTCCCACAGCCTTCCAATCAAGTTAGGGTGTGCTATTCTAATTGCACACTTATGTATGGATTATCGCCCCTCATGTGACGTTTAATCCACTCTATCACTTCCACTTCGTTATACTAGTCCCACAAACATATATTTCACACGTCTATTACCATGTCCCTTCGACTCGGACTATTTTAACTGCATTTAACCGAGAGGTCCACATTCTTGCAACACCCCGACCGCTCTAGAAGAGCGAACGGCGACTACTCATCCGTAGAACAACTAAATTCAACGGAATAGAAGGAATAGAGCATTAAAATTCCATGACCATAAAAGAGGAATAATAATTCTCAACCTTCCTCTTATAAGTACAACAATTTTCCCAAATAGGTACAACAACCAAAATAAATCACTAACACTCTATTCATCAAAATAATTATAGGTCATCTCTTTTGTATAATATAAAGTTCTTTCCAGATAATCCATAAAAAAAATCTTTCCAACTCTTCATTCACCTTGTGTTGTGTACGCGTTTATGACATTTGGGTACTCTCAATCACCCTAGAAATTAAAATTCTTAAATTCTCCTTATCATCGGTCCATCTCTCAACTCGTGGGGATAACTTTCAATGCTTTCCTACCACAAAAATCCGGCTGCAATGACCTTAAAACAAAATTCAACTTCCAACTTACATACATAATTAATTGATCCTATTTCGACCAGGGTACCGAACTCATGGAATAGTGACCTAATGTTTCCCTATCTCCAACCTTATGCTAAGTTTCATGCGTGGGATGTCTTGTAGAGCGAAATCCAAAAAAGGACCCCCCCGATACACTACTACTTAGCATTGTCGGTTATCGAAATCCGTTAGGTCCTCCATCCGTGGCATGTACCCCTTTATTCCGTATTTTGACAGAAAAGTTACAATTTCTCCCGTAATTATGCTTAACAAAGAACGTTTCACTAATTGCACTACTGTTCAGTATAGGTTGGTGGTAATAGCATTTCATAAACTTCGGATACATACACTCGGAATTCTCGAAATTCCTTTCCCTAATAATAGGGGTATAAATATTAACTCCCACATCTCTAAAGGATAAATATAACAATGCACTTTTCCTATCACTAGGTCCGGAGTGCTAAACATAATACTGAGTCAAATCTTTTCGCTCAATGGTAAATCTTGATACATACGGAATTATACTGACAAAGTCTATACATACTTTGGCATCGAATATCTCGAGCCCACTATCTCCTTCGAAGTCTCTAGGATAGATAATATAGGTGCGAGTCCAACCTTCTTATAGGTAAAGCTCGCCATAACAAAACATGCTGCACTAATGCAACTACTCCGATAGCCTTGTAATAAATGCCCACTATCGTACTAACCATTTCTATAACGTTTTAACAAAGATAATATCATACTCGTGTATCGCATCACTACAAAGAGTAACCTCAATAAAGTATGAAACACTATTAATATACTCATTCATCCTCCGCGGATAGCACTAAAGAAAAATCCCGCTACACTAGGGAAAAATATTCACATAATGGTAACATTTATAATTATATGCATTAAGCTCGTCTCACATGCTAATCTAGCAATGAACGAAATATGGTGATTCGCTCATGTCATATAAACACGCCGCATCCTCTAAGGATACAACTTATACTTCCATCCTGGCAATCGTCTTGACTGCACAAATGGTTTTCAAACGTAACACGTCTGCCCAATCCAAAAAAAAATCATTTTAATCGTTGCCTTACTAGGCACCGTATTCCTGTCCTTTTTCTCATTTTGGAACATATTATCGTGAGCGATCTCACTCCGCACAAAATACCTCAACACATAATCCACTTACCACCTGTTCTACTAACCAAGTTAGGATTATCCTTCTCTCGGACGTTAGTAAAATCGATTCCTATTACCCATCCCGGTTGTTCCCTTAGCTTCTTAGGCCATAAAGATCATGTTACTATCTATAATTGTACTTACTGAATTTACCATTACTTGGTAAGAATTTAACCATGTGAAGCATTTAAATGGTTTTCCTGATGTGCATCTGCATCGTTTTGTGGTTCTATACCACCACCGTTGTATTCAGTCTTATTCTCGACTAAATTCTTCGATTCCTTTAACTTCCCCCACAAGGAAGCGTTATAATCTATATTGACAAAATATGACATTGTCAACCTCTGAATTGGTCGTCCATCAGAATTACCTCTTTGAGTATTATCAACTATTATTACAAGTTGGTCTCCCACTTGGAGTCGTTTCCTCCACTAGTATCTACCTCTTTCGATACAAAATTTGCTAACGATTAGGATTCATATCCATAATTAGACTTCTGTCATGCCCTCCTGCGATGAGTTCAGAACCACGTTTGCTTCTCATCCTGAACAGTTGAGGAAGGAACATATGGTCAACACTGTACCTAAGGTTCTCCTATAGGCATAGCATTCCACTTCTAAAATTGGTGGTTGATTCCAACCATTTAAATTTCGTCCCGAAAGCCAAGAAAATTTTCTCTAAATTTTCACTTTCAGTTTGCCACACTCCATCCTATATTTAAGCCTTTGGATACTTTACCTCCTTTGGTAAACACATACAATTTTAGCGTTTCTAAAATTTCCCACTGACAGTCTCTTCACATTTTTGTAATACGTTGGGTAAGTTTACCCTCGCACCTCATTTCACTATAATAGCATTTGAAAATCATTGCTGCACCTTAGTCGCCTTTCTAGTCGTGGTTTCTCATGCCATAATGGAGGTGACCTCGACTACGGTCATCATCCTTAGATATATTTCATAATCTCAACTGAGCCCTGCCTCCTGATGTAAGATTAACGGTCCTCTTCTGACATCCGTCATCGCTCGGCACACGTACACATCCAAACGAAATTAGAATTCACTAGTGTATACACATTATAGCAGGAGAACAAAATCTCGTCAAAGGAATCGACAATCCTAAACATAGGGCTCTATAACAAACAAAGCAACGCTGAAAGCATAATAAGCCGTATAGATCCTAAGGACACTAGAACCTGATGCTCTGATACCACCTGTCACACCTCGCCTAATTAAATACCGGGCGATCACTCCTTTACTAAATTAAAATCAAGGTGAACAGTTGGATCATTCTTAGCATCACTGTCGTGAAAATAATTTTTTTCCAAATTAACACCCTACTTAATTAAGCTAAGTGTCAAAACCATTTTTCAACATATCTAACCAAATTGTATTTTTAAATAAAAACTTATTTATTTAATTATTAATCACATTTTCAATAAGTAAGAATCATACAACAATTATCCTGGAACATAATCCAATTACTTTAAACAATTAACATCCAAAATCCCAACATTTAAAACTAAATGTAAAACATACATGCTGAATAAATCCCAAAGTAACAGTACTAAAAATAGCTGAAATACAAATGTCCCAACAGAACAGATAAATAGTGGAAAGGGCGACACATGCCCAATAACTGAGAATCATAGGAGTGCAATCAAATAAATGAAATCGTCTAAGCAAGTGGCCTGCAACTCCCACCTAAGCTGCAGCACGTTCCTTCCAAGGGATCCTAAGCAAGACGCCCTTATGGCTGGGCACCTGTAGTACATACATATATATACAAGAGAGAGATAGAGAGAGAGAAACGGGTCAGAGCCCGATAGTGTATATGATTTAAAAATTGTTTAGCAAGTATTTAAATTGATACAAGCCAATTCAACAACATATTAGTGCGACACTCTCTTGAGAAATCCTCACCTCTCTTCTAATGTGCACTCCTATCATACTAACCCTCCTAATGGTTTATCTCATCATATATCACGCTATCTTTCCCCAATGATTTAACTTATCTTAGGTTATTCGCAGGATTCAAAATTTAACGATACAATTGTTTGGAAAGAATATTTCAATTAATAACCAAAGTTCTCATTTTAACTTTATTAATCAATAAAGTTTTCCAGTGTCATATTATACTTTCTCAAAACAAGTATTTACAATTTGAGTCATCAACCATGTCCTACATATCAATTCACAGTAGGTAGTTCCAAATTTCATAATTTCATATATATATTAACTACTCGTAAAATGTATATATATCATAACAGCACCACAAATAAAAAACTATGGTGCGGGCATACTCTACTATCCAAACCCCGTATCACTCATTTTAAGGGGAATACAAATTCGGAATCACTCTCGAATTGTATTAACACATACACAAACAATATTTAGGCGAAGTATAGATTCTAAGTCTCTAAGAGGTCAGTACATACCCTCACGTCTCTTAGGACCGTCTGAACTATCGATTCGATAGCCTGTACCAAGGATATCTAGCTTCTAGGGTACAAGTCAATATCCCCCATAAAGGTCCCATCGAGATAAGACTGTCCCAGCGCGGTGACCTCAGGGATAGCAAGTAGCGCGGGCATGATTTTCACACATAGATAGCATATGTATACACAATCATATAACTATACTAATATTACCTTGTCAATATTTGGTATATTCTCAAATCCCATAGTTACGACTTTTATCGATATTATCATATTTTAGTAAACACTTATAACGGTTTGTTTCTAACCTTGTTTCGGTATTATTCCAACGTACCACACAACTCTCATGGCTTTATTCTCCAATTTATAAAATTCAGTAGGTATACACATTTGTCCCAAAGTAACTCTCGTACGTGTCTCTTGTAATACCCCGTACTTTTGGCTATATTTATTTTGGGGATTAATTAATTAAATGCGTATTAATTGGAAATTAATCCGGGTTATAAATACTAATGAGATGCGAGTTGGTATTTGATTATGTGCATATAGGATTATATATGAATTTGGAATTATGAAAGTTGTCGTGAGATTTATATACGGCATTTTAGAAATTTTGTTGAGACGCGTGGGACCGTCGCGTCACGGTATTATATTTTGATAATAAAAGTGAATTTAAAATCTATAATCCGTATGGTCATTTTGAGTGTGCCAACGCGTCCGGAAGGGTCGAGATAGTCAGAAAACACTAGCCGGGGGTATAGTTTGGGTCCCGGGATATTTTGGTAATTTTACATTTTTAGGAATTAAAAGTGACGAAAATTAGAGATGTAAATCTGATGTGGATTAAACCCACTAAGCCCACTAACCATCCCATATTAAACCATTAAGCTACGGAGGTTATCTTTAGGTTTACAACTTTCCCCAAAACAAACCCTAGCCACCTTAAGCCACCATTGGAGAAGGAGCTTGGAGAGAGGAAATTCTGCAGAAAAACATCATCAAATCTACACCAAAGTCAGAAATCAAACCAAGGCAAGTGACTTTATTCCATTTAATTTCAGACAATGTCTTTTCCATGTTAGAAATTGGAGAATATCAATTGTTCTTGAAAGATAATGAAAACCCATGTAGTTTAGATCATAGAACTTGAGAAATTTGAGAAGGATTGCATGTAGAATGATAGGTAGATGTTTTTACTGATGATATACATGATTGAAAAGAAATTAAAACGGATTTTGTTGGGTTAATTCACGATTCAAAATGTTAGGGTTCATGTTCTTGAGATAATTGGGGAAAAGTGTAGAAATTCATATGTTAATTGATGTTGAAGAGATTTAATCCTTGAAAACATGTTAGGAGTTGACTTGAATATGTTTAGGATCACTTAGAGACCATAAAACGTTGTTGGGATGAACTTTGTATGAGATTAGAAGTGTTAAAATGGTTAAAAATGAGGAAGGGAAAAATCTGGGACGAATCTGGCATCTAGTTAGAAGCCCCTACCCAGGTCGTTCGAACGAACTCGTTCGAATGAGCTTCTAACGAGTTGACCAGTCGCTGCTAACGAGAATGGATTTCGTTCGATATCTCGTTCGAACGAGATATCGTTAGAAGGTACAGTTCGTTCGAACGAACTGGGACCTCGTTCGAACAGCCTCGTTCGAACGAGACTTCTAACGAGTTGACAGTTTGGTCCTTTTTGGACTGTTTTGATATTTGGAGTTCCGTAAACTTATTCGAGGATATAGATATCATTCCGTAGATGTAGTAATGATTGAATTGGGACATTTGGGCATTTATGAGAAGGAATTTACATACGAGGGTTGTATTACATGGACGGTTTGGGTTGAGACGTGAGTGTCTACTACGACGTGAGAAATTATGGCGCGTATGATTATAAACCAGAATAGTACAAATTGTGATAATTATAGTTAGTACGAGAGTGCAATATGTACTACGATTAAAATACGATATTACTAAGACGTGTGTTTGCTTAGTATTGGTATATGAATTGAATGTATGGCATACCTACCATACTTGCTATCATGGGAGGTTGCGTTCGCTTAGGACCCTCTAATCCTTATGTGCCTACGGGGGGGGGATATAGATTGGTACCTCGATGAACATAGGCCAGAGAAAGACTTATTGGGATGTTAATAAGTCCGCTGATCGTGGGAGCGTAGGTATGTGCGTGACCCATGTGATGTGAGTATGTTCGCCTCCACTATTTGTGATTTGTGTTATCTGAACTATTCCTGAGAGATTCGGAATATGTGATCCTTATGTACGTGATGTACCGGGATGGATAGCAGAGTATGTGTGCACCGCAGCTTAGTCCTCGGGGTGCTTGTATTGTATATTTATGATGTGAATAATATACACTTAATTAATGGGAACCTTCACGTTATTGTGGTGAATATAATTACGGTATTGTTTCGAGTTAGCTGATAGTGATATATATATTGCATATTGAGCATCTGAGTTTACGTTAAACCCTACTTAATTACAAGCGTTATGATGTTAATTAGAACCGAGGAAAAAAAGGGTAGGACCTATGATAGTCTAGCTAGAGATGATGTCGCTTAGCTAGTGGTTTGTGTCGTTATAGATGGGTACTTACGTTAGGAGTGCACAGTTAGACGAGAGGTGAGAATATCATGTGAGTGTACGTCCTAACATGTATTTTGGATTTAATGTTTTAAATGTTTTTAAAGCACTTGCAGGTTTTAAAATATAACTCCACATTCGGGCTCTGACCCGTTTGCTTTTCAAATCTTTTTCTTGTAAAACCATTTTAGGAGCCCAGCCACAAGGACACCAAGCATAGGATTCTCATTCAGGTGACGAGCTGTAGCTGTTTGTGGAAGCTACAGGGATTTGCTTATAGACGCTTCTATCTTTTGGATTCCAGAGTCACTATCTATCAGTTGTAGGGCATGTTGCCCATTTCTATTTAGAGCATCTTTTACATTTCAGTTTTCAGATTTTAGCATGTATTGTTTCAGTATTCAGTTTACTTTTCAGTTGTGGGATTTGTAGTGAGGAGTTTTCCTCCAGACTTTATTTACTCTGTTGTGATGGTTATTAGTTTTACTTCAGTATGGTGAATGGTGTATTTATTCTTTATTTCACTTGTTGCATGTTAATCGGACTTTAATTAAAAAAAATTGGCACTTACTTTTTAAATACTAGGTGGTTAGTAATAATAAAAATGTTTTCGACAGTGATGCTATTAACTGAGCCAACTTGGCATTTTGAATTAATTTAATAAAGGAGTAGCTACCCGGTATTTAATTAGTCGGGGTGTCACATCTCTCTCTTTAAATCATAAATTTACCGATCCTTATGTAATTATCCCAAAATACAATCTTTTCCCGACATCAAGGGTCCCAAAATTTATTCACATGTCCTACTGGTCTTCCCTATCTCCCAAAACATTTTATTAAGGATGCCCAAGAATTATTTCACATTAAATTTAACTTAACTAATTTAGAAAGGGAAATGGGAGTCTGCCAGGAGGGGTCGATCGATCGAGGTTTGGGGCTCGATCGATCAAGCAGGTATTACGATTCCTGCAAAATTGCAGTTACGGGTTCTAACACATTTCTTCATCCAAATCCATATTTTTCAATCCCAAACGTCTCAAAAATTGTACTACCAACATTATATCATCCTACTAGGTATTTCCAACGTGAAGCATGAGGAATTCTATCATTATACATGGATTAACCAACCAAAAATTATTATAATTATCAAGAACCCTAGAATTCTCTTAAACATGGTTCTAACAAGTATTTCCAGAAATTTCCTTCTTGTAAACATCATAAATTTCGTGGGTAATTCCTCTACATTGCAAGGGTTTCCAGAATTTTCAATTTATTCATCACTACATGCAATTTCCTAACTCATAACTTAGGTTTCTTCCATAAAAACTCATTTTAATTACTCCTACACTAATATGAAAGATGCACCAACGAAATAAGGAAGATAAACATTTTCCTGGGACTTTCGATGTTCTGGTTTGCGGATGATTTTGGTGTGGTTGCATTCCCCGTCGCGCGATCTACGCGTTGGTGGTGACGGCGGTGCAATCGGAGGTGTTCTTGGCCTAGAACTCCTTGGAGAGCTTCTCCTCTTCCTCTCCAATGGCCGTCATTAGTATTTCATTGTGTTAACCCTAAAAGATGACACTTTCCATCTGATATAACCCTATAAAATCCGTAGGTTTAATTACCCAAAATTGCGAAATGTCCAAAACGCCCTCCCGGGGTACTAATTAGGCCTAAAAACGCCCCGAGACCCGAACTAAACCCACGGGTACACTTTTATGACTATCTCGATCCTTCCGGACGCGTTGGCGCACTCAAAATGACCATACGAACAACTTATAAAATATTCACTTTTATTAATCCACATTTAGTCTCGTCGGGACACAGGCGCGTCCTGACTTAAATTTCCACAATTGTCATTTTATTTACACGTGACAACATTATAAAAATAAATCTCATATATTACTATACTCATCCAGTAATATGCAACAAATAATATATTCCCAATAATTACTAACTCTTGTCACGATAGTAAATATTTAAAACAACATTTCGGATTAAAATTAAATTAATTTATCTCAATTAAATTTAATAAATCCTTAAATTTAAAAGCCATGAAAATACGGGGTATTACAATATAACCATTCATGCTACAGGTGCCTCTCGAATCATCAAACATCCCTCAGGAACCACTAGAGAAGTGGGACCTTAATACTAAGGATGCTCCCTCTGGGAGGACTTGGGACGATTGACTGCACGAAAGCCTCGACCGCCACAGGAAATGGGATCCGAAAAATCCTCAATAATCAGTTGTCCCAACCTAAGTCCATCATCTTCCTCCGAATGAAGGCCAAATACAAGCGCATTATTTAGGACACTTGCACCAACAGCATCAGAGGGATAGTAAAAGCCTACAATAAAAGAAATTAGTGCGTCATAATTTTATCTGAAGGAAATATAGACAACAAAAAGATACAAATCAAATAAAAGATATAGCATACCTCAACTCCCATAGGAATGGAGAAGTAAGCCTGAGAGGAAATGACGCCTCGTACTGCACCCCATCATCCATAGTGAACTATACAGATAAACTCGAGACACTACCACTAGCAGTGGAGACGAAGATCGATCTAACACTGCAATAATTCCTATAAAAGGACCCTCATAAGGATTAACCGAAGTAGTTATAAGGGGTACCTCCCTTGAGACCATTCCCTTTTCCATATAGTAGGACCATAAGCATAAACCTCTGTGTAATAAATATAGCGTAACGTGTGGTATAATCAAAGTGGATACACTCCACCAAAACCCCATAGTGTATGTTGTTAGATCATACATAGCAATCATATATGGATACCTCATCCCAAAGGGAACCACCTCCAAACGAACTATCTAGGTCAATAAGATCCACTAGTGAATGTCCTTCTCACCTAAGCAAAAGTGGGTAAACCCGTTAGTTCAAAGAAGCAATCGGTCGGTAGTATGGGTAGTGGTCTTATCCATAGGCCAATGTCTCTATGACATAACTTAGGTGAAGAAGTTGACTTGTAACTTGAACAAGGTTAATTAGGGAATGAAAGAAAATAAAGAAATTAGAAGAAAATTTAGAAATAGAATACCTACCCTATAGATGGTCAGTCCTCTTATGAGGGCACATATCTCTCTCTGAGTAGATGCATTGAAGATGCCCTTTCATTATATCTCTTTCGTATCCTCTAGTGAGTCTAAAAGTCCTCCTCTAATGCCCTCAAGGAGTCCCAGTGAAGTCCGAAAGCCACAAAAAAGAATAATCACCCAAGATAAAAAGAAAAATGCAAATACCAGTAACCAAATAGATATAAATATAAATAAAAGGAAAAGAGAAAAAGAAAAAAAAAGGTGTACATACCGACTCACCGTGTAATCGATGGGACTCTTAGTCACCCATCGAGAAAGAGCAACCATGCTAGCCAATAGCAGCCACAAAGAGGAATTATACCAATCGTATTGACGAATGCAGTTGAAATACCTGAGAGGTAAGAGAAGACCCTAATGAATAACCTGGAAGTAGGAGGAGTAGATAGTGTGATTGAGAATAAAAGCAAAAAGTCCTGGGATAACTAGTTAATCCAAGTCTCATTCCACCATAAGAGCCTATAATGGACATGGATGTGGGCATCAAGAGAACTAAGCACCAATGTCAAGCCAGAGAGAATGGAGGCAATGAAGCCTACATCCACTTGGATAGCCACCCTCTACAGTCAAATATGGTGAGGTACCATCGCGGGAAGCATAATACACAATAGGATGGTCAAGACATGTAAATACAGTGGGATGAGTGCCATATCCCCCACGAGGAGTTGGAAGGTGGAAGTCGTATCCCACCACCTCTCTAATAACATTGGTATCCAAAATGGCCAATGACAAGACCCTTACAATATCCCAAATGGCCTCTGGAAAGAACTCGTGAGCCTATAAGTGTGCAAAAAATCAATAAAAGAAATGAAAATAAATAAATACATACATGACCGTAGCACATAGAAATACAGAGGTGAGTGGCAGGCTCCAAAAAAAGAATAGCCTGATCTCTAGACTGAGGTGAATATTGATGTACACCTATGCCCCTAGCAACTATCCTTATCTAAATCCCTATATCAACCCAATCATCATGCTCTCCATCTTTCATCTAACAAGATCTCTAATAGCACTTCGACCTCTCTCTCAGCCATCTCTGAAAACTTAAAAAAGGAACCCAAGAAATTGGGAAAACTCCTAAAATTATATAGAAGACATAGGCAATAGAGTCGTTATATAGAGAGTGAATGGCGATCGCTTTCTTAATGGATCAGGCGCGTACTTGGACGATTAGTCCTTCTCCCTGAATTTAGCCACCAACCCTAAAATTAAATAAAAATTCTTGGTTTTCAAATCCATCTCCATAACTATCAAATTTTAAGTCAATATTCGTCATCTTCGAACTAAATCTCCCCTTCCTTGCACCTCTAAACTTTAATTACTATGGTGTTTCAAAAAAACACCTCGTCTTATGTAGATGACTTCAATTACCATAGTGTTTCATAAAAGTACCTTGTCTCATGCATGTGACTCCAATTACCATGATGTTTTGTAAAAACACCTAATCTCTTGAAGATGAATTCAATTAGCACTGTGTTTTGTAAAATCACTTTATATAATATGGACGACTACAATTACCATGATGTTTTGTAAAAATACAGCGTCGTATAGAGATGACTTCAATTACTATTATTTTTTGTAAAAACACCTCATCTCATGTGGACGAATTCAATTACAAAGATGTTTTATAAAATCACCTCGTCTCACACGGATAACATCAATTACCACAGTGTTTCATAAAAAAAAATTATCTCATTCGGGTGACCTTAATTACCAGAATGTCTCATAAAAACACCTTGTTCCATGATAATGAGGTTCAATTACCACAATAATGAATAAAAGCATTCAGTTTCATGCATAAGACTCCAATTACCATAATGTTTCAAAAAATCACCTCATATCATGAGGATGAATCCAATTACGAATGTGTTTCATAAAACCCCCTATCTCATGCGAACGACTCCAATTACCACATGGTTTTCATAAAAACACCACGTCTCATGTAGATGACTTCAACTACCATTATATTTCGTAAAAAAACCTCGCCTTAAGTGGGCTATTCCAATTCCCATAGTATTTCATAAAAAGTCATTATCTTATGATGACATCTTCATTACCACGGTGTATCGTTAAAACTCCTCATCTCATGAGTACGACACCAATAACCATGGTGTTTCATAAAAATACCTAATCTCATGCATACGGCTTCAATTATCATATTTTTTTGCAAAAGCATCTAGTCTCATGCGAACAACTCCAATTACAACGGAGTTTCATAAAAACACCTCATCTTATGTGTCCATCTCTAATTACCATATTTTTTCATAAAAAACCTCTCTTACGCCGATGACTTCAATTATTACTATGTTTCATTATAACACCTTGTCTCATGCAGACAACTTAATCTTAACACGGTGTTTCACAAAAACATATGTCTTATACGAACGTTAAAAGTTATCGGGGTGTATCGTAATGTACTACCGACTCCTATGGAAATTACCATGGTGTATTGTAAAAAACCATCATCTGATGCAGATGTTACAGATACCCCGTGCATCATGAATATGGTTAAGTGAGAATCGCGATCCTCTCACGATAATCTCAAAGGAATATTAGATCAAATTAACTCTTCAAAGGAGAGTAACACCAAGATTACCATCTAGAAATAATAATTCCATTACAGTCGTAGAATTGGTTTATTTATTTACAATGGTGTTCACCCAAAAGTGAACTCCGCTATTTAAGGGCCTTATAGACACCCCATTATGGCTTATAAATATGATAATAAGTTGTCATAACCTCCCTAGGGCCCAATAAATGCCAAATCTCAAGGAAACCAAAAAATACATTACCAAAAGGCTTGAAGATCTTAAATGGACAAAAAACAAATCATCCAAACACCCAAAATTGGCTCAGAATAAGCCCAAAATTAAAGGTAAACATGCTTAACCAATCATTCCTTATGCACAGGACACATGGATGATCAGTCCTCTGATAGGACCAATTGGTCATGTACCCAAACATTTTTCCTACAAAAATGGGCACTCACCTACCATTTTAGAAGGCATTAACTCCTCTCTTAAATGATATCTTTCTATCGATAAGTGTTTCTATCTACCCCCCCCCCCCCCCCCCAAAAAAAAAATGTATCTCCTTTTACCTTCAAAACCCCTTATAAACTTAGATCTAGAGTGACAACCCAGAGTCCTAACTAATTTCGCCTCAAGCAAACAAGAAAGAGTAAAAAAAAAGGCTTATTTTGTATCTTTCTTATATATATATATATTGTTTTCAAAGGTACTTTATCTTAAAGTACCTTAAGGTCCACTATAAAAAAACGTTTCTTACAAGATGGAATGTTATCGAAAAGAAAAAGAACGCATGTAACATCACATGTAAATTTCTTCTCACTCTTATATTTTAAAGTATTGATATAAGAGGGTGGTGTTATGTTGTAATACCACTCCCATTTCTTCTTATCTTCATTTCTTTTTCCTTTAGGCATGAATTTTCTCTAAAGGTCATGTCCAAGTTGCATTGACTTTGAGTTCGCTACCATGGATATATAGGCATATTAGAAAAGCCCGATATCTAAAACTGAAGTCAGATCTTACACATATTCATCAATTTTTACCTTTATTCTCATATAATATCAAAAAAACAAATAAGGTTCAAGATCATGATATATTCTCTTAAATGATCACAAGATTCAAGATTTTATCTACTATTTTATTCTTAATGTTAGAAGATTAGTCATTCTTTTATCATCAAAGTGACACTATGAATGAATCTATCTCATTCAGGTTCTTTAATGAACGTAAATGACTTACATTCTTAGATCCGGTCTTGTTTCGTGCTTAAATACCTTGAAAGATCAAGGAAATTCTATATCTCTCATATTGTGCCTCTATAAGAGGTAAAATACCTCATGTTTCAACATGAACTATGTGGACTTTTAATTTCTAACACACGATTATATAGACTCACTCATACTACTGTTTGAGTGAACAGTTACAAATTTTTACAAACTTATCCCTTGTCTATAGTATCTACAAACACATCCCATGTTTCTTGACACAATCGAGGTAGACTCTAAATATTTTCATTTTATTATAATTTTACACCATAATATGCTAATATAAATATTTTATATCTACATTTGAGACTCGAAAGGCGGAACGGGTGCTTAACACCTTCCTAATCCGTAACAAAGTCCCTAAACCGTTGACTCTGTGGCAAAGAATGCAAATAACTTAACATCATCGTGTCTCTACAGAGGCCAAACCCTTTTTTTATTTACTTTGGATAAATAGATTGACGACTCCATTCCTATCAAAGTCAAAATAAGGCGATGTCCACATATTACTGCTAAAGACACATTCCCCCACGTTTTTCTCCATAAACGATGCATGTCCATAGGGACAAGAGAGAAGCATTCCTCATCGGATCCGAATTCTCAAAAATATACATGTGGTATATTATGATTTGTGTTGAGACGTGTGGGAACCAGACTAGTAATATTGAAATTATTAAGAGAGATATTATTAATGAGGAAAGCGGTTAATATTATTTTAATGTGTTAATGAGTTACGAAAGTACATAGTTGTTGATATTTGTTATTAAACGGAACGTTGGGAATAATTTGATGGCCCCTTTTCAATTTCAAATGCGAAAAGTGTTTTAAGTATGACAAAAACAAAATTTATTTTCGTGAAGACCTTTTTTCCAATTTTTTAATTCGTACCAACTTTTGATGAAATCCTAACTTAACCAAATATTTTCTTGATTAATACTAAACATCCATATAGTGATTCAAGTAAGTAAAATAGAGTGAAGAATACTCACAATGTTGGATGTACGAGGCAAACCACAAATGGGCTCGTACGACCCAAGCCAGACAATCACTATGAATATGGTTTTACAAATGGTTGTCTTACTCAACGACTCGATCCACCCATGAGACTTGACGCTCCTTTGATCTTCAACAACTCCTCTCATAGTGCCCATGAAGAAAGTAACCTTCTTCCACGATGCCTGTCCACAATACACGCATCCACGTATGTCTCGATGTCCACCAATATGGCTTGTAACATCTATCATGTTGAAATCGGACTCCAACGAATTTTCACCACAAAACAAACAATTGTTCTTCAATTGAACCTCATTCTTAGTGCAAATAAGATCATAAAACATATACCAATGATACTCGAATCTTTTGAAACTCAAAGGATGTTTTAAACTTGAAAAACCTTTGAAAACACGTGTGTAGAAACTCTCTGGTTCGTATACTATTTTTTACAGAATGCACACTCTCCGAAATCTGAAGGAAACACACTTATATTTATTTTTCTTGAAGCGGTGGTTCATTCGAACGATGTGGAATCTCACTTTAACGACATAGTCTATCGTTTGAACGACGTAGTCTGTCGTTTGAACGACGCACGATATTAGAGTCCTAATTTAAACCAACACTAATTTGTCCTTCTCATATTAAAACGAACTCTAAACCATTTCAAACATTTTAGAAAATATTTATTTAATATAAATAACATCCTTATCTTTATGAAAATTAATTCCGAGTCCCATTAATAATATCCATTTAAACCTGGGTGATCTCAAAATGTAATTAAAGTTTGAAGACAAATAAACTTACACCAATTAAATTTTGGCATAATTAATTCCTTTTATCTTTGCCTCAACGTCATCAATTAAACTTCAATATGTCATAATCTGTGTGGGATTGTAAAAATTAAAATCGACCTATGACTCAAACATGTTTTGTTCCGGGAATTAGTCAAAACTACATTAAGACTCAATTGGAAATTTTGTCCTTACAAATCTCCCCCTTTGACTATTCCGAGACAAAACCAATAGTGAAATGCCTAAGTCGGGCCGTCAAGCCGTATGACGCCTAAATACCATCCCATAAACCCAAAAATAAAAATTATAGGACAACACTAGTACAATATGGTCCAGCAAGCATGAACTGTCTTTGAATGTGATGTAGACTTGAAATCTCCAATCTTTTTAAGCATACCTACACACATGAGACAAACAAATACCCATTTTAGTATGAAGGAACCAATGGCAAAAACTAATATGAAAAATCAAATCCAAATCATTTGTTAAGTTAGTAAAGCATGATAAGAATTTGTATATAATTATGAAACTCACAAAAAGATAAACTACCTAGCATGAGATATACCAATATGTAGCGTATCTAGGTAAATATAGACAACCAACAAATTATGATAAACAATATCAAATTCGTAGCTAGCAAAAAATCAAATCACACAATATGAATCAACAATCTAAGTAGGTGTGAATAAACGACCCTATGTAATAAACGAAGTGATCATGTGAATATTCATATAAATAATCAGTTCAGAAGGAACCAGGTACTAAAATGTGACCAATATGCAGTAGGGTACTGAAACAAAATAGACTGGGAAACTAAACAGGTCGCTCAAATGAAACTCTGTATCACTCAAACGAGAAGGCTTGTCATTAGAACGATAGCTCCGCACGACACACATAGGTCACTCGAATGAAATCGATTCTCGCTCGAACCAGAAAATGAAACTTTCCCAAAATGCATAGAAAATCTAACAGTTTTTCCCAACAAAAAAATTTTCATAAAAAAGTACTAGGAAGGGCCTAATAGATCCAAAACAGTGCATTTTTAGCAGCTAAAATAGAAAACACAACCAAAAAATAAAGTAAGTTACATGCTAACATACTATCAATGTGCTCAAACATGAACATGGAATGTATGGGCGTGATCTACAACAAATGAATCACAATTCCAACATATCGAAACGATCAAGAAGCTCTAATTGATAGTGATAAATCATCAAACTTTATTTTAGTCATATGTAATAATTAAAGTGTGAGCTTAATGAACAAAATAGTCAAACATGTACACAAATCCAGAATGTTGACGATTCTACAAACAATAGCGTCATGATACGATTTATCAACATTAGGATTTGTGGTGCAAACTCGTTTAATTTATCCATCCAAACTCCCTCAAATATATCTTATTATCTTTTGAATGAACATAAACTACTTTGGCCCAATTTTGGCATATGAATCTTTTTATTTCCTTTCAATTTTTCGGGCTCTTTGAAATGGTGGCTTTCACGACGAGAATATTTTACTCTCTCATAACCCTTTCCCATGAAGACTCGTCATTTTTCACTTTTAATCCTCACGGTAAACGGTTATTACACGCACACCTCCTCCTTATGTCTACTTACGCATAGATGACAAAATTGAGATAAGAACGTCTCACCAAACTTAAATATGCAAGAGATGTCAAAGATCCATATAAACTCAAGCATGTGTGCAAAGATGGCATATATATAAAGTTGAATCAAAATGCATATCAACTTTGAAACAACCCCATAATACAATGGTTAAGATCATTCTAAGAATCAATAATTATGACCAAATGTCCTAGTCACATGGATAATGAAAGGAAGGGTTTCCAAGCACATCAAATATGTAAACTCAAAAACAAAAACAAATCGAAAATCGTTTTGGCTTTTTCAACATTTTTTTACTCAAATAAATGAAAAATATTTTTGTATTTTCTCAAAAAATTTCAAAAACAAAGCTTTTTGTATTTTTCAAATAAGACTCAATAAATGAAAATATAATACAAAATGATACACATGGTAACACACTCAACCTTTAGGTTTAGCATGGGAAGAATCAAGTGCAGCCAAATGAGAACCATGAAATGTTAGACCTAAAGCCTCTAAGTCCAATTTTCTAACCCAAATAGGTGTGACATAACCAGTGGGGGTTTTGGGAGCTGACACAACTTTATTCCTAAACTTCCTAGTATGACACCCCAACTAATTAAATATCGGGTAGATACTCCTTTATGACATTAATACATAATATCAAGTTGGTTCAGTCATAGTATCATTGTTGAAAACATTTAATTTATTACTAGCCACCTAATATTTAAAAAGAGAGATGTGAAATTTTATTAATTAAATTAACATTAACCAAGTAATTAAATCAACAACCATCAATCGTATAAACAATCTCATGTAAATAACCAACGGAATGAAATAAACAGAGTTTGGAGTAAACACTCCAATAATAATACCAGAGTAAATAAAATCCCGATACAAGAGTCTAATTTAACCAACATTTGAAATAGTGAAAGTGCACATCTACAATCTCTAGATACGAATTGGGCACCATGCCCAAACTGATATGAATGACCTTGAAGGAATCACGAATAAATGTGGGGCATCTAATACTGATATCATGTAGCTTCCATAGCAACTACAGCACGTAATCAGAATGGAACTCCTACGCTTGGCGTCCCTGTGGCTGAGCACCTAAAATGTTTTTACAAAATAAAAACAGATTTGGAGGAAAACGAGTCAGAACCCGAGGTGAAAACAGTTTAAAATTTAGCAATTGTTTAAATTACATCTACCAAGCAACGGTGAACTAGTCACAAGTATATATATATATATATATATATATATATATATATATATATATATATATATATATATATATATATATATATATATATATATATATATAAATCACTCTCAGTGCATATATACATGTAAGGCACCCCTAGGCTAAGTTGCGGTGCACGCATACTCTGCTATCAAATCCATGTGCATCATGTACGTAAGGATCACGTGTTCTGAATCACTCAGGAACCGTTTCAATACAAATCACACATATTAGAGGCGAACATAGTTCACATACCCATGGGTCACGCACATATCTAGGCTCTCATGGTCAACTGACTTATCAACTTAAAAATAAGTCATTCACAGTCATATGTCCTTAAGGTACCAATCTATATCCCCCTCGAAGGAACACAACGATAAGATGGCCCTTTTTCGAAAAACAACCTCTCGTGATAGCAAGTATGGTAGGTATGTCATACACATAAGAAATAAATACACTAGGCATTCACACAACCTAAGTAATCATATTTCAATATAGTTATTCACACATTCCATTTAGTAAGTCTTGTACGTAGCAAGGTTATCCCGAACATCATACTTAACATATATTTAGCTTGATAACACTCTTTTCGTATCAGTTGGAGCACTTAAACCTATCCCAAAAGGTTATTAGGTCTCCTATTAGTTTCTAATGTCATCATAGTAACTTAAAGTCCCTCTGTTACTATTCTTATCCTTACATCATCGTTCATTACCATTATAGTTTCAATTTGAATGATTTCTAACCTTACCTCACTTGGTAACCCTCGTAAGCAATAGCATTCAATTCCATAAGATAAACCATTTTTTCGGGCATCAACTAAGGCCCTACTGACCTTAACTGAGTCCCACAATATCAAATTAATCACCCTAAGAATCATCATCGACCTTGGTATTTTCATTAAACCTTAAGGGAAAATAATTGCCATAAATCAGGAGGGGTCGATCGATCGACAAAAAGGATCAATCGATCGATCGATCGACGTTCTTGGATCGATCGATCGATCAAGCAGTTTTTTGACCAGATTTCTTAAACAGTTACGGTTTTCTTCCTTTTTACAACTTAAATTCTTCATTACAATGTCCCAAACTCTCAAGAAAGTTAACTAATCATACTATTAACATATTAGTATAAACTTTAACGTATTAGAATCATTTAATCATCATGGATCATCAATTTCTTGGATCAAAACACCCAAATTCCATAAAAACCCTATTTCTTCTATTTCCTTCAAGATCTTCATAAAACTCAACATAAATTCACAATTTCCTACGCATGGATCATGATTTCATAACTAGTATATACCCGGAAATTTATCTACATGAAGCCTACCCATATTCAATGTTTAATTCTCCAATTTCACAATTTATTCACTTATTTACGATAAATCATAAAATCTAAACTATCATGTAAGATATATGCTTTGAATAATTGCAAAATAAAACACTTGCCTCTGATTAGAAGGTTTGATCCGTTGGTGACAGTATTGGTTGGTTCTCCCACTCTTTCCGGTCACAGATCCGGCGAAGGTGGTGCTTGTTTTGCCTTGGAAACGCTTGGAATTCTCCTAAAACCCTTTTTTTTCTTCTCACATTACTCTCTCTTGTGTTTAACAAATAATGTCCCTAATAACCATAAGTGTTGGCCGATAAATATCTCTTAATTTTTGTGGGTCACTATTCACCAAAAATAGGAATGACTAAAATACCCTCCCGAGTTGTCGGTTAGGCCTAAAAATGTCCCGGGACCCAAACTAAACCCTCGGCTAGTGTTTTCTAACTATCTTAACCCTTCTGGACACGTTGGTGTACTAAAAATGATCATATGGATGACATAAAAATAAAATACTTTTAAATCCATTAAATTTGGTCCTCACATGCGCATCCCAACTTAATTATCGAAACTGTCATATTTTCACCTCACAACAATTTTAATAAATTCAATAATCACATATAACTATAATCACTTAGTAATATTCAACATTATCATCATATTTAAATACTAACTTTCGTCTCGCTAGTTATTTAAATATAAATTAATTTCCAATTAATTATCCCAAATTAATTTAAATAATCCCATAATTAAAAGCAATTTCATTTAATTAATTTCATAATTAAAAACCATAAAATTATGGGGTATTTCACCTAGGATCATTCCTAAGGTCATAGCAAAAAATTCTAAGGTAACCTTTCCTACGGCAATGTGTGCAAGTGTAAAGAAGGCGGGAATGATTACCAAAATATCGACCTCTCCTCACGTTCCTAGTGGGCTCTCTCATACGGTTGGTATTGTCTTTGGGAATGGGAACACTATCATCGTAGACTATACCACACCTATCACTTTTGACTTGGACGGTGCCTAACATCATATCCAACTTCTCCGACCTACATTCCATGTCAAACTTAACCTTACTCGAGCCTTTTAACTTCTCCTCCAACTCATGAATCCTAGACTCAAGCACCTGCCTAGACTCCTCAAACTCTAGTAACTCCTTTTTCAAAGTCTCAATCAAACCACGAATAATATCTCTCTCTTTTTCAACATACTCTAGCTTATCCCTAAACTTCTTCTCGCTTGCCCTAAGATCCTCATTCAAAGCATCATTATTTTCTATGGCACGTTCATTCAACCCAGCTTCCAATTTAGAGTCATCCTTTTTCACTTTCACCACCTCGTCATACAACTCATTAAATACAACTTGTAATTATTTCACATCAACCTCCTTTTCCTCACTGAATTCACCCTCACAAACTTGGGATTCAACGGCCTTGAAAGTGTCATGGATATGAGAATCTTCGTGGGAAGATTTATCGTCGTCTTTCACATGACATGCCAAGAAAGCAACAACTTTCTCTCATTGGGGGGGGGGGGGGGGGGGGATATCTCTCCCTCTTTCGTGTCACTGTCACTTAAGGTGGCCTTATATGAAATTGGTTTCTTTCACTACTTCTTAAGTCTAGTGGGACACTCAACTACTTTGTGACCATATCCCTCACACCCAAAACACCTATCTGATTCAACCCTATTAAGTTTCTCACTTTTATCTTTAGGGGTGGATCCAACCTTGTTGTTCTTGAATTTCTCAAACTTTTTGGCATCTTCCAATTGCTTTTGAAACTTAATAAATTTTTTGAATTTTTTATCCAACAAGGCAACATCCTAAAAATTGGACATATCGAGTTCATAGGTTTGTAAGTCACCTACAATTTCTTCAAGTTTCGTCGAATCAAGCATTCCTAAGGAGTTTAAAACTGTCACTTTTGCATCAAACCTACTCGGCAAAGATCTCAAAAATTTCTTTATGACACTGTTGTCGGGAATCCTCTCACCTAAGTTAAACGATGAGTTGACAATATTAGACAACCTAGTGTAAAACTCATCAAATAAATCACTATCTAACATTTTAATCGTTTCAAATTGTGTAGTGAGGTTTCGTAATTTAGGCGCCCTAACTGTGCTAGTGCCCTCATGAGTAAGTGCAAGTGTATCCTATGCCTCTTTTGAAGTTTCTCAAGTCATAATTTTATTATACTCTTCCGGTGTGACATGTGAGGAAATAATGTGCATACCTTTAGAGTTGTACAGTGCAAGCCTATGTTCAACATAAGTTCATGAGTCAACGGGTTTCAAACTAGTGACCCCATCCTCTCGTGTGATTGGTGGTGTCCAACCCTTTTCAACAGCTAACCAAACACGCTCATCAATAGATTTTAAAGAACATCTCATTCACATTTTCCAATAATAATAATTTATGCCATCAAAAATCGGTGCACAAAAACTTTCAAAACCTCCAAAATTCATCTAAAAAAAGACAAGGGATTAAACACAATAAAAATATGTTTTTAGCTCTGATACTAATTTGATGGTCCCTTTGTAATTTTTAATGTGAAAAGTGTTTTAAGGATGACAAAAACAAATTCTATTTTTGTGAAAAACCTTTTTCCAATTTTTTTGTTTGTACCAAGTTATGAACAAATTTTAACTTAACCAAATTTTATCTTGATTATTGCTAAACATCCATCTAGTGATTAAAGCAAGTAAAATAAAGTAAAGAATAATCACAATGCCGTATGTACGAGGAAAACCACAAATGGGCAAAACCTCAGACGGCCCAAGCCAGACAATCACTGTGAATATGGTTTTACAAAGGTACATACAGTAGTCTTACTCAATGACTCAATCCACCCACGAGATTTGACGATCGTCTGATCTTCAACCACTCCTTTCGCAGTGCCCACGCAGAAAGTAACCTTCTTCCACAATGCTTGTCCACAACACATGCATCCACGTATGTCTCGGTGTCCGTCGATACGACTTTTAACGTCTAAGATGTTGAAATAGGACTCCACCGAATCTTCACCATAAAACGAATAATTGTTCTTCAAGTGAACCTTCCTATTAGTGCAAAGAACATCACAAAACATATACCAATGATACTCGGAGGTTTTGAAACTCAAAAGATGTTTTAAACATGAAAAACCTTTGTAACATGTGTGAAGAAACTCTCTGGTTCGTATATTATTTTTTACAGAAAGCACACTCTCCGAAATCTGAAGGAAACACGCCTATATATATTTTTCTTAAGGTAGTGGTGCGTTCGAGTGACTAGGATTGTCGCACGAACGAGATGACCTATCGTTCGAATGACGTGGCATCCCGTTGGAACGACATAGTCTGTCGTTTGAACGACGCAGTCTATCGTTTAAATGATGGACGAGATTAGTATCCTAATTTAAACCAACTCTAATTCATCCTTCTCTGATTAAAACAAACTCTAAATAGTTTCAAACACTTAAAACATTTTATAAAACATTTATTTAATATAAATAACATCCTTATCTTTATGAAAAATAATTCCGAATCCCATTAATATTATGCATTCATACCTGAGTGATCTCGGAATGCAGTGAAATTTTGAAGATAAATAATCTTTCACCAATTAAATTTTGATATAATTAATTCCTTGAATCTTTGCCACAACGTCTTAAATTAAACTTCAATACATCATAGTTTGTGTTGGATCGTGACAATAAAAATCGACCTATGACTCAAACGTGTTTTTTTTTTTTGGGAATAAGTCAAAATAAATTAAGACTCATTTGGAAATTTTTTCCTTGTCTAATTTTTATTAAAAATATAAATTTTTATATCTTTTATTAAGTGGAAACTCATTAATGTTCTACAATTAAATGTTCAATAATTTTTTAAAAGACTCTACTATGATAATTATTTCATCTAATACTTATATTTGGGTTCATGTAACCCTATTTGGGAATGTGTAGTTAGTATTCTTGCGGTGGGCATGACCCATTGTTACCGTGGACTAATATTATAGGTTAGTAGTGTTTTTCGAAGAGGTGTTGGATCTTGGAGTGTAGTCTTTGTCATTTTTAGTTTTATTTGATGAATATCATACTTTCCTTTTCGTCGTTTACTTTAATACTACATTTATTCGGATTTGGTCGATTGCTTAAGACTCCATTGTTATTTTGGTAATTTATCATAGACAAATGGATGTGATGTACTATATTAGAGATTTTGATATTATTGGATCTTTTGGTTGATAGTTATTAATACTGTCATTACTTGCATATTTTTATTGTTGAAAAAGTTTAAATTGTCTCATATTTACATCACATGATTAAAATGGTATTTTAACTGTATATAAATTTGTATATCCTAATATTTGGAGCTAATCAACCTAAATATAAGCATATGTAGGTTGTTACATCTAGTTTTTGGGTCCTTGGTATGTCAGGATTCGAAGGTTACATAGTATGATGACTAGTTGGACATTATGCTCACGGTTTATTGAATGTTGGATTCAATATTACATGTGAATTACGTATTTTATTTTATTATATTTTCTTGTGTTACATTTTGAGGATGATATATAAATAGTTGATGATCTTTGATTTAATATTAAGACATGATCATCCTAAATATGGAAAATACAACATGTACATTGGCTTGATCTAAATGTCCTCTTACCTTAACTTATTTTACCATTAAACTTGTTATTAGTCATGCTAAGAGATCCTATGAAGATTGACCTAACAACTTTGCTACGCTTAGTCTCAGCCAAAATGCACTTCCCCGTCTTAGTGTGTACCAACCTAACAAATGTTGCGAGATCAAGCCAAGTGCTTTAATAATGGAATAAAAGAATAATAACATTATAAGATCATTTGGAATATCTCTCGCATGTAGGTAACCTCCTAATAATGACCTCTACTTAACTCTCATACCACTTCTTACCCTATCTATGTGAGGAGAACATGACCTCCTCGCCCATTTACATAAAGTATAGCAATGTTTTATAATATTCTTAATTTAAGTCGTTCTCGTAATAACATTATGTAGTATAGATATTAAGAGTGGAGAGTTTTATAATGAGATCATGGAGGAGGCGATTTATGCGGGGGCAATTCAAGCTTGTAGTAAACAATCTCATACCATGATCTTATGCCCATCTAGAGACTAAACCATCTAAATGCCTTCCTCTCCACAATTGTGACACTCCACCCATTATAATAATAGTTAATCATTCCTTCACTAAAATAAAACAAGAATCTCATCTAGTTCGTTCTTAGCATCACCGTCGAAAACATTAATATTACTAATATCCTATGAGGCCTGGTGTCAATTTTACAACTTATTAACTTGATTACACAAAATTCCCATTCATATAACCATCTGTGCAAATAATAAAACTCACATTCATTGGCATAAATAAATTAACTAATAATTGTGGGTAAAACTCACAATACAATAATCTAACTAACTGAAAGGAAAGCATCGAATAAAATAAATACCAACTAAATTGACGACGTGCTAGGAATGAATCTGAAGTACCTCCTATCAAGATCTCAAGTATAGAAGCGTCTAATCAATCCCTAAAGGAATCCACAACTGATGCAGCATCTTCTGACTAGAAGGATGGTTAAGCTTGGCGTCCCTGTGGCTGAACACCTAAAAGTTTTTAAAATATTTTAACACTGCTCGGAGCCCAAAACCTTTAAAAAAATATTTTCCAAGAGTTTAAAGTATATTAATAAATATGTTTTGCAATCTTTCATATTTAAATAGGTGTCGTACTCCCATAAGATAGCCCCCGCCCCTCATCTATAGTGCACACCTAACGCATGCATTTTAAACACCCTAGTTACGCTACGAAGCCTAACTAGTACCTCCACACTAATATTAGTCCCATACGCTACCTTTTATCATGCGTGTACTTTATCTCACTTTAAATTCTCAGTTAGCTTTCACATCCACTTTATAATTATAATCCTTATTTATAATTTATCACTTCACTTCATATAACTTTATTCTAGTTATTAATTCAACATTTACACCTTAGTGTCATATGCCCGTATATATTTTCTTCACATTTATATACGTATTTACACACAGCATCCCTGACCTGTATAAATTTATTGTTCACAATATCCTTTAATTCGCCCATATATATATTTACACACACACACACACACACATACACACACACACACACACACACACACACACACACACACACACACATATATATATATATATATATATATATATATATATATATATATATATATATATATATGAGCAAATCACATCAAAGATACATACATATATATCACTCACTATATACAGATAGCTGCAATCCCTAGAGCATTACTTCGCAGATGCATTCTCTTGTATGCCTTCCTTGATCTCCCCTTTGATTGTCATTCAGCATTCAATCTTCTCTCACGCTTAGGTGACTTAAAATGATTCGTTGGCTGCCTCACTCATCTAAAACCCCTTGATAACACTCATAATCCCATTTTTAGATTAAGTTATAAAATTAAAATGACCCGAATACCCCGTACGGGTCTCGTATAGCTTAAAAAGTCTCCAAAATTCGATTACAACCCCCGGGTACGTAATTATGACTATCCCGACCCATCCCGGATCATACGTGCAATCGAAATCACTATCGGAGTCATCAACCATCAATTTACCATCTCATTTTTAACGTGGCCCCATACCCACATCCAAATAAGATCTTGTCAACCCGACGCTTTTACCCACATACGACGTAATATAAAATAATACCATTTCATTTACTTATCACACAAGTAAATATAATAACACATAAATATTAATCCATTATTCAATTATTAATATTTATTTAATTTTCTTTATTTCTTAAATTAATTAAATTACGGGTAATTTAAATATTCTAAAAAATATGTTACAACAATATTCTCCCACATATCTATTCTAATTTCTACATTTTACTACTTTGGTCATAGATGAAAATTTAAATTCATAGATTAATTGTTGGTTTATCATATTTCCTCTTTTTCGCATCAACAACATATTTATTATGACAAAGAATAATTAGAAAATCATAAACATCAAATACAATGGTAAACTACCAAGTAATATAATATATAACTATAAAATGCTCTCGTGTAAGGAGATCTTGACAAGTGTCAATATGTAATGTATTTCTTTAATTATTTTTAGGAGCACTAAGTGTTCACTTTATATAATATCAAAATCTTTTGGTCCATCTCTTATTAATAATATCAACAAGTGTGAACTACTGAATTCCGTCATTTAATAATGTTTAGGATTCTTAAGAGTTCCCTGTAAAATTAAGTAAAGATTTTTAGACCATATATATATAATGAGGTTTATTTCCAAATTACAATGAATGAGATATATTATGATACTAATCTTGATATATGCGAGTAAAAAAGCTAGGCCAGGATAGTAGATTGAGGTTAACAATTTACAGTATACGGACTTTGATAGGAAAAGGGATGAAACTAGTGGATAATTTCACAACCATAACTTGTGTTAAAGTTAGGGTGTGACGCGTGATTTTAAGCAAGCATTAGTAGCGACAGATATCTTATTGGATCTTAAACTTAACCGATTAGACATTAATATAAGTCCAAAGGTAAAGACAAAAGTGCTTCAAATTCGGGCAATGAAGGCACGACAGAATATGACTAGGGCAAGAGGGATGATGGGCAATAGAACAAAGAAAAATTGGTTATTTTGGGTTCTTCATTTTCAAGGGTTCACACCAAGTAAAGGATTTGCTCATTTATGAAAAACGTGCTATAATTCAAGTGGAAAAGTCAAAAGATGTTGGCTCAAATTCAGGTAAGGAGAAGATCTTGTCAACCCCTTAGTCTTATTGGGTGGACTTAAAGCTTTGGGGTCTAAGGAAAATAGGCAATGATTCCTTGGTGTGTGCTAGAATTTCTACATTGGATGTGAAGACGTGGAGGTTCGGGCCTTTCATGGAGGCATTTGAACAGAAATGAGTTCGGTTTTGTGTTTTACATTGGTTGAATCAGAGATTGGGGTTACTATTCTTTAGTGAAATCGAAGGTTGTTCAGGGATTTTTTTAGTACAGTTCAAATTTTATTAATGTTGATGAGGTCGTCGAGTTCTTTTGGTGGGGTAGGATTTGTCACGCCCTAACTTTAACACAAGTTACAAGCGTGACAACCCTAAAGACAAAAGGAAGTATCATAGTTTCACTTTAGCTAGGGTAGGCAGCTGAGACAAAATGGGTTAATGAAATTCGAAGTTGTCAGAGCATGTGAGGTGCCTCTTCTCATCATCGTTTGGTAGTTTATGTCTACTACTACCACTGTAGATTTTTCATTAAGATGTATTATAAGGAGAGGGTCCTCCGAGGCAAACTATATTTTCAATCATGAGTACTCTTAGGCTCATGGAAAATTCGTGGGCATATGTTGGATATCCAATGACAAAATGTGGGTTTGGATGCGTATAGATTTGGGGCGTGATCCAAAAAATTTCTCGAATCACCCCTATTTTGCAGTATAGGTTGCATCAACGAGATGGGGTGCTTATTTTTTGGGTGGCATTGTCTTAATTGATGGAATGGTTGCTAGTTATCTTCAAAGACTAGTTAGGCTTGTTCAGAAAATAGTTTTTCGCTGTTTTCATGGGAGTTATTGGGCTACACAAGTGTAAAAGTAGGAATACACCAGTTAAGCACATGGAGATCATGGGCTAACTCCTTAAACACAAACTAGAAAGCTAAGACAGCATCTTTTAAGTCAGTTTCATTGTGAAATCAGGCATCATTGTGTTTGAAACCCTTGTCATAGCTGTTAGGGATGTTAGCTACACTTGTAACCTCTATTTATAAGCTTTTTTACTTGTAATTCTAGGCAAGAAGTCATAGGCCAAAATTGGGAGTTCCTTTTCGTAATATTTGACTGATTAATAAAGGTTGGGAGTTGAGTTCCTGTAGTTCCGTTCCTTGTGCGCGTAGATCTCATATATTTTGAATGATTTGTTATTTTCTTTTATTTTAATCGTGAAAAAATTGGTTTGGACGAGTGAACCTTGAATATGGGTTGTCTAATCAGGTTTGTGGAGAAAACTTGGTGCTTCGCCAGGGAAATTTCGAAAAAAAATTATTCATGTGATAGAACCATGATAAGAAGAAAAATTAACATAACTTGTTTATAGGAAAATATATGGGTTGGTGAGAAAGCTAGAGAAATAGAAACTACGTTCAATTATAGTATACATGCAAACATAGATATAATAACGGATTCAGAATTATAGTAGATTAAAAAATCAAAGAAGATATCATGATTGTTATTAAGAGAGGCGGTAGACTTATACTTTTAGAAGTAATATTATGTGAATAAATAATCAATATTGTTAATGACAATGAACCCAAAGTATGATTACAAGAGCATATTAAATCAACATTTTTGTAATGTAATGGATAAACTAATTCAAGAAGTATGTGTAGATGAGAAAATTTATAAAAGAGGTTCGAATGGGAATCTAAGAGAAAATTGTATCGGTATGAGGTGGTGCACGTAGGATGTGGTTTTGAAGATGGTAATGATGGTGGGGATTATACCTTAGATTTTGTGATGGATTATGATCTTCTAATAGTAAATGCATATTTTAATAAAATGCCTAAACATTTAATAGATTTTTAAAATGGAACATATAAGAATCAAATAAACTATTTTATTTCTAGCAAATGTGATTAATTAGTGTGTAAATACTATAAAGTTATTTCGAGAGAGGGAGTCTAACCTCGCAACATATGGTGTTGCATATACATATTAAAAATCAATCATGAGGGGAAAAATAGAAAGTTAACCAATAAACAAGGTGGAGAAACTTATAAGGGACAGAGTTATAACTATTTAAAGATAAAATATTAAAATACACAATATGAAATTCTGAAGGAGACGCTAACATATATAATATCTCCATGTATTAGGAGAATAGCAAAAAATATTATTAAAAATTCAAAACGTATGGGCTAATATCTAAATAAACTTGATGGGGGAATGAAGAAGTCCAATATGTAATAAAAACTAAAATGGAGCTCTTTGAAATATGAAAAATAAGTAGAAATGAATAAAATATTGAAAAATAAAAATGGGCTAAGAAAAAAGTTAATAAAATGGTAATAGAGGCTTAGTTTAAGGTATATGAAAATCTTTATATAAAACTTGGAATGCAAGTAAGAGAAAAGGGTATATATAAGCTTTCGATACTTATGGATAGAAAAAAAATGATTTTAATAACATGTAATCTATTAAAAGTAATGATTCGAGAGTCTTAGTCAAGAATAACATGATTAAGAAAAAGTATTAAATTATTTTGAGAGGTTATTGAAAAAAAAAATGGGAGTAAATTGAATTTATAAGAACTTAGGGAGACTCAGGATTCTATATACATCTATTTATTTAAGACAATAAAGATTAGGATTTCTCTAAAAAGCGTGAAAACATGGAAGTATTTAAGACTATATGGTTTTCTTATTGAGGTTTGGAAGTTTTAGGGAAAATGTGTCTTGGCTAACAAATTGGTCAATAAAATTATAATGACTTACACGGTGTCTGATGAATGGAAAAGGATCGTTATATTACCTATTTATGAAAAAAATAAAGAAGATATATAATGTTATTTAAATTATTTTGGTAATGAGTTAATGAGTCATGCAATGAAAATTCAAGAGAGAGTGATTGGATATAAATTGAGGTTCAAAACAATAATATTTGAGAATCAGTGTGGGTTTATGCTCGAGGTAGGACATGGAACCTATCTATTTGTTGAGGAGATTAATGGAAAGGTGTGGAGAGAAACTAAGGATATTTATATGGTTTTTCTATATTTAGATAATGAGTGTGATAAAATACTATAGATATAATATGGTGAACTTTACATAAAAAGTGACTCGTAGATATGTTATGGTAATTAAGGATATTTATGATGGGTCATTACTATATGAGGAATAACAACCAAAGAATGTGGTTAAATACGAATTAATGTAGGCATGTACCAAGATTAAACACTAAGTCCTTATTTTTTGTTCTTTTTTTATAAATGTATTGATTTGACAAATACAAGAGGAGGTGTCTTGATGAATGTCATTTATAGATGATATTGTTGTAGTGAATGAAACAAAGGCAAGGATTAATGTTAAATTGGAAGTGTGAAGTGTAACCCTAGAAATCAGAGGGATCAAAATAAGTAGGATTAAAGTATACTATATGGAGTGTTGTTTCATATTATAGCAGTTTGGAAAATGGGAATGTTGTGAAAAGTGAGGGTTAAAAGACACCTAATCGTGATCATTTTTGTTATTTAGGATCGATTATCCAAAGAGATGGATATATTAGTGGCAATGTTACTCATATAGTTAATGCATGTTAGGTCAAGTAGAGAAGTTCTACCAACGTACTATGTGATTGGTGTATACCTTTAAATATAAATGGGAATTTATATAGGATAACCATTTGATCTGCCATGTTTTTAATACAAAGTTCTGGAAAACCATGAAGAAAAATGTACTGGAAATGAATGTGACAAATTTGTGGATTTTAAGATCAATGTGTGATAAATTTCAAAAGGATAAAATTAGAAATCAACATATTCGTGAGACACAAAAGATAAATACTATAGAATATATTTTGAGAGAAAATTGTCTTTGAAGGTTTGATTGCGTCAAACGTAAACTTGTAGATGATCCCTTATGGAATAGTGATTTATTTAGTATTCATGGTGATTAAAGCTAGGGGAATAGGTAGGACTAAATTGTATTGGTGGAATTTAGTAAAAAATGATATGATAACATATGATTTAACTGAGGGTATTCCTCTAAATAAAACGTAATGGTAAAGTATAAATCTGGTAGCTGACCCCAAATAATTGAGGAAAGACTTTGTTGAGTTGGATTGAGTATAGTAATGTAATATAAATATATTAATGCTAATGTGATAAAGTAATCATTTTATTATTATTGTTATTATTATTATTATTATTATTATTATTATTATTATTATTATTATTATTATTATTATTATTATTATTATTATTATTATTATTATTATTATTATTATTATTATTATTATTATTTGCCAAATAACATGATTAAAATGCACACAAGATGAATTTGCGCATTTTAATCACCGTCTATGATTAAAATGCGCACAAGCAGACCGCAAGAGATTGACATAAAATTATTACTTTAGCATCGTCTTTCAAGAATATCAAATGAATGTTTGATCTTCTTGAAAGATTGCACAAGATGAAGGAAATTCTTGAAAGTAGTAACGTTGATGAACGCAATGCCCCTCTTAGCACAATAGATATAAATGGAGTCCTGATCAACCTTGCCAAATGGTAAGAAGCAATGCAGGAAACTATGAGACAATTGGATAAATCTTTTCAAGCAAGACCAACTGCGCCATCTCGGCATACTAATGACCTTCAGATGGGAAATTCCCCCTCCTCCACCTAAGATTAATCAAAATAGTTATTCCAGGTCCTCATGTGATAGGTCGTATCGCAATGGGGCTAGTTCTTCAATCAGATCAATGGATTACTATGATGGGTTCTCTCTTACTCCCGAACGTCCAAGTGCCTTTAAGCGATCAAGTAGGGCATCAGCCTTTGATCATTTAGGTCCTGGAGTAAATAGAGGACATCAGCAAGAACCATCCCGATCAAGAGAACATCATTCCAAACATCATGAAAGATCAGTTATATATAGAATAAGTTCCTGAGGATCCGTGCGTGCCGAGCAGACTTCTCAAGAAGAGAGCTCAGCACAAATGCATGAAAGGGATGGCCGAGCTACTTCTAATAGGTCTAAAGATGAAAATCCTTCATAGAAGGGGTCAATTAAACGATTAGAAGATCAGTTAGGGGAGATGGCCATGGTGAAAAATCCATTACAGTGCAATTTTGTCAAAGGATATCCTTTCGTCCAATCGATTATTGATTTTCCTACACCATCTAAGTTTAAAACGCCCTTAAATATGATGGTAAGACTGGTCCTGTTTTGCACATTGAGCAATA